>CM055061.1:16698827-16919470 GCA_029204045.2 Tillandsia leiboldiana
CCAGGGGTTAGAGGTAGCGACGGTGAGGCCGAGGTGGATCAGACTGGGTCTGAGGGAGCCCTAGTATGCTGTATCCTTTACTTCTACTGCATGTCATCAGAACAGTAGTTATTGTGTGATTCTGATACCTTTGGGGTCGTGTGGATGTTTGAGGGTACTTTCTTGCTGTTTATGCACTACTATTCTTTATTGTTCCGTTGGGCCGTTTTCCTAAACCTTGTGGATTTATGCCGTTTTCCACTGTTTTCACAAACCTAAGGCTGTGTGGGCCTGTTTTCAAACGGAGTTTTTAACTATTCAACTAGACTTGCCACGGGTTTGTTTAGTCTTCATGCACCGTACTACTTCGAACGTTTGATTAAAAGGGAAAATGTTGCTTATGCCTCGCTATTGTAACAGCCGCGCGACGCCGTGCATATACAAGGAAGACTCTGCCCCCCAGAAACAATTTTCGAGTGATCGGTATAGTGCGGGTCTGGCACGCGCCGGGGAGGAGGTTTCTAAACAAAACAAAGATGTACGCACTTTACGCGTACTTTGAGGTATCGTTTCCGCTAAAATAAAACCCCCGGGGCGTGGACAGATTAAGATGGTATCAGAGAGTTTGCTTTAATCACGACAGTGACGGCCAAACATCCACCGAGATATCACACTTAACTACGAATAAATGAAATGTGCAGGGTTTAAGGTTAAGACGTGAGAGATCGGGGAGGGGATTTGTAGATAATGTTTCTTTTCTTCTCACGATTTGACGATGATTCTTCTAGCAGAGATGAGTACTGTGAGCTTTGGTTGTATGTCTTACAGACAATGGTACGGACCAGAGCGTCGGCCGAGGAGGTAGGGACAGATGCGACGACGTCAGCAGCTGCAGAAAGCAAGCTCCTGCGGCAACAATTGAGGGAGATGCGGTGGAGATGGCGACCCTTACGGATCGTGTGCGTCAACTGACGCAGCAGCAACCGGTCGCTCCCGCCCCCCCACCAGAACCAATTGCACCGGCCGCAGTACCGCAAGCGACAGGTGCTGGGGTAGGGGTAACCCCTCTACCGGCGGCAACGGCCGGACTAGCACATACCCAAACCACGGCGCCGATGGCAGCACCTGCATCAGCGTCCGTGGGGCTGGCGCCGGGGGCTCTCGGCGGAGCACCCCCGCGACCGCCGCCGTCACCAGGGAAGGACGGTTACGCGGGCGGAACGAGAGCGAGTGCGAGCCAATCTGGCGGATTTCATGAAGTTTCGACCCACCCACGTTCGAGGAGGGGAGACGACTGATCCCTGGGTAGTCGAAAAGTGGGTGGGATCGATGGAAAAATTGTTTGAGGACCTACTCATTGAAGACCCCGAACGCGTTCCTCTGGCAGTTCACTTTTTGGAGGGGAACGCTCGTCTATGGTGGAAGACGGTGCGTCCTGATCCCACCCAGGGCACCGTGCTACTATCGTGGACGACGTTCAAGCAGGAATTGTTTGGGGCCTTCTTCACAAATAGCGTCAAGAAGAAACTGGAGGACGACGACTTGAACCATATTCAGCAAGGGAGCAAGACAGTTATGGAGTATCAGCGCGAATTTGTGCGCCTGGCAAATTGCGTCCCTTTCGTTATAAGGGATGAACCCCACAAGGCGCAACTATTCGTGGATGGGTTACGAAGTGATATTTTCCAGGTGGTTCAAGCCGCTGATTTGCATACGTTCCAGAAAGTGGTCGACCGGGCCACTATCGTAGAGCGTGGGTTTGCTGTTACCCCGCGCTAGGAGGGAGGCCCCGGCACAGCATGAAGATAGAAGCGGCAACAGCAGAGCTACGGGGGGGGGGTCATCTGCTGGGAGCCGAATCCCAAACGGTGGAGGGCACAGTCGGGAGCACGGAGCGCACCTACGGGAGAGCCGAGGCCAAGAGACGGGCCTTGTGTGATCTGCGGGGGAGCGCATGGAGTGTGGGGTTGCTCCCAGAGAGCCGACCATTGCTTCCGTTGCGGCAAGCAGGGGCACTTCCGCCGCAACTGCCCCCTTAACGTGGGATCAGCCTCCTCTGCCGCTTCCACGCCTTCACCACAACTTTTGGGGCGGGGGAAAGCTCCTATGGGTCGACCTCTAGCCCCCGGTTACGCGGCGCGAAGAGGATAGGCGGCCTCAACCGGCGGGCGAATTTATTCCATGACCCGTCAAGAATCGGACCCGCCGGAGCACGTACTCGCAGGTATAACTTCCATTTTAAATTCACGTTCTAGGACCCTCTTTGATACTGGAGCAACACACTCGTTCATTTCTCGCGAGTACGTGTTTTCGCATGACCTCGAGGAAACACCTCTCCAAAGTCGGTTGACGGTCCAGACCGCGGGTGGGACGCTAGAGGCGACTAGTTTGGTAACCACTTGCCCGATTAAGCTAGGGCGGCTATTCTGCCCTTGGGATTTAATAGTAATTCCCTTGAAGGAGTACGACGTTGTTTTGGGCATGGACTGGCTCTCAAGGTACCAAGTGCTTATCGACTGCGATAAGCGGATGGTACAACTACAAGAACCTAGTTTCCCTAAGAATGCATACCTAGCGTGCAAGAGCATCTCCTTCCCGGCAGTCATCTCCGCGACTCGAGCCAGGAGTCTGATAGAGGGTGGGTGTGTAGCCTATTTGGCATCGGTAGATCTGGTTACCCGACCCTCGACGACACCTTCAGACATCCCGGTGGTGAAGGACTTTCCCGATGTCTTTCCGACGGAGCTGCCTGGGATACCCCCTGAAAGGGAGGTGGTGTTCCCTATTGAACTCTTGCCAGGTACGCAACCTATAACAAAGGCACCCTACCGAATGGCCTTCGCGGAGTTGAAAGAGTTAAAGGCGCAACTGGAAGACCTCTTGGAGAAAGGGTTTGTCAGGCCGAGTGTGTCACCCTGGGGCGCACCAGTGCTTTTCGTACGGAAGAAGGATGGGAGCCTGCGACTCTGTATCGACTACAGAGGAATAAACAAGGTCACGGTGAAAAATAAGTACCCCCCTGCCCAGAATCGACGACCTCTTCGACCAACTACGAGGAGCGACGGTCTTTTCAAAAATTGATCTACAGTCTGGCTACCACCAGCTTCGGGTTCGGAATGAGGACATTCCGAAGACCGCTTTCCGGACCCGGTATGGCCATTACGAGTTTACGGTCATGCCGTTCGGACTTACGAACGCCCCCGCAGTCTTTATGGACATGATGAACCGGGGTCTTCAGACCATTCTTAGATCGGTTTCGTGGTGGTCTTCATCGATGATATACTAATCTACTCATCCACCGACGAGGAGCACGAGGATCACTTACGAACGATTCTCCAAACCCTCAGGGAGCAGAAGCTGTTCGCTAAGCTCAAAAAGTGTGAGTTCTGGCTACGCGAAGTAGGATTCCCTGGGGCATGTGATCTCGGCAAAGGGAATCGCCGTAGACCCCAAGAAGGTGGAATCGGTGATAGACTGGCAGCCGCCCACAACGGTGACGGAGATCCGCAGTTTCTTGGGGCTGGCGGGGTATTATAGACGCTTTGTCGAGGGTTCTCGAAGATTGCGACCCCTCTAAACCGGTTGACCAGAAAGGAGAAAAGTTTGTATGGACGGCCAAATGCCAGGAAAGTTTTGAAGAACTCAAAAGAAGGCTAACCGAGGCACCGATTCTTGTACTACCAACACCCGGTGAGGACTATGAGGTGTACTGCGACGCTTCAAGAATCGGCCTTGGGGGTGTGTTAATGCAGCAGGGGAAGGTGATAGCCTATGCATCTAGGCAACTAAAGGACTACGAAAGAAACTACCTCACACACGACTTAGAGCTGGCTGCGGTGGTCTTCGTCCTGAAGTTATGGAGACACTATCTCTTGGTGTCCATTGTAACATCTTCTCAGATCACCAGAGTCTTAAGTACCTGTTCACACAAAAGGAACTAAACTTGCGGCAGAGACGATGGCTTGAATTACTGAAGGATTACGACCTAACGATCCAATACCACCCCCGGGAAAGCAAACGTGGTAGCGGACGCTCTGAGCAGGAAGGGGCGACTGGAGGGAGGATCGGTAGGTGCGATAACTGAGCAGAGCAACTTGATCGCAGAATTTTCTCGACTAGGGTTGGAAGTAGTGCCAGCGGGCACGGTTGCGCAACTTCTAACTTTGGTGGTCAAGCCAACACTACTAGAAAAGATTCGAGAGGGGCAGCAGGCGGACTCGCACTTACAGCTCGTAAGAGACAAGATCTCACCGGATCAGGAGGGGGACTTTTCATTGGAAGGCGATGACACCCTACGATTCCGCGGGCGAATTTGTGTGCCAGATACCCCGGAATTGAAGAAAGAAATTCTGTCCGAGGCACACAGCGCCCCTTATGCAGCACATCCAGGAGGCACAAAGATGTACAGGGACCTCAAGCAGACCTTCTGGTGGCCCAAGATGAAGAGGGATGTAACCCATTTGTAGCTCATTGCCTGGTGTGTCAACAAATAAAGGCGGAACACCAACGACCGGCGGGAAAATTACAACCCTTACCGGTACCGGAGTGGAAGTGGGATCATATCACCATGGACTTTGTCACCGGGTTCCCACGTTCACCACAAGGACACCGACACAATATGGGTTGTGGTAGACCGGCTAACTAAGTCAGCGCACTTCCTGCCAATTCACACAACCTGGACCAGAGAGCGGTTGGCTCAAGTCTACCTCAGCGAGATTGTGAGACTGCATGGGGTACCGGCATCGATCACATCAGACAGAGACACGCGTTTTGTCTCGAAGTTTTTGGCAGAGTCTGCAACAAGCCTTGGGGACTAAATTGCACTTCAGCACAGCCTTCCATCCTCAGACAGACGGGCAGTCGGAGCGAGTGATACAGACACTAGAGGACCTGCTTCGGGCCTGTGTACTCGATTGGGGAGTCGGTTGGGAGCGATACCTACCACTTGTAGAATTCGCTTACAACAATAGCCACCAGGCCAGCATACTGATGGCACCCTACGAAGCTTTATACGGGAGACGCTGCCGATCCCCGATCTGTTGGGACGGACTTGGGAGAACGAAAGCTCTTGGGACCCGACTTGGTGGAAGAAACAGAAGGGAAAGTGCGCCTCATCAGACAGCGCTTACTAACCGCCCAGAGTAGACAAAAGAGCTACGCGGATCGAAGACGCCGCGATTTAGAGTTCCAGGTGGGAGAACACGTGTTTTTGCGGGTCTCGCCGTCCAGGGGAATCAAGCGATTCGGGTTAAAAGGCAAGCTAAACCCGCGGTTCGTGGGGCCATTCGAGATCCTGGAACGGATCGGCCCAGTGGCTTACCGCCTTGCCCTACCACCGAACCTCAACCGGATTCATGACGTGTTCCACGTTTCGATGCTCAAGAAATACCTCCCCGACCCGTCGCATGTGCTGGACGTCTCGACACTCGAACTAAAGGAGGACCTAAGTTTCGAGGAAACCCCTGTGCGAATACTAGCAAGAGAAAGCAAGACGCTCCGAAACCGAGACATTCCCTATGTGAAGGTACACTGGAACAACCACGAGGAGCGGGAAGCGACATGGGAACTAGAATCAAAGATGAGAGAGGGCTATCCTTATCTCTTTACCGAAAATCAGGATTGAGTTTCGAGGACGAAACTCGTTTTAAGAGGTGAGTGGTGTAATAGCCGCTAGTTTAAAATATTTTAAGGGTCTACTTTTGGTTTCGTTATTTCCGCATTTCGTTTCGGGGGCTGGAGGGTGATCGATTAATTCCCTGTTTCCGGACAGACCGTCGGGGCCCGCGGCTATTTTTAGTTGATAGGACTCGCGAAACGGAGAGCGGCGGCGAAATCGGTTCTGAATTCCGACGCCGGAATCTCCCGGAATAAATTCCGGAAGGTAGCTAACAGCTCAGATGGTTAACGCGGGTTATTTAGACAGACCGGACTCTAGTTCGCACCTGATTTGGACCCGTTTTAACTTGAACTGGGTTCTTTCCCTTTTACCAACTTAACCGTTCCCGTTATTTTTCCCCCGTCGTATAACTACCCTTAACTACCCGTAACTCCAATAACTACCAACCCCCTCTAACTACCCTTAACTACCCGTAACTCCAATAACTACCCACCCCCTCTAACTACCCTTAACTACCCGTAACTCCCATAACTACCCACTCCTACCCACTACCCGTAACTCCCATAACTACCCACTCCCTCTAACTACCCATTCCCCCATAACCACCCGTAACTCCCTTTAACTACCCACTCCCCTTAAACCACCACACTCCCCCTTAACTACCCGTATTCCCCACAATTCCCCTACGTACGAAACCCCATTTCCCCAACCCTTCTATTTCCCAACCAAATCCTTCTGCTTCCTCACCGACTGCACGGAGGACCCAAGAGGCGAGACCAAGGAAGGAGAAGGAGGCGTCCTCACATTCCTTGTAGCCGAACGCGCAGGATCGGATCGCCTCTTCCTCCGACAACCGAGGTGAGCACGCTAGGGTTTTGCCTTCTCGCCCCGTTCTTGGTTGGAACGGACGAGAGGGGGGGGGAAAGGAAAAAGAAGGGGGCATGGGCATCGCGGGAATCCGGCGCGCACGGCGGCGCCGCATGCGGGCTACCGCATGCGGGCTGCCGCTTGCGGGCGGCACCGCATGCGGGCTGCCGCATGCGCGCCGCCACTTGCGGGCGGCGCCGCATGCGGGCTGCCGCATGCGGGCGCCGCCGCTTGCGGGCTGCCGCATGCGGGCGCCCCCGCATGCGGGCGCGCCGCTTGCGGGCGCCTCCGCATGCGGGCACGGCCGCTTGCGGGCTGCCGCATGCGGGCGCCCCCGCATGCGGCCGCGCCGCTTGCGGGCTGCCGCATGCGGGCGCCCCCGCATGCGGGCGCGCCGCTTGCGGGCGCCTCCGCATGCGGGCACGGCCGCTTGCGGGCTGCCGCATGCGGGCGCCCCCGCATGCGGCCGCGCCGCTTGCGGGCTGCCGCATGCGGGCGCCCCCGCATGCGGGCGCGCCGCTTGCGGGCGCCTCCGCATGCGGGCACGGCCGCTTGCGGGCTGCCGCATGTGGGCGCCGCCGCTTGTGCGCCGCCGCATGCGGGCGCCGCCGCATGCGGGCGCTGCCGCTCGCGGGCACCGCCGCATGCGGGCGCCGCCGCTTGCGGGCACCTCCGCATGCGGACGGCCGCACGCTGTTAGTACACCGCCCAGCCGTGCGGGGCCAGGCGCGTACCTGTGCGTATTATACGCAAGGTGAGAGGGCGCCGGGCGCTCTAATCATTAGTCTGACAAAGCCTTAAGTTGCTGACTCCTATATGACAGATTCGTGTAGGTCCGGGCGGGCACCCGAGACGCGAGAGAACCTTACATCAGTCAGGAGCGCGACAACAAGGTGGGTTTACGGCCGAGGCTGAGTATTGTGTTGGAAATCCGAAAGGGACTTTTATTATTAATCAGCACTAACACTGATGGTTTCTATGATGTACTACCTTACCCCCGTGACATGGTGACATGGTTACTTGGTTACTTGGTTACTTGGTTACTTGGTTACTTGGTTACTTGGTTACTTATGCTCGAGTTGCGACACGCGCACCCGCGGTTTGGCCACCGCAAAGGGTGCTCTTTTCCGGAAAGGCGGTCTTTGACCCGTGTTACCCCACGAGGTGACGTAGTGGGGGGCCCCTGACAGTTGGGGGGTTTGAGGCAGCGAGGTGCGAGCGGTGAGACCACCGTGGGATTGGATCCCGATGTGGTCAGGTGTGAGACCACCGTGGGATTGGATCCCGATGTGGTCAGGTGTGAGACTACCGTGGGATTGGATCCCGATGTAGTCAGGTGTGAGACCGCCGGGTCCGGTGCCCGACGCGGTCAGGTGTTACAGGTGTTACCGGGGTTACAGGTGTTACAGGTGGTACAGGTGGTTGCGAGTTACCGTTACGAGTAGAGCGGTTGTTCCGGCTAGTCTTGCTTTGGTGACTTGGTATTACTTTACTGTTTTAGTACTACTCTTATGATAGTGTCGCTGACTACCCACTCTGTGACAGGTACCTCCAGGGGGTAGAGGTAGGCGACGGTGAGGCCGAGGTGGTAGCAGACGGGCTGAGGGAGCCCTAGTATGCTGTATCATTTACTTTCTCTGCATTTCATTCAGAACAGTAGGTTATTGTGTGATTCTCGATACCCTTGTGGGGTCGTGTGGATGTTGAGTACTTTCTTGCTGGTTATGCACTACTAATTCCTTTATTGTTCCCGTTGGGCCGTTTTCTAAACCTTGTGGATTTATGCCGTTTTCCAATCTGTTTTCAAAACCTAAGGTTGTGTGGGCCTGTTTTCAAACGGTGAGTTTTTACTTTCAACTAGACTGGCCACGGGTATTGTTTAGTCTTCATGCACCGTACTACTTCGAACTGTTGTGATTAAAAGGGAAAATGGTTGCTTATGCTCGACTATTGTAACAGCCGCGACGCCGTGCATATACAGAGGAGACTCTGCCCGATTTTCGAGTGAATCTGTATATGTGGCGGGTCTGGGCACGCGCCGGGGAAGGAGGTTTCTAAACAAAAAAAAAAGATGTACGCACTTTACGCGTACTTTGAGGTATCGTTTCCGCTAAAATAAAACCCCCGGGGCGTGACACCCTACTCATCATCCGCCGAGCTCTCGACGACGAGATAGTCATCGCAAACAAGGTACTCTGACAGCCTCTAAAAATAAACTCCTCCTGTCCAGGCTCACGAAGAGTCACCGTCCTCTCTCTGCAGTCTATAGTGGCGCAGTACCGAGATAGCCAATCCATGCCAAGTACAACGTCGAAATTCCGGAGCTGCCGCAAGACAAGCAAGTCTGCAGGCAGGATCCAGGGTCCCAACTGTACGGGGCAATCCCTACAATACTCCTCGACATGCAAGACATGGTCTGGAATCTGAACCTCTAATGCATGCGATAATGAAACTACCTCTATACCATGTAGGGATGCAAATGCTCTACTAATAAATGAATGCGATGCGCCAGTATCAAAAAGAGCTCGAGAATGTACTGCGGAAATCAAAATAATACCTGCGACGACATGGTCAGCGGCTGTAGCGTCCTCTACCTGCGCTGCATAAACCCGCCCGCTCGGTGCTGGTGGTCGTCGATCTGGCTGTCGTGAGGAGGATGAAGCATGATCAGGCCTACCATAGGCCACCGAAGGCCCTGCCGACTGATACGGAACAGTGGGTGCCGAAGCTGAGGAAGTAGCTGGAGGACCTGCTCTGGGACACCACCTCTGTAAATGACCAGTCTGTCCACATCCGAAGCAACGACCCTGACTCTGGGAACACTGCGACGGTAAGTGCGGCCCTCCACAAATGACACAACGGTCTGGCCGTGGCTGCCGCCGTGGCTGCTGCTGCTGCTGAGACTGCTGCTGCTGAGAATGCTGCTGCCGAGGTGGTCGACGCTGCTGCTGCCACGGACGGGGTGCTCCTGGTCTCTGGTGCCCCTGATACCCACGACCCTGAGGATGAGGTCGTGGAGGTCTCGGGGGTCCCTGTCGACTCGACTGCCCCTCATCCGACAGTGCCGGGCGTTTCACCCCCGGAGTCACTACAAGGGCTGGAGTCACCTCTGCCATCACTGTCTCTCCTGACTCAACATATAATGACTGCTCCATGGAGTCCTCCAAAGTCTGCAGTCTGCGGGAGCGAACAAGCTGATAAATATCCCGGCGCAATCCTCGCTCAAACATGTAAATCTGATGAGCCTCATCCCTGGCCACGTGAGGCATACTAGCCAACAACTTATTGAATTCAGCTATGTACACATGCACGGGCCGATCTCCCTGGCGGAGACTCCTCAACTGCTCCTCCAATCTCTGACGGACACTCTTAGGGAAAAAGGCTCCAAGGAGAAGACTGCGGAACTCAGTCCAGTGAGAAGCTGCGTCCCCGGCGGCCCAGCCGGTCGCACACGCCGCCACCAAGCCTCGGCGTTGCTCTCCAAGAAATGTGTAGCCAAGAGAACCCGGAAGCGATCCTCAATGAATAGACTCTCAAAATGACGCTACATGGCCGTGATCCAAGTCTCGGCCTCCCACGGCTCAGCTCCCATACCAGAAAATCGGGGTGGATCAAACTGACGAAACCTCATCAACATATCCACCACCACTCGCTGCTCAGCTGAAGTCAGAGGTCCCGTCGACCCAGACGGTGGTCTGCAAAAAACCGGCTCAACAGGAACTGCCGGTACTGGAGGAGTAACAGGGGGCGCCGCAGCTGGAGAAGAAAGCACAGGCGAACTATCATGGGGTGCTACCGCTGGCTGCGACCTCTGCTCTAACAGAACCATCATCCGACCCAAGGCCTCCTCCTGACGGCGAGAAGCATCCTCCTGGCGTCGCAAGGTCTCCTCCTGACGGCGAGAAGCCTCCTCCTGGCGTCGCAAGGTCTCCTCCTGACGCTGAGAGGTCTCCTCCTGACGCTGAACAACCTCAGACATCTGTGCCATCTGGGCATGGAGCTCCAGCACCTCACCCTGATGTCCCCGTCCGGAGTCCTCCTGCTCGGGCACCGAGGAAGAAGGCTGCGAACGCGTCGACATCCCGCGTTGCGGAGGCATCACTCCCCTGAGGAGAAAGAGAAGAACAGTCAGAACCTCCAAAAAAAACTCGACCCAATCTCGCGAAAGTCAATAGGCATATCTCCCTTCCCAACAGCACTATGTTGTCTGCAGCCAACATCGTCGCTACCGAAGGAAGATATGTCAATCTCTCACCCATCCACTAGGAGAGTTTAGAACCCAATCAAGACTTTCGCAACAAGGTGACGGCTCTCACGTAAGTCATCCTAGGGTCCAACCACAAGCCTAGGGTTTCTAAGTCCTCACTGACCTACAACCTAGGCTCTGATACCACTCTAATCTGTCACGCCCCGGGTCGAAACTGCGACCCGGACTCGCCAACAGATCCGCCGCCCATACGGGAAGCCCCGTATGAACGTAGCGTCTAACCTGCAAAAGAGCATCTACACTATACATATATCAGAGCTGGAAAGTAAAAATACTGAAAGAAATAGATACAACTCTAGAAATATACAACCAAAGTCCTCACCATAAATACATAAGTCTCTCAAAATAAAGAAGAGTACAACTCAATCCTCACTACAAGGTCACTCAACAAAAACTCTAAACATACGAGGGGTCAAACTACTCTCAGGACGACATCTGGTAGGGATCTAACTCGCGACTCCCTTACCTCGATCAGCTGGATCAGCAGCCGGTGCAGCAGGAACAGAAGAAGCGGTCCCTGGGGAAAAAGACACCACGACGGGTGTGAGAACTACATCCCAAAGTAGTTCTCAGTGGGTGCCGCCAACAAGCCCGACGGTCTGCCCACTAAGTCTACTAGAGGCATAAGGTAACAGATGCAATACAGGAAAGAAAAGCTGGTAAAACTAACTCTACATGTACTATGCCTCTATCTAGATGCTCAAGGGTGAAACAGAAAGAAGCCTGGTACCACTACTAACTCACAACTCAAGTCACCCAATCTACACTAACTGCCACATCGGGTCCAGTCAAACCTGCGCCTACCTACTGCCGAACGTCCACGGAGGAGCGGACTTACGTAGGGCGTCCGTGACCGCCAAACTGGCCAGCCAGAGGGACTGTGTCGACAAGTCGCGAAAGCAAGTAACCCGCCTAGCTCCGGAGTGGCACTCGAGGGGCGCGACCCCAACGAGCAAAGTATCTGCGCATCTCTGTCGAGCTCAATGTGGCCCATGCAGGCTATAATCCAAATCCACGATCAACAAGATCGACTGAAATCAAAAGAACCCTGTCTCACTCACTGGCTGGAAAACTACACAGCCGAGACCCCCCTGTCCCTCAGACAGTAATCAAAAGACACTCTGATCAATAACCCACTATCTGACTCCACTTGGTCCCCCGACACGAGTGTAAAAGTACCCCACAATAACCCGACCCCTTGACCCACTAACTGGGCGAGGCAGAACAAGTCCAGAATGAACAAGTAATAACAGTGGAGGTGTCTAAAACAATAAAATAACCTAACCCAAGTTGGGGTTTTCTACTAGTCTGGTTGAACATGCTGCATATGACAGGGGTACTAGGTCAAGTCCAAAGATAACAATAAATAAATATGTGGTGGGGAAATAATAAGATCACATGATCAACTATATGCACGAGGAACCTCAAAACATGCTCTCTAACATGCTATACCGAAGATAAAAGCACATGCACATCCCTACACAGCTAGAATTAATGTACAGATCGCATATCTTGAAGACGAGGCCACCCACCTGACGAGTCGAGCTGTCAAAAGTGCTACAGCTGATAATACCCAAAAAACAACAACTCAAAGTCCAACGGGTCCAGAACTGTCCACAATCCTTCCTGGGTACAACACAAAGTTCCAGTTACACATAAAATCTCAAAATATGCCGAGAAATATCCTCCTAAAAGTTCAGCTGTAAAGATGTGAATAATCCACCTACTGAAATTGCTCAAAAAATCCAAATAAAATATCCCTGCGATCTAAGCGTCGATAGCTTCGAAACGAATACCTGCATGTCCAATTCCGAGTTTCCTACGCTGAGATATAAAATCGGCAAGAGAAACACCCCATACCAAACTGTACCAAATTCCACAAATAAGAACTCGGGAAGAAGAAAGATTCTCACCTTCGAAGCAAACTCAGAAAATTCTGAGAAAAATCCAGGAGATTCCTCGCGAGAAGTTGATGAAAATCGCCTCTTGAATCACCACGATCCGATGTCTGTACGCAAAGTTACAGCTAAAACACTGCAGTGCTGTCCAAAAATCCGCGGAGAAAAAGGGGCAAAAGAAAGCTCAAAAACCTCCAAAATCCGCAAGTATAACGAGAAAACTCTGAACATCAAAGTTGGAGTCCTACCAGTCGTGAGTCCGACGGCGCAAAAATCGCTAAAAACGGAGTCGGGGTGAGTCGGGGGAGTCTGCGCACCAAAACGCGACTAAACGGGTCGTCGAAGTAGAAGCGTCACTGTGCGCCGCATCGCAGATGAAGTCGAAAAGATGATCTCCAAAAATCTCCAAAGTCCTCCAAGGGATGCTGCTAGATGAGAGGAAAAATTCCCCTGTAGAACTCTTAGGGAAATGGGGTCCAAAAAGAGGAGAAAAGCCCACTCTAAGGCCCTATTTATAGGCCCAACCCCTTAGTGGGCTTTTGGCGGATTCGGGCCCAACTTTCGGGCGCCCGAATCCGTCAGGAGGGTCGGACCATGCTCCGTCCGACGCGCCCGGAAAATTCTGGTGCGGCCACGTCACCACGCAACAGGAAACAGCCGTGCAATGGCCCTCTCTGCGCGCCACGTAGCCCAGCCCACTGTCGGTGGGGTAGGTGGGGCGGAGAGCGCGCGGGGCGACGTGTGGCGCACTCGAGTGCGGTCGCCACGCGTCGGCTGCCTCGCTGCCCCGTACACAACCACACGGGCCGTGGACCGCGACCACGTGAGCCCGCCAATGCCAGGCTGCCACGCGTCGTGCCCCCGGTCCACCCAGGCCGCCGCTTTCTCCCTGAGCCGCACCGCGTGCACCCGCCAATCCGGACGCGCCACGTGGCCCGCCCCCACGGTCTATGCACCAGCGCGCATTTCCCGTGGACCGAGCGGCGTGAGCCGGCCAATGACAGGCCGCCACGTGGCTCCCGCCGGTCCACGGTCACCCCCCATGCACCAGTTTTCCCCCAAAACTTCCGGTAGCCCGTTTTTGGTCATCCGGACTCCAAATTTAACAAGCAAATAGCTGTTTTCAAGTGTTTTTCCATGCTGAATCCAATTCCAACCTCTGTTTGGCCAAAAACCCACTAAAATTTCCGGCAAACGCAGCCGAAGGCCAACACAGTAAAAGATATCTCACAGGGTCCATCTATGGCATCACCTTGATGCACTATGGGCCTGATACACCAATAATAGGTGTTCTAAACCGTGGATTCACCAGGAAAACTGCATGGGATTTAGGGCCACCACAAAGTCTCTCTGTAGGATGGGCATTTTCCACATACTGCGCCATCCTTGACCAAATCAGATAGGGAATGTTGAAGTTGGATCCCAAGACTGCTGTAGGGTGACCAAGAAGATACAAAAACAGCATTCTATCCTAGCGAAGAACTTTTGTTTGCATGTTAGGTGGGATGTTGTAGCAAACAATGAAGTTCAAATAACGATACTCAGGTCGAAGTTCTTTAGAAAGAATTGAGTTCCCCGTCGACTAAGTATCCGGGAGACAGATTCCATCGACAACCACTCTACAGGTTGTGTTGGTAAACACTTGACCTTTGAGGTAATGAGTCCCATCTACCCGGGCCTTCATTCCCAATACCTCTCTAATCAACTGTGGTGTGATCTTTAGCTTGACATTTCTAACCGTTGTTAGAAATTCTCTTGGTCCGTCCTCAAGATCTACTAGTCTCGATGAATTCTGATAGAATATCCTCACAAGATGAAGACAATATCCAGTAGTCTCTGGGAAATTGCAGATGGGAGCAAGCCCTGCTTGATCAAAAAGTGTTCCAAATAATGCAGAACGCGCCTTCAGAGCTTTGACATTCACATGTCGCTCACCAATGCATTCCATCTTTTCAAAATCCTTGATTCTCTCAGAGCTGATATGCACAAATTCCTGTGGAGGGGGCTCACTCGCAAGTGGTTCCTCGATCCCAATTCCACGAGATCTACCCCTTTTCCTAGCAACGCTCTTCCTTTTCATTGTTACCGGAGTTTGTTCCATTGGGGCTTTCCCTTTTTCTGCGGCAGTTGGCGGTATCTTCGCCTTTGAAGTAGCTGCAAGGGCTTTTCCCTTTGATCCAGTCGATACAGCATGTGCTGCTCCTTCTTCCATCAGCTCGTCCTAATCAACAGATTCCATCTCGGAGTCGTCCACAGGGACATACTCACCTTTTTCTTGAGTTTTCTTAGTTCTTTTCAGTTTATTCGTTGCTCGTGTCCCTACCCGGGCTGCGATGAACACTAGAATCCATGCGAAAACCATTTTGGCTAGTGCGTTGAAAATGAAGAACCTGCGAGCAAAAACTCAAGAACACGAAAAATTGTTTTCTTTTCAAAAATTTTAAAAATTGTACCCAAACAATCATTATCGTGTGCAGAGACTAGGAATCAAGTTAGTTTTGCAAAAAAAAAAATTAAAAATAGATCAATTCCATGATTTACAAAAATTCTCATTGTATGCCTTAAAACCGAATTTTCAGAAATCAAACCTCAAAAATCCATTAATCAAGAGAATACAAGGCATATAAACAAAACTAGTCTACCCAGAGTTCTTATTTCAAAAGAAATTTGATCAAAAACTGTTCAAAATCGAAAAGGATACACAAAATTCCTCACGTTTTGGAAGAACAGGGCAAAAACTGTGAATAACCCGAGTTTTGATCATAAAAACTTACTTGAACCGAAAGAACTTGGGTTTGGAGGGCTCCAAATCGGTTGTAGTTTAGAGAGAGAAACTCTAGAAACTTAGAAATAAAAGCTTGAGGTAAAAAGAAATCAAATACCCTTTTGTTTCATATAAACCCTAGCCGCGGTCCGGATCGGCTCAAGAATCCAGTCCGAATCGGCTACCCGCAGATAATATTTGCGTTCGGGATCCGGATCGGATTCTTCCAGTCCGGATCGGCTTCAACTTTTTCTTCAGAAAAATTTACAGAAATTCCAGAAAAAGATTGTAAGCACTTTTGTATGTCAACTTTAAACAAAAATCATCGTTTCATATCAAAAAAAATAGATTATGCTAAATCTATCAATAATGTCCAAGTAATGAAACGAAAATTTATAAAAATTAAATCCTTTAAAGTTGAACAAGTTCAAAAACATCAATCACGATCTAATGAGTAATGCGTTTATCAAATCATCAATTTGGTAAAGAAAATGAAGCACAAAGATCGATAGATGTTTGAAATCCCAAATAAGTTAGATAATATATCTAGTCAATTTATTGTAGGGAGTGGCTCTTTGAGCATCTTTCAATAAAATCCCACTTTATACCAACCTTGGAATTTGACAGAGTCAAGTATTCCAAAAAGTATTTTATTTAAACAACAAGAGAAACCATGCTTGGTATACATGTGGTAGCTGCACACAGTACTCGGACGACCGAGGTGGTAGCTCTTTTCTCCATGTGGTGGTAGTTTTCACACTCCTCATTGGGATGTAACTCTTTCCACATCTTTTGAGCATAAATATTTTGATAAACTCCCCCTCAATTAGCTATCAACTATTTAAGATATGAGGTATTCAACCAAAAATTGATCTCGAGTTCATACTTGACTCAATTGTCAAATAAGATAAAAACTATACCAAGAGATCATTTGAGAGAGAAATTGACTTTGATCAATTAAAAATGAACTAATTGATATAAAAGATCATTGCATCAAATGAATTATCATGATATCCAAACCATAATAGATTTCTCAAAAATATGAAAGGAAGCAAGTAAAGTCAATTATACTAATGCTCAATTAATGTTCTATGTACAAGTATAGATAAAGAACACAAACACAAAACAAAACCTAACCTAAGCAATGGTTTCAAAAAGTGTTATTTCAAAGAAAGCATTACAATTGCTTTACGCAAATGAATAAACCGTTTTTGATCCAAAGGTTTTGTTAAACTGTCGGTTAATTGATCTTTAGTTGAGATATAAGAAATTTGCAGAATACTTGATTCAACTAGCTCTCTTAGAAAATGATATCTAAGTTCAATGTGTTTTGTTCTTGAGTGCAACACAAGGTTTTTAGAAATATTTATAGCACTAGTGTTGTCACAAAGAATAGTTACCGAAGACGCAGGAATTCGGAAGTTGCTCAAAACGCTTTTCATCCAAATCAATTGTGTTGAACAACTTCCTGCTGAAATGTATTCCGCTTCGGCAGTCGAGAGTGCAATGCAGTTTTGCTTTTTACTATGCCATGCAACAAGACAATGGCCAAGATAAAAACATGCACCACTCGTACTCTTCCGATCATCCACAGATCCAGCCCAATCGGCATCTAAGTATCCTATTATGTCGAGAGTTGTGCCCATAGGATACCAAATTCCGAAATTTAATGTTCCTTTGACGTACTGGATGATCCTTTTCACCACTTTCAGGTGAACCTCCTTTGGTGCTGATTGATATCTCGCGCAGATCCAAACACTAAAGGATATGTCCGGCCGACTAGCCGTGAGATACAGTAGACTTCCAATCATGCTACGATAAAGCTTCTCGTCTACACTTTCACTGAGAGATTCACTTCCTAATCCCTTGTTGCTAGTTCCCATTGGAGTCGGAAAGTCTTTAGAATTTTCTAATCCGAACTTCTTCACCAACTCCCTTGCATACTTGGATTGGCACAGATGAATACCTTCTTCACTTTGTTTCACTTGCAATCCAAGAAAATATGTTAGCTCGCCCATCATGGACATCTGAAATTCGCTTTCCATGGTTTCAGCGAATTCTGAAGAATCGTTATTCCTTGTTGCTCCAAATACAATGTCATCGACATAGATTTGTGCCACAATGAAGTTTTCCTGAAAATGCTCCACAAAGAGTGTCCGATCCGCTCCCCCTCGAGTGCAGCCCTTTTCCAAAAGGTGCTTTGTCAATCTTTCGTACCATTCTCGCGGTGCTTGTTTTAGTGTAATATCATAGATTTTTGTAACACTTTATACCTCCTGCTAATAAAGTTTCCGTTTAAAGTAATTAATGTAACGGGTTTACTTAAGTCGATAATTTGGAGGTGCGGGTATTTTTCTGCGATAGAGCTCAGAAAACGAAGAACGGCGGTGCGATCGGATCCGGATTCCGACTTACGAAACTCCCAGAAAGGGGTAGAAAGTGATCGCAATGGCCAGGGGGTGCATCGAAATCCGCGTAAGTGATTTGGCACGCTTTCCGAGGAAAAAGAGGGATTTATCTTTAAAGAATTATCCCGAAGGATTTTATCTGAGGAATTAATTATTTGATGAATTAATTAATTGAGGAATTAATTAATTGAGGAATTAATTAATTGAGGAATTAATTAAGTAGGATTTTAAAATATCCGATGTGGATTTTGTCGTACAAAAAGATTAATTTGTGACTACTCCCGAAAGAAAGAAAACAAAAAGAGAAAAGGGAAAAAGGCGAAACCCTAACCGGAAGGAAACGAGAGGAAGGAACGAGCGAAAGAAAAGGGAAAAGGTGAAACCCTAATCGGAAGGAAACGGTGGGAAAGAAGGAGAAGGCGAAAACCCCAAACCCTCCCGACGAGCGTGCTGCAGCCGGGAGCGTGAACGGGTCACCATCTCCGACGATTAGAGGTAACCTAGATTTATTTTCGTGTAGTTTCGCTTGGTATTCGGTTGGGTCTTTTACGGAGTCATAGGGTAGCCGTTTGCTACCCTATGCGTCGCTGCAGCGAAGCCCTAGGGCAATCGCCGCCACGATCGTGATACGCGCCGCGCGGGGACGGCACCCGCGCGGCCGCGACCGGTGCCGCGCGGGACCAAGGTTCCCGCGCGGCCGCGGCAAGCGCCGCGCGGGCCGGTGCCCGCGCGGCCGCGGCAAGCGCCGCGCGGGCCGGTGCCCGCGCGGGCCGGCGCCCGCGTGGCCGAGGCGCGTGCCGCGCGGGGCCCATGCCCGCGCGGCCGCAACCGGTGCCGCGCGAGCGGGCACCCGCGCGGCAACGGCGCATGCCGCGCGGGGCCATGCCTGCGCGGCTACGTTTCGTGCCGCGCGGGCGGACGCCCGCGCGGCGGCAGCGCACGCCGCGCGAGGGCCATGCCCGCGCAGCTGCGTTTCGTGCCGCGCGGGGCCATGCCCGCGCGGCTGTGTTTCGTGCCGCGCGGGCGGGCGCCCGCGCGGCGGCGGTAGCGCGTGCCGCGCGGGGCCATGCCCGCACGGCTGTGTTTCGTGCCGTGCGGGCGGGCGCCCGCGCGGCGGTGGCAGCACGTGCCGCGCGGGGCCTTGCCCGCGCGGCTGCGTTTCGTGCCGCGCGGGCGGGCGCCCGCGCGGCGGCGGCGCATGCCGCGCGGGGACATGCCCACGCGGCTTTGATTGGTGCCGCGCGGGCGGGCGCCTGCGCGGTTGCGGCGCGCGCCGCACGGGGACGGTGCCCGCTCGGCCGCGGCAAGTGCCACGCAAGGCCGGTGCCCGCGCGGCCGCGGCTCGCACCGTGCGGGGCTAGTGTAATGACACGACTTTTTAGTAATATTTTACCCTCCTTCTAGTAAAGTACCCCTTTTGAGTGAATCAAAATTATCGAGTTTCTGTAAGTAGGTCGGTGTGTTGCATGAGTATTTTTTTGTGAAAGAGCACGAAAATCGAAGACCGACAGTGCAACCGGATCTGAAATCCGATGTAGGAATCTCCCAGAACAGAGCTTTTAGTGTCGCGGTGACTTAACGTGCATCGAAACTCGTGCAAAATATCCTACATGTTTTCTGAGGAAAAGGAGGGTTATCCCGTAGGATTAATTAATTAAAGAATTAGTTATTCGGTTATGGATATTAAAAGGTGGGTTATCCCATAGGATTAATTAATTAAAGAATTTATTTAATCGGTAACAGAAATTAAAAGGCGGGATTTATTTGTACGTACGAAAAGGGAAATCTCACTTTTCGCAAAAGGAGAAACCCTAGCCGGAGAGAACGAGGGAGAAAAAGAGAAGGAAAAGACGGAACCCTAACCGGAGGAGGAGAAAGTAGGAAAGAAGAAGGAGACGGAGGAATCCGATCACCCCGAACAACGTACCAGAATTAGAAGAGCGTTCGGTCGGCTTCCCCGTTGGAACTTTCGGTAAGTAGATTTCGTTTTGTTGCGTTATTGGGGTTTTTCGGTGTCTTCTTCGTGTCTTCATCGCCGTTGCCGTCCCCGACGTCATTGCCGACCCCGCCGCCGCCACCACCGCGCCACCTAGGGCGCGGAGTGGGCGGGCGGACGACGCGCGGTGCCGCTAGGGCACCGCGCGGACGCGCGGATGTGCGGACGACGCGCGGTGCCGATAGGGCACCGCACGGACGGGCGAACTACGCCGGCGCCGCTAGGGCTCCGCGCGGGCACTGCCCCCGGGCGCGCAACCGCGCGGCCTTGCGCCACGCGGGGCGCCCGTGGGCGGGCTGCGCCGCGCGGGTGCCGCGCGGGCGCCACCCCGGGCGCGCAACCGGGCGGCCTTGCGCCGCGCGGGGTGCCCGCGGGCGGGTGCATACCGCGCGGACGCCGCGCGGGGCACCCGCAGGGCAGGCGGGCGCCGCGCGGGCGCCACCCGCGGATGCACACCGCGCGGTTCCTGGCCGCGCGGGGCATTCGCGGGTGGCAGCGTCCGCGCGGGGACCCGTCAGGTGTCGTAATTGTGCAGTTTTGTGTTTTTCATCACGGGGGATAGTTTTGGATTTCCGTTCCCATAGTGTTAGTGCGTCATATTATTGATCGTCTTTCTTTGGGGGACTTCCTTAGGTCCGGGTGCGCAGCGGGAGTGTGCGAAAGATCCAGTTGTCCAGCTTTCCCAGCAACCAGGTGGGTACCCTTGCAATAAGTGCAACGAGTGCATTAAGTGCACCATATCATCGTAAAAGACTTAATAATCTGTCTAATAAAGTAGATAAACTGTTAAACCTTTCGCATTAATATATATTGATCTTTCATTATTAAATTGTGGTGACTGAGGGTCGCGGTGCTTGATACACGCCGACTTCGGCAAACCATGTTTTTGGATGCTGCACGTACACTGGCGGATTGGCCTCCGCATAGGTGTACTTTTTCGGAGAAGTGGTCTGAATGACCCGTGTGCCCCACGTGTGTAGGGTGGGGACCTCTTCATGATAGCTAAACATGTCGCTCACGCATCGTGAAGGGGTAAAGGGCATCATAAATGTCACGTGGGGAGATCGTCGACTCCCTGACGTGAACTGTGTGATTTTACCCGTGGGGAGATCGTCTACTCCCCGACGGGCGCTATGTGACTAAATCAAGTAATGTGGACTCATGAGATGGGAAAGCGAAAGGTTCTGGTGTAATCGGTTTGTTTTAAAATTATTGTCAGATGCTAATCATCTACTTTATTTGTCACTGACTTTACCCACTCCGTGACAGGTCTGATTAGGTGTAGTAGCCGGAATGGCGGTGAGACTGCGTCGAGAGGACCTTAGCCGTAGGAGGCTAGCTACGTTATCCATCTTGGGTTTACCTCATTTCTCTTTTAGCTTAACTCTTAGTTTAATTTGCTTGAATGTGGGTCATGTGGGTTGTTGGATAGCCAATTATTTAGCACTGTGGATTTGATTTACTTTTATGCGGCATGGTTTATAACTAACAAAATGATTTCGAAAATGCTTTCCAAACTAAGTGCCATGTGGGCACAATCTTGGTAAACCCCTGGATTTATCCTTTCAAAAAGGTATGGCCGCTTTGGTGTGAATGTGTAAATGTTTTCAAAAATTGGGTGTCGTGTGGACACCGTTTGCAAAACCCGTAGTTTAACTCTGGATATGATCGAATGAAATTACCTTCCCTTCCTTGTTCACTGTGATTGTGTGGTTAAAGAATGTTGTTGATGTTGTGTT
This sequence comes from Tillandsia leiboldiana, assembly GCA_029204045.2. Classification (NCBI taxonomy): domain Eukaryota; kingdom Viridiplantae; phylum Streptophyta; class Magnoliopsida; order Poales; family Bromeliaceae; genus Tillandsia; species Tillandsia leiboldiana. The sequence continues at coordinate 16,720,363 of CM055061.1, forward strand.
GTAAATGTGATGTCGTGCATATACAAAGGAGACTCTGTCCGATTGAAGAGTGAATTTGTATATGTGGCGGGTCTGACACGCACTGGGGGAGGTCGATACTTATTCATAAAGAAAAAAATATATACGCTTTTTTCGCTTATCTTTACCTAAAAACCCCGGGGCGTGACAGATTAAATGGTATCAGAGAGAAACAACTTTAACCACAGTAGTCGGTGACCAACATCCACAGTGCATGATGCCACAAGCAAATTGAACATGAGATAACCAAGATGTAGGTGCGGTAGATCGTGAGTGTACGGGGGAAAAAGGGGCTTAATTTAGGCACGTCCGTAGGTCAAGTATTAGGCCAATAACCTTAGGGTTAACGCGGTTTCTTTGTATACCAGCTGATAATGGCCCGGACTAGGTCATCGACCGATAACGCGGGTGCGGAAAATACGGCCCCGGCCACCGCGGAGAACCAACTCCTCCGACAGCAATTGCGAGAGATGGCCGGACAATTGGCGACGTTGACGGAACAAGTCCGACAGTTAACGCAGCGGCGGGCAACTGTGTCAGTAGAGGACGCCCCGACCCCTCCGCACGAACCGACCGCCCCCACCACGGGACCGCCAGGGGCGGGTGGTGCAACTACAGCCGCACCCCATCGGACCTCGACGACGGGCGTGTCGGTGGAGCAACCCACAGCCCCGTTGAACTCCCCCACCCCGGCAGCTTCGGGGCCCGTACCGAGAGCGACTGCGGGAGACTCGGCAAGAGAAGCGGCGACGACCCCCACTCCCGGGAGTACCACAGCTGCAGGAGGGGCTACAGATCAGCAAACTGAACATGAACGAGTTAGGACGAACCTGGCACAGTTCAAGTAGTACGATCCGCCCATCTTTGAGGGAGAAACGACCGACCCCTGGGTCGTAGAAAAATGGGTGGATACCATGGAAAAGCTTTTTGAAGACCTATTGATGGAGGAACATGAATGGGTCCCCTTAGCTGTCCACTTTCTTGAAGGGAACGCCCGCATCTGGTAGAAGACGGTACGCCCAGACCCGTCTACGAGCGCTCCACTACCGTCGTGGTCAACTTTTAGAGAGGAACTGTTTGGAGCGTTCTTTTCCAACAGTGTTAAACGACAGATGGAGGACGACCTCAAACACATTAAGCAAGGGAATCGATCAGTTATGGAATACCAACGAGAGTTCGTAAGATTAACTAATTGTGTCCCGTTCGTCATACGGGATGAATCCCGCAAGGCCCGTCTTTTTGTAGATGGGCTACGGAGCGACATCTTCGAAGTAGTCCAAGCGGCAGACTTACATACCTTCTGGGCAGTAGTCGACAGGGCCACTATCGTGGAACGTGGCTTCGCCGTCACACGCGGTCGGCGGGAAGGCATGGAATACAACCGGGACAAGAAGCGGTCGCAGTCTTACCCCGGAGGGGGCTTTTCTGGCGAAAACCGGCGCCCAAAGTACCCCAAGACGCATCAGGGAACCAAGAGCACACCAGCGGGGGGACAGCGGCCTGTAGACAGACCCTGCGTTATTTGCAGAGGAACGCACCGAGTCACGGAATGCCCCAGGAGACAAGACCATTGTTATCGCTGCGGCAAGCCTGGGCACCTCCGGTTTAACTACCCCTTGAACTCGGGGGCGACATCCTCCGGGGCTTCCACCTCGACGCCGCAGCCGCAGGGACGAGGGAGAGCCCCATCGGGAGTACCCGCACACCCCCCAGCAACTCGACAGGAAGGGAAAACGCGACCCCAACCAGGGGGGAGGGTCTACGCCATGAGCCAGCGAGGAGCGGAACCACCGGAGGATGTAGTAGCAGGTATTACCTCAATTTCTAATTTTCGAGCTCGGACTCTTTTTGACACCGGGGCATCTCGCTCCTTCGTCTCCCGTACTTTTGCACATACACATATTTTAGAGAGTAGACCCCTTAGCGACCTGATGACCGTCCAACCCCCGGGGGACCAATTGAAGCAACTAGTTTTGTACCTTCTTGCCCCATAAAGCTGGGAAGGTTGTCCTGCCCCTGGGATTTGGTGGTCATCCCATTAAAGGAATTCGACATGGTACTAGGCATGGATTGGCTCGCCGAGTACCAGGCGGTAATCGATTGCGAGAAACGTCAGGTACGACTGCAGAAACCGGGTTTCCCGAAACACGTTTACCTGGCGTGTAAAAGTACTTCCTTCTTAACCGTCATCTCCACGTCACGAGCCAGAAAACTAGTAGAGGGCGGGTGCGTGGCCTATTTGGCCTCGGTGGACTTAGCAGCTCGACCCACCCCCTCACCGTCCGACATCCCAATTGTAAAGGAATTCCCGGATGTATTTCCGGCGGAAGTCCCTGGGATGCCACCTGAACGAGAGGTCGACTTCCCCATTGAGCTACTTCCAGGCACTAAACCCATCACCAAAGCACCATACAGGATGGCTTTTGCCGAGTTGAAGGAACTCAAGGCGCAGCTGGAAGACCTTTTGGATAAAGGCTTCATCAGACCGAGCGTGTCGCCATGGGGCGCGCCCGTTCTGTTCGTAAGAAAGAAGGACGGAAGCCTTCGGTTGTGCATAGACTACCGGGAAATAAACAAGGTCACCATTAAGAATAAATACCCCCTGCCGAGGATCGACGACCTATTAGACCAGTTACAAGGGGCAACAATGTTCTCAAAGATCGATCTGCAGTCCGGCTACCATCAACTCAGAGTTAGGAGCGAGGACGTGTAAGACCCGCTTTTCTTTTTAGTTTTCTTTTCCTTTCCTACGTGTAGGGGTCCGGCGGGTGCTAATTTTTTATTATTTCTGGACAGTCCGTCGGGGCTCGCGGGTATTTTTAGGCGGTAGAGCTCGCGAAACGGGGAACGGTGGTGAAATCGGATTTGGATTCCGACCCCGGGATCTCCCAAAAATTAATTCTGAAGGTTGCGGTCTTTTAGACGCCCCGGGATCCGTGCGGACGATCTGCACGCTTTTCGAGGTAACCTCTAGCCGCTGATTTCTTTCGTTTTATTTTGAGCGGGGGTTTATAAGCCGGACTTAGGGTTTTCCCCTTTGGGGTTCCTTTATTTTTCCTCGACCGTGTGGCTAGGGTTTCAGGTGAGCAACCAAAGAGAAGGAGAGGGAAGGAACAGGAAAAAAAAAAACCCAACACCTTTTCGCTCTCGCTCGAGATTTCTCTGACGCGGAACTCTACGATCTGGATGGAGGAAAAAGGAAGAAGGTGGATGATCCTTCTCCTCCATCTCTCGCGTTTCAAGGTGAGTCTTTACCGTTCTTGGTTTAGGTTTCGCTTTTGGTTGGGTTTTGTCGTTCTTCCGGGGACGGGGATCACCGCGCCGCCGCCGCCACGTTCGAGGCGGACGCCGCAGCCGCCACGTTCGAGGTGGACGTCGCCGTCGCCGGGTCGCCCGCGCGGGTCGGTGCCGCGGGGGGCCGCCCGCGGGTGGGGCGCCCACGCGGGCTGGGGCCGTGCGGGGTCGCCGCACCCGCGGGCAGCGCGAGCCGCGAGGGGCCGCCCGCACCCACGGGCAGCGCTCCCGCGCGGCTTGCAGCCGCGCGGGGCCGCCCGCAGGTGGGGCGCCCGCACGGGTCGGGGCCGCGCGGGGCCGCCCGCGCGGTTCGCTGCCGCGCGGGGCCGCCTGCAGGTGGGGGCGACCGCGCAGGCTGGGGCCGCCCGCACCCGCGGGCAGCGCGCCCGCGCGGCTTGCTGCCGTGCGGGGCCGCCCGCAGGTGGGGCGCCCGCGCGGGCTGGGGCCGCACGGGGTCGCCCGCACCCGTGAGCAGCGCGCCCGCACGACCGGTGCCGCGCGGGGCCGCCCGCAGGTGGGGCGCCCGCGCGGATTGGTGCCGCGCGACGGATTGGGGCCGCGCGGAGCTGTCCGCATGCGGGGCGTACGCCACCCGGGTCGTCGTCGTGCGGGGACTTCGCGCTCGGGGTTTTTAGAACTTGTCGTTTTCCCGTTTTCTGCTGGAGTCGTCGTTGGGTGTTTTTGGATCACCAGGTCTTAGTGTTCATTTCCTCAGGGTCGCGGGACGCGGTAGACTCGGCAGACACGCAAACGCGGACGAATCGAACGCCGGACTCCTTTCAAGGTGGGTACTTTCCTATTGAGTCAGTTGGGAAAGGGTGTTAGTTGTAAGGTGCATGTTTGGGCAACGATGGTTTTCTAAAATATTTACTGTTGACATTGCTAACCTGTTGATACTATTTATTTAATCATTTATCTAAATACTTGACTATGAGGCTCGTGTGACTGCACGCACACCGGCGGCTTGGCCTCCGCAAGGGTGTGCTTTTCCAGAAAAGTGGTACGTTGACCCGTGTACCCTACGTGATGGTGATGTGATAGGGGCCCTCGGGGGTGGAGGGTGTGAGCGGTGATGCCGAGGCAGGTGCTCGGCGGCCGAGGCAGGTGCTCGGCAGGGGTTACCGAGGTGGGTGCTCGGAGGGGTTGCCGGGGGAGGTGCCCGGTTTGTTTGTTTACACAGGGTTACCTATTGTTGAGTGCACTTTGAGGCGGTGGTTGCTCCAGTTTTAGTGGTTTGCTGTTTATTGCCCTTATGCTCTTACTTTCCTTTTTAGTCACTGACTTCCCACCTTGTGACAGGTTCGTCCAGGGGCGAGTGCTAGGACGCCGGTGAGGCCGTGAGAGCGCTGTTCTGACTTTTAGCGACAGCAGACACAGTGACTTTTCTTTCCTCATTCTTTCATTATTCATGTTAGTTAGATGTGGATTGCGATACCCCCGTGGGTTCGACGTGGATGTTGCCCGTTTCTTTTATCATTATTGAATGAATGACCTTCCTTTCCTTTACTTGGCTGTTTTGAACTACGAACAACAAAAACTGTGGAAAACCGTTTACAAAAACTGATTTTAAAGCGTGGGTGTCGTGTGGGCACCGTTTTTAAAAACCTTGTGGAATTTATGTGATTTCGAAAATGGTTTTACAAAATCAGGCATCGGGTGGGTGCTGTTTTAAAAACTCTATGGATTTATGTGGCTTTGAAACGGATTTTAAAACATCGGCGTCGGGTAGGCGCCGCTTTCAAAACTCTGTGATTATTTATCCTTTTAAAAATAATCGGCCCTTTTCTAAGTATGAGAATAGATAGGATGTATGGTTGCATGTTGAATGTGTCTGTGCCTTGATCTAGTGTGGTTAAAGCTTGTATGGAATGCATTATGTAGTCAGGATGTCGTGCATATACAAAGGTGACTCTGCCCGTTTGCAGAGTGAATTTGTATATGCGGCGGGTCTGTGCGCGCACTGGGGTAGATTTGTTTTCAAAAAAAAAATATTACGCCGATCTGAGAGCATTGGTGGCTCTACTTCCGCGCGTTTGAACTCCCGGGGCGTGACAGATTAAGATGGTATCAGAGAGAGAACTTTAACCACAATAGTCGTGGCCCAGCATCCACGGGGCGCAATACTCTAACTACTGATTAATAAAGTGAACATTGTATAGATAAATAGAACGCGAGTGCTCCTCGGGGAGGGAATTAAGTAGAATCCCTTTTGGTGCCAGGTTTTCCTAGACGTGTTAGGATTGATGTGTTTCTTTGTGTGCACAGGTAGCAGTCCGGCTCAGTGAGTAACGGCCGACGGAAATGGACACCGCAGCCGAAGCGAACCGCTTACTACGCAACCAGCTGCGCGATGTGGCTGGGCAGCTGCTGACCCTCACTGAACGCTTGTGTATGCTGACACGGGAGCTTGAGAGTGTCGACCACTTCCAGCGCAGCACCAGGGACGATACCCCTCGTGGGATGCCACCGGTAGGCTTTCTCACCTTTCATGAAGCGGCCAACTTGGCCGTGCGCGCTGAGCAAGAATGTGCTCGGCAGGGATACCCCTACCCCGGTCCGGCGGAAGACCCCTATCAGAGGGGCTCGGCGACCAAACGCCCGAAGACAGGACAGAAATCTGGGCAAACGACGAAAGAGGGACCCGAACCACTGAAGCCATGTGTCATATACGGTGGTGGGCATCCAATGATGGGCTGCCCTTGGCGGAACGAACATTGCTTCCGATGTGGCAAACCGGGTCACACACGTTACACGTGCCCCCGGAAGCCGGCTATCACTAGACCCCCGGCGCCGCGACCCGACGAAACAGAGAAAGTTGCCACCCCCACCCTGCAAGGGAGCCCCAATCCAAGGAGTCGGGCAAACCAACGCCCGAAGAAAGCACGGAAAGGCGGGCGAGGGCCAACAGGAAGCCCGGGATTGCTACGGGGGCCTTGTGTTATCTGCGGAAAGGCGCATCAAGTGACGAACTGCCTTTGGAGGTACTCCCACTGCAATAATTGCGGCAAGCCGGATCACACCCGCGCTTCATGCCCACAAGAACTAGCCGCTACAGCCGCAGCGCCACAGCCGGAAGGACGAGAGGATACTGCGACCCCCAACCCACAGAGGGACCAACCCGACGGCCTGCGCATGGCGGATTCGTACGATACCGGGTCCTTACCCTGCCACGCCTTATGTAGCTGGCCCAAGGGTTGTGGGCGGACTTCCCCAGCCGCCCCAGTGGATAACGCAACGTCCCAGAATGGGAAATAACAGGTAATACTTAAACTACTTTCTACTAGTTGGGAACACCCGTCGAACCGGAGCAATCCATCCCTGTCTGACCCCGTTTAACCCCTCTTGCCTTTTGGTTTTGCCTTTTTGTTCCTATAATCGATTCGTTCCCCCGATCCAATTGGGGGCAAACGCCTACGAAAGGGTTGCTTGGATTCATCCATGGTTTATTCCTTATCTCTAAAGTTCCAATTACTTTTTCATTTCGGATCCAACCGAAATAGGCTTTGATTCATATATATATTTTTTTCTTCTCACTCTTATACTATGTGACCTTACACTTGAAGGAATATCTACATAAAATCGGGTTTGATTCGTATATATTATGTACTTTTTATATGTTAAGTTCCCTCCCAAGTTCCGCCTTAGGAGTTGACGTACTCTGGTCACGGAAAAAGGGGAGGGGGTCGACCTTAAGAAAACACCCAGGAGGGGTCGGGCACCAAGTGTTGATTGGTTGCCAATGGTAAAAGGATGAAGGCGCTGTCTAGGTGCACGGCCGTCCTACTGGTGCGGAAGAAGGATGGGAGGCCTCGATTGCGCATTAGCAATCGGGAAATAGATAAGGTCATAGTATAGAACAAGTACCCCTACACAGGAGTGATGACCTCTTCGATCAGTTGAGGGGAGCGACAGTCTTCCCCAAGATTGTTTCGCAGTCAGGCTACCATCAGCTCAGAGTGCAAGAAGAGGATATCCCGAAGACGGCTTTCGGAACCCGGTATGGCCACTACGAATTTACTGTAATGCCGTTCGGGCTCACCAACGCCCCAGCGGTATTTATGGATATGATGAACCGAGTCTACAGGCCCTTCCTGGATCGGTTCGTGGTGGTCTTCATCGACGACATCCTGATTTACTCGCCCACCGATGAGGAACACGAGGAGCACCTACGAATCGTTCTACAGACTCTTAGGTACCGTTTGGATGTGGCTTATACCGGAATGAGTTATACCAGGTATAGGTATAAAGTAAGGGATAAACCTGGTTTAAACCTAAAAAGCGTTTGGATGTGAATGAGGCTTAAACCTGGTTTAAACCTGGTATAAGAAAATAGGTGTTTGGATTGGGAATAAAGAATAAGAGGTATAAAGTTGACTTTTATGTTTAATGACGATGTGACCTTTACTTTTATGTATATTATAAATGTGATAATAGGATAATGTATTAGAATTATTTAATTATAACAAATCTTATATATTATATTTAATTAATTATATACTATATAAAATTCTAATTTATTTTAATTTGTCTTAAAAATATTTTTTAACGATTAAAAATTATAATATTTAACGATTAAAAATTTAATATAATTTCAAACAATAACGATTATTAATATTTTTTAACGATTATTTAACGATTATTTCAAAATGTAATATTTAACGATTATTAATTTTTTGTAAATAATAAAATTAATATTTGACGTCTGATTTATTCAACAGTTTGAAATATTATAAATTGACTATATTGAAATAATAAATAAAAAATTATTTTATTTCTTAATTAAATAGAATACATATATAATAAATTATATATGATATTTAATTAATTATATACTATATAAAATTTTATTTAATTTTAATTTGTCTTAAATATGATTTCTAACGTTTAAAAATTATAATATTTCATGATTAAAAATTTAATAAAATTTTATTTATATTAAAAATTATAATATTATTAAATCAATTTTAATAATATTATTTTATAAATGATTTATACATACGCATGATAAAAAATTTTATTTACAACAATCTGTTGCTCAATACATTCATGAATTAAAAAATTTGACAAAATCAATCAGTCTAAAAAAGATTTATTAATTACCATTAACGAACAAACAATTTTAAAAAATTAGCATCAAACAATATCGATTTTTTAATTACAATTAACGAACAAACAATAAAGGGAAATTAGCATGATACAATAACGAACTCACAATAATATTTCAAATTACATCATACCCGAAAAATATGAGTTCTTAATTAACAGTCCACTTAACATTACATATAAACAAATAAAACTTTTTTACAAGCTGACTAACATAATATTACACCAGTAAATCTAATATTTACAAACTTTTAGTCAGTTACAATGATTTATCTAACTTCTATTATTCCACAACTCATCGGTAATACGTGTGCGAAGGTCGTCTCCCCGCCGTGACTCTGATGTACTATAGTTTGTAGTGGTCGCTTCCACGTCAACCTCTGGAGGCTCTGGCTCTACTGCTTCGGTAAAATATCTATCATCTCCTTGTTGCCGTCGAACAAAATTGTGGATCACACAACAAGCCATAGCTATTTGACACTGCACTCTATAAGGAAACGGTGTAGCAACAGTTAAAATTTTGAATCTCTTCTTTAAAATTCCAAATGTCTTCTCTACCACATTCCTTAGTTGGGCATGCCGATGATTATACAAGTCCTTCGACGAATGATGTATACGACCACGTGTGTTACTGTCATATTGACTCAGATGGTAACGCTCGCCTCTATACGGCGCCAGAAATCGATCGGTATTCGCGTAACCGGAATCGACCAGATAATATTTTCCTGTATATATATCAGAAGGGTATACAACTTGTAATAAATTAATTAAACCAATAATAATGAAGAGAGCAATAAAAAACTTACTCCATAAATTTTACCTTCTGGAACTGTAAAACCTCCACTTTCACATGCCCATCTGAGTACCCGCATATCAGCTACAGAGCCTTCCCAACCGGTGCATACATAAAAAAACATATGATCAAAGGATACAGCTGCCATCATATTTTGTGATGTATATCCTTTGCGACAACGAAATCGTGGTTGTTTCTCCCTTTCTACCATAACCGGAATATGCGTACCATCCACCGCCCCAATTGCATTCTACATATGTTAATGTCACAACATAGTACATTACCAATGCAGCAATTAAAATTTACATATTTAGTGATGAAAAATTATTGTCTCTTACCTTGAACGGATGAAAATTCGGATTTCCACTTATTCTTGGATGCACTCCACAATTACTTGGCGGCATAGTTAAATATTCATCTTTTATTTGAATAATGGCCCGGAGTACATTGTTAAAATGACGACTTATCGTTTCCCCCGAATGTTGAAAGGTTTCAGCAAGCACCCTATTTGCAACACCGTGTCCTATACAAAATAGGAAAATTCCCAACTGTTCGTCAACAGTCAGATTCCGTGTATCTTTTAAAAGGCCCTTCCCAACAAGGTCATCGCGGAGAGCAATGAATGTAGTTGTCGTCATTCTAAAATGATTGTACCCCCGATCTGGATGGCCGTTCAAAATATCACAAATAAACTGATGGCCCGTAAACGGACGGGTACGACATGGTTGTCTGCTAATTGTACTTGTATCATCTATACATCCTCCGTCAATAAGCATAATTATGAGTTGCACCCAATAGTCATCATCATCATCCAATATATCGAACAAATTGGCATGGAAATGCGAGGAAAATACATGTCGATAAATTGAATCATCCATTACAACTGCACGTTAATTTATGGCAGTGAGCAAATATTGATAGTACGCATAATATATATAATACTTGTTTAAATTCATCTCAAACATTCATCTCGCCGATTACAGCAAGCAAATACAGAATAAAATAGTACATGAATTAATTTAAAAGTTGAGATCATCGATGTATCCTTGGACAATGAGCATGAGTAGAACATCCTCCCAAAAATCATCATCATCATCATCTAATATACTCAACAACATTGCAACAAAGCGGGAGCAACATAAGGATTGATAAATTGAATCATCCATTATATCTGCAACGATATTGTACCAATTTAGGGAACAATCATACTAAGTAGACATCACTTAACATGTATAGATGGCTTCAAACCAACATTTAAGAGGAAAATACAGTGCGGGATAATAAATTACAAATTGTTCTAGAAAATATCACAGGATTGGGTTTTAAACTAGTAACAGTACGGGATAATAAATTACAAACAACTATACTAAAATGTACAGAAAGTTTAGATACTAATTATTACAAAGCTAGTTTTTAAAGTCCTGAAATTACAAACAGATTATATAAATATCCACTATGGACCAGGGAAAAATTGACGATACATCTGAATATGTTTTGCTATCTGCCGCTGTGCCCACTTGTAAGCAAGATTGTCATTCATTGACATGAAAATTTGACGATTTTGCGCATCCTTCAAAGCGTCGGCGGCAGCCAAGACCTGGTCATCATTGAGCCCCTGCATATTATATAGGTGCTGCAAACAATCCCCGATGACCGGAATGGATTGTCGACCTTCTGCTTCCTTATTATACATCTGCCTCACCAGATCTAATTTTTCTTTGCCCAGCTCAAGCATGCCGGCGACGCATTCAGATATGCCCTCAGGTTTTTTCCGACGACCACCAGTTGACGGACGGTTGGTCCGTTGGCTAGGCTCGGGTACTGGGGAACGAGGCCTTTTGCCTGCCGAGCTGTACCCCGACCCACTAGTTGTCTTGTTTGGAATGTGAGGGCTGGGTGACCTTTCGGGTGGTGGACTAGGCATGAATTCATTCATATATGGCCCAGAGGACCCTGCTTCAAATTGAAAAGGTATGTTTGTATCATCCTCACCAGGGGATGACGAGGAGGAGCTAACTATTGTTCTTGTGGGTGGCTGGAGTGAAGAAAAACCATATGCACCCGTTGCGGTAGTCTTCTCAGTTAGAAACTCCAGATCCTTATACAAAGGGAATGGCCTATCCCTACATTTGGCATAAGCTGGATTGTCCTGAACGTAGGTTAATTATATTGGTAAGGCTAATAAATATGAAAAAAATTTAATGAAAGGTAAAATAACTATCGTTACCAAGATGACGCCATCCCAGTCACAACTATCGCCTGCCGTGGGAATGTGGCGGATAAAATCCCATCCCCAACTACTCTTGTTGACCAAGGAATGGTACAACGAAAAAGTGCGCTTCAACACCTTCAACCTATTCTTGACCTGCTCCTTTTTTAGGTTTAAACCATTTCGACTATTTATTTCCGCTACAATCCTAACCCACGCGAGGTTAGTGAATGATCCATTAACGTTGTTGCCGAGAGTATGTTCCTCCGTCAACAACGATAACAGACATGCATCCAAGGCCTCAGTCCAGTTTGGTGTTCGGGGCGATTGTTGGGCGCGAGAACGACTAGCACCCTCATTTGGAATTGTATTGTCTTGGATGTTGGCCATGTTTGAGCGGCTAGATTGACCGGCCTTGAACACTCTCTTAAAAGGACGCATCTGTACATAATGTATGTTCTACTTTATATATTTTGGCATAACACAATATATTTATAATATTTTTGGCATTACCCTAAAATCAATAATATAATTGGCATTCAATTACGAAGACATGTGATGCTTACCATATTACTAATTGCATAACAGGGGATGGCATGTCATAAGTTGCATGGTAAATAGAGAAATACATAATATAGTATTATTTTCAAAAATGGCGATTGAGGCATAAAAATAAAGATAAATGTTGGCAAAAAATTTTTCATTTACACAAAATTGGAATAGGGGGTTTATTATGTACAAGGGCTCATGTGGTTTCCAATATGTATGGGGTTGCAGTGGATTCTAAATCCATGCCATCCATCAAACGCATATGGCAACCGTCATCATCGCCTTATTATGTACACGGGCTCAATTGGTTTCCAACAAGCATGGGGTTGCAGTGGATTATACATCCATGCCATCCAGCAAATGCCTATGGTAACCGTCATCATCGCCAACATATATATTTTCATCACTATACTTAACCGATGAAACATACATATTCCGCAGCCATCAAAACATATTTTTGTAATGACATAGCATAGTCATTTATCATGAAAGGCTATGGCAGCATTATATCAAATAATATCTGAACTGGAAGAAAACGAAAGGGTTGCACCTTCGATGGCAGAAAGAGGAGTAACACGGCAAGATGAGATGCGCCGGGGAGGAGAGAGCAGCCTAGTTACAGGGAGCAGAGACCAAGCTCGGTACAGGGAGCAGAGCTCAACCGAGGGCAACCTCGGAACAGGGAGCAGAGAGGTAGCTCGGTAGAGGGGGCAGAGAGCAACCGTAGGGGGAACCGCGGTACAGGGAGGGAGCAGAGATGATGCTCGGGGCAAGCACAGTACAGTGATCAGAGATCAACAGCAGCCAAGGCAAAAACAATACAGAGATGGGGCAACCACCGGAAAAATAACCCCCAAGGATCAGATCGGTCAAGGTCCGGCGACGACGAGGGGGAGCTCACAGAGATCGGGAGCGGGGAGCTCACAGAGATGGGGAGCGGGGAGCACACACAGATCGGGACCACACAGAGATCGGGAGCGGGGAGCACACACAGATCGGGAGCACACACATAGATCGGGAGCGGGGAGCACCAAGATCTCACCAAGCGCACAGAGATCGGGAGCGGGGAGCTCACACAGATGGGGAGCGGGGAGCACACAGAGATCGGGACCACACAGAGATCGGGAGCGGGGAGCACACACAGATCGGGAGCACACACACAGATCGGGAGTGGGGAGCACCAAGATCTCACCAAGCACACACTGATCGGGAGTGGGGAGCACACAGAGATCGGGAGGGGGGAGCACACAGCGATCGAGAGCACACAGAGATCGGGAGCGGGGATCGCCTTGATCTCACCAACCACACACAGATCGGGAGCGGGGAGCACACAGAGATCGGGAGCACAACGAGATCGGGAGCGGGGAGCACCAAGATCTCACCAAACACACACAGATCGGGAGCGGGTATGAACACAGAGATCGGGAGCGGGGACCTCACAAAGATCGGGACAACGGAGCTAGATCGGGATCGGGAGCGCACAGAGATCGGGAGCGCACAACAGAGATCGGGAGCGGGGAGCTCACAGAGCGTGGAGAGAAGGAGATGAAGGCGATGAATGAGAGGAACCGGAGAGGAGGGCACCTCGGGGCGAGTGTCTGCAAGTTTGGAAGAGAGAGGGAGGAGAGAGAGGGGTTTAAACCAGGGGGGGTTTAAACCAACGGGGATATCCCAACCCCATAATGAGGGATATCCCCGTTTGGGAGGATATCCCCAAACGGGGATATCCCAAATTCGTTTGGGTATAAAGGGGGGATATCTCCCCTTTATACCACATCCAAACACAGCCTCAGGGAACAGAGCTTGTTTGCCAAGCTCAAGAAATGCGAGTTTTGGCTTCGCGAAGTGGGGTTTCTGGGGCACATCATCTCAGCTGCGGGAATTGCGGTGGATCCCAAGAATGTGGAGTCGGTGACTGACTGGCCCCAACCGACTACGGTGACGGAAGTCCGCAGCTTCCTGGGTCTTGCAGGATATTACAGGCGTTTCGTCGAGGGCTTCTCGAAGATCACGACCCCCCCTAAACCGCCTGACCCGGAAAGGAGAAAAATTCATTTGGACGGCCCAATGCCAAGAAGGTTTCGAGGAACTCAAGAAAAGGCTAACAACAGCACCTGTACTTGCGCTACCGACGCCTGGAGAGGACTTTGAGGTATACCGCGACGCGTCACGGATCGGATTGGGAGGTGTACGGATGCAGCAGGGGAGAGTTATTGCCTACGCCTCAAGACAGCTCAAAGAATATGAACAGAACTACCCGACGCACGACCTGGAGCTCACCGCAGTCGTCTTCGTTCTGAAGCTTTGGAGGCACTATCTCTTTGGTGTCCACTGTAACGTGTTCTCGGACCATCAAAGCCTTAAGTACCTTTTCACCCAGAAGGAGCTAAACCTACGACAAAGACGGTGGTTGGAGTTGCTAAAGGACTACGACTTAACTATTCAATACCACCCGGGAAAAGCAAATGTGGTGGCAGATGCCTTGAGCAGGAAGGGACAGACAGAAGGGACATCAGCGGGCATGATCACCCAGCAGGATGACTTGATCGCGGAGTTCTCGCGATTGAGGTTGGAGGTGGTACCGGTAGGGACGGTCGAACGACTAATGTCTTTAACGGTCGTGCCTACCCTATTCGAGAGGATTCGAGAAGGCCAAGGGGCCGACCCACAGTTACAACTGGAACGGGATAGGATTTCCCCGGAGCGGAAGGGAGACTTTGCAGTGGGGACAGATGGCACTCTTCAGTTTCGAGGGCGAATTTGCGTGCCCGATTCGCCAGACCTGAAGAAGGAAATCTTGACTGAAGCACACTGCGCCCCCTATGCGGCGCACCCTAGGGGCACCAAGACGTACAGGGATCTCCGACAGACCTTCTGGTGGCCGAAGCTAAAGGGGGACATGACACGGTTCGTAGCGCACTGCCTGATCTGCCAACAAGTAAAGGCCGAACACCACCGGCCGGCGGGGAAATTGCAACCACTACCAGTGCCAGAATGGAAATGGGAGCGAATCACCATGGATTTTGTCACCGGGCTCCCACGTTCACAACAGGGACACACGGTTTGTCTCAAACTTCTGGCAGAGTCTACAACGGGCCTTGGGGACCAAGCTGCACTTCAGCACAGCCTTTCACCCCCAGACGGACGGACAATCTGAGCGGGTGATTCAGATCCTCGAGGACATGCTCCGAGCCTGCATACTTGACTTGGGAGACGGATGGTCACGCTACCTACCTCTTATGGAGTTCGCCTACAACAACAACTACCAGGCTAGCATCGGTATGGCGTCGTACAAAGCTTTGTATGGCAGACGCTGTAGGTCTCCGATTTGTTGGGACGATCTGGGAGAGCAAAAGTTTTTGGGACCGAATTTGGTGGAAGAGACTGAAGAAAAGGTGCGCCTCATCAGGCAGCGGCTGGTGACTGCCCAGAGCCGACAAAAGAGCTACGCAGATCAGAGACGCCGCGACTTGGAGTTCCAGGTGGGGGAGCACGTGCTTTTGCGGGTTTCACCGTCAAAGGGGGTGAAGCGGTTCGGGTTGAGAGGCAAGCTGAGCCCGCGGTATGTGGGTCCCTTTGAGATCCTAGAGCGCATCGGCCCGGTGGCCTATCGCCTCGCCCTACCGTCGAACCTTGATCGGGTGCACGACGTGTTCCACGTGTCCATGCTTCGCAAGTACCTCCCCGATCCATCGCGGGTGCTCGACGTCACCGCAGTCGAGCTTAAGGAGGACCTGAGCTTCGAGGAAGTGCCGATACAGATCCTAGCACGGGAAGACAAAAAGTTGCGGAATCGGACGATCCCCTACGTGAAGGTGCTTTGGAGCAATCAGGAGGAACGTGAGGCGACCTGGGAACCAGAGTCAAAGCTGAGGGAGTGTTATCCAGATCTTTTCACCATGGGCGAGAGTTAAGTTTCGAGGACGAAACTTGTTTTTAGTGGTGAGTGATGTAAGACCCGCTTTTTTTTTTGGTTTTCTTTTCCTTTCCTACGTGTAGGGGTCCTGCGGGTGCTAATTTTTGATTATTTCTGGACAGTCCGTCGGGGCTCGCGGGTATTTTTAGGCGGTAGAGCTCGCGAAACGGGGAACGGTGGTGAAATCGGATTTGGATTCCGACCCCGGGATCTCCCAGAAATTAATTCTGAAGGTTACAGTCTTTTAGACGCCCCGGGATCCGTGCGGACGATCTGCACGCTTTTCGAGGTAACCTCTAGCCGCTGATTTCTTTCGTTTTATTTTGAGTGGGGGTTTATAAGCCGGACTTAGGGTTTTCCCCTTTGGGGTTCCTTCATTTTTCCTCGACCGTGCGGCTAGGGTTTCAGGTGAGCGACCAAAGAGAATGAGAGGGAAGGAACAGGAAAAAAAAAAACCCAACCCTTTTTCGCTCTCGCTCGAGATTTCTCTGACGCGGAACTCTACGATCCGGAGGGAGGAAAAAGGAAGAAGATAGACGATCCTTCTCCTCCATCTCTCGCGTTTCAAGGTGAGTCTTTACCGTTCTTGGTTTAGGTTTCGCTTTTGGTTGGGTTTTGTCGTTCTTCCAGGGACGGGGATCACCGCGCCGCCGCCGCCACGTTCGAGGCGGACGCCGCCGTCGCCGGGTCGCCCGCGTGGGTCGGTGCCGCGCGGGGCCGCCTGCGGGTGGGGCGCCCGCGCGGGGTGGGGCCCTGCGGGGTCGCCGCACCCACGGGCAGCGCGCCCGCGCGGCTCGCTGCCGCGCGGCGCCGCCCGCAGGTGGGGGCGCCCGCACAGGTTGGGGACGCCCGCACCCACGGGCAGCGCGCCCGCGCGGCTCGCTGCCGCGCGGGGCCGCCCGCAGGTGGGGCGCCCGCGCGGGCTGGGGCTACGCGGGGTCGCCCGCACCCGCGGGCAGCGCGCCCGCACGACCGGTGCCGCGCGGGGCCGCCCGCAGGTGGGGCGCCCGCGCGGATTGGTGCCGCGCGACGGATTGGGGCCGCGCGGAGCTGTCCGCATGCGGGGCGTACGCCGCCCGGGTCGTCGTCGTGCGGGGACTTCGCGCTCGGGGTTTTTAGAACTTGTCGTTTTCCCATTTTCTGCCGGAGTCGTCGTTGGGTGATTTTGGATCACCAGGTCTTAGTGTTCGTTTCCTCAGGGTCGCGGGACGCGGTAGACTCGGCAGACACGCAAACACGGACGAATCGAACGCCCGACTCCTTTCAAGGTGAGTACTTTCCTCTTGAGTTAGTTGGGAAAGGGTGTTAGTTGTAAGGTGCATGTTTGGGCAACGGTGGTTTTCTAAAATATTTATTGTTGACATTGCTAACCTGTTGATACAATTTATTTAATCATTTATCTAAATACTTGACTATGAGGCTCGTGTGACTGCACGCACACCGGCGGCTTGGCCTCCGCACGGGTGTGCTTTTCCGGAAAAGTGGTACGTTGACCCGTGTACCCTACGTGACGGTGACGTGGTGGGGGCCCTCGGGGGTGGAGGGTGTGAGCGGTGATGCCGAGGCAGGTGCTCGGCGGCCGAGGCAGGTGCTCAGCAGGGGTTACCGAGGTGGGTGCTCAGAGGGGTTGCCGGGGGAGGTGCCCAGTTTGTTTGTTTACACACGGTTACCTACTGTTGAGTGCACTTTGAGGCGGTGGTTGCTCCAGTTTTAGTGGTTTGCTGTTTATTGCCCTTATGCTCTTACTTTCCTTTTTAGTCACTGACTTCCCACCTTGTGACAGGTTCGTACAGGGGCGAGTGCTAGGACGCCGGTGAGGCCGTGAGAGCGCTATTCTGACTTTTAGCGACAGCAGACACAGTGACTTTTCTTTCCTCGTTCTTTCATTATTCATGTTAGTTAGATGTGGATTGCGATACCCCCGTGGGTTCGACGTGGATGTTGCCCGTTTCTTTTATCATTATTGAATGAATGGCCTTCCTTTCCTTTACTTGGCCGTTTTGAACTACGAACAACAAAAACCGTGGAAAACCGTTTACGAAAACCGATTTTAAAATGTGGGTGTCGTGTGGGCACCGTTTTTAAAAACCTTGTGGAATTTATGTGATTTCGAAAATGGTTTTACAAAATCAGGCATCGGGTGGGTGCCGTTTTAAAAACTCTGTGGATTTATGTGGCTTTGAAACGGATTTTAAAACATCGGCGTCGGGTAGGCGCCGCTTTCAAAACTCTGTGATTATTTATCCTTTTAAAAATAATCGGCCCTTTTCTAAGTATGAGAATAGATAGGATGTATGGTTGCATGTTGAATGTGTCTGTGCCTTGATCTATTGTGGTTAAAGCTTGTATGGAATGCATTATGTAGTTAGGACGCCGTGCATATACAAAGGAGACTCTGCCCGTTTGCAGAGTGAATTTGTATATGCGGCGGGTCTGTGCGCGCACTGGGGTAGATTTGTTTTCAAAAAAAAATATATTACGCTGATCTGAGAGCATTGGTGGCTCTACTTCCGCGCGTTTGAACCCCCGGGGCGTGACAGGACGTCCCCAAAACAACTTTCCGGACACGCTACGGCCACTACGAATTCACGGTAATGCCGTTCGGGCTCACCAATGCCCCAGCGGTATTTATGGACATGATGAACAGGGTGTTCAAACCCTTCTTAGATTTATTCGTAGTGGTCTTCATTGATAATATCCTCATCTACTCCCGTACGGATGAGGAACATGAGGAGCACCTACGTATAGTCCTTCAGACCCTCCGGGATCAGAAACTCTATGCCAAACTCAAAAAGTGTGAGTTTTGGCTCCGCGAGGTGGACTTTTTGGGACATGTTGTCTCGGCATCTGGAATTGCGGTAGACCCGAGGAAGATAGACTCGGTGACAGACTGGTCCCGACCGACAACAGTAACCGAGATTCGAAGTGTTGGGTTATGTATAATTGGATCTAAATAGGGGAAAAAACACCTAGAGGGGGGTGAATAGGTGTAAACAATAATCACTCAAAAATCTTTGCGATATAAAACCCAATGCGGAAAAATAAATAACACGCAGAGATTTTTACGTGGAAAACTCCAAACCGGAGTAAAAAAACCACGGGACCGATAACACGGTGAAATCCACTAGAATTATAACACGTACAAAGGTGATTTACCGTACTCACAGACGACTGAACCTTTTTCCATACGCTCCTAGTTGATCTTCTCCGCTCGCTCCGCAACGCTTCTCGAATCCACGATCTGCGTCCAACGCCGAATCCACGGCGTCCAACGTCGAATCCACGACGTCCGACCGAATCCACGGTCTTCACCCAGTAGCACGTCTCGAATCCACGAACGTACCACGCTCCGAATCCACGAGAGCGGTAGCACCTTGAATCCACAAGGCCACGCGAGTCCACGCGCCGATTTTGGGGAAATCGTTATTTTTGGGTGGTGATGATCCGCCGAATACTTAGATTAGAAATAGATCGGAAATACCATCTAAGTATTCATTAATTTGATTCTACTCAAAATCTGAGTTTGGAAAACCTAGAATCAAATTAATAAAATAGATGAAGAAACATAGAATTAAATCTAGTATTTCCTTTCTTCTCTATCTGTGGATTTTTCTATTTCGGTCGTATTTTTTCCATTTTTCGTCGTACCCTAAAAGATGAATTAAAGGGTCTATTTATAGGTTAGAAACCATTGGAAGAGGATAAGAATCAAAAACTAACCTTTTCTGGAATTTTTCAGGACGGCGATCCGGATTGCAGTAGCGAGACAGACATTTTCCAGAAAAACAAAGGTTCGGGATCCGGATCGAAGTGCCTGATCCGGATCGTTCATACAATTCACCAAACACCAATGTTCGGGATCCGGATTGAAATGCCTGATCCGGATCGTTCATATATTACGGTAAAAACTAGTGTTCGGGATCCGGATCAAAGGAGGCTACGATCCGGATTGAATTTGCGTATGAACTAACACCCTTCGGGATCCGGATCGAAGTGTCTGATCCGGATCCTGAACATGTCCCATGTCCAGTTTTTGATTTTTATGCAATTAAAAATTCATCCAAGTGTTTCTACACTATAAGAAGTATTCGGATCACCAAAGATAATTAGTTAAACATACCTGATCCTTTTGAATTCTTCTTTCTTGAGATTGAATTATATGATCCAACCTTCTTTATCTTCATTCTTCAAGACTTAACCGAATTCACGAAATGCGCCAACTCAAATTCCGTAACAATCTCCCCCTTTGGCGGTTTCGTGACAAAACACAAATCCACTCAAGAAAATTCAAAAAGATATTTTTGTTGATATCACCATACAACAAAAATTTACAATGAGATCCAAATAAAGATAGATACATGAGTTAAACTCCTAAAACAGACTCTAGACTTAGACATCTGTACTCTCTGCAAAAGAAATCATTCTTGACAAAAGAGATCGTTAGATACCTCAAGAATTTTATGTCATTCAAAAACCACACACAGAGATGAAGTTTATACTCATTTATACTTACCATGACATTTATACATTCAGATATGTAATTGGATCATAGTTAAAAACCAATATATCTTCTATGCATTCAAAATCCAAATGTCACAACATTGTTAGTCAGCATCAACTTGTTAGTTATATTACATGCCCAAATAGTTAATCGAATAATTAGTCAAGGCATGCATGCAATCACAAAAGAAAACCAAAAGTTGAAGTTATACTTACCTTCATGGTTCACAACTGGACAATCGATCATAGTTTCATTGTTCAACTGTTCTAATATTCTCTCCCCCTTTTTGTCACAAAGTTAGCCAAGACTACAAGAATAATAGGGAGACTTAAAAAGTTCGAGAACTAAAAGTTTGAGAACAAAAATTAATACCTGCATAAAGGAAGGAATTAGAAGGATAAGGATTACTCAGATTCATCTGAACTAATGCAGCCGAGTTTTTGGAAGATTTTCTTTAATCGTTTGTTCATGGATGACTGCTTCTTTTTTACCTCTTTTATTTCTTCCTTTACTTCAATAAGTTCATTCGATATGCGTTCTTGCTCGTTGGAGATCCGTTGCTGTTCTTTATAAATAGAGGTAACCGATGCTGTCACGCCCCAGGGTCGAAACTGCGACCCGCGCTCGCCAACAGATCCGCCACCTATGCCAAACCCGCATAGGCGAAGCGTCCTACCTGCAAGAAAAGTGCTACAGCTAAACAGATATCAGAGTTAAAAGATAAAACTGCTGTAAAATTAAAACCCATATCTGTACAACTGGAACTAAAGGTACAAAGTCCATCTCCCATAAATGATAATCATACCATAACCTCAAATACAAACTCTGGACTCAACAGGGAGGTAATCCTGAATAAATAAATGATACAACAGTGTACAGACTCTCAGTACAAGTCAGATCCTCATAATACATCAGTCTCTCAAAGAGAAAATAAAAACACTAATCTACCGACTGTACTGGAGATCTCCTCCGGAAGGGGTACCGCTACTCTCCAAAGATAGGTAGGGATCTAGCTCGCGACTCCCTCGCCTCGAACAGCAACCGCAGAAACAGCAACACCCGCTAAGACTCTGCAAAACAAGGGAGAGAAGGGACAAAAGGGGGGGAAACCCCCAACGGGTGTGAGAACTACACCAAAAAGGGAGTTCTCAGTGGGTATCGCCACCAGGCCCGACGATCTACCCACCAAGTCCTCAAGAGGCAAAAGATGACCAATGCAATAAAACTGAACGAAGAAGCTGGAGACACTCTACAGCTACCATGCCTCTATCTAAAAGCTCAAATGGGGAAACTCTGATAAAGATATGCAATACTCGCACACGTGGTGCTCAATCGACCCAATCGAGCTGACTGCCACATCGGGTCCAGTCAAACCTGCGCCCACCTACAACCACATCCCGCTGACGGGCAGGAATTACGTAGGGCGTCCAAACGGACTAACTCGCTATCGAGTAGTGGCTCATGCAGGCTATAGTCAAAATCCATGCTCTCTCTCTCTCAGAACGGATAGACTCAAGATGCTCAACCTCTCACACAATGGTCAAAGAACTCACAACGACCACGGGACCACCGTCAAACCCCGAACGGTTCCCAACAATACTAGCACTGGTCTAAACACAGCTACTAGACTCCACTCGGTCCCCCAGGCACGAGTGTAACAAAAAGTATCTGCCTAAATAAACCCAATCGATAGACCAGTAATCACTGGTACTGCCTGCTCTGCTGTCGAACTCCAGATCTCAATCGCGGAATACAGACCGACTTCGGACCGGTACGGTCGCATCCCAAAGTAAGTAACAGATCGGCATCGAACCATCCGATCGCACACAAAAGTAAGTAACAGACTGGCATCGATCCGTCCAGTCGCACACTCCGGAGTGGCACTCGAGGGGAGGGACCCACACGAGTAAAGTTACTCAGTCATCAGTATCACAAGTATCTCTGTATCGAGTATCACTGTAGCAGGACTGGATCACGACTCTGATCAAAGTGGAAAAACTCATCCACTAAAGGGAAACCCGATCCCCAAACTGATACAACAGTAAACGATAAGTGGAAACTCCATCCACAAGAGGAAAGTCTATTACCCAATCTGATACATAAATAAATATCCGGTCAACCGCCCAATATCCGCAGTTGCCGCAATACCCTGCCGTCCATAACCAAGTACTATAACCGACCTCCGGTCAACCGCCCAAAGTCCGCGGTCACCGCCAAAACCCGGCCAGCCGCAATCCAGCACAACCCGTCCCTGACACCAATGTCCCTGCTACACTACCCCAGACCCCTGCTCGCATCTGAGCAACACAGACCGCCTGACTAGCAAAGAAGGAGAAAAGGATAACATGGTTTCTCCTAAGTCAAGTTCCAATATGTAGTGCAGCAGTAAAAGATGGCCTAACTATATGTCCATACAAGCATGCATTTGTCCTCAAAGAAGAATAAGGAAAATAAACCTCATGCCGACTTATCAATGACCATACCTGTCCATAATTCCCGATCCATAATCGCTCCTCAGAGTAGAACCTGCACATAACTACATAATCCTTTCCCATTGCATAAACCAGCCTCATAAAAGGTTATGTGCTAACATGGCATGATAATTACTCATATAGGGTAACCTTGCCTTAGGTAAGTGTGACACCCCCGGAATTTGGATTAGTCCTCTATATAAATGATATAATAGGACTAAATCTCTAACCCGGCTATAGCATTTTGGATGGTAGCAAGATCCAAGAGGAACATGAGAGTTAAGCGTGCTAGAGCTAGAGTAGTTCTAGGATGGGTGACCCCCTGGGAAGTGGGGCGTCACAGTAAGCTTCCACTAATCTTCAACATAAATGTCTGATTAATACTATTGTCATAATATGAATAGTTAACTTGCAATTCCCATAAATCAACATTGTTAAGCTTACCAATCAATCCCAGGTATTGTACCCTACACCTGCATGCAATTCTAACATATAGAGTTAGAGAACCGTCCACCGGTTCTCGGGACAAGCACCCACCTGAAACGCATTCCGCAGGCAAAGCCGAAGTCGGTGAAGTACGCAGCCACACGAAATCCAAAATCCGCCGAAACCGCACCCTCGGTAAACAGACGCACAAACCACTGTTCCAACAAACAACATCGAAGCCGAGGATTAATTACAACATAATCAAAACTCTTAAAATAGCACATGCTGTTTTCCACCAACCAGCAGAGAGAAGAAGCCTTTTCACCTGAATACAGACCTTCGAAAATTCCCAAAAAATCACGGTTGCGATCCTTGCGATGAGTAGCCCCAAATCGACTCTTTAAATGCCCCGTTCTGATACCTGTAGGCCAAGAAACAATTCGGACAACATTGGGAGCCATTCCCTCAAGAACACAGTTCTGCTGAAAGGATAGCAGTAAAGAAGCTTAATTCTCACCCTCGAAATGACCTCATAAAAATCCAATAAAAATACGGGCGCGTTCCTCTCGAAGAGTAGGTATCAATCGAGTCTTTAAACATCTCGTTCCGATGCACGAGCGCTGAGATAAAAATCCGACAAGCCTCCACTGTCCAAAAATCCACCAGCAAAATAGTGGCTCAAATATGTCTCGGGTACTGTGCCAAAAACTCAAAATGCAGAGAAGTAATAAACACAAAAAACGAAGCCTTACCTCTCGTGAATCCAACGCCGCAGAAATCGTCCAAAAATACCATCGGAGTAGCTCTGTAGACCTCTCAGACTGAAGTGCGACGGAAATAGGCCTCCAACGGAAAATCGTCGCACTGCGCTCCGATGCCGAAGTCGTCGACGCCGCGGCTTCCAAAAAATCCGGGCCTCTACCAGAAGATGCGCAACACAAAGATCTCCAACCTTGCTGAAGGGCCCAAGGGTAGGGAAGCTCAGGAAAAGGGACAAAAAGCCCAAGCAAAGGGGCTATTTATAGGCCCAGCCCGGAAAAAATAGAAATTGGACTTTTGGGCCCAATTTCCGGGCGCCCGCAGCTTTCGGGCGGCTACAGTGTTGGGCCCGGCCCAACACTGTGCGCGCCCGAATTAACGGGAATGCGCCACGTGGCCCGCTGCGCAGCCCACCTGTTACCGCTGCGCCCGGTGCACGTGCGCCCGCCAATGGCGGCGCGCTACGTGGCACCGGCAGCCCGACACCGCGCATGACGCGCGCCTGCCCCCGCGCGTACGGCCACCTGCCCCCGGTCACCTGCTCCGCTCCCTGCGTGGACCGCGCGCACAACACTGCTCCAATAAAAAGCCGCCACGTGTCCTCCCTCCGGTGCACGCCGGCCGCGTGGACCGCGCACCTGCCCGCGACCCTCGCGCCTGCCCGCGGCCCTGTGCCGCCTGCCCGAGGCCCTGTGCCGCCTGCCCGAGGCCGCTCTCCGCCGCTGCCCGCCGCCGCCGCCGACGCCGGCGATCGCCGGGAACACTGTTCTGGCAGTGAACAGTAAAAATTACTGTAGCAAGCTCCGAAAAATACATGTAAATAGCCCATTTTGACCGTTTTCGCACGCTGAGTCCAAATCCGGTGTCGGTTTTGCCAAATTCCGCTTCTAAAATTTGCCGAATGCATCCGGAAAGGTGTTCCTTTGTCCAAACTTTGCGCTGAGTCTATTTTTAATATCCGCTTCGCTCGAAATTACTTCTAAACATCCAGCGGGGTCCTCCGATCACTTATATGATCCATTTAACACCCGAAGTCCAACACTTGTGTCCAAATTAGTGCAGAAACACCGCCGACACGCCACATAGGCCTCCAGAAGCTGCTGGTCACACTGTAGAAGCCCTGCAGAGATCCGGGACACCACAGATGCATCATCATCGGATGTTGATGGAGGTGCTTGTTGTGCTGCATGTGCTGGTGGGACTGGAGGTGGTGCTACTGGTGCAGAGGTTGCTGCTTGTTGTTGTGCTCTTCGTCGGTGAGGAGGTGATGGGGGCTCATCTTGTTTTGTTGAGAGAGACTTTACAATAGTTGTTTCATTGATCGTTCCTAGACTGTGCATGTAGGAACTCGCACTTGTGTCAACTTTAAATCTTCAAAAAATGCGCATAATGATCATTGGATAGGGAAGTCTCTCTGAGGGGTGAGCATGTTCCACATAGCGTGCCATCCTTGACCAGATGACGTAAGGAATGTTTAAGTTTGCTCCCATTGCCGCTGTGGGGTTTCCAAGAAGATAAAGGAATAACATCCTATCCCACCGAAGAACCTTTGTATTCATATTTGGAAGGACGTTATAACAAACAATGAAGTTCAAGTAGCGATACTCTGGTCGAAGCTCTTTTGAAAAGACGGAGTTTCCTGCCGACAGAGTATCTGGAAGACAGATTCCATTAACTACCACTCTCCAGGAGTTGGTGGAGAAGTTTTGACTTTTCAGATAATGAGGTCCATCAGCTCTGGCCTCCATCCCTAACACCTCTCCAATCAGTTGAGGGGTTACTTTAATCTTAACATTCTTAACCAATGTTTGAAATTCTCGACGTCCGCTCTCCTGATCAACTAGATAGCAAGCATTTTGATAAAACATCCTTACTGAGTGAAGACAATACCCAGTGGTCTCGGGAAAATTGCAAATGGGAGCAAGACCTGTCTGGTCATACAGAGTACCAAATAGTGGAGATCGTTCCTTCAAGGCTTTGACATTGACATGTCTGTCGCCAATGCATTCCTTGTTCTCAAAATCCTTGATCCTTGCAGAGCTGATAAAGTCTTGTGGAGGAGGCTGGCTAGCAACTGGCTCCTCAATGGAAATTCCTCGAGCACTCCCTCTCTTGCGGGCAACACTTTTTCTTTTTGTTTTCACAGGAGTTTCTTCCATTGGAGCTTTTCCTTTTTCAGCAGCAGTGGGCGGAGCCTTTGCCTTTGATGTCTCTGTAGGGGCTTTCCCTTTCGAAGCAGTGGGAGTAGTTGCTTCAACTTGAAGCTCATTCCAATCAATGGATTCCGTCTCAGAGTCCGTATCGGAATCATCCTTTGTTTTCTTCGCCTTCTTAGCTTTCTTGGGCTTGATAGTATCTCTTGTATGAACCATAGCAGCCAGAAGAAAGATGATCCAGGTGATCACCATTGCTACAAGTTCCTTGTGAGAAATAAGGTCCTGTGGGCAACAACTCAAGAACACGAAAAATTATTAACTTTCAAAAATTTGAAAAATCGTACCCAAACAATCATTATCGTGTAGAGAGACTAAGAACCAAATTAGTTTTGCAAAAAGAATTTCAAAAATAGATCAATCGCATGATTTTCGAAAATTCCCATTATATGCCCTAAAACCGAAATTTTTGAAATCGAAGGCCAAAAATCCGTTTATCATTAGAATACCTAGCATATAATCAAAACTAATCTACCCAGAGTTCTTATTCAAAAGAAATTTGATCAAAAACCATCCACAAACGAAAAAGATGCAGAAATTTCATCACATTTTGAGGAAAAATATGAAAAACTGTGAAAAACCGAGATTTTGATCAATAAAACTTACTTAGAATCGAAGAACTTGAGTTTGTAAGCTTCCAAGACGGATGAATTCTAGAGAGAGAAGCTCTGGAGACTTTGGAACAAAAGATTGAAGTAAAAAGAAATCAAACTCCTTTTGTTCTATATAAAACCCTAGCCGCGATCCGGATCAGTTCGTGAATCCGATCCGGATCGGCTACCCGCAGAGAATACCTGCATTCGGGATCCGGATCGGCTTGTCCAATCCGGATCGGCTCCAACTTTTTCTTCAGAAAAAATTCAAAAAAAATCCACAAAAACCAGAAAAAGTATGTAAGCACTTTTGTGTATGAACTTTAAATGAAAATCATCATTTCATACAACAAGAAATAGATTATGCCAAATCTATCAAAAATATTCAAATAACGAAACGAAGATTTATAAAAATTAAATCCCTTAAAGTTGAACAACTTCAATTACATCTAACTTGATCTTATGAGTAATGCCTTTATCAAATCATCAATTCGGTAAAGAAGATGAAATACCAAGATCAATAGATGTCTGAAATCCCAGATAAGTTAGATAATATATCTAGTCAATTTATTGAAGAGAGTGGCTCTTTGAGCATCTTTCATTAAAATTCCCACCTTATACCAACCTTGAAATTTTGACAGAGTCAAGTATTTCAGCATGCATTTTATTTAATCAAACTTGAAAAACCTTGCTTGGTATACATGTGGTAGCTGCACACAGTACTCGGACGACCGAGGTGGTAGCTCTTTCCTCCATGTGGTGGTAGTTTTCACACTCCTCATTGGGATGTAACTCTTTCCACATCTTTTGAGCATAACACTTTTTCTTTGACTCCCCCTCAATTGGCTATCAATTATTTAAGATATAAAGTATTCAACCAAATATTGATCTCGATTTCATACTCGACTAAATAGTCAAATAAGATAAAAACTATACCAAGAGATCATCGAGAGAGAAATTGACTTTGATCAAAACAAAGATGATTTAATTCACATAAATGATCATTGCATCAAATGAATTATTATGATATCCAAAGCATAATAAATTTCTAAACATATAAACGGATGCAGTTAAAGTCAATAAAACTAATGCTCAATTAATGTTCTATGTCTAAGCATAGATAATGAACAAAAACACAAAAACAAAACCTAACCTAAACAAGAGTTTCAAAAAGAGGTTATTTCAAGGAAAGCATTCCAATTGCTTTACGCAAATGAATAAAACGTTTTTGATCCAAAGGTTTTGTTAAAAAGTCAGCTAATTGATCTTCAGTTGAAATGTAAGAAATTTGAAGAATATTTGATTCAACTAGCTCTCTAAGAAAATGATATCTAAGTTCAATGTGTTTTGTTCTTGAGTGCAACACAGGGTATTTTTTGAAATGTTTATAGCACTAGTGTTGTCACATAAAACAGTTACCGAAGTTGCTGAAATCCGGAAGTCGCTCAACACGCTTTTCATCCAAATGAGTTGAGTTGAACAACTACCCGCTGAGATATATTCCACTTCGGCAGTCGAGAGTGCAATGCAATTTTTCTTTTTACTATGCCATGCAACAAGGCAATGGCCAAGATAAAAACATGCACCACTCGTACTTTTTCGATCATCCACTGATCCTGCCCAATCGGCATCTGAATATCCTATAATGTCAAGACTTGTTCCCATAGGATACCAAATTTCGAAGTTTACAGTTCCTTTGACGTACCGGATGATCCGTTTCACCGCTTTCAGGTGATCCTCCTTCGGTGCTGACTGATATATCTCGCGCAGATCCCAACACTAAAGGATATGTCCGGGCGACTAGCGTGCTTTGTTCCTGATGATGGTACCATCCTCATTTTTCTTGTTCTTGAAAATCTATTTAGTACCGATCACATTGTGTTGCTTCGGAGGCGTCGTTAATTCCCAGACTTTGTTTCGTTCAAACTGATGGAGCTCTTCCTGCATTGCATCAATCCAGTAGTCATCCTGAAGAGCTTCATCGACGTTCTTTGGTTCGATCATGGAAACGTAACAAGCGAATCCACAAACCAACTGTCTCCGAGTTCTGACTCCTTCTTGTGGGTCTCCAATAATGTTTGATTCAGGATGATCCTTGGAGATGCGTAACGTTTGAGGTAATGGAGTACTCGGAGGTACATGAGATGATTCCTGCACATCAGATAAACTTGAAGAACCATTAGATGCATCATTAATATTGTAAGTATTATCATGAGAAGATGCATTTACAGGAGTATCATCATCAAGAGAGATATCAGGGGTAGATTTATCAGATGCAAAGTGGAAAGCTTCATCTACTTTAACATTTATGGATTCTACAATCGTTTTAGATTCCAAGTTAAATACCCGATATGCTCTACTATTTGTAGAATAACCCAAGAAAATCCCTTCGTCACTTCGAGAGTCAAATTTTCCAAGATTTTCGCAGTCACGTAAAATGTAACACCGACTCCCAAAGATACGAAAATATTTGATGTTTGGTTTTCTACAAAACCATAGTTCATATGGTGTATTTAAAGTTTCCGGGCACAAATAAACTCGATTAATAACATAGATTGCAGTGTTCACAGCTTCAGCCCAAAAATATAACGGTAAATTCTGGCTATGAAGCATAACACGTGCCATCTCTTGTACAACCCTGTTTTTGCGCTCGACTACACCATTCTGTTGAGGTGTATAGGGTGCTGAGAATTCATGTTTAATGCCATTAGAAGTGCAAAAATCAATGAATTTAGAATTTATGAATTCTCCGCCTCTATCACTTCTAACACGAATGATCTTTTCATTCTTTTCAATCATAATACGAAGGCAAATCTCGTGAAAAGAATCAAAAGTATCAGCTTTCTCTTTTAAAAATGCTACCCATGAGTATCTAGAGAAATCATCAACCAGTAAGAAAATATACCATTTACCTCCCAAGGATGGTTGACGTGTCGGTCCCATAAGATCCATATGCAATAATTCTAATGGCCGATTAGTACCAACGTGGTTCAAGTTCTTGTGTACAGTCCTGGATTGTTTTCCCTTTTGACAACCACCACACACAATGTTTTGATTAAGTGAAAGTTTTGGAACCCCCTTGACCACGTCTTTGTTTGAAATTCTAGCAAGTTCCTTAAAATTTATGTGACCTAACCTTTCATGCCAAAGTGTTTCATTATTCAAAGAGGCTAAGTTACAATTTTCAGAAATTTTATTGGGAACAACATAACAATTGTTTTCAGATCTAACCCCCTTTAAAAAGAAAACATGGTCCTTATCAGTTACAATGCATTCAACAGATAAAAAATTAACAGAAAAACCATTATCACAAAGTTGACTGATACTTATGAGGTTAGTCTTAAGGCCATCAATAAATAACACATTATTCAGAATCGGGCCATCTGGAATAGCTACTGTTCCTTTTCCAACAATTTTGGAAGACTGACCGTCTCCGAAAACTACAAGTCCTCCGGAGATTTTCTCAAAATTTTGAAAGCAGTTTTTGTCACCGGTCATGTGACGGGAACAACCGCTATCCAGATACCAAGACGAATTATCATATGCATGCAAGGAAATATTTGTAACAAGACAAGGGAAGGTTTCACCTTTGCGTACCCAAACCTTTCGAGTTTTGGTGTACGTCGGAAATGATTGTGATGTTGATACCTTTGGTGAAAGCGTCTTGTTTGATCCATCGCTTTTCCTTGACGTCGTCGTCTTGTTTGATGAACTACCGAGGCTTTTTCCTTTCGAATAATTTGCATTTGATTTCCGAGGAATCACCCTTTTGGTAGTCGTTGCAAGAAGTGCTTGAGTTGAGCGTTTGGCTCCCATCTTAAAATTTCTCCTTATGTGCCCTGCAATACCACAACGAAAACATACCTTGGTGCTTGACAATTTCGAAGAGGGGGAAGTAGGTTTGTTGTCATTGTTTGTCGTCAATTCCAGTGTCGGAGGGGGAGATACCGACTGGGGCACAAAGACTGTCCCAACCGAACTAAAATTGTCTTCAGTTTGATTGTATCCGAGGCCGAATTTGTTTGATTGACCAAGACCAAGAAGCTTATCCAACTTACTCCTTCCTGATGAAAATCGCTATAAGTCATCCTTGAGTTGGAGAATGGTCTCTGTCATTTCCAATTTTTCCTGTCGAGCCTCGTCATTGAGCTTCAAGAAGTAATTCGCTTTGTTCACCATATCTACATAATTCTTCTCGAATTGCTCATTGGACTCTTGAAGGGAAACATTTATTTTAATCAGATTATCCCTTTCCACTTCAAGAGCGTTTGAGAGAGAAGATGCCCTTTTTGCTTCTTCTTCGAGATCCTGCAATCTCCCTCTCAAACTCTTGTTTTTCTTTGCCAGTTTCTTTGAATCCCTCAAAAACTTATGGTGGGCAAGAGCAAAGTCTTCACCTTCTGAATTATCCGACTCATCGTCCGTTGCAATTTTTTCAACAGTGGAGTTGGACAATGACTCGGATGTATTAGCCATTAAGCACATGAAGGGTGAAGATGTGGACGCGTGGAACACCGTTGCGTTATCTTCTTCATCACTTGACGATGACTCATTTGACGATGAGGTGTCATCCCAAGTGACGGCTTGCATCGCTTTCTTCTTTGACGGATTCTTATTGGGACACTCCGTTGAGATATGGCCGTACCCTCGGCACTTGAAGCATTGGACTTGTCCTTCTGAGCTTTTCTTATCCTTAGAAAAACCCTCTTGCTTTCTTGGTTTGAAACTTGAGGAACCTTTGCCTTTCTTCGACTTTACAAAGGATGGAGTTTTGCTTGAGTTACCCCTTCGAAAGTTTCGGCGAAATCTTCTCGTCAAGAGAGCAAGCTACTTCTCAAAGTCCTCCATAGATAGGTTTACGTCATCGTCTGAGGAGGATGAATCCGCGTCTTCTTCTTTTGTTGTTTTCAATGCTAAACCTGAAGACTTAGAAGAGGATGCTGTTACGGCATTTTGGTGTTGGCATATTTCGTGAGTCAAGTCAGTGAGTTGAGTCGGAGTCTTAAAGGGATAAAATTGTCAATCAGCAATCAAAGACTTAGAGAAGATTCAACAAGAGCTCAAGTTGACACTCAGTGTCTTGAGTCTTGAAGATTAATGTTGAAGAATTGTGGATCAGTTACATCAATCTCAAGAAGAAAGTATTCAAAAGGATCAGGTATGGTTAACTAAATAATTTTGGTGATCCGAATACTTTCTTATAGTGTAGAAACACTTGGAAGAATTTTTAATTGCATAAAAATCAAAAACTGGACATGGGGCATGTTCAGGATCCGGATCAGATGATCCAATCCGGATCCCGAAGGGTATTAGTTCATGTGCAAATCCAATCCGGATCCAAGCCTATTCTGATCCGGATCCCGAACATTGGATGTTGCTGAAATTCATGAACGATCCGGATCGGGAAGTTCAATCCGGATCCCGAACCCTTGGTTTTCTGGAATTGTCTATCACGCTACGACGATCCGGATCGCAGTAAATCCGATCAGGATCGCCGTCCGTAAAATTTCCAGATAAGGTAAGTTTTTGATTCTTATCTCTTTCCAAAGGTTTCTAAACTATAAATAGACATTTAGGGTTTCTCAAAAACGTGGGAGCTACGGCCGATCAATTTATAAAACTCTTGAGAGCAACCCTAGATGCTAGGTTTTTATCGATCTTCTTTATAGCCTCTTTTAGGTCAATTCGATGGTTCTTTCAAGAACATATCTTTTGTCGAATTGATCTAATCTTTGCTTAGAGATTTCTTCTACGGTTCCTCAATGAGAATCTAAGCAAAGGATCACCATCGAAGTCAATATTCTTATCGACTGAGTTTGCGTCGTGGATTCGACGTGGCATCGTGGATTCGGTGTGCTAAAGGCGTTTCGTGGATTCGAAACGTGTGCTCGTGGATTCGAGTGGCGTTCGTGGATTCGAACGTGTGCAGTGGACGTGCAATCGGTGGAGCGCGAGGTCCGAAGAAATTGAAGGAGGGGTTAAATCCGTGGAGACGGTAATCACCTTGTTATTCTTCTTTTCTTGGTGGATTGTTATTGCGTGTTCGGCGAGCGCAAGATCCGAAGAAGCTGAAGGAGGGGTTGGAGTCCGTGGAGTCGGTAATCACCTTGTTATTCTTCTATTCTTAGTGGATTGTTATTGCGTGTTGGTCCCGTGGTTTTTCTCCTGGATTGGAGTTTCCACGTATATCTCGGTGTGCTGTTTTTATTTCCGCATTGGTTTTTATTTTGCACTGAGATTGAGTTTTTAAGTATTACACCTATTCACCCCCCCTCTAGTTGTTTGATAGTACCTATTTAGATCCTTGGGGATCCTTAAAAACCAACAATTGGTATCGGAGCGAGTTTTAGGTTTATCTATCATGATGGGTGAAAGTGGTAATATTTATAGACCTCCTCTTTTTGATGGGACTAATTATGCTTTTTGGAAAGTGCGGATGAGAGCTTTTCTCATCGCAATTGATGAGCGGGTATGGCAATCCGTGGAATACGGTTGGGTGCATCCTGTTGAGGAAGTAGGAAATTCTACTACCCCAAAACCTCGCTCTAGATGGTCCAAAGAGGAATTTGAAAGATCTTCTTACAATGGGAAAGGTATGAACGCTTTATTTAATTCTCTTTCCTCGACTGAATTTACACAAATTTCCGTGTGTGAAACCGCGAAGGAAATTTGGGATACTCTCAAAATTACACATGAGGGTACTAATCTTGTAAAAATTCAAAAGCTCCAGATGCTTACAAGTCAATTTGGCTCTATTCATATGGAAGAGCATGAATTGTTTACAGATTATTACACTAGACTTCAAGATGTAATTAATACATGTGCTAATTTAGGAGAAAAGATCCCGGAGTCGAAAATTGTAAGAAAGATACTTCGGACTCTTCCGGAACGGTTTAGGGCAAAGGTTACTGCCATTGAAACCGTTAGTCATCCGGATGAGATGAGTGTAGAGGAATTAGTAGGTGCTTTGCAAACTTATGAAATGACTTTTCCTACTAATCAAGTTTCTTCCAAGTCTTCTTCTAAGCTTACAGGTATTGCATTCAAATCAACAAAGGAAGAAGATAGCGAATCAAGTTCCGACAATGAAATCTCTTTTGCCGAGTTTGAAGAACAATTGGCGCGGATCACAAAGAAATTTCGTCGGAAATTTTGGAAGAATCGAACCGATGGATCTTCATCCACGAAACCTTCTAAAGGATCATCGGGTTCTAAATCCTCTAACCTCAAAAGCTTTGCAAAACCTTCTAAAGAAAAAGAAAAAGATGATTTCGAAGGGGAAATCCAATGCTATAGATGCAAAGGCTACGGCCATTTTTCAACGGAATGTCCTTCTCCGAAATCATATAAAAAGAAGGCTTTGCAAGCGAAAACTTGAGACGATTCTACTTCTAATGAATCGACCTCAAGTAAAGAGGAAAAAGTCGTTGCCTTACATGCTTCTCAAATTCCCTCTTCTAATGTTTGTTTATCATCTTTAATCACTGACTCTATTCCTTTGATTTTGCATGAAACATCAACATCCAACGGAGAGTCATCAAGTGAGGGGGAGTCGGACGAAGAAGAACTCGTTGAGGCATATCAACAACTTCTTGCGGAATCTAAGAAGATGGCCAAGCATATCAAGAAGTTGAGGAAGCAACGACTTGAGAATCAAGACGTGAATCATCTTTAAAGATCAAACTTCATGATCTCGAGGAGGAACGAGAGCTTTTATTGGATAATAATAAAATCCTCCAGGAAAAGATAAATCAATCGGAAACGATCAATTCCCATATTAACAAGATTGATTTTCTAGAAAAACAGTTTGAGGAGATTCATGTCACCAACCAAGCATTGACCAAGCAAGTTCATGAACTCAAATCCGACATACAAAGGCTTTCAACCGTTTCCAAGAAACTAGATTGTATGTGCGGATTAGGTCAAACAAGCAAGGTTGGTTTGGGATTTAAAAAGGATCAAACTGTGCATGCTTCAAGTTCCACAATGAAATTGAAAGGAAGAACTTGTCACTTATGTGGACTTGAAGGACATTTGGTGAAGAATTGCCCGAAAAAGAGAAAGAAGAGTCCTTCGGCAACTTCATCTACGGAGCGAACTCAACGGAATCAAAAGACACATCAAGTCAAAGGAGTTCACTCAACCCACCAAAGGTCCGAGCCACAATATCAATCATACAAGTGGATCACTATGAGGCAAAGACCTAAGGTGGACCAACAGTCAAAGCGGACAACCCCCGGCCACAACGAATCAAGACAACCCAAAATCCAGCGATTTTGGATTCGGAAAGGTGATATCTTTCCTTGTCTTAAGTTCTAAATAGCTTATGACTGTATGTAATGCTTTGATTGGTTTTCCTTTCATATTTTTCTGAATCTCTGCATTACATGTTTTCAATGCTCTTCGCTTTTATGTTTTGTTTTTTAAACAAAAGGATTTTAACGAACAAGTGCATTGAATAAAAAGGGTTTTCACTTTCAATCACTCCAATTTAATTTTATTTGAATTAGCAACTTTACTCCATAATCATAAATCTTGAAGATACTTCATTATAGGAGTTTTTGATATTATAAGCATCAAATTTTAGAAATCATGTGTGATCTTTAGATGCTTAATCTATCTCGGTTGTGTGAATTCATTGTGATAAACGTGAGACAACCGATAGACTAAAATTTGGGATTTAATTCTTTCACGTAAGAGATTGCATTCTTACAAGGGTATTGAAATAATTTGCAAAAGATGTGGAAAGAGTTACATCCGAAAGGAGTGTGAAAACTACCACCACATGTTGGAAAGAGCTGCCACCCCGGTCGTCCGGTCTGTGTGTGAAGCTACCACATGTTATGGATGCTTGAAAATTATTTATGAAATTTTGTTTAGTTGAAGCATTCGGAGATTTAAATTTAAAGCTCTTATTTTGAACAATCTCCTGGTTGGTATAAGGTGGGATAGTTGAAAGATGCTCAAAGAGCCACCCTTAGGTATTTTAGTGCTTATCTCAAATTTGAAAGGGTAAAATTCAAAATTGATGTCATTTGGAAATCTCTGTAAGTCATCTTTGTAAATCCGTTACATCTTGATAGACTTTGGATCTCAAGATTATTTTTGATGACTTGTGTTTGATGAATATAACATGAAAAACGGTTTATAATGTTTTACCTTTATTTTTCATGATTTTGGAGTAAATCTTTTTAATTTTGTGAAATTAATTGGATTGAATGGCATCTGTGTGAATTCATTGTTTAAAGCACTTAAATTGTTTTCTTGATGGAATACAAATCGGTAATTCAAATATTTCAAAATCTGGATTTGTTTCAAGAAATTATTTGATTTTTGCTTTCTGGTACAGGTACGCAATCTGCATTTTTGTTATATACCGGAACTGAGCCCTTATCTCTCTTTCTCTATGAACTAATGCTGTTAGTGATTTCCTTTTGTCTAGTATGTTCACTGTTTGACAATTTGTGACAAAAAGGGGGAGAACAGAAATTAATTATCGTATCACAAAGGGGGAGAACATAAATGCTCAAGACAGGGGGAGAACATGGAGAACATGGAGAACATGTTAGAGATGCTCATGATAGGGGGAGATAAAGAAAAGATTGAAAGAGCCGAAAAACAAAAGAACCAAAAGGACGAATCAAATGT
Organism: Tillandsia leiboldiana; assembly: GCA_029204045.2. NCBI lineage: Eukaryota > Viridiplantae > Streptophyta > Magnoliopsida > Poales > Bromeliaceae > Tillandsia > Tillandsia leiboldiana. The sequence continues at coordinate 16,756,856 of CM055061.1, forward strand.
AGGATTTTAATTTCTAACGACTAACGTTTGATTTTGTTTGGAGTTTTGTTTTGCAGGAATTACATCACTTTAAGACTCCAAGTCCTAAGTCATAGAGTATGTTCTAGGACTGTTTGGTTCAAATGTAATTTTGTATTTATTGGATCTTTCACGCAAAGAAAGTCAATGTTTTGGTGATAACATTGAATTTCGACTTTTTGGTTTAAGATGAGTGACTTGAGCGCTTTTATGTATTTTTGGGTTTTGTCACGAAATTGCCAAAGGGGGAGATTGTTACGGCATTTGGTGTTGGCATATTTCGTGAGTCAAGTCAGTGAGTTGAGTCGGAGTCTTAAAGGGATCAAATTGTCAATCAGCAATCAAAGACTTAGAGAAGATTCAACAAGAGCACAAGTTGACACTCAGTGTCTTGAGTCTTGAAGATTGATGTTGAAGAATTGTGGATCAGTTACATCAATCTTAAGAAGAAAGTATTCAAAAGGATTAGGTATGGTTAACTAAATAATTTTGGTGATCCGAATACTTTCTTATAGTGTAGAAACACTTGGAAGAATTTTTAATTGCATAAAAATCAAAAACTGGACATGGGGCATGTTCAGGATCCGGATCAGATGATCTAATCCGGATCCCGAAGGGTATTAGTTCATGTGCAAATCCAATCCGGATCCAAGCCTATTCTGATCCGGATCCCGAACATTGGATGTTGCTGAAATTCATGAACGATCCGGATCGGGAAGTTCAATCCGGATCCCGAACCCTTGGTTTTCTGGAATTGTCTATCACGCTACGACGATCCGGATCGCAGTAAATCCGATCTGGATCGCCGTCCGTAAAATTTCCAGATAAGGTAAGTTTTTGATTCTTATCTCTTTCCAAAGGTTTCTAAACTATAAATAGACATTTAGGGTTTCTCAAAAACGTGGGAGCTACGGCCGATCAATTTATAAAATTCTTGAGAGCAACCCTAGAGGCTAGGTTTTTATCGATCTTCTTTATAGCCTCTTTTAGGTCAATTCGATGGTTCTTTCAAGAGCATATCTTTTGTCCAATTGATCTAATCTTTGCTTAGAGATTTCTTCTACGGTTCCTCAATGAGAATCTAAGCAAAGGATCACCATCGAAGTCAATATTCTTATCGACTGAGTTTGCGTCGTGGATTCGACGTGGCATCGTGGATTCGGTGTGCTAAAGGCGTTTTGTGGATTCGAAACGTGTGCTCGTGGATTCGAGTGGCGTTCGTGGATTCGAACGTGTGCAGTGGACGTGCAATCGGTGGAGCGCGAGGTCCGTAGAAATTGAAGGAGGGGTTAAATCCGTGGAGACGGTAATCACCTTGTTATTCTTCTTTTCTTGGTGGATTGTTATTGCGTGTTCGGCGAGCGCAAGATCCGAAGAAGCTGAAGGAGGGGTTGGAGTCCGTGGAGCCGGTAATCACCTTGTTATTCTTCTATTCTTAGTGGATTGTTATTGCGTGTTGGTCTCGTGGTTTTTCTCCTGGATTGGAGTTTCCACGTATATCTCGGTGTGTTGTTTTTATTTCCGCATTGGTTTTTATTTTGCACTGAGATTGAGTTTTTAAGTATTACACCTATTCACCCCCCCTCTAGTTGTTTGATAGTACCTATTTAGATCCTTGGGGATCCTTAAAAACCAACAGATGCTTTTCCAGAAGAATAGTTTGTAGGAAATGTCATTTCATATGTTTGTAATGAACCAACTAATTCTTCTACACGGATTTCGTCCGGGTGTTTAATAGTTTCAATGGCCGTAACCTTGGATCGAAATCTTTCAGGAAGAGTTCTTAATATTTTTCTTACAACTTTAAATTCTGGAATCTTCTCTCCCAAGTTAGCACATGAGTTTACGATGTCTTGCAATCGTGTATAATAGTCTGTGAACGATTCATTTTCTGCCATGAAAATAGAGTCAAACTTGCTCGTAAGCATTTGCAGTTTCTGAATCTTCACAAGGTTAGTTCCCTCATGTGTAACTTGAAGAACATCCCAGATTTCTTTCGCAGTCTCACATGCCGAGACGCGAGAGAACTCAGTTTGAGACAAAGCATTAAATAGAGCATTAATCCCTTTGCCATTGTAAGAAGAAAAATCTATCTCTAACTTGGTCCATTTCGACCTAGGTTTGATGGTGCGAACATCAGCAATAATTTCAGTTGGATTAGACCATCCTAATTCAATTGATTGCCACACCCGTTCGTCGATGGAAATTAAAAAGGCTTTCATCCGTACTTTCCAGTACGCATAATTTGTTCCATCGAAGAACGGAGGTCTGTTGATGTTTCCACCTTCAACCATTGTTTACAACCCTATTCCCGCTCTGATACCACTTGTTGGGTTATGTATAATTGGATCTAAATAGGGAAAAAAACACCTAGGGGGGGTGAACAGGTGTAAACAATAAACACTCAAAAATCTTTGCGATATAAAACCCAATGCGGAAAAATAAATAACACGCAGAGATTTTTACCTGGAAAACTCCAAACCGGAGTAAAAAACCACGGGACCGATAACACGGTGAAATCCACTAGAATTATAACACGTACAAAGGTGATATACCGTACTCACAGACGACTCAACCTTTTTCCATACGCTCCTAGTTGATCTTCTCCGCTCGCTCCGCAACGCTTCTCGAATCCACGATCTGCGTCCAACGCCGAATCCACGGCGTCCAACGTCGAATCCACGACGTCCGACCGAATCCACGGTCTTCACCCAGTAGCACGTCTCGAATCCACGAACGTACCACGCTCCAAATCCACGAGAGCGGTAGCACCTTGAATCCACAAGGCCACGCGAGTCCACGCGCCGATTTTGGGAAAATCGTTGTTTTTGGGTGGTGATGATCCGCCGAATACTTAGATTAGAAATAGATCGGAAATACCATCTAAGTATTCATTAATTTGATTCTACTCAAAATTTGAGTTTGGAAAACCTAGAATCAAATTAATAAAATAGATGAAGAAACATAGAATTAAATCTAGTATTTCCTTTCTTCTCTATCTGTGGATTTTTCTATTTCGGTCGTATTTTTTCCATTTTTCGTCGTACCCTAAAAGATGAATTAAAGGGTCTATTTATAGGTTAGAAACGATTGGAAGAGGATAAGAATCAAAAACTAACCTTTTCTAGAATTTTTCAGGACGGCGATCCGGATTGCAGTAGCGAGACAGACATTTTCCAGAAAAACAAAGGTTCGGGATCCAGATCGAAGTGCCTGATCCGGATCGTTCATACAATTCACCAAACACCAATGTTCGGGATCCGGATTGAAATGCCAGATCCGGATCGTTCATATATTATGGTAAAAACTAGTGTTCGAGATCCGGATCAAAGGAGGCTACGATCCGGATTGAATTTGCGTATGAACTAACACCCTTCGGGATCCGGATCGAAGTGTCTGATCCGGATCCTGAACATGTCCCATGTCCAGTTTTTGATTTTTATGCAATTAAAAATTCATCCAAGTGTTTCTACACTATAAGAAGTATTCGGATCACCAAAGATAATTAGTTAAACATACCTGATCCTTTTGAATTCTTCTTTCTTGAGATTGAGTTATATGATCCAACCTTCTTTATCTTCAATCTTCAAGACTTAACCGAATTCACAAAATGCGCCAACTCAAATTCCGTAACACGAAGCTTCCTGGGTCTGGCAGGGTATTACAGGCGTTTTGTGGAAGGCTTCTCCAAGATAGCCACTCCCCTGACCCGCCTGACCCGGAAAGGGGAGAAGTTTATCTGGACGGACCAATGCCAGAAGAGTTTTGAAGAACTCAAGGATAGATTGACGCAGGCCCCGGTTCTCGCCTTACCAGAACCTGGGGAAGACTATGAGGTTTATTGCGATGCGTCGCGAAACGGCCTCGGAGGTGTGCTTATGCAACGAGGTAAGGTCATAGCCTATGCATCATGACAACTAAAGGAGTACGAGAGGAATTATCCTGTGCACGACTTGGAGCTGGCGGCAGTCGTGTTTGTCCTCAAGTTGTGGAGACATTACTTGTACGGGACACACTGCGATGTGTATTCCGATCATCAGAGCCTCAAGTACCTCTTCACCCAGAAGGAGCTAAACTTGTGGCAAAGGCGGTGGCTCGAGCTACTGAAAGACTATGACTTGTCGATCCACTACCACCCGGGGAAGGCAAATGTGGTGGCCGACGCCTTGAGCCGCAAGGGGCAGACAGAAGGAGCAGGGGTAAGTGTTATTACCCAGCAGGACCGCCTGATTGCAGAATTTTCGCAATTGAGGCTAGAGGTGGTGCCAGCGGGTACGGTCGCACGACTCACGACCCTGGTGGTCAGACCCACCCTGCTAGACAAAATCTTGGAAGGACAATCGAAAGATACCCAGTTACTACTTGTGCGAGACAGAGTACCCTCAGACCAAGGGGGCGATTTCGCAACAGGCTCTGATGGCACAATACGATTCTGAGGACGAATCTGCGTGCCGGACCTACCGGAACTCAAAGAGGAGCTTCTGAAGGAAGCGCATACTGCTCCCTACGCAGTTCACCCTGGGGGAACGAAGATGTACAAGGATATAAAGCAAACCTTCTGGTGGCCTAAATTGAAGGGAGACGTGACCCGATTCGTGGCACATTGCCTGGTGTGCCAACGAGTAAAGGCCGAGCATCAATGCCCAGCAGGGAAGTTACAACCGCTGCCGGTGCCGGAATGGAAGTGGGAGATGATTACGATGAATTTTGTGACCGGATTCCCGAGATCGCCACAGGGACATGATGCGATATGGGTCATAGTGGATCATTTGACGAAATCGGCCCACTTCCTGCCCATACATACGACGTGGACTCGGGAACGACTGGCGCAAACCTACATTAATGAGATAGTGAGGTTGCATGGTATACCGGCGTCCATTACGTCGGACAGAGACACGCGATATGTGTCGAACTTTTGGCAAAGCCTGCAATGAGCAATGGGAACCAAACTGCATTTCAACACGGCTTTTCACCCGCAAACTGACGGACAATCGGAACGGGTGATCCAAATTCTCGAAGACATGCTCCGGGCGTGTGTACTTGACTTGGGCGAAGGGTGGTCTCAGTACCTACCCCTGGTGGAATTCGCCTACAACAACAGTTACCAAGCCAGCATTCAAATGGCGCCATACGAAGCTCTGTATGGGCGCCGCTGTCGGTCTCCAATATGCTGGGACGACTTGGGAGAGCGCAAGTTTTTGGGCCCAGATTTAGTGGAGGAGACCGAGGCAAAGGTGCGTCTGATCAAACAACGGCTGCTGACTGCCCAGAGCAGACAGAAAAGTTACGCGGATCATAGACGACGGGATTTGGAATTCATGGTGGGGGAGCACGCGTTGCTCCGAGTTTCGCCTTCAAAGGGGACCCGATGTTTCGGACTGAGGGGAAAGTTAAGTCTGAGGTACGTGGGACCGTTCGAGATCCGGTTGGCCCTGCCGCCGAACCTCGATCGAGTCCACAACGTGTTTCACGTTTCAATGCTCCGGAAGTACCTCCCCGACCCCTCCCACGCCCTAGATGTATCCACGATCGAGTTACGAAAGGACTTAAGCGTCGAGGAGACGCCGGTGCGGATTTTGGCACGAGAAGATAAGAAATTGTGCAACAGGACCATCCCCTATGTAAAGGTCCAATGGAGCAACCACGAGGAACGCGAAGCGACGTGGGAACTGGAATCGAAAATGAAGGAAAGTTTTCCCGAGTTGTTTAGCGAGAGTTGTAATTAAGTTTCGAGGACGAAACTTCTTATAAAGTGTGAGTGGTGTAATGACATGACTTTTTAGTAATATTTTACCCTCATTCTAATAAAGTACCCCTTTGAGTGAATTGAAATTATCGAGTTTCTGTAAGTCGGTCGGTGTGTTGCATGAGTATTTTTCTGTGAAAGAGCACGAAAATCGAAGACCGACGGTGCAACCGGATCTAAAATCCGATGTAGGAATCTCCCGGAACAGAGCTTTTAGTGTCGCGGTGACTTAACGTGCATCGAAACCCGTGCAAAATATCCTGCACGTTTTCAGAGGAAAAGGAGGGTTATCCCGTTGGATTAATTAATTAAAGAATTAGTTATTCGGTTACGGATATTAAAAGGTGGGTTATCCCGTAGGATTAATTAATTAAAGAATTTATTTAATCGGTAACAGAAATTAAAAGGCGGGATTTATTTGTACGTATGAAAAGGGAAATCTCACTTTTCACAAAAGGAGAAACCCTAGGCGGAGAGAACGAGGGAGAAAAAGAGAAGGAAAAGACGGAACCCTAACCAGAGGAGGAGAAAGAAGGAAAGAAGAAGGAGACGGAGGAATCCGATCACCCCAAACAACGTACCGAAATTAGAAGAGCGTTCGGTCGGCTTCCCCGTCGGAACTTTCGGTAAGTAGATTTCGTTTTGTTGCGTTATTGGGGTTTTTCGGTGTCTTCTTCGTGTCTTCATCGCCGTCGCCGTCCCCGACGTCATTGTCGACCCCGCCGCCGCCACCACCGCGCGACCAAGGGCGCGGAGTGGACGGGCGGACGACGCGCGGTGCCGCTAGGGCACCGCGCGGACGTGCGGACGACGCGCGGTGCCGCTAGGGCACCGCGCGGACGTGCGGACGATGCGCGGTGCCACTAGGGCACCGCACGGACGGGCGGACTACGCCGGCGCCGCTAGGGCGCCGCGCGGGCACCGCCCCCGGGCGCAGAACCGCGCGGCCTTGTGCCGCGCGGGGCGCCCGCGGGCGGGCGGCGCCGCGCGGGCGCCGCCCCGAGCGCGCAACCGCGCGGCCTTGCGCCGCGCGGGGCGCCCGTGGGCGAGCTGCGCCGCGCGGGTGCCACGCGGGCGCCTCCCCGGGCGCGCAACCGCGCGGCCTTGCGCCGCGCGGGGCGCCCGCGGGGTGGCGCATACCGCGCGGGCGCCGCCCCGGGCGCACGCCGCTCGGCCTTGCACCGTGCGGGGCACCCACGGGGCAGGCGGGCGCCGCGCGGGCGCCACCCGCGGATGCACACCGCGCGGTTCCAGGCCGCGCGGGGCATTCGCGGGCTGCAGCGTCCGCGTGGGGACCCATCAGGTGTCGTAATTGTGCAGTTTTCAGTTTTTCATCGCGGGGGATAGTTTTGGATTTCCGTTCCCATAGTGTTAGTGCGTCATATTATTGATCGTCTTTCTTTGGGGGACTTCCTTAGGTCCGGGTGCGCAGCGGGAGTGTGCGAAAGATCCAGTTGTCCAGCTTTCCCCGCAACCAGGTGGGTACCCTTGCAATAAGTGCAACGAGTGCATTAAGTGCACCATATCATCGTAAAAGACTTAATAATCTGTCTAATAAAGTAGATAAACTGTTAAACCTTTCGCATGAATATATATTGATCGAATGAAATTACCTTCCCTTCCTTGTTCACTGTGATTATGTGGTTAAAGAATGTTGTTGATGTTGTGTTGTAAATGTGACGCCGTGCATATACAAAGGAGACTCTGTCCGATTGAAGAGTGAATTTGTATATGTGGCGGGTTTGACACGCACTGGGGGAGGTTGATACTTATTCATAAAGAAAAAAATATATACGCTTTTTTCGCTTATCTTTACCTAAAAACCCCCGGGGCGTGACAGCTAGGGCCCGCACAGTTGCGGAGGGTGCCTGTGAGGACCTGGATCCCCACGACAAGATTACTGGTTGATCAGCAGCTCCTGGAGGCCTATGTGGCGTGTCGGTGGCGTTTGTACACCAATTGGACACTAGTGATGGACTCGGTGTGTTAAATGGATCACGAGAGTAGTCAGATGACCCCGTCGAATGCTTAGAAGTGGTTTTGCGCGCAATGGATATTAAAATTGGGCTCAGCGCGAAGTTTGGACAAAAGAACACCTTTCCGGATGCCTTTGGCAATTTTTAGAGTTGGATTTTGGCAAATCGGACACCGGAATTGGATTCAGCACACGAAAACGATGAAAATGGACTACCTACTTGTATTTTTCGGAGCTCGGATGACCCGACACAGATTTTGAGGCATCTTGTACTGTTCCGGCGGCTGGGGCAGCGCCGGCGACGGCGGAGGGCGGCGGCGCGGGCACGGGCAGGCACAGGCGCGGCGGCGGGCAGGCGCGGGCAGCGCACAGCGCGCGGGCGGGCGTGCGGGCAGGCGCGCGGGCGCGCGGGCAGGTCCGCGGTCCACGGGGCGCGGCGGCGGGCAGGCACGGGCAGCGCACAGCGCGCGGGCGGGCGCGCGGGCAGGCGCGCGGGCGCGCGGGCAGGTCCGTGGTCCACGGGGCCGGCGTGCACCGAGGGCTGGACACATGGCGGGCTGTGATAGGTTGGTTCTGTGCACTGGGACCACGGTGCAGGCGGGGTGCCTCGGGAACCGCGCCTGGCAGGGGCGCCAGGCGGCGCGCTTGCGCGCGCACGTGGGCGCGGCAGGTGCGCTGACCGGGGCGGCGCCACGTTTCGGCTTCCCGTTGGGCCACGTGTCGTGCGGGGGATGGCCTCGCACGGCTGTTGGCTGTTTTGCGGGCGACGTGGAGGCCCGTGTGCGATTCGGGCCCGCACAGTGTTGGGCCGGGCCCAACACTATAGCAATCCGGAAGAATCGGGCGCCCGTAAGTGGGGACATATCCGGTATTTCGCGATTTGTTTTCTGGAGCCTATTTAAGCGATCTGAGCCTTCTTCCTCTCCCTTTTTCCACTATTTCCGAGCCTCCCCTCACCGCGGCGTCTTTAGCAACATTCTTCCTCGTGCAGTACTGCATCCATCTGCAGAGTTCGGAGATTTTACGTGGCACGTATCCTGAGGTTTCCTTTTTTACGGCGCGGCGCGATGCTCGTCCATTTGTGTTCCCCTTCGTCGCGTTTCGGTGCGCGAGCTCCCCCGGCCTACTCCGACCACCTTTTCGACCGATTTCTTCGCCGCTGGATCCGCGACGGACAAGGCTACGATCTCGGTATTTTAAGCATTCCCTAGTTTCGTGCTTTTCGAGGAGTTTTTCCATGCTTACTGGGGTCTTTTGCTGTGAGTGTTTTCTTGAGGACAGCGGGTTGTTTCGAGGATATCTCCGCAACCGGGCATCGGATTGAGATGCTTCTATGCACATTTTGCATCTACTCGACGCGAGGATTATCACAGTATTTTTCTTGAATTTTTCTAAGGCTTGCCCGGAGGTATAATTTTCTTCCTTAACTGTGCATGGATTTACAGTTGTGTTGTTGTGAGGTTGTGAGCACCCTGTGTTGTGGAATTTGTAACTCGGCCTCCGGGACTCGGATTTTGACGTGCAGGACATTGCGTTGAAAAATGGTCGTAGCCTTTGCATCTATAGCATTGGATTTCCCCTTCGAAATCACCTTTTTCTTTTTCTTTAGAAGGTTTTGCAAAGCTTTTGAGGTTAGAGGATTTAGAACCCGATGATCCTTTAGATGGTTTCGTGGATGAAGATCCATCGGTTCGATTCTTCCAAAACTTCCGACGAAATTTCTTTATGATCCGCGCCAATTGTTCTTCAAAATCGGCAAAAGAGATTTCATCGTCGGAACTCGATTCGCTATCTTCTTCCTTTGTTGATTTGAATGCAATACCTGTAAGCTTAGAAGAAGAATTGGAAGAAACTTGATTAGTAGGAAAAGTCATTTCATAAGTTTACAAAGCACCTACTAATTCCTCTACACTCATCTCATCCGGATGACTAACGGTTTCAATGGCGGTAACCTTTGCCCTAAACCGTTCCGGAAGAGTCCGAAGTATCTTTCTTAGAATTTTCGACTCCGGGATCTTTTCTCCTAAATTAGCACATGTATTAATTACATCTTGAAGTCTAGTGTAATAATCTGTAAACAATTCATGCTCTTCCATATGAATAGAGTCAAATTGACTTGTAAGCATCTGGAGCTTTCGAATTTTTACAAGATTAGTACCCTCATGTGTAATTTTGAGAATATCCCAAATTTCCTTCGCGGTTTCACACGCGGAAATTCTTGTGAACTCAGTCGAGGGAAGAGAATTAAATAAAGCGTTCATACCTTTCCCATTGTAAGAAGATCTTTCAAATTCCTCTTTGGACCATCTAGAGCGAGGTTTTGGGGTAGTAGAATTTCCTACTTCCTCAACAGGATGCACCCAACCGTATTCCACGGATTGCCATACCCGCTCATCAATTGCGATGAGAAAAGCTCTCATCCGCACTTTCCAATAAGCATAATTAGTCCCATCAAAAAGAGGAGGTCTATAAATATTACCACTTTCACCCATCATGATAGATAAACCTAAAACCCGCTCTGATACCAATTGTAGGTTTTTATAGGATCCACAAGGATCTAAATAGGTACTATCAAACAACTAGAGGGGGGGTGAATAGGTGTAATACTTATAAAACCAAATCTCAGTGCAAAATAAAAACCAATGCGGAAAATAAAAACAGCACACCGAGATATACGTGGAAACTCCAATCCAGGAGAAAAACCACGGGACCAACACGCAATAACAATCCACTAAGAATAGAAGAATAACAAGGTGATTACCGACTCCACGGACTCAACCCCTCCTTCAGCTTCTTCGGACCTTGCGCTGACCGGTTGGATGTCCACGCAATAACAATCCACTAAGAAAAGAAGAATAACAAGGTGATTACCGTCTCCACGGATTTAACCCCTCCTTCAATTTCTTCGGACCTCGCGCTCCACCGATTGCACATCCACTGCACACGTTCGAATCCACGAACGCCACTCGAATCCACGAGCACACGTTTCGAATCCACGAAACGCCTTTAGCACACCGAATCCACGATGCCACGTCGAATCCACGACGCAAACTCAGTCGATAAGAATATTGACTTCGATGGTGATCCTTTGCTTAGATTCTCATTGAGGAACCGTAGAAGAAATCTCTAAGCAAAGATTAGATCAATTCGACAAAAGATATGTTCTTGAAAGAACCGTCGAATTGACCTAAAAGAGGCTATAAAGAAGAACAATAAAAACCTCGCCTCTAGGGTTGCTCTCAAGTGTTTAATTAATTAATCGGTAGAGAACCCACATTTTTGAGAAACCCTAAATGTCTATTTATAGTTTAGAAACCTTTGGAAAGAGATAAGAATCAAAAACTTACCTTATCTGGAAATTTTACGGACGGCGATCCGGATCGGATTTACTGCGATCCGGATCGTCGTAGCGTGATAGACAATTCCAGAAAACGAAGGGTTCGGGATCCGGATTGAACTTCCCGATCCGGATCGTTCATGAATTTCAGCAACATCCAATGTTCGGGATCCGGATCAGAATAGGCTTGGATCCGGATTGGATTTGCACATGAACTAATACCCTTCGGGATCCGAATTGGATCATCTGATCCGGATCCTGAACATGCCCCATGTCCAGTTTTTGATTTTTATGCAATTAAAAATTCTTCCAAGTGTTTCTACACTATAAGAAAGTATTCGGATCACCAAAATTATTTAGTTAACCATACCTGATCCTTTTGAATACTTTCTTCTTGAGATTGATGTAACTGATCCACAATTCTTCAACTTCAATCTTCAAGACTCAAGACACTGAGTGTCAACTTGAGCTCTTGTTGAATCTTCTCTAAGTCTTTGATTGCTGATTGACAATTTGATCCCTTTAAGACTCCGACTCAACTCACTGACTTGACTCACGAAATATGCCAATACCAAAATGCCGTAACATCCTTGAGACTCCTATCCCCTATCGGTGTTATGCATTGGCCGGCATACCCGATTTGGCAGGCATAGTGTGCGCGATATACAGACTTTGAGTCCTTGAGACTCCTATCCTCTATCGGTGTTATGCGTAGGCTACCATACCCGATTTGGCAGGCATAGCAGGCATGGCAGGCATGGCAGGCATGGCAGGCATGGCAGGCATAGCAGGCATAGCAGGCATGGTAGGCATGGCAGGCATGGCAGGCATGGCAGGCATAGCAGGCATGGCAGGCATGGCGGGCATAGCAGGCATAGCAGGCATAGCAGGCATAGCAGGCAGTGCCAGTGATTACTGGTCTATCGATTGGGTCGATTGTGCACTTCATGTGCTAGTGGTTGCATACCATTCTTTGGTTCTCTCCTTTTGGGCATTTAGATAGAGCCATTGTCACGCCCCGGGGGTCGAAACTGCGACCCGGGCTCGCTAACAGATCCGCCACCTATGCGAAACCCCGCATAGGCGAAGCGTCCAACCTGCAAAGTATCATCTAATAACTAAACAGATATCAGAGCTGAAGAAAACTGCTATAATAAAAACCTGAATCACTGTACAACCGAAGAATAAAAGTACAATATCAATCTCCCAAAAATGATGATACAATAATCTGATCCACCGAAACTGTAATACAAGTAAAAGCCACCTATACAACATCTATAAATCCAAAAAGGGAGATAACTAAAATAATAAAATACAACTGAGTACAGTGAAACCCACAATCCGGGTTGGTACACCTATCCCACTGTAGAAATCAACACTGGTAGGGATCTATCTCGCGACTCCCTCGCCTCGAACTGTCAACCGAAGATCCGCAACTCCCGCAGCAGACACTGCAAAACAAAGGGAGGAAAGGGGAAAAACAACAATGGGGGTGAGAACCACTAGTAAAACCAGTAGCCTCCCCCTGTGGGTAATGCCTCAAACCCCGACGTACCCACAAGGACTACTAGAGGCAAGAAAAGAATAAGAGAGGTGGTAAGCTAAAAACAGAAATACTGATAAGAGGAAGCTACCACTAGTATGCCTCTAAATGCCGTGCTAAGAAGTATAGCTAAATGTATGCATCAGTAAATAAATGCCTGCCTGAATAAACCCAATCCGACCACCAGTAAACACTGGTACTGCCTGCTCTGCCTGCCGCATCGGGTATGCCAGCCTACGCATAACACCAATGCAAAAAGGAGTCTCACGGACTCAAAGCCTGTCTGTCGCACACTCCGGAGTGGCACTCGAGGGGAGCGACCCACACGAGTAAGTATCTCAGTAACAAGTATCAAAACTAGCAGGACTGGATCACGACTCTGATCAAAGTGGGAAAACCCATCCACTAAAGAAAGCCCGATCCCACCAATCTGATGCACTGTAAATACCCGGTCGGCCGCCCAAAGTCCGCGGTCGCCGCAATATCCCGCAAATCCCCCAAATCAAGCCCGACCTGTCATCCCTAATCCGATGCACAAGTCACCATCCGGTCAACCGCCCAAAGTCCGCGGTAGCCGCAATACCCTGCCCTCAGGCCAGCCTATCCCAGATCCCAAGAATCTGTCTACACTATCCCAAAACCCCCTGCTCGCGCATGAGCTACAAATACCCTGAGCCTAGTATGAAAGGAGAAAAGCAAGAAACATGGTTTCTCCTAAGTCAAGTCCAACATGATAGTGTAGCAGAAAAAGGTGGCCTATCTAGATGACCATACAAGCATGAAGATGTCCAAAGATGATATAAAGTAAACAGGTGTCGATGTTCTACATTTTTTAGAGCATGCTATTCCATAATATTGATGATTGCATAAGAACATTAAGTGCAACATAGCCTATGCCTGCCAATACCACATACACGATGTTCACAAAGTATGAAAATAAGGAATTGCCATACCTAATAAAAAATCACATAAGATGGTACAACGCTTGTCAACCCTCACATTCATACTGGAATAAGCCCAAGATCATTTAACATCACTTAAACAGGGACATTCAATCAAGTATCACCAATGAATAGCTTAAGGTCCAACAATCTTCATTGATCTCACATAGGATGAATATAGGATCTACCAACAACATCCAATCTCATTTGTAAGTGATAGGAGTCATGAAATTGCTTTTTCTCATAAGGAATAGGCCTCAACTCAACAATGATATCCACCTTTTTATGAAGGAATTAGGAATCAAAAGCCTAGGTCATTATTACATTAACTAGATCAATAACCAACATCAACACCCATTTTCACATAAACTAGATCAAAGATCAATCAACTCATTATTCTCACATAAATAGGTTATGAATCAACATCTATGCCCAACATCACACATTGTAGGTTAAGGATCAACAAAACCAACTACTCTCATATAAGCCATTCTCAAATAGATGAACCAAGTCCTTCTCACATAACCCCATCAAGTCCTCACATAAATCAACCAACCATTTACATATATATCTATCACCATCATTCTCACATAATAATGTTAATCATTCATCACAAGGTATAGGTTGAAGAGTGATTTTCCAATTACCCTCACATAGCATAGATTTAAGGATGACCACCGTTAATCAACTTCATATGAAATAATGTAATATCAACCAACCGATCATTTATTCATGCATAAGCTAAGGATTAATTAACCTAACATAAATATGGAGATTTAAGCATGATTCACCACAGAAAAGAGAACAACAATCAACTATGCCATAAGGGAAACCAATAGCCCGAGTGGGTAAATCATTGTTTTCGGCATAACACAACCACCCACCTGAAACTCAACGATCTGATGCCCGATCTGGCCGAATTTTGGCGTGAGTAATCCTTATCCTCCCAGGAGTCCGATGCCGCGAAAATCATCCAAATCCGCCTCACGGATTGGGCGCAATTGCTGAAACAATGCACACTGCGCATTCAAATTCCAGAATTTCGGCGAGTGCAACAAGGTCAAATAAAAAGTATGTGTAACCTCAAATACCTCAAAATAAAGTTCCCAGCAGTAAAGCAAAGATATCCTCTTTCATACAACATCTTCAAGTCCTCACAAATCCACCATTAATTTCCCTTAACATTCAAATGAAGCAACAAATCACAATGCTGTCCAAAATTGCTAACATAAACTTGCTAGCATTTCCAAGCTTAATTAGAGGCTTTTCCAAAGGGATTTATCCACAGATCACAAAAGAGAATTTTCTCACCTTGAAGTTAAGAAGAAGTCCCAACTTGAATTTCTGAAAAAGATCTTATATCCACAAAGTTATCTGCATTCCAAGGTGCCTTGCTCAAATCCAAATTAAAACAGGGACTGCAGTAATCCATATAATAGCACTTGAAAAGATCATTAATTTTACCTAACCAAACGTGCTCCAAATCCTGCAAGAGAGGTACCATTGGATTCCTTGTTGAGATTAGATACAAATTGAGCCAAAGAACTCCAAATTTCATGCTCGGATGAAGGAGAAAACCCATAAACACTTTGAACCATCCACCAAGTTCAATCTGTACATGACTGCAGCAAGGTGCTCCAAAGAACATGCATAAACTCAAATAAAAACTCAGATCTGGGGAAAATGGTACATACCAATGTTGTAGATCTTTGAGTCCTGGAAATTTTCCCGTACAAATCATCCAAATATTCCCATCCTACTGCCCAGAAATTCCAAAACACTGAGGACTGTTCAGGATTCCAGACTGAAATGAAGGGTTCCAAAGATGGCCTTAAAACTCTGTTAAAACATGAGATCTGGGGGGAGAGGTGAATACAAAGATTGTAGCCTTACCTCTTGTGAAAACGTAGAACCAAAAATGAGCTCAAAACTCCAAGAAATGAGTCCTGGGGAATTTTTGCACTGAAACGCGACGGTGGAGCTCCGAAAATCCAGCAATGGTGCTTGTGCTCCATCATGGAGAAGAAGATGACCAAGCTAGCTCCAATGGCTCACCCAAGATGATGATTTTGAAGAAGAAACGTTGGTGACGCTCTGCACAAAACCCTCCAACAATCCATGGTCCATGGAGGAAGAAGGAGGAAGAAAAAGAAGAGGAAGAAGAAGAGGAGGAAGAAGAAGAAAGGAAAAAAATAATTAAAACAATCCTCTCTCTCTCCCTCTCCCACACTCCACCCCACGTGAAGTACGGCTGGCCCATCATGGCTAGCCATGTGGCAGCCTAGCATGCCTGATGGACCACACTCCCAACACCGAACCAATGGGGTGACGCCACGTGGCACCCCCGGTCCACAGCCTATTCGTGCACCCGAAAAACCCCCTGAACTTCCGGTTGCCCGTTTTCGCTCATCCGGACTCCGAAAAATACAACCAAATAGCCGATTTCCAACGTTTTTCCGTGCTGAATCCAAATACGAAGTCCATTTTGCAAGAATCCATTTCTAAAAATTACGGGGGCACCCGAACACACCAACTCGATCCATTTTTCGCGCTGAGTCCGGTTTTGAAGTCCGATTTGCGCGCAAAGCCTCCACACTCAACAAAAGGCTTCCAGAAGCTGCCGAACCAACAGTAATCCTTACGTGGGAATTTCGGGTCCTCACATCCTCCCCCACTAAAAGAAAGTTTCGTCCTCGAAACTGGCACAACTCAAAAGGAGTCTCAAAAACTAAGGGTAGGTACTCAACACCACCGTCTCCAGCTCCTAAGTCACCACTCACTCCCCATAATTACTCCTCAATAACAACAACAATAGTAACAACCAGTACGGCATAGCCCGATTGCGCAATTCCCGCACTTCACGAGCCAGAATTCGCAACGGGCATCCCTCGTACTCCACACACTCACAGATCTCAAACAGAGCGAGTCAATCACGGGCGAGGTTTCCAAAAGTGTAACACTCCCGAGCTGAGATGCGGAAAAACCTCAGGGACTCCAAAAATGTGGGAAAAAGAAAGAATAACTAGTGCCACATGCACCAACACCACACCCTAGTGTCCACTCAACCAGGGCGACCAGGAACACACCCACACGATCATCCAAGAGGGAAAGAATCCAACCAACTGGGGTCCTCACTCGGTCACTTCCGGATCCAAACCACCCGAGTGGACTACTCAACATGCTATTATAGCCCCAACGAGCTCACGGGTCGAAGTCAACCTCTCTACTGGTAAAGAACACCCTGATGGTGGCTAAACCGTCGGTGAACGTGACTGAAAGCTGGCTAGAAAGGCGATCCTAATGCTGATGCTCAAGCTCACGGTCAAAAGTCTGAACAATCGGCGACAAGCCGAGAAAATCCCACTCGAGATTCTAAAAGCTGAAATCGGTGCTGGTGTCAGTCTCATTATCCGTCCGCCAAGCTCTCCTGGCACTGCCCAGTCCAAGAAGCTCCTCACCTCGACAATAATTGTCGATCTCGGCCAATTTCCAATTAGTATCCATATTGGCCGGATTTCCACCGCCGCCCCTACGGCTAACACAATGTGACCCACGAAGGTAAGCTTCAGAAGCTAAAACTTATATCTCAATAACTTGGCATACAGCTTCATCCACACAGGCACGGTAGCACATCTCCAAGTGCCCCTCGTGCTCCAAGTCGCTCTGGGAGTAAATCAAATATCCTCGGGGAACATCACTCCCAAGCTGTCCAAGTATATCTGGAACACACAATTCCTCAGATCTTGAAGACAACAGGGCATTAATTATTCCATTTGGCCCACTGTTCGCTCATAATGCCTCTACCAGATCCTGAATGCCATCTAGGCAAAGTCCTTGGCTGTCTGATTCCAAGTAGGTACTCGCATCATACAATAACTATCAGAGTACGACTCCAACACAAGGCTCTAGATACCACCCGGACCTGTCTACACTCGAACCATAAAAGGATCCTCACAGTCGTGTATCAATGACGTGGCATCACCACCGCGTACCAACGGCGTGGCACTAGATCAAGCAGAACCCTCGAACCATCAGATCCTGCAACTGCGCCATCAGCTCTCTCAGCTCTACTGGCGATATCCAATGAGGTGCTGTCAAGGGTGGCGCGGTTCCCCGAACCACGTCAAACGCAATCTCTATCTCCCTAACCGGCGGTATTATCAACAGCTCAGGTGAAATCACACCCGGGGTCTCAGGGGCAACAAAGATATCCTTGAGTCCCGGTGCCACCGTAAGCACCTCTCACACTGTCACTAAAACCTGTGTGCTCTAACAATCTCAACAACCAAGCCTCCTCTCGTCTGCCTCGCATAAAGTCAACGTCCTCTTTCTCCTCAGTCCAAATATCCTGTGGCATTGTACCAAACAATCTCAAGCACAGGGTCAAAATACCGAACTACCACAATTACCAATAAACCTGTCGGTAACTCATAGTCTCAGCTGCATTGGACATGACCCACAAGCCTCCTCCACATGCACAACACTAACAGGAACCTGTACCTCAAGTGCACGTGGTAACAAATCTGCCTCTAGCCCATGCAGGAATGCAACATGCTCTAACCCCGACTGCTGTGATGAAATCACACCCGTGACAACTCAATCCACTACCGTGGCGCCCTCCAACCGGGCGGCACAGATTCATCCGCTCGACGCAAATGGTCGTCGCTCAGTCTGCTAGAAAAATCACGACTAATCACAAAGGGATCACGACCTTTGTCTCTGCTCACACTGAGGCGACTGATACGGTCCTCCACAGGTAGCAAACCCACGCTACCGCTGCGCTACTCTGATATAGATGCTGATACTGCCATCGGGGTCCACCCGATCTCTGGCGTCTCGGGAACTCGTTATCCTGGGAAAAGAAATCAGAAATGTCTCTGCCAGCCAATCTGTCCTCCAAAGGCCCCGACTCAATCTTACGAGTCGGGGTGGTTCATCTGCCAAATCTGGCTGAATAGATCGATCATGTCCCCTCAGCTCACCAGCTGTCAACTATCCACCCTGCCTCGGTGCCTCGACACTAAACATTGACACAGAGGGGGCTACTCGCTCCATCAGTGCCACAGAAATCCCTACCACTGAGGATACTACAACCGGGTGGTCTCAGAAGGAAGCACTGTCGAGCTGCCCGCTGCTCCGACAACTGTATCATCCTATCCGCTGCTCACTCTGCCGCCGATATGCCACTGCCAATCCTGTCATCTGGGTCCGGAGCTCTCTGACCTCGATCTAGGTATCCGGCCCGAAACTCCCTATCCTGGCCCACAAGCTGCAATAGGGTGCACACGGGTCAGAACTCTGCGCCAGGGAGACACCGCTCACTGCGACAAACCACACAACAGAACACACAACAAGCACTCGACCCAATCCAGCGAAAGTCTAAGACATGTCACCCATTCCATAACATTATGTTGTCTGCAGCCAACATAATCGTTTAGGAGAATAAACATGCCAATCGCTCGTCCCGTCCCTTGGGAGAGGTATGAAACTCAATCAGGACTCTCGCTATAAGTCACGACTCTCACGAAGTCAACCAAGGGTCAAACCATAAGCCTAGGGTTTCTAAGTCCACCATGACCTACAACCTAGGCTCTGATACCAACCTAATCTGTCACGCCCCGGGGGTCGAAACTGCGACCCGGGCTCGCTAACAGATCCGCCACCTATGCGAAACCCCGCATAGGCGAAGCGTCCAACCTGCAAAGTATCATCTAATAACTAAACAGATATCAGAGCTGAAGAAAACTGCTATAATAAAAACCTGAATCACTGTACAACCGAAGAATAAAAGTACAATATCAATCTCCCAAAAATGATGATACAATAATCTGATCCACCGAAACTGTAATACAAGTAAAAGCCACCTATACAACATCTATAAATCCAAAAAGGGAGATAACTAAAATAATAAAATACAACTGAGTACAGTGAAACCCACAATCCGGGTTGGTACACCTATCCCACTGTAGAAATCAACACTGGTAGGGATCTATCTCGCGACTCCCTCGCCTCGAACTGTCAACCGAAGATCCGCAACTCCCGCAGCAGACACTGCAAAACAAAGGGAGGAAAGGGGAAAAACAACAATGGGGGTGAGAACCACTAGTAAAACCAGTAGCCTCCCCCTGTGGGTAATGCCTCAAACCCCGACGTACCCACAAGGACTACTAGAGGCAAGAAAAGAATAAGAGAGGTGGTAAGCTAAAAACAGAAATACTGATAAGAGGAAGCTACCACTAGTATGCCTCTAAATGCCGTGCTAAGAAGTATAGCTAAATGTATGCATCAGTAAATAAATGCCTGCCTGAATAAACCCAATCCGACCACCAGTAAACACTGGTACTGCCTGCTCTGCCTGCCGCATCGGGTATGCCAGCCTACGCATAACACCAATGCAAAAAGGAGTCTCACGGACTCAAAGCCTGTCTGTCGCACACTCCGGAGTGGCACTCGAGGGGAGCGACCCACACGAGTAAGTATCTCAGTAACAAGTATCAAAACTAGCAGGACTGGATCACGACTCTGATCAAAGTGGGAAAACCCATCCACTAAAGAAAGCCCGATCCCACCAATCTGATGCACTGTAAATACCCGGTCGGCCGCCCAAAGTCCGCGGTCGCCGCAATATCCCGCAAATCCCCCAAATCAAGCCCGACCTGTCATCCCTAATCCGATGCACAAGTCACCATCCGGTCAACCGCCCAAAGTCCGCGGTAGCCGCAATACCCTGCCCTCAGGCCAGCCTATCCCAGATCCCAAGAATCTGTCTACACTATCCCAAAACCCCCTGCTCGCGCACGAGCTACAAATACCCTGAGCCTAGTATGAAAGGAGAAAAGCAAGAAACATGGTTTCTCCTAAGTCAAGTCCAACATGATAGTGTAGCAGAAAAAGGTGGCCTATCTAGATGACCATACAAGCATGAAGATGTCCAAAGATGATATAAAGTAAACAGGTGTCGATGTTCTACATTTTTTAGAGCATGCTATTCCATAATATTGATGATTGCATAAGAACATTAAGTGCAACATAGCCTATGCCTGCCAATACCACATACACGATGTTCACAAAGTATGAAAATAAGGAATTGCCATACCTAATAAAAAATCACATAAGATGGTACAACGCTTGTCAACCCTCACATTCATACTGGAATAAGCCCAAGATCATTTAACATCACTTAAACAGGGACATTCAATCAAGTATCACCAATGAATAGCTTAAGGTCCAACAATCTTCATTGATCTCACATAGGATGAATATAGGATCTACCAACAACATCCAATCTCATTTGTAAGTGATAGGAGTCATGAAATTGCTTTTTCTCATAAGGAATAGGCCTCAACTCAACAATGATATCCACCTTTTTATGAAGGAATTAGGAATCAAAAGCCTAGGTCATTATTACATTAACTAGATCAATAACCAACATCAACACCCATTTTCACATAAACTAGATCAAAGATCAATCAACTCATTATTCTCACATAAATAGGTTATGAATCAACATCTATGCCCAACATCACACATTGTAGGTTAAGGATCAACAAAACCAACTACTCTCATATAAGCCATTCTCAAATAGATGAACCAAGTCCTTCTCACATAACCCCATCAAGTCCTCACATAAATCAACCAACCATTTACATATATATCTATCACCATCATTCTCACATAATAATGTTAATCATTCATCACAAGGTATAGGTTGAAGAGTGATTTTCCAATTACCCTCACATAGCATAGATTTAAGGATGACCACCGTTAATCAACTTCATATGAAATAATGTAATATCAACCAACCGATCATTTATTCATGCATAAGCTAAGGATTAATTAACCTAACATAAATATGGAGATTT
The DNA here is from genome assembly GCA_029204045.2 of Tillandsia leiboldiana. Taxonomy (NCBI): domain Eukaryota; kingdom Viridiplantae; phylum Streptophyta; class Magnoliopsida; order Poales; family Bromeliaceae; genus Tillandsia; species Tillandsia leiboldiana. The sequence continues at coordinate 16,778,278 of CM055061.1, forward strand.
AAGCATGATTCACCACAGAAAAGAGAACAACAATCAACTATGCCATAAGGGAAACCAATAGCCCGAGTGGGTAAATCATTGTTTTCGGCATAACACAACCACCCACCTGAAACTCAACGATCTGATGCCCGATCTGGCCGAATTTTGGCGTGAGTAATCCTTATCCTCCCAGGAGTCCGATGCCGCGAAAATCATCCAAATCCGCCTCACGGATTGGGCGCAATTGCTGAAACAATGCACACTGCGCATTCAAATTCCAGAATTTCGGCAAGTGCAACAAGGTCAAATAAAAAGTATGTGTAACCTCAAATACCTCAAAATAAAGTTCCCAGCAGTAAAGCAAAGATATCCTCTTTCATACAACATCTTCAAGTCCTCACAAATCCACCATTAATTTCCCTTAACATTCAAATGAAGCAACAAATCACAATGCTGTCCAAAATTGCTAACATAAACTTGCTAGCATTTCCAAGCTTAATTAGAGGCTTTTCCAAAGGGATTTATCCACAGATCACAAAAGAGAATTTTCTCACCTTGAAGTTAAGAAGAAGTCCCAACTTGAATTTCTGAAAAAGATCTTATATCCACAAAGTTATCTGCATTCCAAGGTGCCTTGCTCAAATCCAAATTAAAACAGGGACTGCAGTAATCCATATAATAGCACTTGAAAAGATCATTAATTTTACCTAACCAAACGTGCTCCAAATCCTGCAAGAGAGGTACCATTGGATTCCTTGTTGAGATTAGATACAAATTGAGCCAAAGAACTCCAAATTTCATGCTCGGATGAAGGAGAAAACCCATAAACACTTTGAACCATCCACCAAGTTCAATCTGTACATGACTGCAGCAAGGTGCTCCAAAGAACATGCATAAACTCAAATAAAAACTCAGATCTGGGGAAAATGGTACATACCAATGTTGTAGATCTTTGAGTCCTGGAAATTTTCCCGCACAAATCATCCAAATATTCCCATCCTACTGCCCAGAAATTCCAAAACACTGAGGACTGTTCAGGATTCCAGACTGAAATGAAGGGTTCCAAAGATGGCCTTAAAACTCTGTTAAAACATGAGATCTGGGGGGAGAGGTGAATACAAAGATTGTAGCCTTACCTCTTGTGAAAACGTAGAACCAAAAATGAGCTCAAAACTCCAAGAAATGAGTCCTGGGGAATTTTTGCACTGAAACGCGACGGTGGAGCTCCGAAAATCCAGCAATGGTGCTTGTGCTCCATCATGGAGAAGAAGATGACCAAGCTAGCTCCAATGGCTCACCCAAGATGATGATTTTGAAGAAGAAACGTTGGTGATGCTCTGCACAAAACCCTCCAACAATCCATGGTCCATGGAGGAAGAAGGAGGAAGAAAAAGAAGAGGAAGAAGAAGAGGAGGAAGAAGAAGAAAGGAAAAAAATAATTAAAACAATCCTCTCTCTCTCCCTCTCCCACACTCCACCCCACGTGAAGTACGGCTGGCCCATCATGGCTAGCCATGTGGCAGCCTAGCATGCCTGATGGACCACACTCCCAACACCGAACCAATGGGGTGACGCCACGTGGCACCCCCGGTCCACAGCCTATTCGTGCACCCGAAAAACCCCCTGAACTTCCGGTTGCCCGTTTTCGCTCATCCGGACTCCGAAAAATACAACCAAATAGCCGATTTCCAACGTTTTTCCGTGCTGAATCCAAATACGAAGTCCATTTTGCAAGAATCCATTTCTAAAAATTACGGGGGCACCCGAACACACCAACTCGATCCATTTTTCGCGCTGAGTCCGGTTTTGAAGTCCGATTTGCGCGCAAAGCCTCCACACTCAACAAAAGGCTTCCAGAAGCTGCCGAACCAACAGTAATCCTTACGTGGGAATTTCGGGTCCTCACAGCCATGATAGCTGTTGAGAGTCTCCAGCTTCCTTATTTCAGTCTTTACGGCTTTGGTTAGTTTTTGTCTCTTGAGGACTTAGTGGGCAGACCGTCGGGTCTGGAGGTGGTACCCACTGAGAACTCCCTTTTTGGTGTAGTTCTCACACCCTTTCGGGGTTTTTCCCCCTCCTTTTTCCTTCCTCTCCTTTGTGTTGCAGAGTCTTAGCGGGTGTTGCTGATTCTGCGGTTGTTGATCGAGGCAAGGGAGTCGCGAGCTAGATCCCTACCCGTCGTTGGAGAGTAGCGGTACCCCCCTTCAGAGGAGATCTTCATTAGATTAGTTATTTTATTTTCCTCTTTTGAGAGACTGTTGTAGTGAGGATGATATGTATTGAGAGCCTATACACTATTGTATTTATTGGAGATACCTCCCTGTTGAGCTATGAGTTCTGTATCTGAGGATATTGTACGATTATCATTTTTGGGAGGTGGACATTGTGGCTTTATTTTCCAGTTGTACAGTGGTTGATTTCGTTTTTACAACAATTTTATCTTATAGCTCTGATATCTGTTAGCTGTAGCACATTTCTTGCAGGTAGGACGCTTCGCCTATGCTGAGTTTGGCATAGGTGGCGGATCTGTTGGCGAGCCCGGGTCGCAGTTTCGACCCCGGGGCGTGACAGTGCCGCGCGGGGTTGGTGCCCGCGCGGCCGCGGCTTGCACCGCGCGGAGCTAGGGCCTGCGCGGTTACGGCAAGTGCTGCGCGGGGCTGGGGCCCGAGCGGCCGTACGACCGCAGCGCCGCGGGAGGCGGCCGCGTCGCTCAACGCGCGCAGGCGCCACCGCCGGGTCAAGTTGTCATTAGTGTTTTTGAGTTTTTGGGATCGGTTTATATGCTGTTGTATTTTTGATCTGACCGCGGCTCTTTTGGGCACTACTTCTAGGTCCTTGCGTCAACAGAGAGCAAAGTTCGGTCTCCGGAGTGCAGTCTTCACACAATCGAGGTGGGTAGTTTTGGTTATTACCGGCGTGGTGTCGTTCCCGAATATTCGTTTTGATAAAGTAGACATATTTCGTATTTTGACTAACCCCATAGCATGTGAATCCCTTTTATCATGTTAATCAAAGCGGCTGCGATCGCGAGATCGTTATCATGTTAAGCAAAGCGGCTGCGGTCGCAGGATCGTCAGACTATTCTGACTAAAGCGGCTGAGGTCGCAACGCTATTATGACACTCATATTGCTTACACGCACACAGGCAGTTTGGCCACTACGCAGGGTGTATTTTTTCGAAAAGATGGTAAGTTATTTTACCCGTGTACCCCACAAGGGGAGGTTAGTGGGGACCCCTCAAGGAGAGGCGACTGCTACTTGGGCAGTGGAGGGGTTGGGGGCACCAAGGAGATGAGTACGGTATTGGGGTTGGGGCCCAAAACATTCTGAAAGCTGGGGTAGGTGCCTTTCGACAAGGATTTAGCGATACATGAGAGGGGGAGGGGAGGGAAGTAAATGCTCCAGTGATTCGGTGTGTTCTTTCTGTTATTGCATTTACTTATATGTTTCTCTACTTTATCAGTCACTGACAACCCACACTGTGAAAGCTTCGAATAGGGGTGGGATTCGGGACGACGGGGAGGCAACCGTTAGAGGACCCTAGCCATGAGGGCTAGTAAAAGATACGTTATTTTCTTTACTTTTGGTTAATTCGTCATACTATGGTTAGTTAAACTGCGATACATATACTGTGGTTGCTGATGGATGTTGGAATGATGTTTTCCTATAACTAATTGGTAAATGTAGGATGTGTATTTGCGGCAAGTTTTCAAAAGCAAACCCGGTTTCAAAAGTATTTTCAAAGCAGGTGCCGTGTGGGCACCGATTTTAAAACCCGTGGATTTATCCTTTCAAGTTAATGGCCGCCCAAAGAGTTTGCGAAAACATTTTGGAAAAGCTGGGTGTCGAGTGGGCACCGATTTACAAAACCCATGGGTTTATGCTATAGGTTGTATGAGATAGCGGTGATGGTATGATTTGTTGTATTCTTTCCTATTTGTCTGTCATGGTTGGAATGGTTAAAGTATGTGCTCTATTGGTAATGTCGTGCATATACAAAGGAGACTCCGCCCGTTTGGGGAGTGAATTGTATATGTGGCGGGTCTGATACACGCCGGGAGCGAGGTCTATTCAAAAAAAAAATGGGTACGTTTTCCGCTCTTTTAGAACCTCCGGGGCAAACAAGGGCTCAAGTACACCACAAATCCACCACCAAAGCACCAACATTAAGCATCTGCCCACACAACCCTCTACTAGCTCCAATGCACACACACACATACTTCCCACAGCACACATAAGTCCACAGCTCACACACTTCACACCTACATCCTTTATTACACTCAAGTTACATCCCCCTGCACACACCACACACTCAGCACCAACACATCACCCATACACCCACAGCACACACTCACTTCACACATACATGCTCTGATGCATTTCCAAAATCCACAGCACACACTCACTTCACACATACATGCTCTGATACATTTCCAAAAACCACAGCACACACTCTGGCAAAATCCGCGCGCGCGAGCTCCACTTAATACCTCGGCACGAGCCGCTGCTACTACCCGCTGCCCTGAGAGAGAAAAGAGAGAAAAAACTGAAGAAAATCATTAAACCCGGTCCAAAAAAAAAACCCACGCGACACCCGGCAACCCACAACCTGGGTGTTCGCGCACAAGGCCTACCGGCATCGGCCTCCGCTCACTCGCCGACCACACGCAGCAGCCGCACGTGCCGCTGCCGCTGGCCGCGCGGCGCCCGCAGCGCGCTGCAAGCCGCTGGCAGCGCGGCGCTGCCGCTGCTGCTGCGCGGCGCCGCAGCAGCAGCCGCGCGGCGCCCTGGGCCCGCTGCGCGGCGCATGGGCCCGCCGCGCGGCGGCCCAGCCTGCTACGCACGCCCCCTGTGCGCGCCCGCAGCGCGGGCCACAGCAGCGCGCGCCCCCTTGCGCGCACTCACTGCAGTGCGCGCGCCCGTAGCGCGCGCGCAAGCTGCGCGGCGCCCGCAGCGCGCGGCCCCTGCCGCTGGCACCCCAGCTGCTGCGCGGTGCCTCTGCTGCGCGGCGCCCACAGAACGCGCCCACCGCGCTGCGCGCCTGCCCTGCTTGCGGCACTCCAAAACACACTCTCCGCCAGCTACAGATCTTCCTTCATGGACAAGCAGTCCAACAACCCCAACCCAACCAAAAACCAAACCGAAAATCCTAAATTCTAAAACCGAGCTCTCCCACAAATTGCAACATACCTCGTTGCTCGACACGCGCGCGCTCCGCTCGCTCCACTCGGCTTCACGCAGGGGACACCACCACTTCTCTCTCACTTCCCCTAATATTTTCCTTATCCTACTTCTTCTCTGTTCCTTCTTTTTCTCCCTTTCTTCTCTTCCTCTGTTTTTCTTTCTTTCCTCTGTTTGTAGGATGAAGGAGATGGTGACGTGGCATAATAATTAGAGAGGCTAATTAAAAGGGGGTGGTGGTGGCTGGCAGCTGGATTAGAGAGAAGAAAATATCCAAATTATCCCCAAGCTAAAATATCTAGTCCAAACCAAATTTCCTCTCCCTCTCTCAACTCCGGCTAATTAACCAATTAAATTAATTAATTAAATAATCCGAGAATAGCCAACTCCAACTCACTTTTTGCCTCCGGGGCCTCCGCATCATTCCGGAACCTCCCGAACTCCGCTATAATCTGAAAATACACTTGTTCCAATATTTTCCAATTTTTCTGCGCACAACAGTGGAGTCGGGGCTCAACAAAACCAGTCCTCTAACAGCGAACAATGCCCGGAAAACTCCGATTCAAGCTGGGGCTTCCGCGTCGATCTGAATCAACCCGAACTCATCTGTAAACACATATGGAACTCGTCCAAAGCAGTTTCTCCGCACCATGCCATCCTGCGAGGTCGGTAGACTATCCGAAGTCCCGGTACTCTACAACTAGGCGTGCTTTGTTCCTGATGATGGTACCATCCTCGTTTTTCTTGTTCTTGAAAATTCACTTAGTACCAATTATGTTGTGTTGCTTCGGAGGCTTCGTTAGTTCCCAGACTTTGTTTCATTCGAATTGATGGAGCTCTTCTTGCATAGCTTCAATCCAATAATCATCCTGAAGAGCTTCATCAACGTTCTTTGGTTCTATCATGGAGACGTAACACGCAACTCGACAAACCAATTGTCTCCGAGTCCTGACTCCTTCTTGTGGGTCTCCAATAATATTTGACTCTGGATGATCCTTGGAGATACGTAACGTTTGAGGTAACGGAGTGCTCGGAGGTATGTATGATGATTCCTGCATATCAGAAAAACTAGAATAACCATTAGATGCATCAACATTATCGGAAGAATTATTATGAGAATATGCATTTACAGGAGTATCATCATCAAGAGACATATCAGGGGTAGATTTATCAGATGAAAAATGAAAAGCTTCATCTACTTTAACATTAAAAGATTTTACCATCGTTTTAGATTCGAGGTTAAAAACCCGATACGCTCTACTGTTTGTAGAATAACCCATGAAAATTCTTTCGTCACTTCGAGAGTCGAATTTTTCAAGATTTTTGTGATCACGTAAAATGTAACAGCGACTCCCAAAGATTCAAAAATATTTGATATTTGGTTTTCTACAAAACCATAGCTCATATTGTCACGCCCCGAGGTCGAAACTGCGACCCGGGCTCGCCAACAGATCCGCCACCTATGCCAGCCTGCATAGGCGAAGCGTCCTACCTGTAAGAAAAGTACTACAGCTAAACATAATATCAGAGCTATAAATAAAAGAATCTGTTGTATAACTAAAATCAATCACTGTACAACTGGAAATGATGCAACAATGTCCACCTCCCAAAAATGATAATCGTACAAAATCCTCAGATACAGAACTCATGGCTCAACAGGGAGGTATCTCTAATAAATACAATAGTGTACAGGCTCTCAATACATATCATCCTCACTACAACAGTCTCTCAAAAGAGGAAATAAAACAACTAATCTACTGAAGCTCTCCTCTGAAGGGGGTACCGCTACTCTCCAAACGTGGGTAGGGATCTAGCTCGCGACTCCCTCGCCTCGATCAACAACCGCAGAATCAGCAACACCCGCTAAGACTCTGCAAAACAAAGGAGAGGAAGGAAAAAGAAGGGGGAAAACCCCCAAAGGGTGTGAGAACTACACCAAAGGACGGAGTTCTCAGTGGGTACCACCGCCAGAACCGACGGTCTGCCCACCAAGTCCTCAAGAGACAAAAACTAACCAAAGCCGTAAAGACTGATAAAAAAAAGCTGGAGACTCTCAACAGCTATCATGCCTCTATGCTTGCTATGCCTGCCTATGCCTGCCTATGCCTGCCTATGCCTGCCATGCCTGCTCTGCCTGCCTATGCCTGCCATGCCTGCTCTGCCTGCCTATGCCTGCCATGCCTGCTCTGCCTGCCATGCCTGCCATACCTGCTCTGCCTGCCCATGCCTACTATGCCTGCCATGCCTGCCTGCCTGCCATGCCTGCCTATGCCTACTATGCCTGCCATGCCTGCTTGCCTGCCTATGCCTGCCCATGCCTACTATGCCTGCCATGCCTGCTTGCCTGCCCATGCCTACTATGCCTGCCATGCCTGCTTGCCTGCCCATGCCTACTATGCCTGCCATGCCTGCTTGCCTGCCTATGCCTGCCCTGCCTGCCTATGCCTACTATGCCTGCCATGCCTGCTTGCCTACGCTTACTATGCCTGCCATGCCTGCTTGCCTGCCTATGCCTGCCCTGCCTGCCTATGCCTACCCTGCCTGCCTATGCCTGCCCTGCCTGCCTATGCCTACCCTACCTGCCTATGCCTGCCCTGCCTGCCTATGCCTACCCTGCCTGCCATGCCTGCTCTACAACGGTCAACAACTCACAATGACCTTTGGACCACCGTATCCCCAAACGGTTCCCAACAACACTAGCACTGGTCCAAACACTGTCACTAGACTCCACTCGGTCCCCCTGACACGAGTGCAACTATAAAGCAAATGTCTGTAATATGCCCAATCTAATGCCACTAGTAGAACTGGTACTGCCTGCCGTGCCTGCCAAATCGGGTATGCCAGCCTACGCATAACACCGATAGGGGATGGGAGCCTCAAGGACTCGAGGTCTGAAAATCGCACACTCCGGAGTGGCACTCGAGGGGAGCGACCCACACGAGTTGTAGTGTACTGGGTTTTCCCTTGCGATTTTCCGATGAATCCACTGTGTAGAACACCTAGTGTTGGTGTCTGGCCCATGGTGCATCGAAGGGATGCCACAGATGGACCTCGTGAGACTTGGATAGATGATTTGGCCTTCGGCTGTGATTGCCGAATTTTTGAAAAGGTTTTGGGCCAATCTGAGGTTGGATTTGGATTCAGCGCGGAAAAACGCTTGAAAACGGCTATTTGCTTGTTGAATTTGGAGTCCGGATGACCAAATGCGGGCTTCCGGAAGATTTGGGGGATTTTCGGTGCACGGGGGTGACGCGTGGACCGGCCAGCGCCACGTGGCGCCCTTTTATTGGCCGGCTCACGCGGCTGGGTCCACGCAATGGCGCGGCGGTGCATGGACCGCGGCGGGTGGACGCGTGGCGTGCCCTGGTAGGCGGGCGCACGCGGCACGGCTCACGGAAATTGCGGGTTGGCGGTGGACCGGGCGCATGACACGTGGCGGCTTCGGATTCGTCGGTCCACGTGGGCGCGGTCCACGGGTGCGCGGGGGAGGGCGCCTCGGTACTGTGCGCGCACGTGCGCGCACAGTGGCGCCGGGGGGGGGCGGTCGGCCGCACTCGAGTGCGACACGTGTCGCCTCGAGATTGGCCGGCCGTACCTACCCCCGTTGACTGCGGGGGGCCACGTGGCGTAGGCGGGCCGCGGGGATCCGCTGTCCCCTGTTTGGGGGTGACGTGGCCGCTCCTGGTTGTTTCGGGCGCGTCGGACAGGGGCGGTGCGACCGGGTTTCCGGGCGCAGTGCGCCCGAAAGTTGCGCCCGAAAACCCGGCCCGGATGCTTAGTGGGCTGGGCCTATAAATAGCTCCCCCCATTCGTCTTGTAGGCTTTTTGGACTCTATTTTCGCTGGGCTTTCTTCACGGCGATTCCTCCTCTCTCAGAGCTCAACCCTTTGGAGAAGTTTGAAGATTTTTGGAGGCACGCATCCCGAGGTTCACCATTTTACGGCGCGGCGCGACGCTTGTTCTCCGGCGATCCTCTTCACCCCTTCTCAGTGTTTGGACTCCTCCGACTCACCCCGACCTCGGAATTCGCCGATTCTTGCGCCGTTGGACTCTTGACAGGTAGGGCTTCAACTCCTGTGTTTTGGGTTTCCTCGATTTCCGTGCTGATATTGGAGTTTTCCGAGCAACCATTTGACCCTTTTTCTTCGCGGACTTTTGGGACAGCACCGCGGTGTTCTTGCCATATCTTTTCGCTCGGACGTCGGAACGAGGCGATTCAAAAGGCAATTTTCATCTACGCTTCGCAAGGAGTCTCCTGGATTTTTCTCAGAATTTTCTGAATTTTACTCGAGGGTGAGAATCTTCTTCCTCTGTGGTTCCTTGTTACAGGAATTTAGTGCAGTTTGGGTTTGGGGTGTACCCCTTGTCGGATTTTTATCTCAGCATAGGAAACTCCAAATTGGGCGTGCAGGTACTCGTTTCGACGGGCTCGTCGCAAGGATCGCGATAGTATTTTTCTTGGATTTTTCTGGGCATTATTCGCAGGTAAAAATTAGTGAATTGTGGACTGCTGGTTTGGGGGACAGATTCTGGAATTGTGGATGTTAAGCTTATGTATTTTTCCTTTGGGGTATTTTGTACAGATTGGTGGTGTGTTGGACTGATCTTGGACTTCGCCTTTGGGAATTTTGGAATAGCGCTCGAGGTGGGTGATGTTGAGAACCTCCTGCTTGTGAATGTCACTAGGCCTATTGGAATGCCACGATTATATGTTATTAAATATGAATGTATCTAGCATGCTTGCATGATATTAAGGTTCTTTTGCTAATACTTGCATTGTTAGCAAGCTACAAGTTCATGAGTGGTGTTTCCATGTTTAGATATGCAATTTAATTAGTTGGAATGAATGCTATAGCCATATCATATTGTGTGTTAAGGAAAGGTTTGGGCATGTGGTTAGAATGCATGTTGTAAAAGGGGTACTTGCTAGTTAATTGTACATCTAAATTGTATCATGTATCGTATATCATGCCACGTGTACATCGGAGGGTCCAAACATTTAATGTTGCATATGTTAGAATAATTAAAAAGAGGTTTATCAAGTTAATGACTTTTGCATGCTTGAATGGTCACCTAGATAGGCCACCTTTTTCTGCTACACTATCATGCTGGAATTGACTTAGGAGAAACCATGTTGCATTCTTTCTTCAGTCACTTAGACATAGGGGATATTATGCTCGGGTTGGAGCAGGGGCTGGGTTAGTGTAGTCAGATACTTGGGTTTCGGGGAGAGGGTTTTGGGCTTCCTTTGGGAGACGGTACTTTCCTTATAGAGCGGAGTGCGCGATTTGCAGACTTGAGACCCTGGGACTCCTGTCCCATATCGGTGTTATGTGTAGGCTGGCATACCCGATTTGGCAGACATTGAGAACCCTACCCCTTATCGGTGCTATGCGTAGGCTGGCATACCCGATTTAGCAGACCTTGAGACTCCTGTCCCATACCGGTGTTATGCGTAGGCTGGCATACCCGATTTGGCAGACATTGAGACTCCTATTCCACACCGGTGTTATGCGTAGGCTGGCATACCCGATGTGGCAGGCTTCGATTCTCTGATGCATACTTTTAGCTATCTTTAGCTGGGCAGGTAGAGGCATTTTAGTGGTAGCTTTTATCAGGAGTCATACTCTTAGTTACCGCATTTATTCCTTTAGCCTCTGGTAGACTTAGTGGGCAGGTAGGAGTTCGTGTTGAGGTTTACCCACTAGGGGAGGCTACTGTCTTTACTGTACTTTCCTTTCCAGTATTTGTCTGAGTTGTATTAGTTTTAGTTTAGCTCTGTTTTATGCTCCTTTATTACTTGTTTTATATCTGAGCAGGTTATCAGCGCTTCGTGTACACGGAAAATTCCGTATGCACGGCGGATCTGTGGACGGGCCCGGGTTCTGGTTTACACCCGGGGCGTGACAGATTAGTTGGTATCAGAGCTTAGGGATAGGTCAGTTGGGACTTAGGAAACCCTAGGCTTTTGGCAGACCCTAGGAAGGCCGAGCGTGAGTGACGTGATATTGTGCGAAAGTCGGTAATTGGTTGTTAACTCTTCCTGTGAGTGGAGAGGGATTGGCATAGCCTATTTCTGGGGGACTATTATGTTGGCTGCAGACAACATAAGGTTACAGAAATAGGGGAATGCCCATGACTTTCGCGGGATTGGGTCGAGAGTGGTTTGGTTTACTGACCCGTGGATTTTGTGTGACAGGATGCCTCCTAGGCGGCAGATTCCTACTCGGGGTACTCCTACGCCCCCGGAGGAGCCGGAGCAGTCCGGGCCTTCTGAGATCAGTGAGCTGAGGGCCATGGTGGCCCAGTTGGCGGAGAGCCACCGCCGACAGGAGCAGAGGTTCGAGCAGTTGCTGGCTCAGGTTGGGGCCCCTCCCCCTACTACTGTAGAGGCCCCTGTACCACCAGTTGTACCGCCGGCTATTCCATTAGTCCCTACGGCACCGTCGTCGAGCAGTGGGGCTCAGGGAGAGTTCAGGCCGTTGACCCCAGCGGAGGAGGAGGAGTTTGCTGACAAACTCGCCAAGTTCTGTAAGCGAGGACCACCTAGGTTCTCTGGGAGGAGTACTCACCCATCGGAGATAGGATCATGGCTGGCAGCAATGGAGAAGTTGTTCAGAGACTTCTTCATTGACCACAGGTTCAGAGTGCATATGGCTGTACATTGCCTAGAGGGGGATGCAGATGCTTGGTGGCGTCGGGTCGAGCCCTTGGAGTTTCAGATCACCCGACAGCTACCCTGGTCGGAGTTTAGACGGTTGATCCTTGACACTTATTTCTCCACGAGCGTGAAGAAAAAGCTTGAGGATGATTTGAAGAATCTCCAGCAGGGGGACAGGACGGTATGGGATTATTATCAGGAGTTTACGCAGTTGCTCAACTGCGTACCCTATGTTGCCAGGGATGGGCTGCACCAGGTGGAGCTGTTTGAGACAGGTTTGCGCCCCGAGGTCTATACCTTGGTACACGCCCAGAGGCTTCAGACTTTATCAGAGGCAGTGGATCATGCACAGTGGGTCGAGAGGGGAGATCACGTCGTCGCTAGACGTGGGGGCTTGGCCGCTCAGAGTTCTGAGAGGAAGCGGCCAATGCCAGACGAGGGGGGACAGGCCAGTTCATGGAGGCCGCCCCGACCACCACCGCCGCAGTTTACGGGCCGTGGGCGTTCGGAGCGGCGAGGGTCTGGTGGATCCCAGAGACCCCCACAGCAGCAGCAGCGGCAGCCCCAGCGACAGCAGCAGCACTCGCAGCAGCAGAGGTCGCAGTCGCGACAGCAGGGGTCACAGCGGCAAGGACAGCAGCAGCAGCAGTCGAGGCAGTCCCAGTCTGGGGTCAGGTGCGTCTTTTGTAGGGGACAGCACGCGGCGGATACTTGTGACCAGAGGTATGGCCGCTGTTATCGGTGTGGACAGTCCGGCCATATTCGAGCTACTTGCCCTCTCTCTACACCGCAGGCTCCTTCTTCAGCATCAGCTCCTTCAGTGCCCCAGCAGCGGCCTTATGCTCCAGCGAGCGGGGCTCCTTCCTCCCACCCTGCAGATTACCGACCACCAGCTCAGAGCGGGCGAGTCTACGCCGCCCAGGTAGGGGACTCCACGGCAGCCGACCACGTGGTGGCAGGTATCACTTTACTTCTTGGTACTAGAGCTCGCACTTTATTTGATACCGGTGCATCACATTCTTTTATCAGTAGAGTATTTGCATCATCTCATGGACTAGTGTTAGGTCGGTTGCCACATGCAGTAGAGGTACAGATTCCTGATCATACATTGCATGTAGAGGAGTGTTGTTGGTCTTGCCCTGTTCAGATTGAGTCCTGGATCTTGCCAGCGGACCTTATGGTCCTTAGTGAGCTGCAAGATTACGACATTGTTCTGGGGATGGATTGGCTGGCTCGCTATTTCGCGACGATTGATTGCGCCGCGAGGACTGTTACCTTTAGCGAGCCAGGCCAGGAGGTGTTCGTTTACAGGGGGTGCCAGAGTGCTTTCTTTGCCTCTGTGGTTTCGACCTCTCGTGCGAGGCAGATGATGCGCAGTGGATGCGTGGCCTTTTTGGCATCGGTGGTTAAGGAGCCTACGGCGGCACCGGGACTCACGGATATTCCTATTGTCCATGAGTACCCGGATGTTTTTCCTCCGGAGCTAGTTCATATGCCGCCGGATAGGGAGGTTGAGTTTTTGATTGACGTAGTTCCCGGAACTGCGCCAATCTCTAAGGCTCCTTACCGAATGGCACCGGCCGAGCTGCGGGAGTTAAAGGCGCAACTCCAGGATTTAATGGACAAGGGTTTTGTGAGGCCTAGTGTATCACCTTGGGGAGCGCCGGTGCTATTTGTGAAGAAGAAGGATGGTTCACTTCGACTGTGTGTAGATTACCGGGAGCTGAATAAAGTGACCATCAAGAACAAGTACCCTTTGCCGCGCATTGATGACTTATTCGACCAGCTGCAAGGGTCTTGTGTCTTCTCCAAGATTGATTTACAGTCTGGTTACCACCAATTGAAGGTGAAGGCCGAGGACATCCCAAAGACGGCATTCAGGTCGCGGTACGGGCATTACGAGTTCACCGTCATGCCTTTTGGACTGACAAATGCCCCTGCAGCTTTTATGGATTTGATGAACAGGATTTTTCGACCATACCTGGATCGGTTCGTTGTTGTTTTTATTGATGACATCCTAGTTTATTCCCGAAGCGATGTGGAGCACGAGGAGCATCTGAGGATTGTGCTACAACTTCTGAGAGAGAGAAAGTTGTATGCCAAGCTATCTAAGTGTGATTTCTGGCTTCGGGAGGTTGCCTTTTTGGGCCACGTGATTTCAGCCGCTGGAGTGGCAGTAGACCCGGCGAAGATCGAGGCAGTCCGGGATTGGCCCCGACCGACGACGGTATCAGAGGTCCGTAGTTTCATGGGCTTAGCAGGATATTACCGTCGGTTTGTGGAAGGTTTTGCGAAACTTTCCACACCCCTCACTCGTTTGACGCGAAAAGGGATTAAGTTTATTTGGAGTGAGGACTGCCAGAGGAGCTTTGAGGAATTAAAGATCAGGTTGATGTCGGCTCCTATCCTTTCCCTCCCTGTTATGGGGAAAGGATACGTGATTTATAGTGATGCATCGCACAGTGGACTTGGTTGTGTGCTGATGCAGGAGGGTAGGGTAATCGCTTACGCCTCTCGGCAACTGAAGGATTATGAAAAGAATTACCCTACCCATGATTTGGAGCTAGCTGCAGTGATTTTTGCACTAAAGTTGTGGCGCCACTACTTGTATGGGGAACACTGCGAGATTTACACCGACCACAAGAGCTTGAAATACCTGTTCACACAGAAGGAGCTCAACTTGAGGCAGCGTAGATGGTTGGAATTGTTGAAAGATTATGATGTAGACATTCTATACCACCCTGGCAAGGCCAACGTGGTTGCTGATGCCCTGAGCAGGAGAGCAGTACAGAGTTTATCTTTGATGATCACCGATCAGGCGCCATTACTTGAGCAGATGAGGCGGTTAGAGCTCGAGGTTGTGTCCCCTGGGGTCTCTGCTAGACTTATGTCTCTAGTCGTGCAGCCCACTCTGTTGGACAGGATTCGGGAGAGACAGAGTGAGGACCCCCACCTGGTGAGGATTCGAGAGCAGATGCAGACTGGTTTGTTAGGGGACTTTTCAGTTGATGCTGCGGGAGTACTCCGGTACAGGGACCGAGCTTGCGTGCCTATGGATGCAGAGATTCGAGAGCAGATCTTGAGGGAGGCCCACTATACACCTTATACCATCCACCCTGGTGGGACTAAGATGTATAGGGATCTGAAGGCACAGTTTTGGTGGAATGGGATGAAAAGAGACATTGGGAGATTTGTAGCGCACTGTTTAACTTGTCAGCAAGTAAAGGCTGAGCATCGTGTACCTGCTGGCAAGTTGCAGAGTCTCCCAATCCCTGAATGGAAATGGGAACATGTTACGATGGATTTTGTCACTGGGTTGCCGAGAGCACAGACGGGAGCGGATGCTATCTGGGTAGTCGTGGACAGGCTTACCAAATCCGCTCACTTTTTACCGGTTCAGATGACTTGGCCGATGGAGCGACTGGCGCAGGTGTACTTGGCTGAGGTGGTTAGATTGCACGGGGTACCCGTTTCCATCGTATCAGATAGAGACCCGAGGTTTGTCTCGCATTTCTGGAGGAGTTTACAGACAGCCTTGGGGACGCAGCTCCGATTTAGTACAGCATTCCACCCACAGACCGATGGGCAGTCAGAGCGCACTATTCAGACCCTCGAGGATATGTTGAGAGCATGCATTCTGGACTTTGGGGGAGGATGGTACCGACACTTGGGATTAGTTGAGTTTGCGTACAACAACAGCTATCAAGCGAGCATTCAGATGGCTCCGTTTGAAGCGTTGTATGGACGCAAGTGTCGGTCACCCCTTTATTGGAGTGACGTGGGTGAGAAGAAGACTTTGGGTCCTGATCTACTGTTGGAGGCAGAGGAAAAGGTCAGATTGATACGACGACACCTAGAGACCGCCCAGAGTCGACAGAGGAGTTATGCTGATACTCGACGGCGAGACTTAGAGTTTCAGGTGGGTGACCATGTTTTTCTGAAGGTCTCGCCTTCGAAGGGGATTCGGAGATTTGGTATTCGTGGGAAACTGAGCCCTCGTTTTATTGGACCTTTTGAGGTGTTGGAGCGCTTAGGGCCAGTTGCCTACAGGCTTGCGCTTCCTCCCAGGCTTTCAGGTGTTCACAATGTGTTTCATGTATCGACGCTGAGGAGGTATGTTCATGACCCGTCTCATATTATCGATTTCACTCCATTGGAGGTTGCTGAGGACCTGAGTTATGTTGAGCGGCCGTTGAGGATCTTGGAGCGTGAGGTTAGGGAGTTGCGCAGTCGGGCCATCCCCTATGTGAAGGTTCTCTGGAGCAGTCATGATGAGCGCGAGGCTACCTGGGAGTTGGAGTCAGCAATGATGGATGCTCACCCCCACTTGTTTGAGGTTTCTGTCTGAGGTATGATTTTGTTTCGAGGACGAAACTTTTTCTTGTAGGGGAGGGTGTAGTGTACTGGGTTTTCCCTTGCGATTTTCCGATGAATCCACTGTGTAGAACACCTAGTGTTGGTGTCTGGCCCATGGTGCATCGAAGGGATGCCACAGATGGACCTCGTGAGACTTGGATAGATGATTTGGCCTTCGGCTGTGATTGCCGAATTTTTGAAAAGGTTTTGGGCCAATCTGAGGTTGGATTTGGATTCAGCGCGGAAAAACGCTTGAAAACGGCTATTTGCTTGTTGAATTTGGAGTCCGGATGACCAAATGCGGGCTTCCGGAAGATTTGGGGGATTTTCGGTGCACGGGGGTGACGCGTGGACCGGCCAGCGCCACGTGGCGCCCTTTTATTGGCCGGCTCACGCGGCTGGGTCCACGCAATGGCGCGGCGGTGCATGGACCGCGGCGGGTGGACGCGTGGCGTGCCCTGGTAGGCGGGCGCACGCGGCACGGCTCACGGAAATTGCGGGTTGGCGGTGGACCGGGCGCATGACACGTGGCGGCTTCGGATTCGTCGGTCCACGTGGGCGCGGTCCACGGGTGCGCGGGGGAGGGCGCCTCGGTACTGTGCGCGCACGTGCGCGCACAGTGGCGCCGGGGGGGGGCGGTCGGCCGCACTCGAGTGCGACACGTGTCGCCTCGAGATTGGCCGGCCGTACCTACCCCCGTTGACTGCGGGGGGCCACGTGGCGTAGGCGGGCCGCGGGGATCCGCTGTCCCCTGTTTGGGGGTGACGTGGCCGCTCCTGGTTGTTTCGGGCGCGTCGGACAGGGGCGGTGCGACCGGGTTTCCGGGCGCAGTGCGCCCGAAAGTTGCGCCCGAAAACCCGGCCCGGATGCTTAGTGGGCTGGGCCTATAAATAGCTCCCCCCATTCGTCTATTAGGCTTTTTGGACTCTATTTTCGCTGGGCTTTCTTCACGGCGATTCCTCCTCTCTCAGAGCTCAACCCTTTGGAGAAGTTTGAAGATTTTTGGAGGCACGCATCCCGAGGTTCACCATTTTACGGCGCGGCGCGACGCTTGTTCTCCGGCGATCCTCTTCACCCCTTCTCAGTGTTTGGACTCCTCCGACTCACCCCGACCTCGGAATTCGCCGATTCTTGCGCCGTTGGACTCTTGACAGGTAGGGCTTCAACTCCTGTGTTTTGGGTTTCCTCGATTTCCATGCTGATATTGGAGTTTTCCGAGCAACCATTTGACCCTTTTTCTTCGCGGACTTTTGGGACAGCACCGCGGTGTTCTTGCCATATCTTTTCGCTCGGACGTCGGAATGAGGCGATTCAAAAGGCAATTTTCATCTACGCTTCGCAAGGAGTCTCCTGGATTTTTCTCAGAATTTTCTGAATTTTACTCGAGGGTGAGAATCTTCTTCCTCTGTGGTTCCTTGTTACAGGAATTTAGTGCAGTTTGGGTTTGGGGTGTACCCCTTGTCGGATTTTTATCTCAGCGTAGGAAACTCCAAATTGGGCGTGCAGGTACTCGTTTCGACGGGCTCGTCGCAAGGATCGCGATAGTATTTTTCTTGGATTTTTCTGGGCATTATTCGCAGGTAAAAATTAGTGAATTGTGGACTGCTGGTTTGGGGGACAGATTCTGGAATTGTGGATGTTAAGCTTATGTATTTTTCCTTTGGGGTATTTTGTACAGATTGGTGGTGTGTTGGACTGATCTTGGACTTCGCCTTTGGGAATTTTGGAATAGCGCTCGAGGTGGGTGATGTTGAGAACCTCCTGCTTGTGAATGTCACTAGGCCTATTGGAATGCCACGATTATATGTTATTAAATATGAATGTATCTAGCATGCTTGCATGATATTAAGGTTCTTTTGCTAATACTTGCATTGTTAGCAAGCTACAAGTTCATGAGTGGTGTTTCCATGTTTAGATATGCAATTTAATTAGTTGGAATGAATGCTATAGCCATATCATATTGTGTGTTAAGGAAAGGTTTGGGCATGTGGTTAGAATGCATGTTGTAAAAGGGGTACTTGCTAGTTAATTGTACATCTAAATTGTATCATGTATCGTATATCATGCCACGTGTACATCGGAGGGTCCAAACATTTAATGTTGCATATGTTAGAATAATTAAAAAGAGGTTTATCAAGTTAATGACTTTTGCATGCTTGAATGGTCACCTAGATAGGCCACCTTTTTCTGCTACACTATCATGCTGGAATTGACTTAGGAGAAACCATGTTGCATTCTTTCTTCAGTCACTTAGACATAGGGGATATTATGCTCGGGTTGGAGCAGGGGCTGGGTTAGTGTAGTCAGATACTTGGGTTTCGGGGAGAGGGTTTTGGGCTTCCTTTGGGAGACGGTACTTTCCTTATAGAGCGGAGTGCGCGATTTGCAGACTTGAGACCCTGGGACTCCTGTCCCATATCGGTGTTATGTGTAGGCTGGCATACCCGATTTGGCAGACATTGAGAACCCTACCCCTTATCGGTGCTATGCGTAGGCTGGCATACCCGATTTAGCAGACCTTGAGACTCCTGTCCCATACCGGTGTTATGCGTAGGCTGGCATACCCGATTTGGCAGACATTGAGACTCCTATTCCACACCGGTGTTATGCGTAGGCTGGCATACCCGATGTGGCAGGCTTCGATTCTCTGATGCATACTTTTAGCTATCTTTAGCTGGGCAGGTAGAGGCATTTTAGTGGTAGCTTTTATCAGGAGTCATACTCTTAGTTACCGCATTTATTCCTTTAGCCTCTGGTAGACTTAGTGGGCAGGTAGGAGTTCGTGTTGAGGTTTACCCACTAGGGGAGGCTACTGTCTTTACTGTACTTTCCTTTCCAGTATTTGTCTGAGTTGTATTAGTTTTAGTTTAGCTCTGTTTTATGCTCCTTTATTACTTGTTTTATATCTGAGCAGGTTATCAGCGCTTCGTGTACACGGAAAATTCCGTATGCACGGCGGATCTGTGGACGGGCCCGGGTTCTGGTTTACACCCGGGGCGTGACACGAGTAAAGTGCCTCAGTAACAAGTATCATAAATCAGCAGGACTGGATCATAACTCGGATCAAAGTGGGAAACTCTGTCCACTAGAGAAATCAGATACCCAATCTGGTGCATAAATAAATGTCCGGTCAACCGCCCAATATCCGCGGTTGCCGCAAAGCCCCACAACTAATCCAATCTGTCCCAGACACCAAGTCCCGACTACACTACCCAGAACCCCTGCTCGAACCTGAGCAACACAGACCACCTGACTAATAAAGAAGGAGAAAAGGAATACATGGTTTCTCCTAAGTCAAGTTCCAAAAGTAGTGTAGCAGTAAAAGATGGCCTAACTACATGTCCATGCAAGCATGCTTTGTCCTCAGAAACAATAAAAGTGGGTGAAACATATATTAGTAAAGCATGCTGAAATATTCCTACTATGGTATACCAATCTCACCCAAGTAGGTCATTCCTTGCTTACCTCTCGCTCATATCGGTTGTACAACAATATGCCCGATATCAATCCTAGAGGGGTGATATCCCCACATGTGCACTTGCATTTACCATGATATAAAACATTATATAATTACCAAAATTAAGCTTACCCACCTGAAGTGCTCAATCCAAGGCAAACCTGGAGTCGGTGAAGAGTGTAGACGCTCTCAGTCCAAAATCTGCTAAAACTGCTTCCTCGGTATATGTTGCACAAGCCTTGGCTCCAAACAGCTAAAAGTACCCCGAAATCAAAGTCTATAGATCCATCGGGTCCAGCAACACATGTAAACACCCCTGGGTACAACAATAAGGTCCAACATTACACTTTCATTCCCAAAATTAACCACGCACAAACACACAGAAAATCAGTCCCAAAGATATGCTTATTTCACCTGCCGAAAGTGCCCAGAAAAATCCAATAAAAATATCACAGTAATCCTCGCGTCGATACCTTCGAAACGAGTACCTACACGTCCAATTCTGAGCCCTGTAGGCTGAGTTACAAATTCCACAGTACAGGTGCGCAAAACCACACAGCAACATAACTGTAATTCCATTTACAGATAAGGGGAAGAACATATACCTTCGGGAAAAACTCAAAAAAATCAAAGAAAAATACTGTGATAATCCTTGCGTCGAGTAGATGAAAAAAGTGTATAAGCACGTTGCCATACGATGCCCGGTTGCGGAGATATCACCGAAAAACCACGCCGCTATCCAAATCTCCATCACAGAAATGGGGTCACAGTAAGCTCGAACAAACACCTTGAAAAGCGCGAAATAAGGGAAAGCTGAAAATACCTAGATCGTAGATCTGTCCGTCGCGGATCCAGCGGTGAAGAAATCGCTCAAAAATGTGGTCGGAGTAGGCCGGGGGAGCTCGCGCACCGAAATGCGACGAAGGGGAACCCAAATGGACGAGCGTCCCGCCGCGCCGTAAAAATGGAAACCTCGATAAGCGTGCCACCAAAAATCTCAAAACTTTGCAGATGGATGCAGCATAGCTCGGGGATCATCTTTGCTGATGGCACCATGGCGAGAGGAGGCTCAGAAATGCCGGAAATAGGGGAAAGAAAGAAGCTCAGATCGCTTTTATAGGCTCCAGGAAACAAATCACAAAATGACGGTTTTGTCCCAATTTCCGGGCGCTGGGCAAGAACCGGGCGGCTACAGTGTTGGGCCCGGCCCAACACTGTTCACGCCCGGAAAGCCCAGGGCCCGCCACGTCGCCCCCCGAACAGGCTACAGCAAAACTGGCCCCTCACCGCTCGACACGTGGACCCACGAGGGATCGACACGTGGCAACCCCCTTGGTCAACACCTCGCTGCCACGCCCACGTGCGCGCTGCCAGCGCCGCCTGCGCCCCCCTGCCAGGCACGCGCCACGAGGCGGCCGCAGCTGCTCCGTGGACTGGGCGCACGTGGACCGGCCAACCAGTGCGCGCCACGTGTCCACCCACCGGTCCACCGTACACCACGATCTATTCCGTGGACCACGACCGCTGAACCGGCCAATCCTGCCATGCCACGTGGCCTGCCCCCCGGTGCACGATGGCGCCGTGGACCGCGCACCTGCCCGCGCGCCCACGTGCCTGCCCGCGCGTCTGCCCGCGCCTGCCCGCCGCCGCTCCCGTGCCTGCCCGCCGCCCTCCGCCGTCACCGGCGCTGCCCGCCGGCGCCGGAGTTACTGTTCCGGCGTGAACAGTAACCGGTGCTCAAAAATAACAAGTGGGTAGTCCATTTTGACCGTTTTCGCGCGCTGAATCCGAATTTGATGTCCATTTTGCCAAATTCCAACTCTAAAAATTGCCGAAGGCATCCGGAAAGATATTCTTTTGTCCAAACTTCGCGCTGAGCCCAATTTTAATATCCATTGCGCGCAAAACCACTTCTATGCATTCGATGGGGTCAATTGACTACTCTCGTGATCCATTTAACACCCCGGGTCCAACACTAGTGTCCAATTGGTGCACAAACACCACCAACGCGCCACATAGGCCTCCAGAAGCTGCTGGTCAACCAGTATTCTCGTCGTGGGGATCCAGGTCCTCACACATATGGTGTATTTAAAGTACCCGGGCGCAAATACACACGATTGATTAAATAGACGGTGGTGTTAACTGCTTCAGGCTAAAAGTGTAACGGGAGTTTCCGGCTGTGAAGCATAACACGCGCCATCTCTTGTACTACCCTGTTTTTGCGCTCCACTACACCATTCTGCTGAGGTGTATAGGGTGCAGAGAATTCATGTTTTATGCCATTGAAAGTGCAAAAATCAATGAATTTAGAATTTATAAATTCTCCACCTCTATCACTTCTAACACGAACGATCTTTTTATTTTTCTCAATCATAACACGATGACAAATCTCACGAAAAGAATCGAAAGTATCCGCTTTCTCTTTTAAAAATGTTACCCATAAATATCTAAAGAAATCATCAACCAAAAGAAAAATATACCATTTACCTCCCAAACTTGGTTGACGAGCCGGCCCCATTAAGTCCATGTGCAGTAATTCTAAAGGTCGTTTGGTACCCACGTGGTTCAAGTTCTTGTGCGTGGCCCTTGATTATTTTCCCTTTTGACAACCTCCACACATAATATTTTCTTTAAAAGATAGTTTAGGAACCCCCTTAACCACGTCTTTATTAGAAATCCTTGCTAGTTCCTTAAAAGTTATGTGACCTAGTATTTCATGCCAAAGAGTTTCATTATCTAAAGAAACTAGGTTACAATGTTCAGAAATTTTGTTAGGAACTACATAGCAATTGTTTTCAGACCTATCCCATTTCAAAAAGAATAAATGGTTCTTATCAGTTACAATACATTCTGCTGAAGAAAAATTAACTGAGAAGCCATTATCACATAATTGACTAATGCTAATAAAGTTAGTCTTAAGGCCTTCAACAAATAAAACATTGTTCAAAACCGGGCCTTCTGGAATAGTGATTGTTCCTTTTCCAACAATTTTTTGAAGAACGACCGTCTCTGAAAACTACAAGTCCTCCGGAGGTTTTCTCTAAAGTTTGAAAACAATTTTTGTCACCGGTCATATGACGGGAACATCCACTATCCAGATACCAAGACGAATTATCAAAAGCATGCAATGATGTATGAATGACAAGACAAGGGAAGATTTCACCTTTGCGCACCCAAACCTTTTTGGAATGCGTCGGCAATGATTGTGAAGTTATTCTCCTTGGTGAAAGCGTCTTGTTTGATTGATTGCTTTTCTTTGATGACGTCGTCTTGTAAGGTGAACTACCAAGGTTCTTTACCTTTGAAAAATTCTCCTTTGATTTCCGATGAATGAACTCGTTGGTAGTTGTTGCAAGAGGTGCTTGATTTGATCGTTTTGCTCCAATCTTGCAATTTCTTCTTATGTGCCCTGCAAAACCACAACAAAAACATACCTTTGTACTTGTTGAACCCGAAGTAGGTGAGGTAGGCTTGTTGTCGTTGGATGCGGTGATTTCCGTCGGAGGAGGAGACACCGACTGGGGCACAAACATTATTTCACTCGAACTAGGATTGTCTCTAGTTCGATTGTATCCAAGGCCCAAACGATTTGTTTGATCAAGACCAAGCATCTTATCCAACTTGCTCCTTCCGGAAGAAAATCGCTTTAAATCATCCTTAAGTTGGAATATGGTCTTCGTCATTTCCATCTTTTCTTGACGAGCCTCGGAGTAGAGCTTCAAGAAGTAATTAGCTTTATCCACCAATTTGATGTGTTCCTTCTTGAAATGCTCATTCTTCTCTTGAAGGGAAACATTTATTTTGATCAAATTGTCCCTTTCCACTTCAAGAGCGTTTGAGAGAGAAGTTGCCCTTTTAGCTTCTTCTTCAAGATCCTGCAATCTCCTTCTCAAACTCTTGTTTTGCTTTCCCAATTTCTTTGAATCCTTTAAAAGCTTATGATAGGCAAAAGCAAAGTCTTCACCTTCGGAATTGCTCAGTTCATCATCCGTTGCAGTTTTTTCAACCTGGGAAGAGTTGGATAATGAACCGGATGTACTTGCCATAAAACACACGTAAGGTGAAGTTGTGGACGCGTGGAATGCCGTTGCGTTGTTTTCTTCATCACTGGAAGATGACTCATTGGAAGTTGAGGTGTCATCCCAAGTGACGGCTTGCATCGCCTTCTTCTTTAACGGATTCTTGTTGGGACACTCCGTTGAGATGTGACCGTAGTCTCGGCACTTGAAGCATTGGATTTGTCCCTTCGAGTTCTTCTTGTCCTTCGAAAAACTCTCTTGCTTTCTTGACTTAAAGCCTGATGATCCTTTGCCTTTCTTCGACTTTACGAAGGATTGTTACGGCATTTTGGTGTTGGCATATTTCGTGAGTCAAGTTAGTGAGTTGAGTCGGAGTCTTAAAGGGATCAAATTGTCAACCAGCAATCAAAGACTTAGAAAAGATTCAACAAGAGCTCAAGTTGGCACTCAGTGTCTTCAGTCTTGAAGATTGAAGTTGAAGAATTGTGGATCAGTTACATCAATCTCAAGAAGAAAGTATTCAAGAGGATCAGGTATGTTTAACTAAATAATTGTGGTGATCCGAATACTTTCTTATAGTGTAGAAACACTTGGAAGAATTTTTAATTGCATAAAAATCAAAAACTGGACATGGGGCATGTTCAGGATCCGGATCAGATGATCCAATCCGGATCCCGAAGGATATTAGTTCATGTGCAAATCCAATCCGGATCCAAGCCTTTTCTGATCCGGATCCCGAACATTGGATGTTGCTGAAATTCATGAACGATCCGGATCGGGAAGTTGCAATCCGGATCCCGAACCCTTGTTTTTCTGGAATCGTCAATCTCGTTACGACGATCCGGATCGCAGTAAATCCGATCCGGATCGCCGTCCTGAAAATTTCCAGATAAGGTATGTTTTTGATTCTTATCTCTTTCCAAAGGTTTCTAAACTATAAATAGACGTTTAGGGTTTCTCAAAAATGTGGGAGCTACGGCCGATCAATTTATAAAACTCTTGAGAGCAACCCTAGAGGCTAGGTTTTTATCGATCTTCTTTAAAGCCTCTTTTAGGTTAATTCGATGGTTCTTTGAAGAACATATCTTTTGTCGAATTGATCTAATCTTTGCTTAGAGATTTCTTCTACGGTTCCTCAATGAGAATCTAAGCAAAGGATCACCATCGAAGTCAATATTCTTATCGACTGAGTTTGCGTCGTGGATTCGACGTGGCATCGTGGATTCGGTGTGCTAAAGGCGTTTCGTGGATTCGAAACGTGTGCTCGTGGATTTGAGTGGCGTTCGTGGATTCGAACGTGTGCAGTGGACGTGCAAACGGTGGAGCGCGAGGTCCAAGAAATTGAAGGAGGGGTTAAATCCGTGGAGACGGTAATCACCTTGTTATTCTTCTTTTCTTAGGGATTGTTATTGCGTGGACATCCAACCGGTCAGCGCAAGGTCCGAAGAAGCTGAAGGAGGGGTTGAGTCCGTGGAGTCGGTAATCACCTTGTTATTCTTCTATTCTTAGTGGATTGTTATTGCGTGTTGGTCCCGTGGTTTTTCTCCTGGATTGGAGTTTCCACGTAAATCTCGGTGTGCTGTTTTTATTTTCCGCATTGGTTTTTATTTTGCACTGAGATTGAGTTTTTAAGTATTACACCTATTCACCCCCCCTCTAGTTGTTTGATAGTACCTATTTAGATCCTTGTGGATCCTATAAAAACCTACAATTGGTATCAGAGCGGGTTTTAGGTTTATCTATCATGTTGGGTGAAAGTGGTAATATTTATAGACCTCCTCTTTTTGATGGGACTAATTATGCTTATTGGAAAGTGCGGATGAGAGCTTTTCTCATCGCAATTGATGAGCGGGTATGGCAATCCGTGGAATACGGTTGGGTGCATCCTGTTGAGGAAGTAGGAAATTCTACTACCCCAAAACCTCGCTCTAGATTGTCCAAAGAGGAATTTGAAAGATCTTCTTACAATGGGAAAGGTATGAACGCTTTATTTAATTCTCTTTCCTCGACTGAGTTCACAAGAATTTCCGCGTGTGAAACCGCGAAGGAAATTTGGGATATTCTCAAAATTACACATGAGGGTACTAATCTTGTAAAAATTCAAAAGCTCCAGATGCTTACAAGTCAATTTAACTCTATTCATATGGAAGAGCATGAATTGTTTACAGATTATTACACTAGACTTCAAGATGTAATAAATACATGTGCTAATTTAGGAGAAAAGATCCCGGAGTCGAGAATTGTAAGAAAGATACTTCGGACTCTTCCGGAACGGTTTAGGGCAAAGGTTACCGCCATTGAAACCGTTAGTCATCCGGATGAGATGAGTGTAGAGGAATTAGTAGGTGCTTTGCAAACTTATGAAATGACTTTTCCTACTAATCAAGTTTCTTCCAAGTCTTCTTCTAAGCTTACAGGTATTGCATTCAAATCAACAAAGGAAGAAGATAGCGAATCGAGTTCCGACGATGAAATCTCTTTTGCCGATTTTGAAGAACAATTGGCGCGGATCACAAAGAAATTTCGTCGGAAGTTCTGAAAGAATCGAACCGATGGATCTTCATCCATGAAACCTTCTAAAGGATCATCGGGTCCTAAATCCTCTAACCTCAAAAGCTTTGCAAAACCTTCTAAAGAAAAAGAAAAAGATGATTTCGAAGGGGAAATCCAATGCTATAGATGCAAAGGCTACGGCCATTTTTCAACGGAATGTCCTTCTCCGAAATCATATAAAAAGAAGGCTTTGCAAGCGAAAACTTGGGACGATTCTACTCCTAATGAATCGACCTCAAGTAAAGAGGAAAAAGTCGTTGCCTTACATGCCTCTCATATTCCCTCTTCTAATGTTTGTTTATCATCGTTAATCACTGACTCTATTCCTTTGATTTTGCATGAAACATCAACATCCAACGGAGAGTCATCAAGTGAGGGAGAGTCGGACGAAGAAGAACTCGTTGAGGCATATCAACAACTTCTTGCGGAATCTAAGAAGATGGCCAAGCATATCAAGAAGTTGAGGAAGCAACGACTTGAGAATCAAGACGAGAATCATGCTTTAAAGATCAAACTTCATGATCTCGAGGAGGAACGAGAGCGTTTGTTGGATAATAATAAAATCCTCCAGGAAAAGATAAATCAATCGGAAACGATCGTTAATTCCCATATTAACAAGATTGATTTTCTTGAAAAGCAGTTTGAGGAGATTCATATCACCAACCAAGCTTTGACCAAGCAAGTTCATGAACTCAAATTCGACATACAAAGGCTTTCAACCGGTTCCAAGAAACTAGATTGTATGTCCGGATTAGGTCAAACAAGCAAGGTTGGTTTGGGATTTAAAAAGGATCAAACTGTGCATGCTTCAAGTTCCACATTCAAATTGAAAGGAAGAACGTGTCACTTATGTGGACTTGAAGGACATTTGGTGAAGAATTGCCCGAAAAAGAGAAAGAAGAGTCCTTCGGCAACTTCATCTACGGAGCGAACTCAACGGAATCAGAAGACACATCAAGTCCAAGGAGTTCACTCAACCCACCAAAGGTCCGAGCCACAACATCAATCATTCAAGTGGATCACTGCGAGGCAAAGACCTAAGGTGGACCAACAGTCAAAGCGGACAACCCCCGGCCACAACGAATCAAGACAACCCAAAATCCAGCGATTTTGGATTCGGAAAGGTGATATCTTTCCTTGTCTTAAGTTCTAAATAGCTTATGACTGTATGTAATGCTTTGATTGGTTTTCCCTTCATATCTTTCTTAATCTTTGCATTACATGTTTTTCAATGCTCTTCGTTTTTATACTTTGTTTTTGAACAAAAGGGTTTTTACTGAACAAGTGCATTGAATAAAAAGGGCTTCACTTTTATTCACTCCAAATTAATTTTATTTGGATTATCAACTTTACTCCTTAATCATAATCTTGAAGATACTTCATTATAGGAGTTTTTGATATTATAAGCATCAAATTTTAGAAATCATGTGTGATCTTTAGATGCTTAATCTATCTCGGTTGTGTGAATTCATTGTGATAAACGTGAGACAACCGATAGACTAAAATCTGGGATATAATTCTTTCACGTAAGAGATTGCATTCTTACAAGGGTATTGAAATAATTTGCAAAAGATGTGGAAAGAGTTACATCCGAAAGGTGTGTGAAAACTACCACCACATGTTGGAAAGAGCTGCCACCCCGGTCGTCCGGTCTGTGTGTGAAGCTACCACATGTTTTGATGCTTGAAAAATATTTCTTGAAATTTTTAGTTGAAGCATTTGGAGATTTATA
Organism: Tillandsia leiboldiana; assembly: GCA_029204045.2. NCBI lineage: Eukaryota > Viridiplantae > Streptophyta > Magnoliopsida > Poales > Bromeliaceae > Tillandsia > Tillandsia leiboldiana. The sequence continues at coordinate 16,806,216 of CM055061.1, forward strand.
TGCAAAGTTCTTATATTTTGAACAATCTCCTGGTTGGTATAAGGTGGGATAGTTGAAAGATGCTCAAAGAGCCACCCTTAGGTATTTTAGTGCTTATCTCAAATTTGAAAGGGTAAGAAATCAAATTGATGTCATTTGAAAATCTCTGTAAGTCATCTTTGTACATCCGTTACATCTTGATAGACTTTGGATCTCAAGATTATTTTTGATGACTTGTGTTTGATGAATATAACATGAAAAACGGTTTATAATGTTTTACCTTTATTTTTCATGATTTTGGAGTAAATCTTTTTAATTTTGTGAAATTAATTGGATTGAATGACATCTGTGTGAATTCCCTGTTTAAAGCACTTAAATTGATTTCTTGATGGAATACAAATCGGTATTTGAAAAGATTCTAAAATCTGGATTTGTTTCAAGAAATTAATTGATTTTTGCTTTCTGGTACAGGTACGCAATCTGCATTTTTGTTATATACCAGAACTGAGCTTTTATCTCTCTTTCTCTATGAACTAATGTTGTTAGTGATTTCCTTTTGTCTAGTATGTTCACTGTTTGACAATTTGTGACAAAAAGGGGGAGAACAGAAATTAATGATCGTATCACAAAGGGGGAGAACATAAATGCTCAAGACAGGGGGAGAACATGGAGAACATGGAGAACATGTTAGAGATGCTCTTGATAGGGGGAGATAAAGAAAAGATTGAAAGAGCCGAAAAACAAAAGAACCAAAAGGACGAATCAAATGTAGGATTTTAATTTCTAACGACTAACGTTTGATTTTGTTTGGAGTTTTGTTTTGCAGGAGTTACATCACTTTAAGACTCCAAGTCCTAAGTCATAGAGTATGTTCTAGGACTGTTTGGTTCAAATGTAATTTTGTATTTATTGGATCTTTCACGCAAAGAAAATCAATGTTTTGGTGATAACATTGAATTTCGACTTTTTGGTTTAAGATGAGTGACTTGAGCGCTTTTATGTATTTTTGGGTTTTGTCACGAAATTGCCAAAGGGGGAGATTGTTACGGCATTTTGGTGTTGGCATATTTCGTGAGTCAAGTCAGTGAGTTGAGTCGGAGTCTTAAAGGGATCAAATTGTCAATCAGCAATCAAAGATTTAGAAAAGATTCAACAAGAGCTCAAGTTGGCACTCAGTGTCTTGAGTCTTGAAGATTGAAGTTGAAGAATTGTGGATCAGTTACATCAATCTCAAGAAGAAAGTATTCAAGAGGATCAGGTATGTTTAACTAAATAATTGTGGTGATCCGAATACTTTCTTATAGTGTAGAAACACTTGGAAGAATTTTTAATTGCATAAAAATCAAAAACTGGACATGGGGCATGTTCAGGATCCGGATCAGATGATCCAATCCGGATCCCGAAGGATATTAGTTCATGTGCAAATCCAATCCGGATCCAAGCCAATTCTAATCCGGATCCCGAACATTGGATGTTGCTGAAATTCATGAACGATCCGGATCGGGAAGTTGCAATCCGGATCCCGAACCCTTGTTTTTCTGGAATCGTCAATCTCGTTACGACGATCCGGATCGCAGTAAATCCGATCCGGATCGCCGTCCTGAAAATTTCCAGATAAGGTATGTTTTTGATTCTTATCTCTTTCCAAAGGTTTCTAAACTATAAATAGACGTTTAGGGTTTCTCAAAAACGTGGGAGCTACGGCCGATCAATTTATAAAACTCTTGAGAGCAACCCTAGAGGCTAGGTTTTTATCGATCTTCTTTATAGCCTCTTTTAGGTCAATTCGATGGTTCTTTGAAGAACATATCTTTTGTCGAATTGATCTAATCTTTGCTTAGAGATTTCTTCTACGGTTCCTCAATGAGAATCTAAGCAAAGGATCACCATCGAAGTCAATATTCTTATCGACTGAGTTTGCGTCGTGGATTCGATGTGGCATCGTGGATTCGGTGTGCTAAAGGCGTTTCGTGGATTCGAAACGTGTGCTCGTGGATTCGAGTGGCGTTCGTGGATTCGAACGTGTGCAGTGGACGTGCAAACGGTGGAGCGCGAGGTCCAAGAAATTGAAGGAGGGGTTAAATCCGTGGAGACGGTAATCACCTTGTTATTCTTCTTTTCTTAGGGATTGTTATTGCGTGGACATCCAACCGGTCAGCGCAAGGTCCGAAGAAGCTGAAGGAGGGGTTGAGTCCGTGGAGTCGGTAATCACCTTGTTATTCTTCTATTCTTAGTGGATTGTTATTGCGTGTTGGTCCCGTGGTTTTTCTCCTGGATTGGAGTTTCCACGTAAATCTCGGTGTGCTGTTTTTATTTTCCGCATTGGTTTTTATTTTGCACTGAGATTGAGTTTTTAAGTATTACACCTATTCACCCCCCCTCTAGTTGTTTGATAGTACCTATTTAGATCCTTGTGGATCCTATAAAAACCTACAAGGATGAGGTTTTGCTAGAATTACCTCTTCGAAAGCTTCGGCAAAATTTCCTCATCAAGAATGCAAGTTGCTTCTCGAAATCCTCCATTGATAGATTCTCATCATCGGCTGAGGAGGATGAATCCGCGTCTTCTTCCTTTGTTGTTTTCAATGCAAAACCTGAAGACTTAGAAGAAGATGGCTTTCTAGAAGAATAGTTAGTAGGAAATGTCATTTCATAAGTTTGAAGTGCACCAACTAATTCTTCTACACGGATTTCGTCCGGGTGTTTAACTGTTTCAATGGCTGCAACCTTAGGGCGAAATCTTTCAGGAAGAGTCATTAAAATCTTTCTTACAACTTTAGATTCAGGAATTTTCTCTCCCAAGTTAGCACATGTATTTACGATATCTTGCAATCGTGTAAAATAATCAGTGAACGATTCATTTTCTGCCATAAAAATTGAGTCAAATTTGCTCGTAAGCATTTGCAGTTTTTGAATCTTCACAAGGCTTGTTCCCTCATGTGTAACTTGTAGAACATCCCAGATTTTTTTCGCAGTCGCACATGCCGAGATGCGAGAGAATTCAGTTTGCGACAAAGCATTAAATAAGGCGTTAATTCTTTTGCCGTTGTAAGAAGATGCATCAATTTCTTCCTTGGTCCATTTCGACCTAGGTTTGATGGTGCGAACATCAGCAATAATTTCAGTCGGATTTGACCATCCAAACTCGATTGATTGCCACACCCGTTCATCGATGGAAATTAAAAATGCTCTCATCCGTACTTTCCAATAGGCATAATTTGTTCCATCTAAGAACGGTGGTCTGTTGATGTTTCCACCTTCAACCATTGTTTACAACCCTATTCCCGCTCTGATACCACTTGTGGGTTATGACTATATGGATCTGAACAGGAGAACAAACACCTAGAGGGGGGTGAATAGGTGTAAACAATAAACACTCCAAAATTTTTGCGTAAAAATAACCCAATGCGGAAAAGTAAATAACACGCAGAGATTTTACGTGGAAAACTCCAAAACCAGGAGTAAAAAACCACGGGACCGATCACACGGTGAAATCCACTAGAATCAAACACGTACAAAGGTGATATAACGTACTCACACATGGCTCAACCTTTTTCCATACGCTCCTAGTTGATCTTCTACGCTCGCTCCGCAACGCGCCTCGACTCCACGATTTGCGTCCAACGTCGAGTCCACGACGTCCAACCGAATCCACGGTCTCCACCAAGTAGTACGTATCGATCACACGAATGTACCTCGCTCCGAATCCACGAGAGCGGTAGCACCTTGAATCCACAAGGCCACGTGAATCCACGCGCCGATTTTTGGAAAAATCGTTGTTCTGTTGGTGGTGAAAATCCGCCGAATACTTAGATCAAAGATAGATCGGAAATACCATCTAAGTATTCATTAATTTGATTCTACTCAAAATCTGAGTTTGAAATTCTAGAATCAAATTAATCAATATAGATGAAGAAACATAGAATAGATCTAGTTATTTCCTTTCTTTTCTATATGTGGATTTCTAAGTTTTTCTCCGTTAATTTTTCTCGTTCATTTACGGAATACAAAACTTATTTTGGATTACCCTAAAAGATGAAATTAGGGTTTAATTATAGGTTAGAAACCTTTGGAAGAGGATAAGAATCAAAAACTGACTGTAACTGATTTTTTCCCGCACGACGGTCCGGACTGGATTTGGCTTGATCCGGACTGTCGTTGTTTTTCAGAGAATTCCTGAAAAATCATGTTCGGGGTCCGGACTGAAGTATCCACGGTCCGGACTGTTCATGCGAGTTCTACAGAAACCACGTTCGAGGTCCGGGCTGAGCCAAGGGCGATCCGGACTGGATTTCCGCATGAACCTACCTACGTTCGGGGTCCGGACTGGAATACTCTGATCCGGATCCTGAACATATAACAGTCCAGTTTCTTGATTTTTATGCGATTAAAAACCCATCCAAGTGTTTCTACACTATAAGAAGTATTCGGATCACCAAGATTATTTAGTTAAACATACCTGATCCTTTTGAATTCTTCTTTCTTGAGATTAAGGTAAATGGTCCAAACATCTTCATCTTCAATCTTCAAGGCTTAACCACTTTCACGAAACACGCCAAAACAAATTCCTTAACAGGGTCGTTGAGATTGCTACGACTGTCGTGCGAGGTGTTTGAGGGTCTTGAGTCATTCCGTTCTGAGAGTGAGCGTGGATTTTGATTATAGCTTGAATGAGCCACTTTGAGCTCGACAGAGATGCGCGGATACCTTTCCTCGGTGGGGTCGCGCCCCTCGAGTGGCACTCCGGAGCAGAGCATGTTACTTTACTATTGCCACTCCGGAGCAGAGCCGGTTACTTTTGTATCGCAACTTGTCGATGTTGTCCCTCTGGTTGGGTCTTTTTTAGGCAGTCACGGATGTAGTCCCTCTGGCTGGGCCAGTTTTGGCAGTCACGGACGCCCTACGTAAGTCCAGTCCTCCGTGGATGTAATGGCAGTAGGTAGGCGCAGGCTTGACTGGACCCTATGAGGCAGTCGGTTCGATTAGGTCGATTGAGCACCTCGTGTGCGAGTGGTTGCATCTCTCTTCATCTGTATCACCCATTGAGCATTTAGATAGAGGCATGGTAGCTGTAGAGTATCTCCAGTTTTTTTTGTTCAGTTTTTACTGCATTGTTATCTTATGCCTCTAGCAGACTTAGTGGGCAGACCGTCGGGCTTGGTGGCGGTACCCACTGAGAACTACATGTTGGTGTAGTTCTCACACCCATTGGGGGTTCTCCCCCTCATTTTTTTTTTCCTCTCCTTAGTTTTGCAGAGTCATTTGCGGGTGTTGCTGATTCTGCTGTTGCGGTTCGAGGCGAGGGAGTTGCGAGCTAGATTCCTATCTGTCTTTGGAGAGTAGTTGTACCCCCACTTTGGAGATCTATAGTACAGTCAGTACATTAGTTATTTTTATTTATTTCCACCTTTGAGAGACTGTTGTATTGTGAGGATCTGACTTGTACTGAGAGCCTATACACTGATGTATTATTTTTAGTTTACCTCCCTGTTCGAGTTCTAGATGTTGTATCTGGACGATGTACGATGATTATTTTTTGGAGATGAATATTGTATCATTATTTCCAGTTGTACAGATGGTTGGATTTTAGTTTTACAGCAGTTTTCTTTACAGCTCTGATATCTGTTTAGCTGTAATTTTATCTTTGCAGGTTGAACGCTTCGCCTATGCGGGGTTTTTCGTATAGGTGGCAGATCTGTTGGCGAGCCCGGATCGCAGTTTCGACCCCGAGGCGTGACTTGCAGGCTATAATCCACGATCGAACAGATCGGAAACTCGAATGCCAACTAACCCATAATCAGGTCGGAGAACCCTCCACGACTCAATCTGATAATGCACTCAAACCCCCAAGGCACTAGAAAACTCATCCACTGAGCTATAAAAATCCATTCAGCCCCCAGACACGAATATACATGCATCCTGAACCTATCAAACCCCCTCAGGGTGATCTCAGTGTAAAAACCCATTTTAAAAGCCATCTTTGTTAAAACGGTTACAACAATTTTTAAAACTGTTCAGATGCATTTCTAATGTCAACTAATCATGCAGTTTGGTGTCGAAAGGTCTCAAGAATATGCTGATGATAATTGGGGTTCAGGTATGTCATTCTGAAATGTTCTAGATAGCTATCAGATTTTACCAGCTATAAAAACAGCTAAACTAGGCATGTTAAACATGCTTTCAGCAGAATTAGAAGGCATTCCAAAAGTTTGGAAGAATTCCAACCCACCTGGATATGCGCGTTAATCCTGAGTTCAAAAGAGCTGAAATTTAACGGGCGTGATCCTCAGGTTCCCACGATTCCAACGCACCAAAAATCGATGGAAAACTTCTCTCGGTCACTAGGATATAAGCTGAACATCGCGGTAAGCTCAAATAATTCAAAATAGTAACTTTATCGCACATCTGTCCACAAAATAGAAAATTACCTCCTACGAAATGCCCTCCAAAAATTCTAAGAAAAATACGGTTGCGATCCTCGCGAAGTGTAGATAGGAATCGAGTCCTTAAACACCAAATTCCGCCACCCATAGGCCGAGAAATTGCAAGATTACCTCAGCTCTGTCCAGAAAAAGGGGGTCTAAAGATGCTGCAAGAACTCCCATAAAAACTCGAAATAGAGCAAAGCATTATACACCAAAATCGAAGGCCTACCTGTCATGAAAACACCGCCCTAAAAATCGGTGAAAAACTCTAAGAACTCAGCTCAGGGGAGCCTGCAGACGAAGAGTCGACGGAAAAGACCGATGTCGAAGAAACATCGCGACTCGCGAGATCAGGGTAGGGAAAATATCAAACGATCTCCAAAAATTCTCCAAAACCCCAAGAAGTGTAGAAGACTCACAAAAGAAACTCACTGTCAAAAACTGCTTCCAAAACAAATCTCAAAAAGTCCCCAAATGAAGCCCACGATGCCCTATTTATAGCTGAAATCCATGGAAGACCAAGATTCGGGTCAAGGGCATATTCCGGGCGCCCTGAAGTTACTGTGCGCGCCCGAAAATACGTGGCACGCATCCAGGCCGTCCACGCACAGCGCCCGAATCACTATGATCGTGCCACGTGTCCCGCCGCCTCCAGCTCCGCGCACCCCGCGCACGTGCGATGACTTGGACCGGCCAATCGCAGCATGACACATGGCGGGTCACGGCCCACGCGTGGTCCACCCCCCGGTCTACGCACCGGGTCTTTCGGAAAGTGTCGGCCAATCACACGCTGTCGCATGGCGCCACCCCGCCGCCGCGATTGACGAAGCCCGGCCAATTCTGGGCTGCCACGTGGCAGTGCAAAAACTCCCTGGTCCCGGTGCACGCGCCTGGGCCGTGGACCAGCCTGCCCGGGCCCGCGCCTGTCTGCGGCTGCTCTGCACCTGCCCGCGTGTCACGACCCGGGACCGACAAATTGTACGGTTCGGGCACGCCGACAGACCCGCCAATCGGGCACGACCTCTCGCTACCCGAAAGGAACGGTAACATCCATCTCGAATCAAAACAATGTGTATGATGAGATATAATATCAGAGTAAGATCACTACTAATTTAAAACTTTCATTCAATAACAAACAGTTAAAGCGGAAATGAAAGCATGATAAGAATGAACCATAATGAACTTTATTACATTTTACAACTCTCAACTTGCAATTAAAATAATATTACAATCTTTTCCTCACAATACATGGTTCACTCGAAACATAAAAGAAAGGTACCTCTGCTAGACCCTCTAGGTCTCTACGCTGCTGGGCTCTTGCCCCTGTCGTATATCTCGCCGTCTGCCTCTGAACCGTCGCGGTCGCAGCATCCATACCTGAACTTGTGGGGGGGTGCACCCAAGGGGTGTGAGAACTCCTGACAGAGTTCCCAGTGGTTCAACCACCGAGAAAAAGTGTCCTACACCACTTGGTCCAATGGAAGCAATAATAATAGTGCTAGGAAACTAAAATCCTCGATATCAAATGCAGCTATGCAAAACAATATATCACTGTCTGTATATAATCATCGACCCAGCACTACTCTGTCTAGTCATACTAGGCTACTAAGCACCAACTCGGCCGCTATGCCACTGTACACAGGGTTAAACTAACCCGGCCACCTTGGCCACTCTAATTTCTCTTTATTCTTTAAGTTCTGGTGCTTTAGTTCAAGTTAACCCTCAGAAACTCTTATCCAACAGGCCCGAGCCCGGTAGTCCTGCTACCATCAGATAAGATTTCCAAGGTTGCTGATAACACCCGCGAGTGTTACCCCGTCCTACGAAGTAAATGTGTTCTTCGGACCACCGCTATCGGAGAGGGGGCTGCCCTAACGTCCGATCCAAGTGTGCCCGGGGTGAGGGCAAGCCCTTTACATCCCACAGAACCACATTTCAACCTTCGAAGGCACGCCCATTTTATTATCTTTATAATTTAGTTGCTCCGTCCTACGGCTGAAGCGTCCCGAACGGGCCACGGCCCGGGAGAGGGATTAACTGCCCGTACCTCCAACCTGGGCTGCTCCACCGAGGATCTTTATGTTCTCTTTATTTTCTGTTCTTTTTACTTTAGTTCTTAGCCTCTTTGCTTTTGAACACTTGCTTTTCTTTTCTTTCTCACTCGAGCCTTCAGCTCACATTGCCACTGGCAATTACTATCATTCTTTCCTTTGAGCATCTAGCTCTTTGCTTTCACTTTAAGCCTTCCGAAAGTACCTCGCCCGACGGGTCACTGCCCAGGGAGTCCTGCTCCACTTGACGAGTCTCAAATTCGAAGGCGTCATTTACATTCTCTTTATCTTAAGCAATTTGCTTGTCTTGCTTATTAACCAAATTTTAGCTCTATCTTGAGCAATTTGCTTGTCTGGCTTATTAATCACTTTTGTTGGGTTATATGTAATATAGATCTAAATAGGGGAAAAAACACCTAGAGGGGGGTGAATAGGTGTAAACAATAAACACTCAAAAAATCATTGCGCAATAAGACCCAATGCGGAAATAAAAATGAACACGCAAGATTTTTACGTGGAAAAACTCCAAACCGGAGTAAAAAACCACGGGACCGATAACACGGCGAAATCCACTAGAATTAAAACACGTACAAGGTGATTTACCGTACACACTTACGACTCAACCTTTTCCATACGCTCCTAGAGGATCTTCTCCGCTCGCTCCACGACGCTTCTCGAATCCACGATCTGCGCCCAACGCCGAATCCACGGCGTCCAACGTCGAGTCCACGACGTCCGACCGAATCCACGGTCTTCACCCAGTAGTACGCTTTGAATCCACGAACCTACCTCGCTCCGAATCCACGAGAGCGGTTGAACCTTGAATCCACAAGGACACGCGAATCCACGCGCCGATTTTGGGGTAAATCGTTGTTTTTTGGGTGGTGATGATCCGCCGAATACTTAGATCAAAGATAGATAGGAAATACCATCTAAGTATTCATTAGTTTGATTCAACTCAAGATGTGAGTATGAAAACCTAGAATCAAACTAATCAATATAGATGAAGAAACATAGAGTAATATCTAATGATTTCCTTTCTTCTCTATATGTGGATCTAGGGCCGTATAAGATGATATTTGAATATGACGGCTCTTTGTGGATTATCTGGATTACCCTAGAAAAATGAATCATAGGGTCTATTTATAGGTTAGAAACCCTAGGAAGGAGATAAGAATCAAAAACCTACCATTTCTGGAAATTTTACGGACGGCGATCCGGATCGGATTAGCTGTGATCCGAATCGTCGTAACGAGTCAGACAATTCCAGAAAAACGAAGGTTCGGGATCCGGATCGAAATGGCTGATCCGGATCGTTCATACAGTTTCACCAAACATCAACGTTCGGGATCCGGTGTGACGCCCCACTTCCCAGGGGGTCACCCATCCTAGAACTACTCTAGCTCTAGCACGCTTAACTCTCATGTTCCTCTTGGATCTTGCTACCATCCAAAATGCTATAGCCGGGTTAGAGATTTAGTCCTATTATATCATTTATATAGAGGACTAATCCAAATTCCGTGGTGTCACATTCTTCCCCCCTTTAAGCCCTGACGTCCACGTCAGGCTCAAGCACACTCACAAGCACCAGGCGATGTGAGACTCGTCTCGCTAGCCTTAGCCGACCTTGTGGGGAGCTGCACTCCACCCACAACGGTCATTAGCCGGGGAGCCTCGCTCTACCCGCTATATAACCCTGGCTCAGCCGATACTCATCTCACATTTCCGGCCGGTGAATGTCTCTGATACCAACTGTGACGTCCCACTTCCCAGGGGGTCACCCATCCTAGAACTACTCTAGCTCTAGCACGCTTAACTCTCATGTTCCTCTTGGATCTTGCTACCATCCAAAATGCTATAGCCGGGTTAGAGATTTAGTCCTATGATATCATTTATATAGAGGACTAATCCAAATTCCGGGGTGTCACATCCGGATTGCGAAGCCTGATCCGGATCGTTCAAGAAAAATGGTAAACTCAATGTTCGGGATCCGGATCAAGAGAAGCTACGATCCGGATTGAACTGGTGTATGGACGAACCACCTTCGGGATCCGGATTGGAATATCTGATCCGGATCCTGAACATGTCCCATGTCCAGTTTTTGATTTTTATGCAATAAAAAATTCTTCCAGGTGTTTCTACACTACAAGAAGTATTCGGATCACCAGAAATCTTTAGTTAAACATACCTGATCCTTTTGAATTCTTCTTTCTTGAGATTGACTTAAATGATCCAACCTTCTTCACCTTCAATCTTCAAGACTTGAACCTTTCACGAAATTACGCCAACTCAAATTCCGTAACAATCTCCCCCTTTGGCGGTTTCGTGACAAAACACAGATCCACTAAAGAAAATTCAAAAAGATATTTTTGTTGCTATCACCATACAACAAAAATTTACAATGGAGATCCAAAAATTTAAAAACATGAGATAAACTCCTAAAACAGACTCTAGACTTAGACATCTGTACTTTCTGCACAAAGAAATCATTCTTGACAAAAAGAATCGTTAGATACCTCAAGAATTGAAACATACAAAACCGAGTACAGAGATAGAGTTTATCTGATCATCATGACATTTGAGAATTCAGATATGTAAGAGAATCATAGTCAAAAACCAACATATCTTCTATGCAATCAAAAACCAAATGTCACAAAGTGTTAGTCCAACATCAACTTGTTAGTCATATTACATGCCCAAATAGTTAGTCGAATAGTTAGTGACATGTAACAAATCACAAGATAAAAACCAAAGTTGAAGTTGAAGTGATACTTACCTTGTACTTACCTTGATGTTCACTTACCTTGATGTTCACACATTCACACAGTTTTCACATCATCATTGTTCAAGTTCTCTCTAATCATTGTTCAAGTTCTCTCTAAACTCTCTCCCCCTTTTTGTCACAAACAAAGCCAAATATACAACATTTAAGGAGAGTTAAATATTCCAAAATCAAGAAAAACCTGAGAACTAAACTAAAGCAAAGTAAAAACAGAACATTAAAACCTAAAAGCTGAAATCCTGCACAAGAGAATTAGTGGACAAACGATTCAAGCATCTGAATCTGAGTCATTCGAGGCGGAGTCCTCAGAGCTCGTGCAGCCCAGCTTCTTCAAAATTCCTTTAAGCATTCCCGAAATCGTAGAACACTCTTGTTTCATCTGATGTATGTCCTTGGACATCTTTCTGAGTCCTAGAGCCATTTTGTCTTGCTCTTGTTTGAGGGAAGACTCCATGTTTCCCTTTTGGTCAATTCTTCTGGAATTTGAAGACCGTTGTGTGACGATCGACGGAGCAATCTGCCCTTCATTCCGAGGAGATCTTCTTGGCAAAGAATGTGAGTTGTCAAGAGGTTCATTGCTTGGCACATTCTTTTTCTTTGTGGAAGACTTTGTCAGCTTCCTGCTCTTTAGGTAAACCTTATTTTCTTCATCAATACCTTGTTGTACTTCATCAAGAAATGTGTCCCAATCGTCTTCAGACTCAGTTTCAGTTTGAGGAGTATCCTTTGTTTTTGCTTGACCTGTTTCATTTATTTCAATACCCCTAGCTCGTCCAAGTCGTCGAGCAAGTCTTTTTCTTTTAGTCTTCCCAGAAGTTTCTTCCATGGGAGCTTTGCCCTTTTCAGCAGCAGTAGGAGGAGCCTTTGACGTTTCTGCAGGCGCCTTTCCTTTTGAAACAGTGGGAACAGTCGTTGCTTCAACTTGAAGCTCATCCCATTCTATTGATTCCGTCTCCGACTCTGTGTCGGAATCATCTTTCGCTTTCTTTGCTTTCTTAGCCCTCTTGGGCTTGACAGTGTCCTTGACATGAACCATGGCAACAAGTAAGAAAATAATCCATGTGATCACCATAGCTATTGGTTTCTTGTGAGAAGAAAATCCTGTGAGCAACAACTCAGGAACACAAAAAATTGTTAATTTTCAAAAATTAGAAAAATTGTACCCAAACAATCATTATCGTGTAGAGAGACTAGGAATCAAATTAGTTTTGCAAAAGGAAATTTAAAAATAGATCAATTGTATGATTTTGGAAAATTCCCATTATATGCCCTAAAACCGAATTCTTTGAAATCAAAGACCAAAAATCCGTTAATCAGGAGAATACTTAGCATATAATCAAAACTAATCTACCCAGAGTTCTTATTTCAAAAGAGATTTGATCAAAAACCATCCACAAACGAAATCGATACAAGGAATTCATCACGTTTTGAGGAGGAATAACAAGAACGGTGAAAAACCGAGATTTGATCAATAAAACTTACTTGGAGTTGAAGAACTTGAGTTTGAAAGCTTCCAAGATGGATGAAATCTAGAGAGAGAAGCTCTGGAAACTTTGGAACAAAAGATTGGAGTAAAAGAAATCAAAACCCTTTTGTTCTTTATAAAACCCTAGCCACGATCCAGATCAGTTCATGATTGCGATCCGGATCGGCTATCCGCAGTGAAAAACTGCGTTCGGGATCCGGATCGGCAGGTCCAATCCGGATCGTCTGCCCGCAGAAGAATATCTGCGTTCGGAATCCGGATAGGCAGGTCCAATCCGGATCGGCTCCAACTTTTTCTTTAGAAAATTTCAGAGAAATTCAAGAAAAACCAGAAAAATATTGTGAGCACTTTTGTGTATCAACTTTAAACAAAAATCATCGTTTCATACAACAAGAAATAGATTATACCAAATCTATCAATAACATCCAACAAATGAAACGAAAATTTATAAAAATTAAATCCCTTAAAGTTGAACAATTTCAATTACATCTAACTTGATCTTATGAGTAATGCCTTTATCAAATCATCAATTTGGTAAAGAAAATGAAATACAAAGATCAATAGATGTCTAACATCCCCGATAAGTTAGATAATATATCTAGTCAATTTATTGAAGAGAGTGGCTCTTTGAGCATCTTTCATTAAAAATCCCACCTTATACCAACCTTGAAATTTTGACAGAGTCAAGTATTTCAACATGCATTTTATTTAATCAAACTTGAAAAAACCTTGCTTGGTATTCATGTGGTAGCTGCACACAGTACTCGGACGACCGAGGTGGTAGCTCTTTCCTCCATGTGGTGGTAGTTTTCACACTCCTCATTGGGATGTAACTCTTTCCACATCTTTTGAGCATTTTACTTTTTCATGACTCCCCCTCAATTGGCTATCAATTATTTAAGATATAAAGTATTTAGCCAAATATTGATCTCGATTTCATACTCGACTAAACAGTCAAATAAGATAAAAACTATACCAAGAGATCATCGAGAGAGAAATTGACTTTGATCAAAACAAAGATGAGTTAATTGACATAAATGATCATTGCATCAAATGAAATATTATGATATCTAAAGCATAATAGATTTCTAAATATTTAAAAGGATGCAAGTAAAGTCAATAATACACATGCTCAATTAATGTACTATGTATAAACATAGATAAAGAACAAAAACACAAAAACAAAACCTAACCTAAGCAAAAGTTTCAAAAAGAAGTTTATTTCAAGGAAAGCATTCCAATTGCTTTACGCAAATGAATAAAACGTTTTTGATCCAAAGGTTTTGTTAAAATGTCAGCTAATTGATCTTCAGTTGAAATATATGAAAGTTGAAGAGTATTTGATTCAACTAGCTCTCTAAGAAAATGATATCTAAGTTCAATGTGTTTTGTTCTAGAGTGCAACACAGGGTTTTTGGAAATGTTTATAGCACTAGTGTTGTCACAAAGAATTGTTACCGAAGATGCTGAAATCCGGAAGTCGCTCAACACACTTTTCATCCAAATGAGTTGGGTTGAACAACTACCCGCTGAAATGTATTCCGCTTCGGCAGTCGAGAGTGCTATGCAATTCTGCTTTTTACTGTGCCATGCAACAAGGCAATGGCCAAGATAGAAGCATGCACCACTCGTGCTTTTCCGATCATCCACTGATCCTGCCCAATCGGCATCTGAGTATCCAACAATGTCCAAACTAGTTCCCATAGGATACCAAATTTCGAAATTAATTGATCCTTTGATGTACTGGATGATCCTTTTCACCGCTTTCAGGTGAACCTCCTTTGGTGCAGATTGATATCTCGCGCAGATCCCAACACCAAAAGATATATCCGGGCGACTAGCCGTGAGATAAAGTAGACTTCCAATCATACTTCGATACAGTTTCTCGTCTACATTCTCACTATGTGATTCACTTCCAAGTCCCTTGTGGCTAGTTCCCATTGGAGTCGGAAAATCCTTCGAATTTTCTAAGTCAAACTTTTTAACCAACTCCATTGCATACTTGGATTGACACAAGTGAATACCTTCATCATTTTGTTTAATTTGCAATCCAAGAAAATAAGTCAATTCGCCCATCATGGACATCTCAAATTCGCTTTCCATGGTCTCCGCAAATTTAGAAGCATCATTATCTCTTGTTGCACCAAATACGATGTCATCGACATATATTTGTGCTACAATGAAATTGTTTTGATAATGCTTCACAAAGAGAGTCCTGTCAGCTCCCCCTCGAGTATAGCCCTTCTCCAAAAGGTGCTTTGTCAGCCTTTCGTACCATGCTCGCGGTGCTTGTTTCAGACCGTAGAGAGCCTTTTTCAAACGAAAAACATGGTTAGGTTGTTTATGGTCTACAAAACCTTTCGGTTGAGCCACATAAACTTCCTCATTTAAAAACCCATTTAGAAACGCGCTCTTAACGTCCATTTGAAATAATTTGATTTTAAAATGACAAGCAATAGCAAATAGTATACGAATGGACTCGAGTCTAGCTACAGGGGCGAAAGTTTCATCAAAGTCTATACCTTCTACTTGAGAGTAGCCTTGAGCAACTAATCGTGCCTTGTTCCTGATGATAGTACCATCCTCATTTTTCTTATTCTTGAAAATCCATTTGGTACCTATCACATTGTGTTGCTGTGGAGGCTTCGTTAATTCCCAGACTTTGTTTCGCTCAAATTGATGGAGCTCTTCATGCATTGCTTCAATCCAGTAGTCATCCTGAAGAGCTTCATCTATATTCTTTGGTTCGATTAAAGATACGTAGCAAGCGAATCCACAAACCAACTGCCTCCGAGTTCCAACTCCTTCTTGTGGGTCTCCAATAATATTCGATTCCGGATGATCCTTGGAGATGCGTAACGTTTGAGGTAACGGAGTACTCGGAGGTATATGAGACGATTCCTGCACATCAGATAAACTTGAAGAACCATTAGATGCATCATTAATATTGGAAGTATTATCATGAGAAGATGCATTGGCAGGTGTATCATCATCAAGAGAGATATCGAGGGTAGATTTTTCAGATGCAAAGTGAAAAGCTTCATCTACTTTAACATTTATAGATTCTACAATCGTTTTAGATTCCATGTTAAATACTCGATATGCTCTGCTATTTGTAGAATAACCCAAAAAGATCCCTTCGTCACTTCGAGAATCGAACTTACCAAGATTTTCGCGATCACGCAAAATAAAACATCGACTCCCAAAGATCCGAAAGTATTTGATATCCGGTTTTCTACTAAACCACAGCTCATATGGTGTATTTAAAGTTCCTGGGCGCAAATACACTCGATTAATGACATAGACAGCGGTGTTCACAGCCTCAGCCCAAAAATATAGCGGTAAATTCCGGCTATGAAGCATCACACGTGCCATCTGTTGAACAACCCTATTTTTGCGCTCAACAACACCATTCTGCTGAGGTGTATAGGGTGCCGAGAATTCATGTTTTATGCCGTTGGAAGTGCAAAAATCAATGAATTTGGAATTAATGAATTCTCCACCTCTATCACTTCTAACACGAATGATCTTTTCATTCTTTTCAATCATAATACGATGGCAAATCTCATGAAAAGAATCAAATGTATCAGCTTTCTCTTTTAAAAATGCTACCCAAGAATACCGAGAGAAATCATCAACCAATAAGAAAATATACCATTTACCTCCCAAAGATGGTTGACGGGTTGGCCCCATTAAATCCATGTGTAAAAGTTCCAAATGCCGTTTTGTACCAACGTGGTGCAAGTTCTTGTGCGCTGTCCTGGACTGTTTTCCCTTTTGACAACCGCCGCACACAATGTTTTGTTTAAATAAAAGTTTTGGAACCCCCTTGACCACGTCCTTGTTTGAAATTTTAACAAGTTCCTTAAAATTTATGTGACCTAGCCTTTCATGCCAAAGTGTTTCATTATCCAAAGAAACTAGGTTACATTTTTCTGAAATTTTATTAGGAACAACATAACAATTGTTTTCAGATCTAACCCCCTTTAAAAAGAAGACATGGTCCTTATCAGTTACAACACATTCAACAGATGAAAAGTTAACTGAAAAACCATTGTCGCAAAGTTGACTTATGCTTATGAGATTAGTCTTAAGGCCATCAACAAATAAGACGTTTTTCAAAATCGGGCCATCTGGGATAGCTACCGTTCCTTTTCCAACAATTTTGGAAGATCGACCGTCTCCGAAAACAACGAGTCCTCCGGAGATTTTCTCAAGGTTTTGAAAACTAATTTTGTCACCGGTCATGTGACGGGAACATCCGCTATCCAGATACCAAGACGAATTATCATATGCATGCAAGGAAACATTAGTAACAAGACAAGGATAAATTTCACCTTTGCGCACCCAAAACTTTTTGGAGTGCGTCGGTAATGGTCGTGAGGTTATTCTCCTAGGTGAAAGCGTCTTGTCAGATCGATTGCCGCTCCTTGATGATGTCGTCTTGCGCGGTGAACTACCAAGGCTCTTTTCATTTGAAAAGTTTTGCTTTGAATTCCGGGGAGGCGCCCTTTTGGTAGTCGTTGCAAGAAGTGCTTGAGTTGAGCGTTTGGCTCCCATCTTGCAGTTTCTCCTTATGTGCCCTAAAATGCCACAACGAAAACATACCTTAGTACTTGACGATCCCGAGGAGGATGAAGTAGGCTTGTTGTCGTTGCTTGTCGTTAGTTACGGTGTCGGAGGAGGAGATACCGACTGGGGCACAAAGACTGTCCCACTCGAACTTGGACTGTTTTCAGTTCGAGTGTACCTGAGGCCGAACCGATTTGATTGACCAAGACCAAGAAGCTTATCCAACTTACTCCTTCCAGAAGAGAATCGCTGCAAGTCATCCTTGAGTTGGAAGATGGTCTTTGTCATTTCCAGGTTATTCTGTCGAGCCTCGTTGTAGAGCTTTGAGAAGTGATCCGCTTTATCCACCAGTTTTGTATGTTCCTTCTCAAAAAGCTCATTGGACTCTTGAAGGAAAACATTTACTTTTATCAGATTTTCCCTTTCCACTTCAAGAGCGTTTGAGAGAGAAGTTGCCCTTTTTGCTTCTTCTTCGAGATCATGCACTCTCCCTCTCAAACTCTTGTTTTGCTTAGCCACTTTCTTTGAATCCCTCAAAAGTCTGTGGTAGGCTAAAGCAAAATCTTCACCTTCCGAATCATCCGATTCATTGTCCGTTGCATTCTTTTCAACAGTGGATGTGGACAATGACTCGGATATACTTGCCATTAAGCACATGAATGGTGAAGATGTGGACGCGTGGAATGCCGTTGCGCTTTCTTCTTCATCACTTGAGGATGACTCATTTGACGTTGAGTTGTCATCCCAAGTGACGGCTTGCATCACTTTCTTCTTCGACGGATTCTTAGTTGGACACTCCGTTGAGATATGGCCGTATCCTCGGCACTTGAAGCATTGGACTTGTCCTTCTGAACTTTTCTTATCCTTTGAAAAGTTCTCTTGCTTTCTTGACTTGTCCCTTGAAGTACCCTTGCCTTTCTTCCACTTTCCGAATGATGGAGATTTACTTGAATTACCCCTTCGAAAGTTGCGGCGAAACTTTCTTGTCAAGAGAGCGAGTTGCTTCTCAAAGTCCTCCATAGAAAGGTTCTCGTCATCGTCCGAGGAGGATGTATCCGCGTCTTCTTCCTTTGTTGTTTTCAAAGCATAACCTGAAGACTTAGAAGAGGATGCTTTTCCAGAAGAATAGTTAGTAGTAAATGTCATTTCATAAGTTTGTAATGAACCAACTAATTCTTCTACACGTATTTCGTCCGGGTGTTTAATAGTTTCAATGGCTGTAACCTTTGGGCGAAATCGTTCAGGAAGAGTTCTTAAGATCTTTCTTACAACCTTAAATTCTGGAATCTTCTCACCCAGGTTAGCACATGAATTTACGATGTCTTGCAATCGTGTATAGTAATCCGTGAAAGATTCATTTTCTGCCATAAAAATGGAGTCAAATCCGCTCATAAGCATTTGCAGCTTTTGAATCTTCACGAGGTTAGTTCCCTCATGTGTAACCTGAAGAACATCCCAGATTTCTTTCGCAGTCTCACATGCCGAGACGCGAGAGAATTCAGTTTGAGATAAGGCATTAAAAATAGCATTAATTCCCTTGCCATTGTAAGAAGATGAGTCTAACTCTTCCTTGGTCCATTTCGACCTAGGTTTTAAGGTGCGAACATCAGAAATAATCTCAGTTGGATTAGACCATCCTAATTAGATTGATTGCCACACCCTTTCGTCGATGGAAATTAAAAAGTCTTTCATCCGTACTTTCCAGTACGCATAATTTGTTCCATCAAAGAAAGGGGGTCGATTGATGTTTCCACCTTCAACCATTGTTTACAACCCTATTCCCGCTCCGATACCACTTGTTGGGTTATATGTAATATAGATCTAAATAGGGGAAAAAACACCTAGAGGGGGGTGAATAGGTGTAAACAATAAACACTCAAAAAATCATTGCGCAATAAGACCCAATGCGGAAATAAAAATGAACACGCAAGATTTTTACGTGGAAAAACTCCAAACCGGAGTAAAAAACCACGGGACCGATAACACGGCGAAATCCACTAGAATTAAAACGCGTACAAGGTGATTTACCGTACACACTTACGACTCAACCTTTTTCATACGCTCCTAGAGGATCTTCTCCGCTCGCTCCACGACGCTTCTCGAATCCACGATCTGCGCCCAACGCCGAATCCACGGCGTCCAACGTCGAGTCCACGACGTCCGACCGAATCCACGGTCTTTACCCAGTAGTACGCTTCGAATCCACGAACCTATCTCGCTCCGAATCCACGAGAGCGGTTGAACCTTGAATCCACAAGGACACGCGAATCCACGCGCCGATTTTGGGGTAAATCGTTGTTTTTTGGGTGGTGATGATCCGCCGAATACTTAGATCAAAGATAGATAGGAAATACCATCTAAGTATTCATTAGTTTGATTCAACTCAAGATGTGAGTATGAAAACCTAGAATCAAACTAATCAATATAGATGAAGAAACATAGAGTAATATCTAATGATTTCCTTTCTTCTCTATATGTGGATCTAGGGCCGTATAAGATGATATTTGAATATGACGGCTCTATGTGGATTATCTGGATTACCCTAGAAAAATGAATCATAGGGTCTATTTATAGGTTAGAAACCCTAGGAAGGAGATAAGAATCAAAACCTACCATTTCTGGAAATTTTACGGACGGCGATCCGGATCGGATTAGCTGTGATCCGGATCGTCGTAACGAGTCAGACAATTCCAGAAAAACGAAGGTTCGGGATCCGGATCGAAATGGCTGATCCGGATCGTTCATACAGTTTCACCAAACATGTGAGGACCTGGATCCCCACGACGAGACTACTGGATCATCTACAGCTCCCGGAGGCCTATGTGGCGTGTTGGTGGGATTTGTGCCCCATTTGGACATTAGTGTTGGGCTCAGTGTGTTATATGGATCACGTGGGTGATTGGCGGACTCCGTCGGAGTTCCAGAAGTGGTTTCGCGCGCCTAGGATATTTAAATTGGACTCAGTGCGAAGTTTGGACCAAGGATTACCTTTCCGGATGCCTTCGGCAAATTTTGGAGTTGGAATTTGGCAAATTGGACTTCGGATTTGGATTCAGCGCGCGAAAACGGTTAAAACGGACTACCCACTTGTCATTTTGGGCACTGGACACTGTTCACGCCGGAACAGTGTTTCCGGCGGCGGCGGCAGCGGCGGAGCGGCCGCAGGCAGCGCGGCGGACGGAGGCGCGGGCCGCCCGGTCCACGCGGCAGGCGTGCGCCGGGGGCTGGACGCGTGGCGGCTCGGGAGTGGGCCGGTCCGCGGGGCGCGGTCTACGGGGGAGTGCGGGGCGCACGGTGGACCGGGGGTGACACGTGGCATCATCCTAGAGGTGGGTTCACGGCGGTTGGTCTACGCAGTTTCGGGATGGCTCAGGGTTTACGGTGCACCGGGCTTGGACACGTGGCAGGTTTGCATTGGTTCGGTCCACATGATTTCGTGCACCGGGTTCACTAGAAAGTGGCATGACACGTGGCGTTCTCCTATTGGTGGGTCTACTGTGCGCGGCAAGGTGGCAGGCGGCGGCGTCAGGCGGGCACGTGGGCGCGGCAGGCGGGCGTTGACCGGGGAGCGTGCCACGTGTCGTCGTCCGCGGGTGGCCACGTGGCGCGACGCGTGCGGCGGGTGCGGCTGTCGCCTGTTTGGCGGGTGACGTGGAGGCCCAGGGGACTTCCGGGCTGCTACAGTGCGCGCCTTTGGGATTTTCGGGCTGCTACAGTACGCGCCCGAAAGTGGCATGCGCCCGGAAATTGGGACATAACCGGTATTTTCCCATTTGTTTCTGCAGCCTATAAAAGGCGATCCGAGCTCTCTTCTTCTCCCTTTTTCCGCCATTTCCGAGCCTCTGCTCGCCGGGGTGCCTTCAGCAAAGTTGATCCCCTAGTTTGGCTGCATCTTTCTGCAAAGTTTTGGGATTTTTGGTGGCACGCTTATCGAGGTTTCTATTTTTACGGCGCGGCGCGACGCTCGTTCGTTTGTGGTCTTCTTCGTCGCGTTTTGGTGCGAGGACTCCCCCGGCTTACCCCGAGCACCTTTTTCAGTGATTCTTGCGCCGTTGGCTTCACGACAGGTAGGGCTATGTTTCCCATGTTTACTGGTTTTTCCCATTCCGAGTTTTTCATGGGTCTTTCGGATCATCTTGTAACCCCTTTTTCTGGGCGGAGTTCTGGGACAGCGGCGCGGTGTTTTGGTGATATCTTCGCGCACAGGCATCGGATTGGGGCGATTCAAGAGGCGATTTGCATCTACACATCACGAGGAATATGCCCAAATTTTCTTGGAATTTTCTGAATATTTCTCGAAGGTGAAGATTATCTGTGAACAGTAATTGTTGCTACAGTTTTTGAGTGTAGTTGGATTCGGGGTGGTTCCCTTGTCGGAATTGTTTCTCAGTGTAGGAAGCTCGGAATTGGACGTGCAGGTACTCGTTTCGAAGGTATCGACGCGAGGATTACTGTGGTATTTTTATTGGATTTTTCTGGGCACTTGCAGCAGGTGAAATATGCGCGGCTTTGGGACTGGTTTTCAGATGGTGTATGTTTGGTTAATTTTGGAATAAAAGTGTAATGTTAAGCCTTATTGTTGTACTCAGGGGTGTTTTCAGCTGTTTGGAGCCAAGGCTTGCGCGACTTGTACCGAGGGTGTTTTGTTGGCAGATTTTGGACCGCGGGCGTCTACCCACTTCACCGACTTCAGGTTTGCCTTGGGTTAAGCGCTTCAGGTGGGTGAGCTTATTATCAGTAATTGTTTAAGGCAATGTTTATGTTGTGGCAAGTATAAGTCCACTTGTGGGGATGTCACCCCTCTATGACTGATGCATGCATGTGTAGGGTACATAGTTTATATTGGTAAGTAGGTAAGCTTGTTATTGATATTGGTATAAATGATTGCAAGAATAGTATTTATGAGGTATACTGAGGACTTGCATGACTTGGACATCTATGTGATGACTAGTGTAAGCTTACCTAGGATAATGTTACCCTATGAAATTATATAACATGCCATGTTAGCACATAGCCTTTCTTGTGGTTGGATTATGATTTGGGACAGGATTTCGTAGCTATGTGCGGATTTGTACTCTGAGGAGTTATTATGATCATTCTATTGATGAACCCTGAATTGTGGACAGGTCTAGTTTTGGGATTCCGGCATGTTGCTTATTCCTAAGGAACTATTATTATGCTTTAGCCCCTTTTATTTCCTTGAGGACAATTGCATGCTTGTATGGTCATGTAGTTAGGCCATCTTTTACTGCTGCACTACTTATTGGAACTTGACTTAGGAGAAACCATGCTTTTCTTTTCTCCTTCTTGTTAGTCAGGTGGTTAGTGTTGCTCGGGTTCGAGCAGGGGGTCTGGGTAGTGTATAGTCGGGACATCGTGTCTGGGCAGGTTGGTTTAGTTGTGGGGCTTTGCGGCAACCGCGGATATTGGGCGGTTGACCGAGTGTTTCTCTATGCACCTGATTGGGTATCAGTTTCTTTAGTGGATGGAGTTTCCCACTTATCGTTTAGTGCATCCGATTGAGGTCGGGTCTTTCCTTAGTGGTTGAGCTTTCCCACTTTGATCAGAGTCGTGATCCAGTCCTGCTACATTGAGACACTTGACAGAGATACTTGTTACTGAGATGTACTTTACTCGTGTGGGTCGCTCCCCTCGAGTGCCACTCCGGAGGTAGGCTTGACCGAGCCGTGTGCCGGTCTGTTACTTATATTTTTGACCGAGTCGTGTGCCGGTCCGTTACCTATCTTGAGATCGAGCCGTGTGCCGATCAGTTACTGAGTTCGACAGCAGAGCAGGCAGTACCGGGTGTCATACCGGTTCATTTGATTGGGTTTATTTCGGTCAGATACTTTTATTGTTACACTCGTGCCTGGGGGCCGAGTGCAGACTGGTAGTTGAGTTTAGATCAGTGCTAGTATTGTTGAGAGCCGTCTGGTTGACGGTGGTCCCGTGTTGTTGCGAATACTTTGACCGCTGTGTGAGAGGTTGAGCATCATGATTCTACCCGTTCTGAGAGAGAGCGTGGATTTTGACCATAGCCTGCATGATCCTCTACTCGATGGCGAGCTAGTCCGTTTGGACGCCCTACGTAATTCCTGCCTGTCTTTGGGAGGTGGTTGTAGGTGGATGCAGGTTGACTGGACCAGATGTGGCAGTCAGCTCGATTGGGTCGTTGGTGCACTTTATGTGCTAGTGGTTGCATACCCCTGTTTGGTTCTCCCCTTTTTGCCTTTAGTTAGGGGCAGGGTAGCTGTTGAGAGTCTCCAGCTTACCCATTTCAGTCTTATGACTTGGGTTAGTTTTTGTCTCTTGAGGACTTGGTGGGCAGACCGTCGGGTCTGGCGGTGGTACCCACTGAGAACTCCCTTTTTGGAGTAGTTCTCACACCCTTTGGGGGTTTTTCCCCCCTTTTCTCTCCTCTTCTTTGTTTTGCAGAGTCTTAACAGGTGTGGCCGGCTCTGCGGTTGTTGATCGTGGCGGGGGAGTCGCGAGCTAGATCCCTACCCGGCGTTTGGAGAGTAGCGGTACTCTTCTGAGGAGATCAGCAGTAGATTAGTTGTTTCTTTTCCCCTTTTGAGAGACTATTGTAGTGAGGATATTTTGTATCGAGAGACTGTACACTGTTGTATATATATTGGAGTTACCTCCCAGTTGGGTTTAGAGCTTGTACTTGAGGATTTGTATTATTATTTTGGGAGGCAGACAGTGTTGTTTATTTCCAGTTGTACAGTGATTGATTTTAGTTACAACAGATTTTTATTATAGCTCTGATATCTGTTTAGTTGTAGCACTTTTCTTGCAGGTAGGACGCTTCGCCTATGCAGGTTGGCATAGGTGGCGGATCTGTTGGTGGGCCCGGGTCGCAGTTTCGACCCCGGGGCGTGACAAAACATCAACGTTCGGGATCCGGATTGCGAAGCCTGATCCGGATCGTTCAAGAAAAATGGTAAACTCAATGTTCGGGATCCGGATCAAGAGAAGCTACGATCCGGATTGAACTGGTGTATGAACGAACCACCTTCGGGATCCGGATTGGAATATCTGATCCGGATCCTGAACATGTCCCATGTCCAGTTTTTTATTTTTATGCAATGAAAAATTCTTCCAGGTGTTTCTACACTACAAGAAGTATTCGGATCACCAGAAATCTTTAGTTAAACATACCTGATCCTTTTGAATTCTTCTTTCTTGAGATTGACTTAAATGATCCAACCTTCTTCACCTTCAAACTTCAAGACTTGAGCCTTTCACGAAATTACGCCAACTCAAATTCCGTAACAACTTTTTCATCCCTTACCCTAGGTCTTGCCACACGGGTAACCAGAGAGTCTCCCGGACTCTTACACATTTCATTTTCTTTGTTTAACTCAGATTGAAGTTAAAGTTATCGTCCATTTGCCCAGACACCCTATGACTCTTTAGGGTTATATTTGTTTAATCCTTTAACCTTGGGATCTTATCCCACTTTCCTGATTCCTTACTGAATCCTAGAGTTCACTTGACTCTATTTTTTATTTCACTTTTAACTTAGAGTTACTCTGACTCTAATTCCTTGTCTGTGAGTTTAAACTCCTCTGGATCACTTTAGGTTCCCTTTACCTAAGTTCCATATTATACTCATCCTAGAGTTCCTTGACTCTATGTTGATCACTCTATCCAGTGTCCTTAGGTTATCACCTAAGACAATGCCACTCGTCCAACCCTAGGATAATCTCCTAAGTTTTGATGTCATTCAGTGAACCCTGAAACTAGGTTTTCTCCTAGTCTTGCTACCAACATGTTTCCTTTCCTTATGTCACATGATTCCTAGGGTCATACCCTAACAGGATCACAATCATAATAGCTAATCCTTTTTCATGCATGCAATTATTTTCATCTTATTCATAAAATAATAATTATCTCTACGCATGCATAATCATCATATATCTTTGGCAACCAACAGTTGCACTTTTGCTCTGTGTCCATTTGCACATGCACATCTATTCCTCTATCTCTGGCAACCAACAGTTGCACTTTTCATCTGTGTCCTTCTACACAGGCAATCATAATCATAATTACCTAACGCCTCTAGCAGACTACTATCATGCTTCGAATCGAAAAGCAGAAGAACAAGGGGAGAGGTCACCCAATTTCGGCAGAATCCCCCACCTTGTAGTGTCCCCAATTGCTTGTAGACACTTGCAATTGGTCTCCGCGCGATTCCACTTGTTCCCTCAAGCTTGCACGCAAAACGGTGCACGTTCACCAAACCTGCGCGCAAAACGGTGCACGTTATTAAATTAATAACCCACACGTAGAATGGTGCGCGTCACTTTAACCGGCACGCAAAACCATGCGCGACAACACGACCTGCACGCGAAACGGTGCACGTACCTCAAATCTGCACGCAAAACGGTGCACGTCTGACTGTAGGGTTGCACGCAAAACGATGCACATCATTTTCCTAGCCTGCACGAAAAACGATGCAAACCATTAGATTCTACACGCAAAACGGCGCGCACCGGTCCAAACCGCACGCAAAACGGAGCACGTACCCCGTATTGGCACGCAAAACGGTGCACGCTCCACTGTAGGGTTGCACGCAAAACGGTGCACCTTCATCCAGCCCTGCACGCAAAACGAGATGCATTGTTAGAACCTACACGCGAAACGGTGTCCGTTAGTCCAACCTGCGCGCAAAACGGAGCACATACCTCGCACTGGCACGCAAAACGGTGCAAGTCCCTTTTCCAACATTGCACGTAAAACGGTGTATATTTTCTAGATTTACGCCCAAAACTGCGCATATTTTCTGCACCCGCGCGCAAAACGGAGCACGGTGCCAGAACCCGCGCCCAAAACGGAGACCGCACGCAAAACGGTGCACACCATCGGGGTCCGCACGCAAAACGGTGCAGCAAGATATGGTCCCTAACACAGATGAGAGTTAGGGGTTAAACCAAGGCCCACAAAACGCCCCCAAACTGTGCAAAAATACAGTAAACGCAAAGCGCGGGGCTTACCCGACCGCGCCGCCGCCGCCGTAACGCCCCCATCGGAAGCCTCGCGCGCTCCACGAGGCCCGCGACGCGAAACACCATCTCCCACAACCACCTCCCTCACTCTCCCTCTCGCTCGGTTGGAGGAGAAAACGAAAGAAGGAAAGAAGGTGGCTTGCGGGGAGGAAGAAGAAGAAGAAAAAGAGGGAGAGGGGAAAAGGTGGTCCACGGCCCGCGGTTCACGGTGCACCCGCCGGTCCACAGCACTCATTCGGGTGCACCGGGACCATGCAACGAAGCAGCGGCCACGTGGCCGCGCCCCTGCGCGCCACGCGGCCGCGCTGCCTGCGCACAGGCGCGTGACACGCGCCCGTGACACGGGCGCGCGCCCACGCGCCCGTGACCCGGGGGCCGCCAGTGGGAGCCCGCCACGTGGCGGCCCCCCACGTGCCCCCGCGCAGGCGGGTGCGCTTCCCAGCGCGCCCATGCGCTTTCTGACACGCGGCCTCCTCGGGGTCCGTGCCGCGCAGGCCTCGGTTTGCGTGCCGCGATGCCTCGATTTGCGTGCCGCTTCGCCTCGAAAAGCGCGCACGCCTACCGGGCTCCAAATCCAACAAATAAATAGTCCATTCTTAGCGATTTCGCGCGCTGAGTCCAAAAACGATGTCCGTTTCTCCAAATTCTCATTCAGAAATTTGCCGAATTCCCCCGGATAGCCCACTGATCCGGTTTTCCACACCGGGTCCAATTCTGAAGCCCGATTTGCCAAATTCCAACTCTAAAATTCCCCGGAGGCGCCCGGAGAGGAAATATTCAATCCATACTTCGCCCGGGGTCTGAATTTGACATCTACGACGCGCGAAACCACCGCTGGACACTCGACGGGTCCTCCAATGACCCACGCGATCTCTTTTTAAGCCCGGTTTCCAACACTTGTGCCCAAATTGCACTACAATTTCATTTATTGGGCCCGACACGCGTTCAATCACGGCCAAGGCCACCGGAAGCTGCCGAACAACCAGCAAACCCTACGCTGGGAATTCCAGGACCCTTTTTGATTTGCCAAAAGTCCCACTGAATTTGAATTCGCTGGCGGAGCCCGTTCTCTCAATCCGGGTGTCCGATCAACGCGCAACCTTTACTGTGGCCGAAAAACATATTTACGGAGCTCCCGTAATTTTCTCGGAATTTTTCGAGACTATGAATTTTCCACTTACAATCTGGCCCACTTCCTCACATAAGATCTAGATATCTTATTTTAATCCCGATTTGGGCCCAATTCATTTCCAGGTCATTCTTCACCTCAATAAACAATAGTATCTCATACTATTTTTATTTCCATTTATTTATATTCCAAATTCCGGTTCACTACATTCTACCCCCCTTAAAATAAGTTTCGTCCTCGAAACTTGAGTCACATCTCGACTCCTACTTGACCAAGAGGGGGAAATCTTGCCCTCCCTACGGGGCCCATTGAACCTTGTGACCGGCATCACATTGCCTGCTCGCCCACAATTACACGAGCAGCTCATCCATGAATCCCTATCTCAACTTAGGGACAAACTTAGACCTGGTGTCTGGCCACTTTCACCAAGTAGGGGTGAGACACATTTAAGCACTTGCTCTCTCAATTGCCACAAAGGCGAACTCTCATCTTGCGAAATCTTCACTTTAATTCCGCGATCACTTTATCTTTCCCAAGGAGGTTGCATCCGCAACCAATTACGGTTACCGCAATTTCCGGTCACTCCGCTGCCTGATGTGGAGTGCAGAGGCCAATCCTCAAGTTCTCAGCCATCACACACGCTACTAGCGTTCTAAGTCCACGGGTTTTCAGCTAACCCGATATCTCGGACTACTCACAGGTTCACGGACCACGGTCCAATAGGGTCATCGCTCGGACTACCGTCCCGACCAAATCTCTATCATGCCCCGCCATCAGGCCTCGGGCCGCTGTCTCTCACAGCCGACTGCGCCTGCCACTGGGCTACAGGCCCACAGTCCACAAACATGGTCCAGGCACGGATCGTCCTTAAGCGAACCCGCTAATCGTTGCCACGCGACCACTATGCTCCACTGAGCGAAAACCAACTAACCAGTCGTCAATCCGTGACCCGTACTTTCTATCGACTCTGGCCACACTGGGCAAAGGCTAATATGCCACCTAATCTGCACCCACTGGCTAAACGATACTTGTGCTCCAGGAGCACCCAAACAGTTGGGCGTCCAGCGCCCCCAACGCTAACTCGCGAAAACCCAGTGCTAAGCGACTTGCTTAAACACACCACGGCTCTCGTGCAACTCTCCCAACTAGGTCGAGGCACCACGCTAACTGTTTCACCAACTCTGGTGATTGACTCGCAAACCCTGTGGTGGCAACCCTTGCCATTATGCCGATCCCTCAGACCGGCACCATAAAACTCCCGCTCACTTGCGAGGTTTTCGAATCTCGAAACCTATCCTGGGTCTTACCAGCCCCACCATGCGGCACTCAGCCATGAAGACATGCCACACAGTTACTACCGTCATCAGGGCGAACTTTCGCCACTGGGCCCGTAATTCTTTCATGCCTTAACCTTTAGGACACCGCAACTTGGCTCTCGCAACAAAGCGATCACCAGCGTTTCATGAGTCGGTCTCTCACTAGACCTCATCAACTACACTTTGCCGGCAAACCAGCTGACGCAAGCTTACGGCATCTTTCACAGAAGGTGCAGGGTGCGCCGACAAAGGTTCAGCGGCCACCTGCAACACTCTCTGCTGTTGCCTCTTAGCTTGATCTATTTCCCATTTTCTTGAGACAATGACACTCGCCCATCTAGGCGTCGTAATCCGCTTCCCTGCCGGCGGGAAACCTCCGCTTATCGGCAAGAAGCATCGGTCTGCTGCAGGACCACATCAACAAGAGCGGTCACCTGACCTCGCAGCTCGTATACCTTGTTTGACCCCAAGCCCTCCCGTGACTCGAGTCAAAACAGGTGCGTCTCCTTATGTGGTGTCATCGCTGATATGCACACCACAACGAAACAACTAGCCCAAACTTAGCCATTTGAGCAACGCGTAGTCCGTATACCGACAAAAAGGCTCGTCGACTCAATCACGCGAAAGTATGGGAGGGTACTCCTTTTCATCTCCAACATTACGTTGTCGGCCGCCCAACGTAATATCCGAAGAATGAAAGCTCGTCGCCCTCGATCAGTCCCAACATCCTTTTTGGGAACAACAATAACCAATCAACTACTTTCGCCCAGTAATTCACGCACTCTCTCGTGCTAATCCCTAGGGCCTCCCTAAGGTTCACTAACCACCTAGGACTATTCCTAGGCTCTGATACCACTCTTATCTGTCACGGCCCGGGACTGACAAATTGTACGGTTTGGGCATGCCGACAGACCCGCCAATCGGGCACGACCTCTCGCTACCCGAAAGGAACGGTAACATCCATCTCGAATCAAAACAATGTGTATGATGAGATATAATATCAGAGTAAGATCACTACTAATTTAAAACTTTCATTCAATAACAAACAGTTAAAGCGGAAATGAAAGCATGATAAGAATGAACCATAATGAACTTTATTATATTTTACAACTCTCAACTTGCAATTAAAATAATATTACAATCTTTTCCTCACAATACATGGTTCACTCGAAACATAAAAGAAAGGTACCTCTGCTAGACCCTCTAGGTCTCTACGCTGCTGGGCTCTTGCCCCTGTCGTATATCTCGCCGTCTGCCTCTGAATCGTCGCGATCGCTGCATCCATACCTGAACCTGTGGGGGGGTGCACCCAAGGGGTGTGAGAACTCCTGACAGAGTTCCCAGTGGTTCAACCACCGAGAAAAAGTGTCCTACACCATTTGGTCCAATGGAAGCAATAATAATAGTGCTAGGAAACTAAAATCCTCGATATCAAATGCAGCTATGCAAAACAATATATCACTGTCTGTATATAATCATCGACCCAGCACTACTCTGTCTAGTCATACTAGGCTACTAAGCACCAACTCGGCCGCTATGCCGCTGTACACAGGGTTAAACTAACCCGGCCACCTTGGCCACTCTAATTTCTCTTTATTCTTTAAGTTCTGGTGCTTTAGTTCAAGTTAACCCTCAGAAACTCTTATCCAACGGGCCCGAGCCCGGTAGTCCTGCTACCATCAGATAAGATTTCCAAGGTTGCCGATAACACCCGCGAGTGTTACCCCGTCCTACGAAGTAAATGTGTTCTTCGGACCACAGCTATCGGAGAGGGGGCTGCCCTAACGTCCGATCCAAGTGCGCCCGGGGTGAGGGCAAGCCCTTTACATCACACAGAACCACATTTCAACCTTCGAAGGCACCCCCGTTTTATTATCTTTATAATTTAGTTGCTCCGTCCTACGGCTGAAGCGTCCCGAACGGGCCACGGCCCGGGGAGGGATTAACTGCCCGTACCTCCAACCTGGGCTGCTCCACCGAGGATCTTTATGTTATCTTTCTTTTCTGTTCTTTTTACTTTAGTTCTTAGCCTCTTTGCTTTTGAACACTTGCTTTTCATTTCTTTCTCACTCGAGCCTTCAGCTCACATTGCCACTGGCAATTACTATCATTCTTTCCTTTGAGCATCTAGCTCTTTGCTTTCACTTTAAGCCTTCCGAAAGTACCTCGCCCAACGGGTCACTGCCCAGAGGAGTCCTGCTCCACTTGACGAGTCTCAAATTCGAAGGCGTCATTTACATTCTCTTTATCTTAAGCAATTTGCTTGTCTTGCTTATTAACCAAATTTTAGCTCTATCTTGAGCAATTTGCTTGTCTGGCTTATTAATCACTTTTTCATCCCTTACCCTAGGTCTTGCCACACGGGTAAGCAGAGAGTCTCCTGGACTCTTACACATTTCATTTTCTTTGTTTAACTCGGATTGAAGTTAAAGTTATCGTCCATTTGCCCAGACACCCTATGACTCTTTAGGGTTATATTTGTTTAATCCTTTAACCTTGGGATCTTATCCCACTTTCCTGATTCCTTACTGAATCCTAGAGTTCACTTGACTCTATTTTTTATTTCACTTTTAACTTAGAGTTACTCTGACTCTAATTCCTTGTCTGTGAGTTTAAACTCCTCTGGATCACTTTAGGTTCCCTTTACCTAAGTTCCATATTATACTCATCCTAGAGTTCCTTGACTCTATGTTGATCACTCTATCCAGTGTCCTTAGGTTATCACCTAAGACAATGCCACTCGTCCAACCCTAGGATAATCTCCTAAGTTTTGATGTCACTCAGTGAACCCTGAAACTAGGTTTTCTCCTAGTCTTGCTACCAACATGTTTCCTTTCCTTATGTCACATGATTCCTAGGGTCATACCCTAACAGGATCACAATCATAATAGCTAATCCTTTTTCATGCATGCAATTATTTTCATCTTATTCATAAAAATAATAATTATCTCTACGCATGCATAATCATCATATATCTTTGGCAACCAACAGTTGCACTTTTGCTCTGTGTCCATTTGCACATGCACATCTATTCCTCTATCTCTGGCAACCAACAGTTGCACTTTTCATCTGTGTCCTTCTACACAGGCAATCATAATCATAATTACCTAACGCCTCTAGCAGGCTACTATCATGCTTCGAATCGAAAAGCAGAAGAACAAGGAGAGAGGTCACCCAATTTCGGCAGAATCCCCCACCTTGTAGTGTTCCCAATTGCTTGTAGACACTTGCAATTGGTCTCCGCGCGATTCCACTTGTTCCCTCAAGCTTGCACGCAAAACGGTGCACGTTCACCAAACCTGCGCGCAAAACAGTGCACGTTATTAAATTAATAACCCACACGTAGAATGGTGCGCGTCACTTTAACCGGCACGCAAAACCAAGCGCGACAACACGACCTGCACGCGAAACGGTGCACGTACCTCAAATCTGCACTCAAAACGGTGCACGTCTGACTGTAGGGTTGCACGCAAAACGGTGCACATCATTTTCCTAGCCTGCACGAAAAATGATGCAAACCATTAGATTCTACACGCAAAACGGCGCGCACCGGTCCAAACCGCACCCAAAACGGAGCACGTACCCCGTATTGGCACGCAAAACGGTGCACGCTCCACTGTAGGGTTGCACGCAAAACGGTGCACCTTCATCCAGCCCTGTACGCAAAACGAGATGCATTGTTAGAACCTACACGCGAAACGGTGTCCGTTAGTCCAACCTGCGCGCAAAACGGAGCACATACCTCGCACTGGCACGCAAAACGGTGCAAGTCCCTTTTCCAACGTTGCACGTAAAACGGTGTATATTTTCTGGATTTGCGCCCAAAACTGCGCATATTTTCTGCACCCGCGCGCAAAACGGAGCACGGTGCCAGAACCCGCGCGCAAAACGGAGACCGCACGCAAAACGGTGCACACCATCGGGGTCCGCACGCAAAATGGTGCAGCAAGATATGGTCCCTAACACAGATGAGAGTTAGGGGTTAAACCAAGGCCCACAAAACGCCCCCAAACTGTGAAAAAATACAGTAAAAGCAAAGCGCGGGGCTTACCCGACCGCGCCGCCGCCGCCGTAACGCCCCCATCGGAAGCCTCGCGCGCTCCACGAGGCCCGCGACGCGAAACACCATCTCCCACAACCTCCTCCCTCACTCTCCCTCTCGCTCGGTTGGAGGGGAAAACGAAAGAAGGAAAGAAGGTGGCTTGCGGGGAGGAAGAAGAAGAAGAAAAAGAGGGAGAGGGGAAAAGGTGGTCCACGGCCCGCGGTTCACGGTGCACCCGCCGGTCCACAGCACTCATTCGGGTGCACCGGGACCATGCAACGAAGCAGCGGCCACGTGGCCGCGCCCCTGCGCACCACGCGGCCGCGCTGCCTGCGCACAGGCGCGTGACACGCGCCCGTGACACGGGCGCGCGCCCACGCGCCCGTGACCCGGGGGCCGCCAGTGGGAGCCCGCCACGTGGCGGCCCCCCACGTGCCCCCGCGCAGGCGGGTGCGCTTCCCAGCGCGCCCACGCGCGTTCTGACACGCGGCCTCCTCGGGGTCCGTGCCGCGCAGGCCTCGATTTGCGTGCCGCGATGCCTCGATTTGCGTGCCGCTTCGCCTCGAAAAGCGCGCACGCCTACCGGGCTCCAAATCCAACAAATAAATAGTCCATTCGCGCGCTGAGTCCAAAAACGATGTCCGTTTCTCCAAATTCTCATTCAGAAATTTGCCGAATTCCCCCGGATAGCCCACTGATCCGGTTTTCCACACCGGGTCCAATTCTGAAGCCCGATTTGCCAAATTCCAACTCTAAAATTCCCCGGAGGCGCCCGGAGAGGAAATATTCAATCCATACTTCGCCCGGGGTCTGAATTTGACATCTACGACGCGCGAAACCACCGCTGGACACTCGACGGGTCCTCCAATGACCCACGCGATCTCTTTTTAAGCCCGGTTTCCAACACTTGTGCCCAAATTGCACTACAATTTCATTTATTGGGCCCGACACGCGTTCAATCACGGCCAAGGCCACCGGAAGCTGCCGAACAACCAGCAAACCCTACGCTGGGAATTCCAGGACCCTTTTTGATTTGCCAAAAGTCCCACTGAATTTGAATTCGCTGGCGGAGCCCGTTCTCTCAATCCGGGTGTCCGATCAACGCGCAACCTTTACTGTGGCCGAAAAACATATTTACGGAGCTCCCGTAATTTTCTCGGAATTTTTCGAGACTGTGAATTTTCCACTTACAATCTGGCCCACTTCCTCACATAAGATTCTAGATATCTTATTTTAATCCCGATTTGGGCCCAAATCATTTCCATGTCATTCTTCACCTCAATAAACAATAGTATTTCATACTATTTTTATTTCCATTTATTTATATTCCAAATTCCGGTTCACTACACCGCGGCTGCGCCTTCTGCGCTCCGGCGCTGCCCGAGCTACAGTGCCTTCCCTTGCTATAGTAAAACAGTGTCCGGAGTCTGAAAAATATAAGTAAATAATCGATTTTCATCATTTTCGCACGCTAAATCCAAATCCGATGTCCGTTTTGCCAAATTCCGTTCCTAAAATTTAATGAAGGCCCCCAAAAAAGCAAACTTGATTTGATTTTCACGCTGGGTCCAAATCTGGGGTCCAATTCACTCACAACTATAATCATCACACAACATAGGCTCCAGAAGCCACTTATCGCCCTGCAAAACCATTATGGAGATCCGGATCATCAAACTTAGTGGGCAAACCATTGGGCTTGGAGACGGTACCCACTGAGAACTACTGATATATGTAGTTCTCACACCGTTTTGCAAACGCTTTCCTTCCATTCCTGCTCTAACTGGCTTGACGGATCGAGGACAAGGAGTCGCGAGATAGATTCCTACCAGTATAGTTTTTTTTGGTAATATAGATGCACCATCCCGGATTGTGAGATTTTACTGTACATTGTTGTATTTTATTGATTTAGTTTACCTCCCTTTTTGGATTCATAAATGTTGTATAGAAACATTTTATTTGTACTTTGATTCAGTGGACCAGATTATGTATTATTATTTTGGGAGTTGGATCTTGTACCTTTATTTCAATTGTACAGTGATTTGAATTTTTATTGCATTAGTTTATTTTCCACTCTAATATCAGTATAGTTGTTAGTACTATCTTTTGCAGGTTAGACGCTTCGTCTATGCGGGGCTTCCCGTATGGGCGGCGGATCTGTTGGCGAGCCCGGGTCACAATTTCGACCCGGGGCGTGACACTACTATCACAGTAAATGTCATCAAGTATAATAAAGAAGAATAGAAGGGTTGAATAAAAACCATCCAACAACATCCGCTTCTTCGGATCAAGGAACCCACCTCAACGAAGGGAAATAATCGCGCTCGCGACCCTCCTAAGCCTTCGGAACCTTACCCGAACCTAATCAGAGTCCAAAATAAAACAATCAATAATTTTACCCCAACCTGCAAATTTAGTGGTCCCGACCACTGTACCAAAAATTTCTTCTGTCCTAATTTATCAGAACCGCCTCCGGTGTCCGAATTGTTGCACCAATCAATAAACTGTTCAAAACTATGCCCCGAATAATTTTACCATTGTTCGGATGCCCCAACCTGCAAATTTAGTGGTCCCGACCACTGTACCAAAAATTTCTTCTGTCCTAATTTATCAGAACCGCCTCCGGTGTCCGGATTGTTGCACCAATCAATAAACTGTTCAAAACTATGCCCCGAATAATTTTACCATTGTTCGGATGTGGACAAACAGTCCACCAAATCTCATACCGTGACAATCGATCACCCGGAAGGTAAAAACACTCTAATAATACTCCTAACATTAACCAATAGGAAAAATCGTGTAAAACACAAAATTACCGAAAATGGAGACTTTACAGGTGTACCGTAAATAACAGGCAAAGCCCCGGTGGTGAAGGAAAAGGCCGGACTCAAAAACAGTATCCCGCTATCCCAAAACAACGAACCGATGAAAAACTTCGCGTTAAAAACTTCTCCAGTCGCCAAACCATCCCCCGACGTGATCCAACTGTCGACGAGACAACGGACGGAAAACTGGCTCCTATCGTTGCCTTGATGAAGTCCGCAACGGAGAACGACCAAGCGGAGAATCACCTTACGAAAAACGAAACCAACTCCATCAACCCAAAAATCAACCCAAAGACCCTGTTGGTAGCGGCGGCGGCGCAGGCATCCTGCG
The DNA here is from genome assembly GCA_029204045.2 of Tillandsia leiboldiana. NCBI lineage: Eukaryota > Viridiplantae > Streptophyta > Magnoliopsida > Poales > Bromeliaceae > Tillandsia > Tillandsia leiboldiana. Next base: position 16,842,165 of record CM055061.1, read on the forward strand.
TGGGCAGCGTGCGGCGCACAAGCGGCACGGTGCTGGCAGCGCGTCTCGGGCTTGGCTGGGTGGCGCGGGCGCAAGCAGTGCCGAGCAGCAGCGGCTAGGGCATCTAGCGGCGGCGGCCAAGCAGAGCGGCATGCGGGCGCAAGCGGCGCTGAGCGGCGGCGGCTAGGGCATCTAGTGGCGGCGACCTAATAGGGCGCGGCTCGCGCGTGCAACAGCATAGCGCGGCGGCAGCCTGGCAGGGCGTGGCCCTATGCGGCGTGCCCTAACAGAGCGCATGCGGCGCGCCAGGCAGTGCGCGCGACGGCACCTAGCTAGGCAGCGAGCGACGGTGGCGGCTAGGGCATAAAGCGGCGGCGGCGGCTTGGCATTAAGCGGCGGCGGCGGCATGGCTAGGGCATCAAGCGGCGGTCGAAACCTCCGTCAACGGCCGTCAAGAACTCCGCCCAACGACTCCACCAACCACCTCTCCGCTCCGACGGTAAACCCAACTAAACGAACAAAAACCGATGAGCGAAAACCAACAAACGAAAACCAACGAATGAACGAAACTAACCTCGCTCCAACAGGGAAGACGAAGCGACTTCGATCTCCGGCGGTGTTTCCGGATTCGGTCTCCGGCGGTGTTTCTGGCTCGGGTCTCCTGCGATGGCGATGTTTCCGATTTTGGTCTCTGGCACGCACAACGAGAAAAGAAGGAGAAATCCGATTTTAAAAAATCTTTGGAAATAAAATGAAAATTAAAGTTTTCTTTTTTATTTTTGTGTACGTATAAAAGTTCCAAAACCCGTAATATTTATAAGAGATTTTTATCAATTTTTCTCGATAAGCGTATCCAACTTCTGAAACATTTTATAACCGTTAGTACGGATCCGGATGCATAAAAAACCTTAACGGATACAAAATTTTGAAATTTATCTTTTCGGACCCGCTAACATTAAAATCTCATTTCGAAAGATTCATAAATCGAATTTTTAATCCGATCGTACCGCAGTTCTCCGTTCGACGAGCTCTACCACGTTACGGCACTAATAATAAGAAACTTCACACAAAACTAGAGCAAAAAATTTATCTAAAAATTAACATTATTCTAAAAATAAAAGCTAAAAGTCAGTGCTATTAAATAATCAGTACGATTTATTGAAGTGGCGAAATTTTAGTCGTACTATGAACCTGAAATTATTTTCCAAGTTTCACTTTAATCATGTGAAGGAAAAAATCATTGGGGCCCACTTAGCACCTAATAAAGTTGAGATGAATATCTTCTCAATACTTCTGTGATTAGCGTCTCATCGGAGTAATAACTTCGGCCTCCACTTCCCACATATAAAATAGGGCCGGAATTAGTCTAAAAATTCTAGAGAAGAATTACTGTTGTCCAAGGACCAAATGCCTGTATTATATTCTAGTGATAATAACGATTCTTGCAAAATTGACCTAATTAATTTTTTAAAAAAATTAGAAATATAACGGTCACAATAATGATATGGTATCTTTCCCAATCAAATTGCATTAAATTTGGGAAGAATTATTTACAATAATGACATGGTATCTTTACAATAATGACATGACTATTTGGTCTCGAAAGATTGGGAAAGATATAAGGAGTGTCTGGAAGAGGCTGATAACTACGGATAGGGGTGTCAATCCAGCTTGCTGTTCGCGAGTCAGCTCGTGTTCGGCTTGAAATGAGCTCGAGATCGAATCGCTCGTTTAGTAAATAAGTCGAACACGAGCCGAATTTTTTAGCTCGTTTAATAAACGAGCCGAACACGAGCCGGGGTCAGCTCGCTCGTGTTCGGCTCGATAGCAGCTCGAATATATATATATATATATATATATATATATATATATATAGTGTTCGGCTACTGTACTCTTATGAGTAAAATTTTTTTATACTCATAAATTTTCATCCATTGGATGAAGGAATATGCGGTTAGGATTATGGTAGTCCCTAGGATTTATACTATTTCCCCAATAACCTAGTAAATCCTAGGAGCACCACTATCATCCTAACCGCACATACCTTCATCCAAGGGTGAAAAAGTTATAAGTATAAAGAGATTTATACTCATAAGAGTATAGTAGTCCTACGCTATATATATATATATATATATATATATATATATATATATATATATATATATATATATATATATATATATATATATATATATATATATATATATATATTACTATTTAGATTTTAGGCCATCAATTTTTTATAAATTTTAATTATTACATTAAAATTTTAATTTTTTAATTTTTTTTATTTTATACCTAATAGTAGGAATAAAAATCAAACTTGTTGTTCGCGAGCCAGCTCGTGTTCGGCTCGTTAATAAACGAGCTGAACACGAGCCGAATTTTTCAGCTCGATATTTAAACGAGCCAGCTTGTGTTCAGCTCGTTGACACCCCTAACTACGGATAGGGTTTCGTTACGAGTTAAGCTGCTATAATTTTGTTGACCGCCTGGTCAGTGATTTGGACGATTAAAAATAAAGCGATTTTTGACCATGTCACCATCGAACCACTTTGTGCGGTAAGGTAGATTAATAGAGAGGTTCAGATATGAAAAGAGTTGTTGAAGGGAGATTAGGGTTGTGGAGCACTTACAGTTAGTTTTTTTTTTTTTTTTTAGAAATTTCGTTGTCTCATCCTTATTGCTTAATTCATTATCGTATTAAATGAAGCAGATAGCGTGCTACTTTTATCTCCAACAAAAAATTTGCATTCAATTTATCCATCCATCTCATCATAATTTTTTAAAAAATATTTTTATTATATTTTTATCCACAAAAAAAAAAAAAAAAAAAAAGAAGAAGAAGAAGATTGCTGATGATTTATGTTAGTGCCATGGAGTAGACTTCTTCGTTAATTAGATCGATGCAGCACAAAATGGGCCTCATCACGTTTATAGCCACATGGAAATCATAATACATTAGGCCCAATAGACTTATTCTTATGGGTTTACGCGAACCCCCTCTCTAGTAAGCCGTGTCAGGAGAAACCCTAGTAAGCTCGGCCATGACGAAGAACAGGAACAAGAAGAAGATGAACGACGGCGGAGCTGTCGCCATGGACGTCTCCGAGGAAGGCGCTCGTGATGCTCCTCAACGTACAAACCTTATTCTTTTTTCTCACAATTTTTTTTTTTTTTTTTTTTTTTTTTTTTTTTTTTTTTTTTTTTTTTTAAATTTTGTCGGTTTTTATTAACTACAACGAAATATTTGCAGCTATGGATACATCAGAAGGGAAAGCGACGAATACGGCTCTTCTTGCAATCAATAGGTCCGTTTTTCCAAAACCCTATGATTTTGTGTCTTTTTTCTAACTTTTGGTTTAATTTTTGGTCTTTTTTGTAAGATCAAGTAAGAATTTCTTGGAGAAATTCACTAATTAGCTGTGAATATTGGATTTTTGTTGCTCAATATATATCGTTTGGTCATTCCCCATTATGTCAGGTTAAGAACTTCTCGATGCAAAAATTTAATGGGAAATTTACGGGTTGAGAGTTTTTCCAAGTATCATGAGCTATTGTATATGATCCATATATAAGTGGGCGTTTGGCCTGGCTTCTCAAAAGTGATTTTAGGTAGATTTTCGTTGATAATCTGATTCTGGAAATCAGACTTCTGATCAGAATCAGCTAATATTTACTTCTTGAAATCTGATTTTAGTTTTGAACTCAAATTTTATTTTTTTTATTTTTATTTTAGATTTAAGTTTTAAATTTAAATTCAAATTGTAAATTTTAAATTTGAATTTTTGAATTTTAAATTTTAACTTTTAAATTTCAAATTTAAATATTTAAAATTTAAAATTTAGATATTAAATTTCAATTTAAAATTTCAAATCTCAAATTTTAATTTTCAAAATTTTAAATTTTAAATTTCATATTTCAAATTTGAGTTTTAATTTTCAAATTACACATTTCAACTTTTTAAAATTCAAAATTTAAATTTTTAAATTTTAATTTTGAATTTAAATTTTAAATTTCAAATTTTAAAATTTAAATATTCAAATTTCAAATTTCAAATTTTAAATTTTAAATTTTCAATGTCAAATTTTAAATTTAAAATTCCAATTTTAGATTTTAAATTTGAAAGTACAAATTTAAATTTAGATTTAAAAATTCAAAATATAAATTTTAAAATTTCAATTTCAAATTTTAAATTTTTGTGAAAATTTAAAATTTAAAATTTAAAATTTGCATTTAAATTCAAATGCAAATTTTAAATTTAAATTCAATTTTTAAATTATTTTAAAATTAAATTTAGTAAAAAATTATTATTTTCAAACAGTAAAATTTTTTTGCCAAACAACTTTACAATATTATTTCAGAAATATCACTTTTTATTTAAATTTAGGCAGACGCTCTACAACTTTTAAGCAAAATCAATTCTACAGAAATCACTTTTCTAGATTCTAGGCCAAACGTGCCCTAAGTGAAATGGCCTAGTGATTCTATATTGACATTTTGAATTGAGCTAGAATACTATTAAGAAGTACCAAGCGCTGGGTAATTTCCATGTCATTTCCGACGATGGGACATCCAAATCAACAATTAACTCCATTTAACATAATATACGGCAGTTGAACTTCGAAAGAAGCAAATTTATGTGACCTTTTAACATTATTTACGTAGTGATCTAGTGATCTCAAATACACTAAGGTTGAGAACATGTGAACAATAGGTAAATAAAATCAGCGAAATTTGGTTTCTAGGAAGTTCATGTGCAATAGATTATGTGTAATGGTGTCGGTCGTCAATTCGAATGCCCCATTCGTTGGAAGCAATGTGGAACTACCAAAGACTCATACCTTTAATAATATTCGAGCTCAACTCTTGGTATTTCTTTGTATAGCCCGTAATAACATCGACGCTTTCTTTTCATATTATACTCTGAACGGCATCAAGTTTGCTGAATAATGGTTGGAAAGCACCATGTGTACTATGGTGTAAAGGTGAATTCTTGGTGATCTCTTTACCTCACAAAGAAAAAAAGAGAAAATCTTGTTGATCACTTGCGGATGCATCATGATTGATCTTTAGCCTATTTTTGGTTGGTGATGTTTCTTAAACGAAAGTTGAATTGAGAGTTATGTCTTTTGCATTATTCTCTTGCATTAAGTTGAAATTCTAGCACAATGGATGTTATGCATGTGCCAGTATTTAACATAAGCTAAATAAGAGAAATTCCAGAAGATGAGATTCAATCAAAAAGATGACAAATCTTTTTTCCTCCACTAGGCTAAAGAGAAGCTTCTCCTCTGGTGGTTCAGAATGCTATTATACTTTCTTAACAAAATTAAAGGGAAAATAAATACAATGCTAATATCAGATTGGGCAGATTGTTGTGAATACAATCTATTTGCTGCACCTCAATGTAATGTACATTGGAAATTTGTGACTATTGATATGGTTCAATCGTGTAAATGGGGATTGACCTCATAAATTTGGGAAGACTAAACCTTTAGAAAGGGAAAGAAGGATAAGGTTAATATTTTGCTCCTTGATCATGAAAACTGACCACAATGTAAGCATTGTAATGGATTAATGGATCTAATTATCATGTATAACTTGCATGGCTCCTAGTGAAAATGTAGCATGCTTCTTATTTTCAAAAATAGGCTTAAATCCTATGAGATATATTATATCAAGTATGATTTACTTCCTATAGAGTGGTTCTACAGCAAAAATTCCAAAATTCCTTTACACAATGAAATTGGCCTTTGTGTAGACTGAAAATCAGGACTACTCATATAATCCTACTCTACAGATAAATGTAGGTTAGATTTAATTAAACCCAATCTAAATGTAATTTCAGCTTAGCCAACCAGGTTAATTGGAGTCTATTAAGTTAGATCTGATGTTAGCCAAATCAAGGAATTTATTTCATGTGTTGCTTGTACGATTGAATCTTAAGTTTGTTTTGACTAGCTAGAGCTGTTGCGAAATTGCTGTTTGTGTGGGTCTAATGGAAGCTGCACTTAGTTTTTTTTTTTTCCTTTTGGTTAAATGGCTTACTGCAAAACGTAGAAGCAGAAGTTGTGGTTGAACTATTTTGCTCTTTGGATGATGCAGAACAGACCGGAATCTATGTTGATCGGGTTAAATCGATTTAGTTCAAAGTTTTTTAAATTTGATTAGATTAGTTGAGCATATCTTTTAGTTAGTTAAATGAGATTTTTTAGCTATCATCTTATTTGATTTTATCTCTATTTATTTTTAGATTTTTATTGGTTAGTTAATCTCTAGATAAGGCTATTTTAATTAGTTATCTAGGATAAGATTAAATCCTAAGTTGATTATTTATAGGTAAGGTTAAGAATAGTATAAATAAGGCATAAGACTTATATGATGATAAAGATATGAATTTATGAATTTATGAATCTACAATGAAGACAAAGGCTTTGACACTGAGTTTTTTTTTTCTTCGCAAATGCATCGCCCCGGAGTGTGTCGAGTCTCGAAGCTAGTTCGATTTAGGAGTGAGTCCTGATTATCTCTTTTTTTTTTTTTCTTTTCTTTTCTATTTTTTATTTTTTTTATTTTTTTTATTTTTTTTTAATTTTCATAATTTCTTTTTTTTTTAATTATGAAATTTTTTTAAAAATAAATAAATATGCAATTTTTTTTTCACAATTTTGAAAAAGCTCTCAAAATTATAAATCATATTTTGGAGCCCTCTAAAATGTAGAACCCTATATTCCGTCCTGCTTCTTTGGACCTTGATACTCATTTTAGACATTTTGATGTTACAAAAGCTATGGGCTTTTTGTTCGCCTAGTTCAATAATTGCTGCTTGTTAGGGCAGAGAATGTCATGCCTCGAGACCGTCAATTTGATCGGTTCGGGCCCGCCAACAGACCCGCCAATCGGGCATGACCTCTTTATACCCGAAAGGAACAACAATTATCTCAAACAGCGAGTGCGCAATGAGAATACATGTATATCAGAGTAACACTACTACTAAACTGAATATTCAACTTTAAACACAGATACAACTGAATAAAGTTGAAATGAAATACTAGAATGAACATTTGCCATATAACAATTAGTTACAATTTTCTTTAGTTTATGTAGTGCATCAGCTTTCGCTAAAGTAGGAAAGTGTGGCTAAGTCACTCCAAGCATATTTAAAATACGACAAAAAACAAGTTAGGAATGTGTTGGTTCGAAGAAAAAGCCATTGGGACCAAAGTTGAGTTGGAAACAGAATTTAAAGGAAGTTCCGTATTGGGCTTCGGCTTAAAAGAGACCCCAGAATAGTCAAAATGACTGTGGGCATGTTAGGAATGGATTTCGAGCATGTCGGAGTGATTACATGGGACTTAGGGCTTCGCAGAGCGAAAACACGCTTTTCGAGGTGATGAGATTTTGGGAGTTAGACCTTTGAGGTCCGGACCTTCTGGAGAAAGTCCGGACCTTAGCAGCAAGGTCCCCACCCTAGAAAAAGGGTTTGGACTTTCCTGCTAAAAAATATGGACCCAACGTTCGGGGTCCAGACTTTTTGGAAAAAGTCCGGACCTTCAGCGCGTGCAGTGAGAACCCACGTTCGTGGTTCAAACTTTTTGGAAAAAGTCTGGACCTTCGCGACCAGAAAGCTCTGGGAGAGTGGAAAACTTATAAATAATTGTGGGCCCTGAGTATAAAAGGGTGGGGGATTTCTCCTCCAACCCAAACCGTGCAAACCCTACTCTCCCTTCACTTTCTCTCTTCTCTTTCTCTATCTAGAAGAAGAGGAGCCTTAGCTTTGGATGAGTGCCATTTGGAGGTTTTGATCTCTTTCGAAGCTACGAAACAGAAGAGGATCGCATGGAAAGAACCTTGGGAGGAAGAAGAACCCCTTCTCTACCTCTTTTGAGCAAGAACATAAGATGTGAGTTTTTAGGATTTTTGAGATATTGCGGTTTTTGGGATTTTTGAGTTCTAAAAGAGTTTCGAATGATCTCTTTTGGTTTCTAAACCTTGTTTTAGGAGTTTTCTTGGAGATTTGGAGAATCAAGCACTCCTCTTTGCAAGAGCACCCTACAAGGTGGGGAATTTCACCGAAAAAGGTGATTTCATCTCGTTTTTCTTTGCTTTCTATGATTTTAGAAGCATTGTGGTAAGAGTAGAGTACTAGAACCCTTATGTAATGGATTAATTAGGGTTTAGCCCTAAGTGGTATAAAGAGAGCAAGATTGGAGTTTAACCCTATGAACTAAGTGATCAATAAGCCTAGTTGTAGGTTGTTGGCATGGAAATGGACTTAGGAGAAAACCTTGGTCAAGGGGTCAAATGTGTGGCATGCAACCTAGGAGAAAATCTAGATTAAAACGAGTGGCATTTAACTTAGAGAAAACCTAAGGTGGAAATGTAGAGTTTCAACATAAAGTTAATAAACTCTAAGGTTAGGGTGATATGTGAGATTTGGCGGTCCTTAGGGACATCCTTGTAACCCTAGGGTAAGAAACTTAGGGTGAACATGCAAACTTGAGTAAACAAGAAAACTCTAACCTAAATGATGGTCATCGGGATATCTTGGCTATACTAGAGTTAATAACCTAAGGTAAAAGACAAAAGTAAAAGATAATGCAAATAACACCTTCGAATTTGGGACTCGTAAATTTGGGAGGTGTGCGCTGATGCCGACTCCCCGGGCATGGGCCCCTTTAGGCAAAGTACTTTCGAAAGGTTAAAGATAAAAGATATTGCAAATGATGCCTTTGAATTTGAGACTCGTTAATTAGGAGCATGACTCCTAGAGCACGGGCCCATTTGACGAGATATTTTCAAGAGGCTAAAAGTAAATAGAAAATGAAAGTGAAACATATTCTACACCTCTTGGTGTAAGAACTACGAATAGTTCTCAGTGGGTTCATTTACCGAGAAATATGTTCTATATTTTTTGGTCCAATGGAAGCAATAGTAGCAAGATAATAAGAAAACCTGTAAATACTACACTAGTATGTACTATGTAGGTATAAAATCGCTACACTAGTCCATACTCAAGGCTATAATGCTACTAGCCATGCCAAAATAGGCTACTCAACTGTACTTCGGCCACTATGTCGCTAATCAGGGATCACATCTAATCCGACCGCATTCGGTCACTTTCATTTTCTTTTACTTTTAGCCTTTCGAAAGTACTCGTCCGATGGGCCCGTGCCCTTGGAGTCATGCTCCCAATTGATGAGTCTCAAATTCGAAGGCACCATTTGCAATATATTTTATCTTTAAACCTTTCAGAAGTATCTCGTCCGATGGGCCCATGCCCTAGGGGCCGCTATACGCGCACACCCCCAAATGACAAGCCTCAAATCCGAATGTGCATTTACATTACCTTTTTACTTTTTAATTTTTTGGAAGTTTCTCGTCCGATGAGCTTGTGCCCTAGGAGTCGGCATCAGCGCAAACCTCCCAAATGACGAGTCTTAAATCCGAATGTGCCATTTACTTTCTCTTTTACTTTCCTCTTTTATCCTAGATTATTAACTCTAGAAAGTTAGGATGCCTCAAGGATACCAATATAGGTTAGAGTTATCTTGTTTACTCAATTTGCACATTCGACCCTAAGTTCTTTATTTTAGGATTACAAAATGCCCCAAGGACACCAAACACCAATCATATTACTCTAACCTTATAATTCAATGACTCTATGTTGAAACTCTATGTCACGCCCCGGGGGTTTTCAATCAGCGGAAACCGTCCAGAAAAGTATGAATTTTGCGTGTAAAATTTTTTTGCAAGTTCTCTCCCCCGGTGCGTGCCCAGATCTGCCGCATACACAGGGTCACTCTGCACGCGGACAGAGTCTCCCCTGTATATGCACGGCATCGCGGCTAGTACAGTGTTCAAATACAGTCCACAAATCAATCACAACAGTTCAACATTCATACCTACATACATACATGCATTAAAACTGAAGCAATCACACGGCCGGTCAGTTTGAAAGGATAAATCCACAATTGTTCAAAACGACGCCCACTCGGCGCCTAGATTTTTAAAGCCAGTTTCGAAAACGACATACAACCACAGGGTTTTGAAAACAGTGCCCACACGACACTTAGGTTTTGAAATCCTTTTTCGAAGTCCATAAATCCACAGGGTTTTTTGAAAACAGTGCCCACATGACACTTAGGTTTTGAAAACGGTTTTCGCAATTCTTTTGGGTTTGTTTTCTCTTTTTCTTTTCGAAAGCGGCCAACAGAAAGAGGAAAGAAAGTTTAGTAAATAAGCAAAGGGTTGCCGACATCCACACCGACCCCACGAGGGTATCGAGAACCACACATAAGACTATAGTAATAAATGGAAAGCGACAATAAAGGAGGAAGTACAATACGGGGTCTCCAAAGACCCAAAAACTCCAGTCTCGGCCTCACCGTCGCCTAACACTCCCCCCGGAAGGACCCTGTCACAAAGTGGGAAGTCAGCGACAATATAACATAATAAGGAAAGCAGGAAAAAAGAAGTGCGCCCAACCGTAAACTATCCGGAGCAACCACTCCCCCCAACACGGGGACAAGACCTCGCATACCTGCACAACCTAATCCGGGCACCTACCCCGGCATCCAACCGAGCACCTACCTCGGTAAACCACGTCGGGTACCTACCCCGACGGGTCGCACTGCTCGCACCTTGGCGCCCAAACCCCCCACCTGCGGGGGCCCCCACTACGTCACCTCGTGGGTTTACACGGGTCATAGACCACTTTTCCGGAAAAGCGCACCCTTTGCGGTGGCCAAACCGCGGGTGCGCGTGCTGCTGCCTCGAGCAAAGAAACCGACAATACCAACAGTACTCAGAAATAAGCTATAACCGCTATCATGTTAGCAACATAATGTATAATCAAGAGTAAAACTATAACCGCTACCATGTTAGCAACATAACGTATAATCGAGAGTAAAAGCGACCGCCGGAACCGACGCTAAGCACTAAAACAAAACCCACATCAAACACGAAGTAGAAGACGTGCGGAAGCTCCAACTAAAATACTCTCGCCGTGTGCCCGGACAGCTACAATAAGAAAATATTTGTTAAAAACATCGTCGTGGTTAAAAACACTCAAAAACGGCGCGAAACGGGCTAAAAACGGAGCTTCTGGACCTTTTTCTGAAGATCGGTGCACGGATCCTAGCGTGGACCGGGTCCACGACTAAACGCAGCTGCGGCGCGGCCTGGGAGCACGCTACAGCGATGGACCACGGCGTCTTGGGCCGGGCCGCGCACGGGCAGGGTCGCGCGCCGGGTCCACCGTTTCCCGCTGCGGTGGCGAGCACCGGGTGCACGCCCAGGCGTGCACCGCACGGCCTGGCGCACGACCCTGTGCGCCGGGTCTGCGCCCCCGGGCCGTGATGGCGTGCGCCGGGTGCACGCCGGCCCGGTGGACCGCGCGGCCTAGCGCACGACTTTGTGCGCCGGGTCTGCGCCCCCGGGTTGCGGAGCGTGCACCGGGTGCACGCCGGCGTGTGGACCGCGGCCAGAAAACCCCCAAATCGTGAACAGTACGTGCTCGTTTTCGGCTCTGGTTGCGACCTCGCGATCACGGCGGCTCCGGCGATGACCCCGTGAACACGGTGACGGCGGCGGCGGCCTCCCGTTTAACCACGGCGGCGGCGGCCTCCCGTTTGGTCCCCAAACTCGCCTCGCACGTGACACGACACGAAAGAAAACTCACACCGAAAACCGGAAAGACCCGAACCTCTCACCTCGTTTTCGCCGGTAAGGAAGGAAGGAGGAGGATCGTCCCGCTCTCGTTCGCCGGATTCCGCAGGATGTTCCTTCTCCCCGTCTCGTCGCCTCGGTTCTTCACGCCAACCGATGGAGGGGGAAAACTAGGGTTCAGGTTTTCTCGCACGAGACCTAACGCACAAGGAAAAAGAAAGGAGTGGGAAAAAGCCCTAAGTCCCAAACTCAAAATTAATTAGTCGTTTGGGCGCAAACCGGGGTCTGACTTACCTCGAAAAGCGTGCCAATCGCCCGACCACTTATTTGAAGCACCCGAAACTGCTAGTATCCTTCAGAAATTAATTCTGGGAGATTCCGGAGTCAGAATTCAAATCCGATCGCGCCGCCGTTCTCCGTTTCGCGAGCTCTAGTGCCTAAAAATACCCGCGAGCCCCGACGGTCTGTCCAAAAAAAGTGAATTATTAATCCAACCGTCGGACCGTTAATAGGGGTACGCATTAATTAAATAATTAAATAAAAACCAAAATACAATTTAAGAGCGGTTACTACACCACTCACCCCTTAAAAACAAGTTTCGTCCTCGAAACTTAATCCTGGGTCGCGGTGAAAAGGTCGGGGTAGCACTCCCTCATTTTTTACTCCAACTCCCAAGTTGCTTCTCGCTCCTCATGGTTGCTCCAGAGCACCTTCACGTAGGGGATGACTCGATTTCGCAGTGCTTTATTTTCCCTTGCTAGGATCCGCACCGGGGTTTCCTCGAAGCTCAGGTCCTCCTTAAGTTCGAGGGTAGAGACGTCCAGAACATGTGATGGGTTGGGAAGGTATTTCCTGAGCATCGAGACGTGGAACACGTCGTGGACTCGGTCGAGGTTAGGTGGTAGGGCAAGGCGGTAAGCCACCGGGCCAATGCGCTCCGGGATCTCGAATGGCCCGACAAACCGTGGGCTCAACTTGCCTTTCAGTCCGAAACGCTTGATCCCCTTGGATGGCGAGACGCGCAAGAGCGCGTGATCTCCCACTTGAAATTCCAAGTCGCGGCGCCTACGGTCTGCGTAGCTTTTCTGTCGACTCTGGGCGGTTAGTAGGCGCTGTCTGATGAGTCGTATCTTTGCTTCAGTTTCTTCCACCAAGTCGGGTCCCAAAAACTTCCGTTCTCCCAAGTCATCCCAACAGATCGGGGACCGACAACGTCTTCCATATAAGGCTTCGAAAGGCGCCATCTGAATGCTGGCCTGGTAGCTGTTATTGTAGGTGAATTTCACGAGGGGTAGGTAACGCGACCAACTGACTCCCCAGTCAAGTACACAGGCGCGTAGTAGGTCCTCTAGGGTCTGGATCACCCGCTCGGACTGTCCGTCCGTCTGGGGGTGGAAGGCCGTGCTAAACTGTAGTCTGGTCCCCAATGCCTGCTGTAAACTCTGCCAAAACCTTGAGACAAAGCGCGTGTCCCTATCCGAGGTAATTGATGCTGGAACTCTATGTAATCTCACGATCTCGCTGAGGTAGACTTGGGCTAGTCGATCCCGGGTCCACGTCGTATGAATCGGCAAGAAGTGCGCTGACTTGGTTAAACGGTCCACTATGACCCAGATCGTGTCGTGGCCCTGCTGTGAGCGTGGGAACCCAGTGACAAAATTCATGGTGATTTGATCCCACTTCCATTCTGGCACTGGTAACGGCTGTAGTTTTCCTGCGGGTCGCTGATGTTCCGCCTTTATCTGTTGACATACCAGGCAGTGTGCTACATGTCGTGTCACATCCATCTTCAGTTTCGGCCACCAGAAGGTCTGCTTGAGGTCTCTGTACATCTTCGTACCCCCAGGATGCGCCGCATAAGGGGCGCGGTGTGCCTCTGCCAAGATTTCCTCCTTTAATTTCGTCGAATCCGGCACGCAAATCCGCCCGCGGAATCGTAGGGTGTTGTCGGCTTCCACTGAGAAGTCGTTCTCTTGGTCTGGGGAGATCCTGTCTCGTACGAGCTGCAAGTGAGGATCAGTCTGTTGCTTTTCCCGGATCTTTTCGAACAGCGTCGGCTTGACTGTCAAGGTTAGCAGTCGTGCAACCGTGCCTGCCGGTACTACTTCCAATCTCATACGTGCAAACTCCGCGATTAGGCTGTCCTGCTCAGTTAACCCGCCTGCAGGTGTCGCTTCTTGCTGTGCTTTTCTACTCAAAGCATCCGCTACCGCGTTGGCTTTCCCAGGGTGGTATTGGATTGACAGGTCGTAATCCTTTAGTAGTTCTAACCACCGTCTCTGTCGTAGGTTTAGCTCCTTCTGGGTGAACAGGTATTTCAGACTTTGGTGGTCCGAGAATACAGTGCAGTGGACACCAAAGAGGTAGTGCCTCCAAAGCTTCAACACGAACACCACTGCGGCCAGCTCCAAGTCATGCGTCGGGTAGTTTTTCTCGTATTCCTTCAGTTGCCTGGAAGCATAGGCTATTACTCTGCCTTGTTGCATCAATACCCCTCCGAGGCCGATCCTCGACGCGTCGCAATACACTTCGTAGTCTTCACCGGGGGGTGGTAATACGAGCACTGGTGCCCTGGTTAGCCTTCTCTTTAACTCTTCGAAGCTTTCCTGACATCGGGCCGTCCAAGTAAACTTTTCCCCCTTTCTGGTCAATCGGTTCAGAGGGGCGACTATCTTCGAGAAGCCCTCGACGAAGCGTCGGTAGTATCCTGCTAGGCCCAAAAAGCTGCGGATCTCCGTCACTGTGGTTGGCGGCTGCCAGCTGAGTACCGATTCCACCTTCTTGGGATCCACTGCGATCCCTTCCGCCGAAATCACATGTCCTAGGAAGCCCACTTCGCGCAGCCAGAATTCACATTTCTTGAGCTTAGCGAACAGTTTCTGATCCCGGAGAGTCTTGAGAATCGTTCGCAAATGGTCCTCGTGCTCCTCGTCGGTGGTCGAATAGATCAGGATGTCGTCGATGAAGACCACTACGAACCGATCAATGTAAGGCCTAAAGATGCGGTTCATCATATCCATAAATATCGCGGGTGCATTCGTAAGTCCGAACGGCATCACCGTAAACTCGTAGTGGCCATACCGGGTCCGGAAGGCAGTCTTTGGGATGTCCTCCTCCCGAACTCGTAGCTGGTGGTAGCCCGATTGTAGATCTATTTTGGAGAAGACCGTCGCTCCCCGTAGTTGGTCGAAGAGGTCGTCGATTCTGGGCAGGGGGTACTTGTTCTTTACTGTGACCTTGTTGATCCCTCTGTAGTCGATGCAGAGTCTTAGGCTCCCGTCTTTCTTTCGCACAAAAAGTACCGGTGCACCCCAGGGCGACACGCTCGGTCTGATAAATCCTTTGTCCGAAAGGTCTTCAAGTTGTGCCTTGAGCTCCTTCAGTTCCACGAAGGCCATGCGGTAGGGCGCCTTCGTAATAGGCTGTGTACTCGGTAGGAGTTCGATGGGGAACACCACTTCTCGTTCAGGGGGCATCCCGGGTAGCTCCGCCGGGAAAACGTCGGGAAAGTCTCTCACCACGAGAAAGTCTGTCGGCGTCCCCGAGGGTCGAGTGATCAGGTCCACCGACGCCAAGTAGGCTACGCATCCACCCTCTACTAATCTTCTGGCTCTTACCGCTGAGATGACCGCGGGGAAGGTAGTACTTTTGCACGCCAGGTACACGTGCTCGGGGAAACCCGGTTCTTGAAGTCGCACCTGCCTTTTCTCGCAGTCGATGAGCGCTCGGTACCTCGCGAGCCAGTCCATGCCCAACACGGCGTCATACTCCTTCAAAGGTATCACCACCAAGTCCCACGGGCAAGACAGTCGCCGCCCGAGCCTGATCGGGCAGGCGGCCACGAAGTTAACCGCCTCCAAGGCCCCAGCTGCCGTGTGGACCGCCATCCGATTTGGGAGAGGGGTCTCCCCAAGGTCATGCATGAACACGAAGTCACAAGAAATGAAAGAGTGTGTTGCTCCAGTGTCAAATAGGGTTCTAGCACGGGAATTTGAAACAGAAGTAATACCTGCAAGCACATCCTCTGGTGGATCCGCCTCCTGGCGGGTCATTGAGTAAACCCTCCCGCCTGCCTGAGGTTGCTTCTCCCCCTCTCGCCGGGGTGCAGGGGGTCTGGAGGTTGACCCCATAGGGGCCTTTCCTCGTCCAGAAAGTTGTGGTGACAGTGTCGAGGCTGATGAGGTAACCGCTCCCAGGGTCAAGGGGCAGTTGTGGCGGAAGTGCCCCTGCTTACCACAGCGAAAGCAATGGTCGTGACGCTGGGGGCAATCGGGTGCCCGGTGCGCCCCCCCGCATATCACGCAGGGCCCGTCTCCCGGCCTCGGCCCTCCAGCTGGCGCGCCCCGAGGTCCTGCCTGTGGTCTCCACCGTTTGGGGGGTCGGCTCCCACTGGAAGAGCCTTCCCCCGAACCTTGCTGCCGTTTCCTGTCCTCTTGCTGCGCCCAGCCCTCCCTCCTGGCGCGCGTGACTGCAAACCCGCGCTCTACCGTAGTGGCCCTGTCGACCACTTGCTGAAAGGTGTGCAAGTCGGCTGCTTGCACCACCTCGAAAATGTTGCTCCTTAGGCCATCGACGAAGAGTTGCGCCTTGTGGGACTCGTCCCTTATGACGAACGGGACGCAGTTAGCTAGTCAGACGAACTCCCGCTGATACTCCATGACCGTCCTGTTCCCCTGCTGGATGTGGTTCAAGTCATCCTCCAACTTCTTTTTGACGCTGTTGCTGAAAAAGGCCCCAAACAGCTCCTGTTTGAACGTCATCCAGGATGGGAGTGCGGCACCCTTTGTAGGATCGGGGCGTACTGTCTTCCACCACAAGCGGGCGTTCCCCTCCAGGAAATGGACCGCTAGGGGAACCCGCTCGTCGTCCTCCATGAGCAAGTCTTCAAACAATTTCTCCATCGATCCCACCCACTTCTCGACGACCCAAGGATCGGTCGTTTCCCCTTCGAACACCGGCGGGTCGTACTTCTTGAAGTCCGCCAGGTTGGCCCGTACCCGCTCCCGCTCAGTCAACGAGGCTGTCCTCTCCCCCGTGGCGGCGGCGGCCACGGTAGGGGAAGGCGTGACCACGGTCTCCTCCAAAGTATTTCTGCCGGTGGCTCCTGGCGCCGGTCCCGTAGTCGCTGCCGGCGCAGTTGGCCCCTGCGGAGGGACCGGGGCGGCCGTCGCCGTCGCCGCCGGCTGCTATTGCGTCAACTGACGCACGTGATCCGTGAGGGTTGCCAGCTGCCCCGCCATCTCCCGCAGTTGCTGCCGCAGGAGCTGGTTCTCCGCGGCCGTCGACGTCGTCGCATCTGCTCCGGCGTCCTCAGCTGATGATCTAGTACGGGCCATGTCTGTACACACACACACAAGACAAGTCAGCTCTTGACTTCGTAAAACAAAAAACAACGGACCACCTATCGAGAGAAAGGACTCGGATTCCCCCCCCCGATCACTCACGTCCTACCATCCAATGCCCTATCCATTCCATTCATCTGTAGTCCAGTGAGGTATCCCTACGGATGTCGGCACAAACTGTTGTGATTGGAGGACCAAGTCTCTGATACCATCTTAATCTGTCACGCCCCGGGGGTTTTCGATCAGCGGAAACCGTCCAGAAAAGTATGAATTTTGCGTGTAAATTTTTTTTGCAAGTTCTCTCCCCCGGTGCGTGCCCAGATCTGCCGCATACACAGGGTCACTCTGCACGCGGACAGAGTCTCCCCTGTATATGCACGGCATCGCGGCTAGTACAGTGTTCAAATACAGTCCACAAATCAATCACAACAGTTCAACATTCATACCTACATACATACATGCATTAAAACTGAAGCAATCACACGGCCGGTCAGTTTGAAAGGATAAATCCACAATTGTTCAAAACGACGCCCACTCGACGCCTAGATTTTTAAAGCCAGTTTCGAAAACGACATACAACCACAGGGTTTTGAAAACAGTGCCCACACGACACTTAGGTTTTGAAATCCTTTTTCGAAGTCCATAAATCCACAGGGTTTTTTGAAAACAGTGCCCACACGACACTTAGGTTTTGAAAACGGTTTTCGCAATTCTTTTGGGTTTGTTTTCTCTTTTTCTTTTCGAAAGCAGCCAACAGAAAGAGGAAAGAAAGTTTAGTAAATAAGCAAAGGGTTGCCGACATCCACACCGACCCCACGAGGGTATCGAGAACCACACATAAGACTATAGTAATAAATGGAAAGCGACAATAAAGGAGGAAGTACAATACGGGGTCTCCAAAGACCCAAAAACTCCAGTCTCGGCCTCACCGTCGCCTAACACTCCCCCCGGAAGGACCCTGTCACAAAGTGGGAAGTCAGCGACAATATAACATAATAAGGAAAGCAAGAAAAAAGAAGTGCGCCCAACCGTAAACTATCCGGAGCAACCACCCCCCCCAACACGGGGACAAGACCTCGCATACCTGCACAACCTAATCCGGGCACCTACCCCGGCATCCAACCGAGCACCTACCTCGGTAAACCACGTCGGGCACCTACCCCGACGGGTCACACCGCTCGCACCTCGGCGCCCAAACCCCCCACCTGCGGGGGCCCCCACTACGTCACCTCGTGGGTTTACACGGGTCATAGACCACTTTTCCGAAAAAGCGCACCCTTTGCGGTGGCCAAACCGCGGGTGCGCGTGCTGCTGCCTCGAGCAAAGAAACCGACAATACCAACAGTACTCAGAAATAAGCTATAATCGCTATCATGTTAGCAACATAATGTATAATCAAGAGTAAAACTATAACCGCTACCATGTTAGCAACATAACGTATAATCGAGAGTAAAAGCGACCGCCGGAACCGACGCTAAGCACTAAAACAAAACCCACATCAAACACGAAGTAGAAGACGTGCGGAAGCTCCAACTAAAATACTCTCGCCGTGTGCCCGGACAGCTACAATAAGAAAATATTTGTTAAAAACATCGTCGTGGTTAAAAACACTCAAAAACGGCGCGAAACGGGCTAAAAACGGAGCTTCTGGACCTTTTTCTGAAGATCGGTGCATGGATCCTGGCGTGGACCGGGTCCACGACTAAACGCAGCTGCGGCGCGGGCCGGGAGCACGCTACAGCGATGGACCACGGCGTCTTGGGTCGGGCCGCGCACGGGCATGGTCGCGCGCCGGGTCCACCGTTTCCCGCTGCGGTGGCGAGCACCGGGTGCACGCCCAGGCGTGCACCGCGCGGCCTGGCGCACGACCCTGTGCGCCGGGTCTGCGCCCCTGGGCCGTGATGGCGTGCGCCGGGTGCACGCCGGCCCGGTGGACCGCGCGGCCTGGCGCACGACTTTGTGCGCCGGGACAGCGCCCCCGGGTTGCGGAGCGTGCACCGTGTGCACGCCGGCGTGTGGACCGCGGCCAGAAAACCCCCAAATCGTGAACAGTACGTGCTCGTTTTCGGCTCCGATTGCGACCTCGCGATCACGGCGGCTCCGGCGATGACCCCGTGAACACGGTGACGGCGGCGGCGGCCTCCCGTTTAACCACGGCGGCGGCGGCCTCCCGTTTGGTCCCCAAACTCGCCTCGCACGTGACACGACACGAAAGAAAACTCACACCGAAAATCGGAAAGACCCGAACCTCTCACCTCGTTTTCGCCGGTAAGGAAGGAAGGAGGAGGATCGTCCCGCTCTCGTTCGCCGGATTCCGCAGGATGTTCCTTCTCCCCGTCTCGTCGCCTCGGTTCTTCACGCCAACCGATGGAGGGGGAAAACTAGGGTTCGGGTTTTCTCGCACGAGACCTAACGCACAAGGAAAAAAAAGGGAGTGGGAAAAAGCCCTAACTCCCAAACTCAAAATTAATTAGTCGTTTGGGCGCAAACCGGGGTCTGACTTACCTCGAAAAGCGTGCCAATCGCCCGACCACTTATTTGAAGCACCCGAAACTGCTAGTATCCTTCAGAAATTAATTCTGGGAGATTCCGGAGTCGGAATTCAAATCCGATCGCGTCGCCGTTCTCCGTTTCGCGAGCTCTAGTGCCTAAAAATACCCGCGAGCCCCGACGGTCTGTCCAAAAAAAGTGAATTATTAATCCAACCGCCGGACCGTTAATAGGGGTACGCAATAATTAAATAATTAAATAAAAACCAAAATACAATTTAAGAGCGGTTACTACACTCTACATATCTCACCTTAGGTTTTTTCCTAAGTTAATGTCACTCAATCCGACCTAGATTTCCTTCTAGGTTTCATGCCACACATATTCCAACTTGATCTAGGTTGTCTCCTAACTCCATATGCCACACATTTCAACCTAGGTTTTTCTCAGTTAATTTTCATGCAAGAACAACCTACAACTAGGTTTATTAATCACTTTCATGCAAGGCTAAATCTTGAAAATTTCTTTTTTATACCCACTTAAGGTTAAATCCTAATTTAACCCACTACACAATAGTTCAAGGATTTTACTCTTAAAACAATGCTTCTAAATTGAAGAAAGCAAAGGAAAAAGAGATGAGTTCACCTTTTTTGGTGAAATCTCCCACTTTTGTGTCCTATTGTAAGAACTTGGACTTAATCCACTATTTCTCCAAGAAAATTTCTAAAATTAGGATAAAAACTCATAAGAGATCAATAGGTCTCTTCTAAAGCCCATAAAATTCGAAAATACTAAAACCCTAGAAATTTACCTCTTGTGCTTGCCCCAAAAACATGGAGAAGAAGCATCCTTCTACCTCCAAGAACCTTCTTTGAAAGTCTCCATCAAGTCTCTTGCCTCACAAAAGATCAATCTCTTCAATCCTCCAAGCTAGGGTTTCCTCTCCTAAGTTTGTAGAGAGAAAGAGAAGAGAGAAATGAGGAGGAATGGTGAAAATGGTGTTTGGCTGTGAAAGGGGTGTGCTTTAAGTTGGGCTAACCCTACTTAAACCCCATACTAACCATGGTGAAACCACTATGCACGTGCTGTCAGGGGCTTGGAGTACCGGTACACGAGTTGAGGTACCGGTACGCGGGCTCTGGTACAGGTACGCGAGGTCCCATACCGGTACGTCTCCCCTGGTTCCTCAAAACCCGAGAGTTAGGTTTTCTCAGCCTTCAATGGGGTTCCGGTACATGGCTTGAGGTACCGGTACGCCATGCAATGCTTGCAGTTTTTCATAGACTTTGATTTTCCAAGCTCGCTTTCTAACTCAACTTTGGTTCGGATGTCTTTTGCTTCGAACCAACTTACTGTTAACTCGTTTTAATCATATTTTTAAACATGCTCAGGGTGACTTAGCCGCACTTTTGCCAATTTAGCAAAAGTCGGTGCACCACATCCCTCCCTCCTTATAGGAGTTACGTCTATGAAACTAAAATTTCGCATACCTTAGCTTAATCCTCGAATAAGTGAGGATGCCGCTCCCGCATTGCGCTCTTTAGCTCCTAGGTAGCCTCTTGCTCACTGTGGTTAGCCCACAACACCTTTACGTACGGGATGGAGCAGTTCCTCAAACTCTTCTCTTGCCGACCAACTATTTTTGTCACGCCCCGGGAGTAAACCAGAATTTTGGCTCGTCAACAGATCCGCCGTGTACGCGGAATTTTTCACGTACACGAAGCGCCACAACCTGCTCAAGTATAAGAGGAGTATACAAAAGAACAAAAGAACAGAGTTGTAAACTAAAATCATCTAAGACTAAAACTGTATAAGTAAAAACAGGTACAATAACATCTCCTAGAGTACAAATATACAGAAGTCATCTCTCAGATATGTAATATACAACCAGCTGGCTAAAACCAGACCCAAATATACAGTAGTCTGAATAACTAAACTATAAATAAAGTAAATAATACAACACTGGGTCCACCACTAGCTCTCAAGGTGGTAGGAGGTCTATCTAGCCATCGATCCCCCTCGCCACTATCCGCCGGCACTGCAATAGCCGCTAAGAAACCTAAAAAGGAAGGGAAAAAGGAGGGATCAACAACGGATGTGAGAACTACTAAAAACTAGTAGTTCTCAGTGGGTATATCATCTAACTCCGACCTACCCACCAAGTCTACTAGAGGCAAGAAAGGAGAAAGCGGTAAAGCATGAAAGTAAAACTACTGATATGAAAACTATCACTATTATGCCTCTAATGCTAAAATGTACAATAACCGGTGTAAGTATGCATCACTGAAAGACAACTGCCGAGATATAACCCAATCTAGCCGACCGGCACAAAACCTGGTCCCGCCTGCGCTCGCATCACAATCGGTCACACTAACAGCCGTGCAGCGCCGATGTGGAATCATACTCAAGTATCAATCTAACCGCTTACTCCGGAGTGGCACTCGAGGGGTGCGACCCTGCTCGAGAAAGTAACCAGGTCGAGTATATAGCATGCCAAAGTCATAATTATGTTCAAAGTGAAAGACTCTATCCACTAATGCAATCCCGACTCCAAACTGATGCATAATCACTAATCGGCCAAACCGCCCAAAATCCGCGGTTGCCGAACAACTCCCGAGTCCAATAATCCGGTGCTATCCCACCTGACTCGATACATGATCTCTAATAGGTCCAACCGCCCAAAATCCGCAGTTACCGAACATCCCACGAGTCAACAATCCAGTGCTAACCCACTCGACTCGATAATAATGACTACACTATCCCCAAACCCATGCTCAAAGCCCCGAGCAATATGAATCAACACGGAAGGAGAGAAGAATACAAGTTTTCTCCTAAGTTTAGTTCCAACATGATAGTGTAGTAACAAAAGAAAGTAACCTATCTAGATGTCCATACAAGCATGCAAGTGTTCTCTCACCATATAGGTTCAAATCACAACATGACAACAAGTTTAAGCATGATTTACACAAGTATAGGAAACATGGATCAACAATCATCATGCTGCAATTAAGTACGCTAAGTGAGTATGTCGCAGTTTAGATGTGCTCTAGAAACCCGCCTGGAAACGTGTCGATCCAAAGTCCGATCGAGCTGAAAATCGGCGTGTACGATCCCCTATCTCCTACCGATCCAACGAATCCAAAATCTCCAAAAGATCACTGTCGGATTGAGCAGAAAAGCGAAAACACCGCCCTCAGCGTAGAACTCCAGCAAGCGACGTAATTGAGGAAAGAATACAAATTCTGTAGTAATTACCTCAATAGGATGCCCTAAACTTGGTTCCTAAGTTCCTATCCCACTTAGGAACATCTAGGAATTTTTGAAAAACAATCCTCAAGTCTAAAAACTCAAGTAATGATCCAATTACACAAGTGCTGTCCAAAACAGGGTAGATTTCAGCAAGCAAAGTTCATGTAGTTGTAGCTCTCAAATTCAACGTATTCTCAGGATGAAACCAATAAAAGAAATGCTCACCAAGATCTAGAGGATGTCACCAAGGTCCTAGATCATCATAAAATTCCGTAAGTGCCACGAAATTAGTCCCCAAAGTGAGATTGTACAAAAGGTTAACTAAAAACCAGCAAGTAACATTCTGCTGGTTAAGAAGTCAATAGAAGACTAAATAACTCAAACAAAATACCTCAAAAAATCTGTAAAAAAGGTCTCCAGCTGATCTTCAAGAAGTCTAGAACATCCCCATGAACTTTAATCCTCAGTTTCATAAGAAAAAGAAAGAGAAAACTCATAAACACCAAGTTTTGTCCAGAAATCCAGACTGCAAACAAGAGGTCCAAAGATAGCTTAAAATAGTTGGTTTACAGTCTAAATGAAGGTCCCTCACAAATATGAAACTTGTAGATCTACCAAAGGTGAAGCTCTCCTCCAAATATCAGCTCAAAACTCCAAGTATTCTGTCCAGAGGAAGCTCGGGAAGATTCGTCGACGAAGCTGCCAGTAGTTGAAGTAGTGAACCAAGGTCATCCATGGTGATGCAGAAGGAAAGAATAAATCTCTCCAAGCCCTTCCAAGCCTTGCAACAATGGAGGAAACAACAAAAGGCACTCTTGGGGACGAAAGAGGGCTATTTATAGCCCAAAGAGTGTTGTAGAATGGATCCTCGGACCTTAAACAGAACCAGTAGAAAAATCACCAAGCTTCAACTCAAAGGGGAAGATTCGAGCGCTCGAAAACACCCCGTGTGCGACGGAAACCGCTCCTGAATCCACGTGTCGCAAGCTCCAGCTCCCTGCCCGACGCGACGGCTCCGCTAATCCCGTGTTGCCACGCATCACGCCTCGCCCGAGGATGCACGCCGGGCCAATGGCGCGCAGCCACGTGCCTTATCCACAGGCGGTGAGCTCGAGGCGGCGGCTCCACCAATCAGCGCCCGCCACGTGGCGCTCCCTCGGCGACCGCGCTCGATGCGAGCTGTGGGGCGGTCGCGAGTACGACCCGCTAACCCGCGTACCCGGACCCGCTAACCCGCAACCGCCCGCATTGACTTGCCCCTGGTCAGCACTACAGTAGCGCTCGTACAACCGGGCTCCCGGATCCACTATTTGTAACGACCCGGCCCACTAGCAATAATAACTCGTTGGGCCCAAACCACAGCCCAAAATGCTTAAGCCAAGTTATTATTACTAGTGTCTATGTCTTTTATAAATCCAATCACAATTCCACCCACATCCGATGTGGGACAATTGGGGGCGTCACACTAATGGGCACCCGAATCCACTCCAAAAACACAACAACAGTGTTTTTGTCTAGTTTTTCGCGCTGAGTTCGTTTTTTGCGTCCGTTTTGCGCGTAAACGCCTCCGACACTTGACAAGTGTGTCATAATGCCACTGACCACGGGGCCAAGCCAATCATCAGGATTCGGGTCTCCACAATCTTCCACACCCGTAGATCCAGCGGTGGATAGTTGATAACGTGAGCCGGGTCGTGAACATACTGACAGAGCTGGGATATATGGAAAATATCGTGTACTCCCACCAACTCCGGAAGCAATGCCACTTTGTAAGCCACAGAGCCGACTCGCTCCAACACCTCATAAGGGCCAATAAAGTGAGGACTTAGCTTTCCCGCATCCGAAATCGCACTACGCCCTTAGTAGGTGATGCCTTCAAGAACATATGTTCGTCGACGTCAAATTCCAAGTCATGTCGCCTTTTGTTGGAATAACTCTTTTGCCGACTCTGCGTCGTCAATAGCCGTTGACGCGCAACTCTCACTTTCTCCTTGGCCTTTTGTAATACGTCGTGGCCCAAAATTGATTTCTCACCAACCTTGCTCCAATGCAATGGAGATCGGGATTTTCTGCTATATAACGCCTCAAATGGTGCCATACCAATGCTGGCCTGAAAACTGTTGTTGTGGCAAACTCCACCATCGGTAAATACTGTTGCCATCCGGCCCCATAATCCATTACGCACACTCTCAACATATCCTTGAAGATTTGATTGGTCCTCTTTGATTGCCCATCGCTCTGAGGATGATATGTTGTGCTAAAATCAAGGCGTCCTAAGTCTCGTGGAAACTCTTCCAAAATTGCGAGACGAACCGGGGATCCCAATCCGAAGCTATTTACGCGGGCACTCCATGTAGGCGCATGATTTTATCAATGTACAATTGCGCCAACTTGTCTCTCGACCATGTGGTGTGGATCGGCAAGAAATGTGCTGCCTTAGTCAATCGATCCACCACCACTCATATCACGTTGTGGCACGCTTGTGATTTGGGCAAGCCCACGATGAAATCCATCGCGATATTCTCCTACTTCCAAATAGGTATCGACAGACTTTAAAGTTTGCCCGCCGGAAGTCGATGCTCTACCTTGACTTGTTGGCATACTAGGCACTGAGCCACAAAGCGACCAACATCTTTCTTCATATCCGACCACAAGAAATGTGTTCTAAGATCTTTGTACATTTTGGTGCCGCCGGGGTGAATTGTGTACGGTAACCGGTGTGCTTTTTGAAGAATTTCCATTGTGAATCTCTTTATCGATAGGCACACACAACCGACCCCGAAACTTCAAGACTCCTGAGTCTACACTGAAGTCCACCGCGCTCCCGCCCTCGATGTCAGACCACTCATTTTAGAGTTTCTCATCAATATTTTTCTTTTCCTTGATTTTCTCCAACAAGGTGGGTTACACTCAAAGTGTCATAAGAGTCGCGGAGCGCGGGAAGCCGCCACTTCCAATCAAAACCATCACATTTCTGTTTGCAACGGGTACTGATCAGTAATCGCCATGGCGAGATTTTCCACTGATTTTCTGCTCAATGCGTCGGCCACCACATTTGCTTTTCTCGGGTGATTTAGGATACTGACATCGTAATCCTTTAGTAGCTCAAGCCACCGACGCTGCCTCAGATTCAACTCATTTTGAGTAAACAGGTACTTGAGGCTTTTGTTATTCGTGTAGATCTCACAATACTCGCCATATAAATAATGCCGCCATACCTTCAGTGCAAATATCACTGCGGCAAGCTCGAAGTTTTGGGTGGTGTAATTCTGTTCATAGCTCTTCAGATGTCGGGAGGCATAAGCTATAACCTTCCCCTCTTGCATAAGTACACACCCCAAACCACTACCGGATGCATCACTATACACCACGAAGTCTTTCCCCGCTGTAGGTAATGTGAGGATTGGAGCCTGTCACACCCCGGGCCCCAGCGGAAGCCTACCCGGCATGTGCACAGACCCGCCGTGTGCATAAGGCACCCCTGGTACACACAAGGCGTATACAACAATAAAGTGGAACGAAAGCGATATACACATCCTACTAGTAATCAGAGCACAAGTACAATTAGGCTGCATAGAAGAAGAATAGATAACTACAATCATACAAGAAGTACAACCAATATACAAAAGTAGTCCTCTCAAGTATATCCTATCAAATACATGGGTGGTTTCTAAAACAAAATACAACAACACCTCTCCAACAAAAATAAAAGAAAAGGTGTCATGTAACTACCTCGCAAGGCCCTGGAGATACTCTAACTACGCGAAATCCCCTTGCCACGATCCCGAGCCTCTCCCGCAATGGATGGCTCTGAAATAAAACAACAAACCAATGGGGGTGAGAACTGTTAGTGGATAGTTTCTAGTGGGCAAAAGCCGCTGAGAGAAGCGAAATACACCACTAGGTCAACTGAGGCAAAAGATAGTATAACTGCTAAAATAAAATGCAGATAAATAATAACTAGAGTAAAGTAATTCTACTACTATCATGCCTTTATGCTCAAGTACAAGGTGATAACGATATGAAACTATCATGCTATCATAATGTCCAACTACTATGAATGTATCATCTATGTTGTCACGCCCCGGGGGTAAACCAGAATTCGGGCTCGTCTATAGATTCGCCGTGCACACGGAATTTCCCGCATACACAAAGTGCTAAAACCTACTCAGATATAAGAGGAGCATAAAAGAGCACAAATATAGAACTGAAAATTAAAAACTATCTCAGACTGAAACTGTAAAAGTAAAACAATATAATACAACATTATCTCCCATAGTACAAAAATAAAGTACAACCAGCTGGCTAAAGCTAGATCCAAAATAAAATAATAAGTATATCAGTCTGAGAAAAGGGGTACAATAAAATGTCTATCTCAGTCTCTCTCTTTGGTAGGAGATCTATCTACTTGGCGATCCCCTTACCTTGATCTGCTGTGGAAGGACCAGCAACTGCCGCAGAAGACTCTACAAAAGAAGGGAAAAATAGAGGGGAGCAGCAATGGGTGTGAGAACTACTAGAAAAATCAGTAATCCTCAGTGGGTAAATCATCAATACTCCGACGTACCCACCGAGGTTATTAGAGGCAAGAAAGGAGCTGAAGTGGTAAAGCTGAAAGTAAATTCTACAGGTAAAAGAAACTAACACTACTATGCCTCTAATGCTATAATGAATGATAACAATTGTATATGCATGCATCAGTGAAAATAACTGCCGAGATATAACCCAATCAACCCGAGCCGGACAAGCTCGGCCACCGCCTGCGCAACATCACAATCGTGTATCAACGACGTGTAATCATACTCAAGTATCAACTAACTGGCTGGCACTCACAGTCCGGTCCTGCTGCCAACTCCGGAGTGGTTCTCGAGGCTAGCGACCCGCTTGAGGAAAGTAACCCAGTCGAGTATCTCAATAAGCAGGTAATAGTCATAACGATGCTCAAAGTGGAAGACTATCAACTAATAAAATTCCGGCCCCAACCTGATGCAAAATCAACAACCGGCTAAACCGCCCAAAATCTGCGGTTGCCAAACCAACCCACGAGTCAACAATCCAGTGCCA
Source organism: Tillandsia leiboldiana (assembly GCA_029204045.2). Classification (NCBI taxonomy): domain Eukaryota; kingdom Viridiplantae; phylum Streptophyta; class Magnoliopsida; order Poales; family Bromeliaceae; genus Tillandsia; species Tillandsia leiboldiana. Next base: position 16,869,959 of record CM055061.1, read on the forward strand.
ATCCCCCCAACTCGCTACAAGATCTCAAATAGGTCTAATCGCCCAAGATCCGCGGTTACCCAACATCCCACGAGTCAAAAACCAGTGCTATCCCAATCCGACTCGATAATCACAACTACACTATCCCAAACTCATGCTCAAACCCCGAGCAACATGAATCATACAAGGAGATAAGGAATGGAAATAACAAGTTTTCTCCTAAGTCAATTCCAACATGATAGTGTAGCGATAAAAAAAGTGGCCTATCTAGATGTCCATACAAGTATGCATTTGTTCTCACATAAGATGGAATAAAGATCAACAAAACTGACCACTCTCATATAGGATAGGCTAAGAACCATCAAAGATAACCATTTAAGCATGATTTACATAGGGATAGTGAAAACAAGATCAAACATCATCATGTTGAATTCTAATTGCGGGTAAATCACAGATTTGATGTGCTCAACAATCCACCTGGAAATACGACGATCCGAGGTCCGATCGTGCTAAAAATCGGCGTGCACGATCCCCTGCCTCTTACGAATCCAATGCACCAAAGATCACCCCGAGATCACTGCCGGATCGAGCACAATCACTGAATCAATGACTGCTGCGCAGAATTTTTGGAAAATTCCAGCAAACAACTACATTGAAGGAATAAGTAAATTCTGCATAGTATACCTCAAAGTAAAGCTCCAACAGAAATTCTAAGTCCTCTATCCAAGGATCATTACCAAATTCTCAAAAATCCATCTTTAAGTCCCCTTAATTATCAAATTAACCAATGCAAGCAATGTTGTTCAGAATTGCATCAAAATTTCAGCAAGCACTTCCATGAAGTGTAGAGACCAAACCAAAAGGAATTTCTAATTGAAATCAAAAGAGGAAATGTTCACCTTGATCTTAAAAAGATGTTCAAACTCTGAAATCCAAAGAATAACCCAAAATCACCACCAAATCTGCATCCCCAAGGTTCATAGATCAAAATAATGTCCAATACAAAATTTTGCAGTAACCTCTGTCACAGGGTCAAGAAGAACGAAAAAGTTACCTTGGCAAATGAACTCCAAATTCAGCAAGAAGGGTACCAATGCGTTCCTCTACGAGTGTAGATGCAAATCAAGTCTTTAAATTTCAAAATCCATGCACAAATCACCAAGAAAGTTCATAAATACTAAATACTGACCAAAACTCCGCCCTGTGCACGAGGGCTCCAGAGATGAAGTAAAAACCCCAAGAAAACTCGAGAATGGATGGAAATGTTTAATACCAAAGTTGTAGGCCTACCTCTCTTGAAGATCCCTTCCAAATTTCAGCCACAGATTCCAAGTGGTTTGTCCAGGAGAGGCCGCGCACTAAACGTCGATGGAGGTGGCTGAAACTGCAACAATGGTGGAGCTCTCCAAACTTGGGGAAGAAGAAGTTGAAGCTCCTTGGATCCTCCAATGGTGGTGAAGATGTAGAGGGGTTGAAGGGCTTCCTCACTGCAAGAGCTCTCCAAAAACCAACTTGCCAAAATTCTAAAAATAGGGGAGAAGGGGCCTATTTATAGGCTCACAAAATTCACTAAACTTCAGCTTTTGGGGGAGATTTCGAGCGCCCGAAACACTTGGGCGCAGGAAGAGGACACGTGGCGGCAATCCAGCTAGCACCCGAAATCCCGATCCGCAGCTCCGGTTGCGCCACGTGTCGCCGCGTGGTAGGCGGGTGCCAGCGAATAGCTGAGCGCCACGCGTCCCTGCGTATGGGGAACCCGCACGCCGCCCGCCCCGCACGCACGCTGCGCCAATTAGAGCGCGATGCGTGGTTCCTATTGGCCACTCCCGCAGCGACACGTGTCCAGCGTTGACCAACCACGCTGCGACGCGTGGCACGCCTGCTGGTTCTTGGTCGCGGTGCGGTGCACCGATATTTCGGGCGCCCGGATCTTGATTCCAGGCGCCCGAATTCGGCCCAAACACAAAATTTATGTGTTTTGATCGTTTCGTCGCGCTGAGTCCGTTTCTCGCGTCCGTTTGGCGTACAAACGCACTCGACACACAAAAATAGGTGTCTACATGCCGCTGACCACGCAGTCGAGTAACACAAGGATTCGCGTCACCACATATGTGATGTTCAATGTCAAGTTTAGTTAACTTTAATCATTTTCTCTTGAAGACTTTCTTTGAGTCTTAGCTTGAGCCACGCCTTATGGTCCCGTGGTGGCACTCCCCAACGGAGCTATGCCTATCCAACGACATCCCAATCGGCACCCAATCCCGCACGGCGACCATATGTCGCAAATGGCCAACTCCGGAGTGCCGGCTTGGAGGGAGCGACCCTACCAAACATGTGCGAATGAGCACGAACGGCAAGCAAGCAAGTCCCGATCATCGTGTCTAAAATACGGAATAGCAATTATTGTGTCTAAACACGGAATGGCATCATCGACCTTTAGGTCGGAGTATAGTATCCCAAGTGTCAATGTCAAGTATGTAATGTAAGTAATGTCATAATGAAAGAGTTTAACATACATTAGTTGTCATCATATCTCAAACATGGAATCTCACAATTTCCTCTTGGTTGTACTAGTTTAAAAGTTTTCTACGTCTACACTAAATGGCACTAATGTCATAATGACCATTTGTACATGATCATATGCATAACATGTCTCAATTCTCCTATAGCAAGTATAGATGTTCTCTATTCATATCCAAACTCTTAAGTTCACGATAATTACTATTCAATCCCCCCTCAAAGTGCCCATGCACATGCAATGTTCACCTCTACTACATAGAGTATGAAATTTTTTACACATGAAGGGGTTCAAATGTATGATCATAAATCATGATAAATCAAACGATACGTGTTTAATGTAACAACAATGCCCTAAAAGTCTATGGAAGACATAGGGGGAGTTGACCCATTTCGGTGAGGTCAAACCCACCGGATAGATGTCAAAACCTTGTGGAAGATCCAAACAAAGTTGCCCACACTTCCTCTTATGCCCTAAGAGAAGTTTCAAAAGGGTCAAAACATCACAAAAATCTAATCATGAAATTTCTTAAAGATCATAAGGAAAATGGGTGGAAAATATAATAGCTCAAAAATTCTTGCAAGATCTTGAAATCAAAGCAAGTAAAGCTTCGAAACCAACCTACAAGAGTATTCTACACCCATCAATTCCACCTCAAAAGCTCTAAATCAAAAAACCCCAAAATAAATCCTACTTTCCAAAAATTAGGTTTCCAACAGTAAAAACCTCAAAGAGAAGGAAAAGACGAGTTCCTAACCTCTTGTAAGCTCAAATCCCACCTTGAGGTTGCAAGAAAGGGGAACTAGTCCTCCAACACTCCTTCATGCTCTTTCTTCCCTCCAAGACCTTGTAGCAAGCTCCAATGGTGGAGAGAAGAAAGATGAAGATGAAGCAAATGTGAGAGAGAAGTTGGAGAAAAAAATTTAAGAAAACCCACCTTGGAGCTTTCCCTCTCACTCTCTCTTGCACTCTCCAAATGAGAGGAGAAGAGGGGAAGAAGGGTGTTAAAAATTCTATTGTAACAATATCTCCAAAGCAAGGTTCGAAGTGCTGTGGCACGGGGGCGTGCCGCTCGCCGCCTGGCACGGTACGGTACCGGCACGCTTGCGTGCCGACATGTGGCACGCTTGCGTGCCGATGGATACGCATGACCTCCCAGTGGCACGCTCTGGCACGGTTTTTTTTAATTTTTTTGTTCCCAATAAGCTCTTATAATATTGTTTTGAACTGTTTAGTCAAAAAATTATGAATATTAGCTATATATAGCTTACTACACTCACCAATTAACATACTGATAATTTTTTTATATATATAAAGTACAACTATATCTCATAGAGAATAGAAATAACAATATAATAAATAAATTCACAAGTATAATAAGTATATAAATTTACATATTTATAGAGAGAAGACTACTTAATTCCACGTAGATTGTCGCGGTTGATCATATGGCATAGTGTGATCTGCAGATATCAGATTTATTTGACAATGTTGGTATAAATATTTCTGGTATTGTGGAAAAGTCATATATTCGTGATATATGTCATTGTATTGGCGTACGTAATGTCCATATGCAATTGGATCGCTGATATGATCGACAACAGTTACTTGTACTGGCATATGGACTGCAACATCATAAGGATAATGTGGATATGCAGTATTATCGCTATACGATTCGGCACACGAACTTTCACTATATGAAGGTATGAATGGATCATAATCATGTCTCTCACCATAAAAGTCATGTTGATATGAGGGATACGATGAAACTGAAGTACTATCAAACCGTGTGCGCAAATTATCATCCCTTCGTGGGTGCCCAGTTGACACCGCTTCCAAACCCTCTCTCATCTCCCTATAATCGTGTTGTGAGGGCCTATTACCTTTTCTGCGATCATATACCACTCCAGATGTTTGACGTGGTCTCGACCCATGATCAGCATCTTGAGTGGCATGAGTGAAATTTTGCTCTTCAGTAAATATAAGACCACCTCTGCCCTCATCTCCACCCTCCTGTTGTGTTGGTGGAAATGCATTCACCACCATCCCCACCACCATCCCCACTGCTATTGGTGGTGTCATCGTCATCGCTACATTCATTTTTGGACCGTGGTAACTCAGAATCTGATGGTGTCGATGTATCGCTATCTTCATCAAGCGAGATTGCATCAGCTGCATCTAATGGATTCTTCGATGTCATAATTTTTTTACCCTTACCACTTATGACTGTTGTTGAAGGTCTCTTTGCGACAGACGATGTCTTCTCTTTTTCTGATTGACTTTGAGTACGACGTGGGCGACCATGTCCAGGTCCCATCATAGGACGCTCAAATTCTACATCAGAGTCATCCACGAGATTTTGTGATTCTTCGCCCAAAGATGCTTGTTCTTGCACATTACCTAACTGATTATGAGACCCCTCTATATTCTCATTAGCCCATCTTTCTGCATCACTAACTCCTGCTTCCTCAGCAATTATCCTGAATGGTCGTGGTGGATCTCCAGGCTCATCGAGCAAAGGGTCCTCTTGATTCTCTGTCTTGTAGCCAATCAAATATGAGGTCTGATTCATCATTGATAAAACTTGCATCTAAGGAATCATAAATTTTTAATTCCTTTTCCCTATCATACTCCGCTCGCATGCATCTTAAACGGAGTCTCATATTATAGTGGACATAAACTAGCTTCTCTAATCGAGCGTACGCTAATCGGTTACGCACTTTGGTATATATCAATGCGAAGGTACTCCAGTTGCGCTCACATCCACTAGACGTTGTTTGAGATAAAACACGCACAGCAATTTTCTTTAAATGCTTTGCTGATCCACCGTATTGTAGCCACCACTCAGCTGTCCAATTAAAAATTAAAATTATATCAAAATAAGTTTATCGTTAGATATAAAATATGTAATTATTTAGTTACTTACTGGAATCGGTGTTGTGTCTCCCGTTAATTGCACCCGCATCGCCAAAAGTTCCAGTGGATTCACGAAATATTTTTTCCTATATTATGTGATATTATAATACATTATAATAATGAGGAATTAGCATATTAACATATAATAAATTAATAATATATTAAAAAAACTATTGTACCTCATTTATGGCAAGAGCGGCATGCATTGGATCCATTTCCAATCTATTGATGACATTTCGTAATGCCTTTAATAATTCATTATCATATCCAAGATTATAACGATGGTGGTACGACGGATTAAGATAATAACCTATCATTAAAAAAAAAATAACTCCATCAACAATGCAAGAATACAATTGAATAATCACTAACAAATAGTTTTGTTATAATTTATACTTGCCTGCGAGGTGCAGATCCCGACCCATCTGAACTTCCCAACGTTTGTCGATAATTTTTAGATAAGATTGACATCGCAATGGATTGACTTTCTTGATAGTCTCTTTAGCCATCCTCAGTTTATGATAGACGTGTCCCATTTGAGGTATTTTTTCCTGATCCACCAATCGAAGTACCACGTATAGAGGATCCACAATATCAACAATCTCTTTCACATAATCCCAAAATTTGGTGGACTGAATTATTTGCTCAATACTCTTTCCATCAGTCTTGAAGGCATAACGAGATGTTTGCCATTCATTTGATGCAAACATAGACTTTAAACCATTTTTGGCTTTAAGGATACTGTTTAGAGCGATAAAATTTGTGGCAAATCGTGTGATACCAGGACGTAAGATCTCTTGTCCAATGAATTTGGACATTAAAGCATGGACTCAATTATGATTATATAAATACTTAGATACACGTTGAGCAGTATCTATAATATTTTTTACCCGATTTATCGTACCAAAGTCAGACATCATTAGGTTGATAAAATGTGCCGCACAAGGAGTCCAAAATATGTGTGGATGCCTTTGCATCAGTAGGTTGCCAGCTTACTTGTAGTTTGAACCATTGTCTGACACTACCTGTACCACATTTTTCTCACCAATCTTACCACATTTTTCTCACCAATCTCACCAAGAACTTGCTCCAATAATGCATATATATAATCAGCATCTTCAAATCGACCGGTCGCATCAACTGACTTGTGGAAGACCACCTTGCCATTGCAATAAAATAAAAAATTTATGATGCTCAAATGTGTATGTGATGTCCAACTATCACACATTAAAGTAACACCATACATCTCCCACTGTTGTTTGAAGTTTTTTATCCATGCATGGATATCATTGACCTTCGCATCAAGGTATTTGCCGGCGATCTCATACGGTGTTGGGGGTTCAACTCCTGGACCCTCCTTTTGTACGACAGTGATAATTGATCTATAATATGGACTGTTTGCTACATAGGAAGGAATATGAGTAAAGTGAAAAAACTTTGCTATTGCTCGACCAATTCTGCCTTTTTTATCTTTTTTGAGCATTGTATCTATGCGCTGTTGTTGAGCATCTGGACCAGGAAATGCCATTGAGTCTATATTTATAATATTTGGACCTTTTCCACTTTTGTTTTGGTATATTTTTTAATCTGTCGAACGCGCGGCCAACAGAACCATTTCGAGATAAACCTGATGGCGCAGAGCCAGATCTAGACCCGCCACCGGCATCAAACTGAGAGGTCGCAAATTGTGCTCTATGTCGTTGGACTTCATCTTGCTGCCATCTTTCCTGTAAAGATGCTTCCACGGCAGCTCTAGTATCAATATCAAATTCATCACCTGTACCTTCATATGGGTCAACAGAGGGATACTTGGCTGCTCGTTTATCTAGTTCATCTCGATCATCCCTCATTTTCTGTTTTGCTAATTTTGTAGATTCTAACTCAATTTTCATTGCATGTCTTATTTCTTGAGGAACTTTAGTGCATTTCGATACTTCAGAAAAACCTCCCGCGATATGTTTCTTTAAGCGGGTGACACGTCCGCCCATTCCGACCATATTACAGTAATTACACTTCCAATGAAATCTGTTTCCATCAATCATTCGTCCGTGCTGCCAACCATAATCTTCTATTTTCTTAGGTGCCATTATGATCTACACAATTTTTTTACATACAAATAACTATCCTAAAATTCATTCAAAATAATAAGAAAAAGATAAGAAAACTATATATATCAATTTTAAAAATTATTTTGATTTTATCATTTTTTTTTATTTTAAAAATTATAAAATATAAAATTAGAAAATATTATATTTTTTCTCAAAACTTTTCAAGATTCATTTATTGATCCATTTAATTTTGAACTATTTATAAATTATAAAGAAAGAGATCAATAAATGGATCCTGAAAATAATTCAAAATTAAATAATTTAAAATTAAATAATTTATAAATAAATAATTTTAAATTTTTTTTTAAAAGAGCTTTATAATTATGAAATATTTAAAAATTCTAAATAAAAACTTAAATTATAACAATTTTTACTTACCTAATAAGTAGATCTTTGATTTTCACTTCCTGTGTCTTTTCTTTAGCGATGAAAAAAGAGAAAAAAAATTACGAATTGCGTGAGAAAGAAAGGAAAGGAAAGGAAGAAAGAGATAGAGGATAAATCTGCTGCCGAGAATTATGAAGGTGAGGGGAAAGAGAAGGGGAGGGCGAAGGGGAAGGGGAAGGGGGAAGGGGGGAGGAAAAGGAAAAAATATTCCTTCCCTTCCCGTTCACGGGTGGGAAAGGAAAGGAAAAAAAAAAAAAAAAATCTAAAGGAAAAAGACAAAAAAAAAAAAAAATACTGTGCACATGTGCTTTTTTTAAAAAAGAAACAAAAAAGTTACTGTACATTACTGTACACATGTGATTAAAAAAAAAAAAAAACCAAAAGGAAAAAAACAAAAAGAAGTACTATGCTTCAGAAAAAAAAAAAAGAAAAAAAGGAAAGATGTCGTGCCGCTCGGCACGGCACGCGATACCCGGTTGGGTATCGCTATGTCTCGAGCGATACCCAACGGTATCGCTCGAGACTGGGGGGGTGCGATACCCCTCCGTACCGTGCCCCCATTTTGGGGGCACGGTACGTGCCGCCCGTCCCGCCGTGACAGGCCGCACTTTAAACGTAGCTCCAAAGGCCCTGCAAGAAAAGAAATTGTTTTTCTTACTGGGCTGTCCAGACCAAAAATGTCCTGACCTTCTCCTCGAAAAAGTTCGGACCCCGAAACTGGGATCCCAATTTCGCGTGGAAGGTTTGGACTTTTTCCCCAAGGTCCGGACCCCGAAGCCAAAACTTTGAATTTTCTGATTTTTTTCGAAATTTTCCAATTCGCGCCAAAACTCTATGGAAACCTTTTAGAACCTTTCGGAAGCTAACCAAACATCCGAAGGGTATCCTACACCCCTCCACACACTAGAACTCTGCAATTTGCTAAAGTTCAGTGTACTACATTGTCCCCTCCTAAAAAGGAGTTTCGTCCGCAAAACTAGAAGTCAAGTACCTCAAGTCTCCGGCTAAAAGAGATGAGGGAAACGCTCCTGAAGCGCACTCTCCAGCTCCCAAGTAGCTTCGCGATCCTCGTGATTGCTCCAAAGTACCTTCACATAAGGTATCTCGCGATTTCGAAGTTTCCTCACTTCACTAGCCAAAATTCGCATCGGATGCTCCTCAAAGCTCAAATCTTCTTGTAGCTCCAACGGGGCGAAGTCCACCACATATGATGGATCGAATACATACTTCCGGAGTGTTGAAACATGAAACACATTGTGCACTCCCGATAGGTTAGGCGGTAGAGCAAGTCGATACGCCACCGGGCCGATACGCTCCAAAATCTCAAAGGGTCCAATAAATCGGGGACTTAGCTTTTCCGGATGCCAAATCTCTTGACTCCTCGAGTTGGCGATACCTTTAGGAAGACATGGTCTCCTAGAAATTCCAATTCACGTCGACGTTTATCCGCGTAACTCTTTTGTCGACTTTGAGCTGAAATCAGTCATTCTCGTGCTAGTCGAATCTTGTCCTCAGCCTCTTGAAAAACATCAGGGCCCAAAATCAATCTTTCTCCCACCTCGCTCCAATGAAGAGGTTATCGGTACTTTCTTCCATAAAGAGCCTTGAATGACGCCATCTTGATACTCGCTTGATAACTATTGTTATGAGCAAACTTGGCCATCAGTAGGTGTTGATGCCAACCACTCTAATAATCCAAAACACATGCTTTGAGCATGTCCTCTAAAATCTGTATGGTTCGCTCAGATTGCCCATCACTCTGCGGGTGGAAAGCTGTACTGAAGTCCAATCGGGACCCAGAGCCTCGTGAAGGCTCCAAAAGTGAGATGCAAAAGTCGGATCTCGATCGGAAACTATGAAGACAGGAACTCCGTTCAGTCGCACAATCTCATCAAGATACTTCTATGCGAGCTTCTCCCTCGACCAAGTAGTGTGGATAGGGATAAAGTGAGCAGATTTGGTCAACCTATCCACGATCACCCAAATAGCATCATGTCCGGCTTGTGAGCGAGGCAATCCAACAACAAAATCCATGGTGATCCTCTCCCACTTTCACACGGGAATGGGTAAACTCTGCAACTTGCCCGCGGGAAGTTGATGCTCGGCCTTCACTTGTTGACATGTCAAGCATTGAGCCACGAACTTTCCAACATCCTTTTTCATACCGGGACACCAATAAAGCAACTTTAAGTCCTTATACATTTTGGTGCCACCCGGGTGAAGAGAGTAAGGTGCTCGATGTGCTTCCTTCAAAATCTCTTCTTTTGTCTCCAAATCCGCCGATACATAAAGTCGACTTCGAAAACGAAGTACGCCTTGGTCGTCCACATGAAACTCACCGACTCAGCCACCCACAAGAGTAGCCGAATCTTTTCCAAACTAGGATCTTAAACTTGTTTCATCTTGATCCGTTCCACAAGAGTCAGTTGCAACACCAATGCCATCAATCTTATGGGTGTCTTGCGTGTTACAACCTCCAATTCCAACCGTCTCATATCCTCAAGTGGCGGTGGTTGGGAAGTGCTCATCATCACTAAATTCTCTACCGATTTGCGACTCAGGGCATCCGTCACTACATTCGCTTTACCGGGGTGGTAAAGAATGGTCAAATCATAATCCTTAAGCAGCTCCAACTATCTTCGCTGCCTAAGATTCAACTCCTTTTGAGTAAAGAGGTATTTAAGACTTTTATTATCAGTATATACCTCACAATGCTCACCGTACAAGTAGTGTCGCCACAACTTCAAAGCAAAAACCACGGCGGCCAATTCCAAATCATGAGCGGAATAGTTTTTCTCGTAATCCTTTAATTGGCAAGAGGCATAAGCAATAACCTTCTCGTTCTGCATCAAAACACAACCTAGCCCACTCAAAGAAGCATCATTGTAGATCACATATCCCGCTCCGGTAGTAGGCAAAGCCAAGATCGGGGTGGTTGTCAACCGTTCTTTCAATTCCATGAAGCCTCTCTCACACGCATCATTTCAAAAAAATTTGGTGCCCTTATGCGTGAGTCGTGTGAGGGGAGTAGATAACCTTTCAAATCCCTCAACAAAACGCCGATAGTAGCCAGCTAGACCGATAAAGCTCCTAATCTCGGTGATGTTCGTCAGTCTAGGCCAATCCTTGATTGCCTCAATTTTCTTGGTGTCCACAGCTATTCCTTTATCTGATATTACATGTCCCAAGAACGCTACCTTTCGTAGCCAAAACTCACATTTCTTCAACTTTGCGTAGAGCTCTTTCTTCCGAAGTAATTGCAACACTTGTCTCAAGTGATCCTCATCACTTCGAGAGTATACCAAAATGTCGTCGATGAACGCTCTGATCTATCCAAAAAGGGCTTGAAGACACGATTCATCAAATACATAAAAGCTGCAAGCTGCCGGGGCGTTAGTGAGCCCAAACAGCATAACAGTAAACTCGTAGTGTCCATATCGTGTCCTAAAAGCCGTCCTAAGAACATCCTCGGGATTGATCCAGAATCGATGGTATCCAGACTGAAGGTCAATCTTCAAGTACACTCTTGATCCGTGGAGTTAATCAAACAAATCATCAATCCTCAGCAATGGATACTTGTTCTTGACTGTGACCTTGTTGAGTTCATGATAGTCCACACAAAGGCGAAGCAATCCATCATTTTTCTTGACGAATAAAATTGATGCTCCCTATGATGAGATGCTCGGTCGAATGAAGCCTTTCTCCAACAAGTTTTGAAGCTGCGCCTTGAGCTCCTTCAAGTCTGCCGATGCCATCCTATACGGTGCCTTCGAGATTGGGGTAGTTTTAGGAATCAGATCCACCACAAACTCGATCTCTCTATCCGACGGCATCCCCAGTAGCTCTGCCGGGAACACATCGGCAAACTCCCGCACAATCGGGATGTCCTCAACTCTCGGAGTCTCACTGCTCCTATCCACAACAGTTGCCAAGTAGGCAACGCAACCACTCCTAATCAACTGTTTCGTTCTGGTAGAAGAGATAGTCATCGCAAATAGCGAACTCTTGCAACCTCTAAACACAAACTCCTTTTGTCTCGGCTCAAGGAACGTCACAAGTCTGCTCTCACAATCGATAGTAGCATATACCTTGTGAGCCTATCCATGCCCAAAACCACATCAAACTCTCCAAGTCTATGGAGGGCCAACAAATCTGCTGGCATAATCCAATCTTCAATCCTAATAGGACATCTAGGGCAAAACTCTCGAATGTCCAAGCTATGATCGGGAACTAAAACTCGTCCCGGATGCAAAGTAGGAACTAACTCAATGCCATGCAACTCGGCAAACAGCCGGTCAATGAATGAATGAGATGCACCGGTGTCAAATAAAGCTCGAACTCGAATACTATGAATCAAAATGATACCTGCAACGACGTCCTCTGCTGCTGACGCCTCCTTTCCTTGGTTCTCATACATGCGCCCGCTCGGAGCCTGCCGTGGCCCCTCGTACTGCCGCGACGCCGGTGGTCACCCTGACTGGGAGTAGGTGGGTGGGGTCCCATGCCCCGGAGTAGTCGGTGCTTATGCCGATGAAGGTGTCGGTGATGGGCCTCGCGGGTACTCAGATCGAAAGTGGCCCTGCTGGCCACACAAATAGCACTTGCCTTCACGCCGCGGGCATTGTGGCGGCACATGAGGTCCACCACAAATCACGCAACTCGGAGGCCACTGACGGACGGATCCTCCTCGGTAAGAAGATGAGCCACGTCCTCCAGGCTGGCTCCTCGGATACTTTGGTGGTTTCCTCGAATTGGGCTTGTGACTTGCGCCCTCGGTTGCCGGTCTCTTGTCTCGCACCCTATCTAGGGCCTCTCTTTCCTCCTCTGCAACCTCTGCGCCTTTCTCAACTATCAAAGTGCGGTCCATAATCTCCCGGTAGGTTTGGAGGTTTAGGGTCTGAACCAACCAAAAAATCGAAGGTCGAAGGCCAGTCTCAAACATGCGGGCCTTGTCCTCGTCGTCCCTCACTACGTGCGGAATGCAGTTAAGTAGTCGAGTGAATTCCCTCTCAAATTTCGCCACGGTCTTGTTTCCTTGCCTCAAATTGCGAGGTCTCTTTCCATTTGCCTTTTCATGCTCGCCGGAAAGTACTTCATTGCGAGCATCTTCTTGAATCGCGGCCAGGTGATTGCCGCCATGTCGGTTGTGGGATCATCCCGGATGTCTGCCCACCACTAGTATGCGTCGCCCTCAAGATGGTGTGTAGCCAACCACACCCGATCTCCATCCGCCACGAAGGTATCGTGAAAAAGTTTCTCCATGTGCAAAATCCATTTCTCGAAAACGCAATAATTGGCTTTCTCTCCATCATATGTTGGGGGCTTGGATTTCCAGAATTCCCTCAAACGGGCCATGAGTCAATCCCGCTCTGCTTCTGCTACCATCGTCGGTAAGACCGTCCTCGCCCATGGAGTCTGAACCGGCGGTGTCATCACTACCTCCTTCCGACGTCCTTACAACAATGTTTCTAAATTGAAGAAAGCAAAGGAAAAAGAGATTAGTTCACCATTTTTTGTGAAATCCCCCACCTTTGTGTCCTTTTGCAAGAACTTGGGCTTGATCCACTATTTCTCTAAGAAAATTTTTAAAAACGGGATAAAAACTCATAAGAGATCAATAAGTCTCTTCTAAAGCCCATAAAATTCGAAAATACTAAAACATTAGAAATTTACTTTTTGTGCTTGGCCCAAAAACGTGGAGAAGAAGCCTTCTTCTACCTCCAAGAACCTCCTTTGGAAGCCTCCTTCAAGTCTCTTGCTTCACAAGAGATCAATCCCTTCAATCCTCCAAATTAGGATTTTCTCTCCCAAGCTTCTAGAGAGAGAAAGAGAAGAGAGAAATGAGAAGGAATGGCGGAAATGGTGTTTGGCTGTGAAAGGGGCGTGTTTTAAGTCGGGCTAACCTTACTTAAACCCCCATACTGGCTATGGGTAAACTATTTTGCACGTGCTGTCAGGAGCTTGGAGTACGGGTGCACGGGTTGAGGTACCGGTACGCGAGGTCCCATACCGATGTCTCCCCTGATTCCTCAAAACCCGAGAGCTGGATTTTCTCAACCTTCAAAGGGGTTTCGGTACGTGGCTTGAGGTACCGGTATGCCATGCAATACTTGCAGTTTTTCGCAGATTTTGATTTTCCAAGCTCACTTTCCAACTCAATTTTGGTCCAAATACCTTTTGCTTCGAACCAACTTACTCTTAACTCGTTTTAATCATATTTTTAAATATGCTCAGGTGACTTAGCGGCATTTTGCCACTTTAGCGAAAACCGGTGCACCGCAGAGAAGTTGCCTTGAGAAGCCAAGCTAAAGAAAGCAGCTGTTTCTTCTAAAAAAAGTAACGAATAGTAGGATAGTTGTTAGACTAACATAGAATCTTGCATCATAATTTAGGTGATTTAACTTGGGTGATTATCGTAATTGCTGGATGTGGGCACACTGTATTTGGTTTGTTATTTCAAGATTGTATAACTTATATAGAAGTGTGAATATGCAGTTTTAGCTCAATAGCACTAGGGCATTAACAAGATTAAATTCTGTTTCTGTTAGTTGGTTTCTGTTGCAGTTGGTGGTAGACATAGCTGATGTGCTATTTTGAAGGCAAATTTTCGTGTCGCCAATAATGTATTCGACAATGCAAACCGGCTTAGATAGAATAAATAGTGTTGGATTAGGATTATTACGTGGGATCTGATAAGCTCATGCTATGTTGAAGCAGTTGTAAATTGTAAGTGCAAGGTGTTTCACATGACATCGGTTATATTTGCTAAATGCAGCTGGACTGCTCCTTAAAATTCTAATTGATGGAATGCTATTTATGTGTAGTTATCCTGCTTCATAAAATTTCAGATGTAAAGTTGTTCAGCGAAATAGTAAACATGACCACTTAATGTTATAAATCAAATTCATATACGCAAGTTTGAGCTTTCAAGGGCTATGTCAGTTATCTTTATATACGTCTATATAGCAACGACTAATATCATGGCAATGTTGAATTGACCTGATCTTGTATTGAACCCAAATAGATTTTAAGTTTTGGTGATACGTAATTGACCAATTTTATGAACGCATTGGTTCTGGTTAGGCCCAAAATGGACTCAGGTTACCAAGTTACGAAGCTGCACTGCAAAATGAGGTAGATTTTATAACACCAAACACTTTCGGTAAATTGATCTGCTAGATGGTTGGGTCAGAGGAGATTTAAGTGCACATAATTACGTAATTAATGTTTTCTTATACTTTTCGTAGCTTGCTTCTGTTGACCAATGATGTACAGATACTTCATTTTGCCTTCTGTGTCTGTATCTAATATGTATTAGTTATCTATACTTTGCGCGACACACACCCGATATACGTCGGATACTTCACAAAAGTATTCGACATTCTTGAAAATTCAAAAAAAAAAACCATATATTTGACGGATATGCGAAGGATACTTGCGAGATAGAGGGCAGAGTTATTTTGGCGCTAATTGTGGACGAAATGATTCTCAATTGCTAGATTCAAAAACTTGTGATATGAGTTAGCTCATTTTTGCATTGGGATGACACTTACACCATGAATTCGTGGTTGATAAATACTAAAGATTACCGTTGGTTCATTTAATTTTGTTTCTTGATGAACAAAAGTCAACAATGCTTATATTTTTACATAAGTTAGTTTATTGCTTTATGTTAGCTAATCATCTAAAGATTCTTAACTTTTTTTAATGTAATTATCATATATAATAATAGTATATGTACTATAAGTAATTTTTTATTACCATATCCCCCATGTGTCATCACCTAGGATTTTCTAATATATATCCAGTATACCTATCTTTGCAACATGGATGTTGACTGACCTATATATAAATTAAACCTGTTGTTTTAGTGAAGACGTTGGAATAGAACGATCAAGAGAAGAGGGAAAAAAAAAGAAGTGAGAAACTGTTGCGTGATGGAGGAATCCACTAGTTGAATGGTCTGTTACATTTGGTTTCGTTGTAAAGGCAAAACCATAACCAACAGGAATGTTATTTGTGCTGAGGAATTGGGATCAAGTTGCTAATTTATACAGTTATTTACTTCCAAGCTGTGGAACAGAGTAGGGCATATCTAATAAAGTTTAGAGAGCTGTGCATTTCCATTGCTTTTACATTGAGCCCATAGATCATTCTTCTTTGTAGAAAATTCTCTTATTTGGATAGTTATTCTATTTTGCACTTTACTTTGGTCTCTCCCACTGACAACTTTGAGCTAGTTTTGTAAGCAAAATAATTCTAGGCACTCATTCTCTTGCGCCAGCGATTCTGCATGATTCATGCTTATTTCTTCTACTAGAAGCGTGAACTTATTTCTTCGCCATTACTGTTTAATGTAATATTTCATCTAGTGTTATAAATTTTTCGGTTGACTTGGATATTGCTTAAAAACTCTGACGCACTGTACTTGAAAATCATCTTGAATTTGACAATATTCTCTGTGCATTGGCATAGAAAAATAAAAAAGGCACCTGTAAACAGAGCAAAAAATGCCAGAAAGCTAAAAGCCGTTGCTAGAGCAATCTCCAGGAACGAAAAATCAGAGGAAAAGATCTCGAAAAGTAAACGCAAGCTGCTTAGAGTTCAAGCTGCCAAGTCCTTGTATGATTGAAGTGAGCGCAACAACTTATCTTTTAACATATACACCAAATGATTCATTTCATTACTTATTGGTCTTAATTATTTTAATCTATTTTTTCCGTCTTAGCGTATAAGTTTTGCCTCTTGTTATTTCCAGGTTGAGTTCGTGTCAAAATTTCCTAATTTGTGGGCTTAGCTTACAGGCCTAGTAGTTACAACATCCAAAGCAGTTTTTGTGGAGTTGCTGCAAAATGGCAACAGGACGTCTGAATCTTCTTTCTTTCTTTTTTTTTTTTTCTATTTTGTTTCGTTTTTCTCTGGATTTATTATCCTTTTGAGTCACTGCAGTGGAGTAATGTTATATTTTACAATCATAATTATAAATTTATTACCTGGAATATCAGCTAAACAACATCCTCTCTCTCACACACAAACACACAACTGTGTTGATGTGTATTCATTAGTTGCTGCTTGGTTTAATGTAATTTTAAATGCTGTGGCATGTTTAGTCATTATTTCCTTTTATGCCACAGTCGCTGGTCGCTAAAGCAATTGTGTTGATGTGTATTCACTAAGGTATAGTTTGGTTCGGAAATAAGCTAGATTATTTCTAGTATAGGTATAATTTTTTAGATAAGGAAGGATAAAATTAATTATGTTCGGATGAAATTTAAATTATTTTTGAAAATAAAAAAAAGTGTTTAGATAGTTAGATTGGAACAGTGAGAATAAAAGTAATATATATTTAAAATAATAATATTTTATTTAATTATTTAATATAAAATTATTAATTAAATAATAATTTAATTAATTAATTAATTATGAATACGGCTATAAACAGAAATATTAACTAATAAATTAATTAATAATAAGTACGGCCGTAATAATTTAATGAATATAAATTAACAAATAAATTAGTTAATTATTTAATAGTTAGATAATTAGATAAAAAAATAATTAGATTAGTTAAAATATTAGTTAGTTGACCAATATACATATTAGTTATTAGTTATTAGTTATTGTATAAACACACTAAATAATTAATTTTTTAATTAGCTAATTAATTATAAATAATAAATTAATTGATTTTATAGTTAATTAGATATTTATTAGAGTAATAAATCAAATGGCTACTTATTTAATTAATTAATTAATTAATTAATTAATATATAATATATTAATTAATAATATTTTATTATTAAATCAGTTGAAATATAAGGAATAAGGTGGAACAACAATTCCATACTCTTAACGGATTATCCTAGATTTTTTTATTATTATTATTATTTTTAGAAGTAAAGAGGGGAATAAGATTCTTATTCTCCTTATTCCTTTTTTTATTTTCAAACCAAATAATATCTAAGGGAACTCTTGTAATTGTAAACCTCTTCGGTTTTGATGTAATTGTAAAGGTTGTATAACTGGATGTATAATTTGTAAGTTTAAGTGGGATTTGCAACGTTACAAAAATGTTGTGTGCAGTTGAGAGTGCTACAACTATAATTTATGTCTAACATGTGTTTGGGCATATGTAGTTGAGTGTCTCATATCATTTGGAGATCTTGTCCGTAGGATGGTGAGATTACCTTTGGTATGAAATTTTAATCTTTTATTCGGGTGAGTGATTACCTGATGCAAGCTTGATTTATCAGCTCGAACAATCTTATCTAAGCACGGTGTTCCAAATGTGAAATCATTCAAAATTTTTTTTGACCCAGAACGATGGCCCATCTATCAAAATAGACTCAGGTTGGGTGCAATGTCCCGACCTAGTTTAGAAAGCAATTTCCTAAAACCTTCAGATTTTATTTTTATTTTTTTTGAAAAAACCTTCAGATTTTTTTTTTTTTTGAACACTAGTACCACGTCCCTAGCCCTAGCGAAAACCTATCCTGCATGTGTACATACTCTCCATGTGCACAAATTATTTCCGATACACATAAAATGTCTATAACATACAATCAATAGAAAGAATATATACATCCTATATAAGATGATTAGAGCATGTAAATATAAGCTAAAGTAAAGCCTGTGTGCACAAGATACCTTCGGTACATATAAATCGTCTATAATATATAATCAATAGAAAACGATATACACAAGGCATTTATAATATATAATCAATAGAAAGGATATACACATCCTACATAAGATTATCATAATATGTAAATATAAGCTAAATTAAACAAAAACAATAATAGTTACAACTAACCAACCATAAACCCAACAAAGGATGATATATCTCAAGGACCCAAAAGGTCAACTAGTACAACGAATTGAATCAAATTTGCTTAGAAGCATCTGTAATTTTTGAACCTTCGGCAAACTTGTTTCTTCATGTGTAACTTATAGAGTATCTCAGATTTTTTCCGCTGTCTCACAAGTCGAGATACGAGATAACTCTGTTTGTAACAAGACATTAAATAAAGTATTGATTCTCTTGTCATTGTAAGAAGATAAATCTATTTCTTTCCTTGACCACTTCGTCCTATATTTAGAGATTTGTGCATCAACGATAATTTCAATAGAATGTTTCCATCCCGTCTCAATTGATTGCCAAACCCGTTCATCGATGGAAATTAGAAACGCTCTCATGCATACTGGGGTGTCCCGAATTTTCGTGTGGCTTGCCTGTGTGGTTGGCGGCAACAAAACACATATTTTTGGTGTATCGAGTACGTTGCGCGTCAAACGGACGCAAAAAACGACTCAACGTGCAAAAATAGCTAAAATAAGCTATTTGGGCTCACTAGGCTCATTTTGGATGCAGGCCGGTCCACGGCCCTTGAGGCGTGCACCAGGACCATTGAGCACACGGCAGGCCACGCGGCGCGCAGGGACAGGCCGGCCGTACGCCATGTGGCGCGCACTCGTTGGCACGACACACGTGCAGGGGCAGGCGGCGCGCGCTTTCACGCGCGGGACACGCGTCGTGCTGCCGTTGGGCGCGCCGCACCCAACCGGATCGGGACGCGTGGCGCGATCGGCGCCGTCCACCCGGGTTGCGGAGGCGGCCCTGATGGCTGCCATGTGTCTAGGCCAGGGATGCGGGCCGGGCCGGGGCAGTTTGGGCCCGTTATTGTAACAGTTGAAGGTTTTTTTCTTCTCCCTCTCATTCTTCTTGGTTTAAATAGAGTTCTTTCTCCCTCTTTTCTCTCTTTTGGCATCTGGATTTTTGGGAGACTTCTCACAGAGCTCTGCCCTTACTTCCTCTTCATCTTCATCAACAAAAGAAGGATCGAATGAGGCTTCTTGGTCATCATCTTCCTCAAGATTAGAGCATCACCATTGTTGCAGATTTTCAAATTTCACCGTCACGTTTCAGTGTAAAAATTTCACAGAGCTCAATTCTTGGAATTTTTACCTGATCTTTACTGTGGCATCTTCACAAGAGGTAGGCCTACAACTTTGGTATTCAATATTTTTCCTGAATCTCGAGTTTTCATGGTGTTTTTATGCCATCTTTGGAACTCTTGTGCACAGCCTGAAAATCTGGACAGCACTCAGTATTTTCCCTCTTCTGGACAGTAGGATGAGAGTTTTGAGCTAATTTTTGTGGGGAACTCTTCAGGACTTGAAATTCTACAACTTTGGTATGTACTACTCCACCCAGATCTGGAGTTTTATTGAAGTTTATTTGTCATCTTTGGAGCACTCGTGCACAGATTTCATTTTTGGACAGTCAATAGTATTTTTAAGATTTCTCCTTCATTTGTGCATGAATTTTGGAGTTCTTTAACTTGATTTATACCTACTCTCGAAAAGGAATCCATTGGCATCTTACTTGCTGGATTTGGAGCTCATTTGCTTAGGTAACTTTAACGATCTTCATGACCCGGCGACATGGGATGATTGTAGTTTTGTTTTAGACTTTAAGTTGAGCATTGAACCTTTGAATGCAGATATCTTTGGGAATATTTGGTCTTTTTTGGGATTTCAAAGTTTGGGCATCTTTTTAAGTTTATGGTGAGCAAATTCTCTTTTGTAATCTGTGGCAAATTCCTTATGGATTAGCCCCTATTAATCTTGGAAGTTCATACTGATTTTATGGTTAGCAAATTTGGACAGCAAGTAATAGTTTGATATTTTTGATTATTAAAGAAAATTTATGATGGGTTTTTGAAGCTTAGAAGATGTTCTTATGATAGAGGACAACTTGGAATTGCTATTTGGAGCTTCCCTTTGAGGTGATTAATGCAGAAATTTCATCTCTTTTATCATCTATGTACATGCTGAAATTCTAGACTTCACCGCACAGCGTGTAGTGTTTCGACGATTGCGCTCAATCCGAGAGGCGGATTCGGATGATTTTTGTGGCGTTGGTGTCACGCCCCGGCGTCGAAACTGCGACCCGGGCTCATCAATAGATCCGCTGTCACGCCCCGGGTGTAAACCAGAACCCGGGCTCGTCCACAGATCCGCCGTGCACATGGAATTTCCCGTGTACACGAAGCGCTGGTAACATGCTCAGATATAAAGATATAATAAAGGAGTATAAAACAGAGCTAAATTAAAACTAATACATCTCAGACAAATGCTGGAAACAAAAGTACAACATAACTCTCATAAATATACATGTGTCTCTCCCAGCTCACGAAATAAATACAACCAGCTGGCCGAAGCCAGACCCAAAATAAAGGAAAATACAACCGTCTGAGTGTACAGGGGATACATCAAAACTACTAAACTCGAGCTCGGGGAAGTAGCTATCTAGTCAGCGATCCTCTTACCTCGATCCTGGGAAGAGGGTCCCACAACTCCCGCAGAGGACTCTACAAAACAAAGGAGAAAAGAAAAGGGAAACAGTGGGGGGTGAGAACTACTATAAAAATAGTAGCCTCCCCTAGTGGGTAGACCTCAAACTCAGACACGCCCACTAGGACTACTAGAGGCGAAAATAATAAGCTAACAGAATAGCTAAAAGTATGCATCAGAGTATATATGCCTGTCTGGGTAACCCAATCTAGACACCGATGAACACCGGTACTGCCTGCTATGCCTACTAACTCACAACTCAGCTGCGGGATGCAGACCGGTTCCTGACCGACACGGTCCCATCCCAAGGGCAACAGACCGGCTCCTGACCGGCACGGTCACAAATATACACACTCCGGAGTGGCACTCGAGGGGAGCGACCCTCACGAGTGAAATAAGTCGCCGTAAGTAACCTGATATAGTAGGACTGGATCAAGACTCTAATCGAGTGGGGAAAACCATCTACTAAAGAAGTCCCGATCCCCTATCCCCAATTCTGATGTATTAATAACAGTCCGGTCAACCGCCCGAAATCCGCGGTTGCCGCAAATACCCTGTCCTCAAGCCTGCCTGTCCCAAATCCCCAATAACTGACTACACTATCCCAGCCCCTGCTCTAACCTGAGCATACTATCCCCTATGTCTAGGTAACTGGAGAAAGAGTAGAAACATGGTTTCTCCTAAGTCAATTCCAGCATGATAGTGTAGCAGAAAAGGGTGGCCTAACTAAGTGACCATACAAGCATGCAAAGTCCTCAAGATGGTAAATTAAATACAAGTTCTGTTGTTCAAGTAATTATCAAAACATGTTATTCCAGGATACTAGTAATCACATAAGTCACTAGATACCAACACAAACAATGCCTGCCTATGCCACAAGTATAGTATTCACAATGTACTAGTAAGCATACCTATAAGCATGATTTTACATTTCCCGATGATAATTTTCATCCAAAGGTGAGTATTAAAATGGCAATCATAAACTCATGCAAGTATTTATCTGCTTATGCATCTTAACCCAACAAGCATGCAAGTATTTATGCAATCATAAACTCATGCAAGTATTTATCCACATATGCATTTTAGCCTTTCATACATGCATTACTCCAATAAGCCTAGTGGGTAGCCCAAATTAAGAGGTTCACAACGATAACCCACCTCGAGCGCTAAATCCTGGTCCCAAAGGTGAAGTCCACGCTCGGCCCAAACAATCTCCACAACACCGCACAACATTCCCCAAAGGAACATACACAAATTAATCATACAATGTTCCAAATTCTGTCTAAAACTTAACAGCCCAGAGTTTCCCTATTTTTACCTGCGAAAAATACCCGGAAAATTCCAAGAAAAATACCGTCACGATCCTCGCGACGAACCCGTCGAAACGAGTACCTGGACGCTCAAATCCAAGTTCCCTACGCCGAGATATAAATTCTGCAAGGGAACCACCCCCAAAATAAACTGTACAGAAATTCTGTGTCAAGAACTCGGGAAAAGAAAGATTTTCACCTTCGGGAAATATTCATAAAATTCCCAGAAAATTCGAGGGTGTTCCTTGCGCTGTGTAGATGAAAAACGCCTCTTGGCACGCCTCGATCCGACGCCTGTGCGTGAAGATACAGCCAAAACACCACAGTGCTGTCCAAAAATCAGCGAAGAAAAATAGGTCAAATGGAAGCCCGGGAAACTCTAAGGTCAGCACGAAAAACGAGAAAACTCAAAACACAGAAGTTGGAGTCCTACCTGTCGTGAATCCAACGGCGCAGAAATAGCCTAAATCGGAGGTCGGGATGAGCCGGGGGAGTCTGTGCATTGAACTGTGACGAAACGGGTCGCCGGAGAACGAGCGTCGCGCCGCACCGTAAAATCGTGAACCTCAGGATGCGTGCCCCTAAAAATCCTAGGGATCCACCAAAGTGAAGAGCACAGTGTGAGGGAGAAATCTCCTGAAGAGCCCACTGTGAAAAGAAGTCCAAAAGGCCGAAAAAAAAACTAAGGACTCCTATTTATAGGCTCAGCCCAAGGAGCAAATGGGTTGGATTCAGGCGCATTTTCCGGGCGCCCGAATCCGCCAAGCTGGTCGCACCATCCCCCGTCCGACGCGCCCGGATCATCCTGCGCCTGCCACGTGTCCCCAAACAGCGGACAGCGTGAACGGGCGCCTGGGCGATGGCCGCGTGGCCTTCCTGGTCAACCGGGGTAGGTATGGCCCGCCAATGGCGGGCCGACACGTGGCCGCACTCGAGTGCGGCCGACCGCGCGTCTGGCGCCTCTGCACGCTCCGTCCCGAGGCGCCCCTTCGCGCACACCGTGGACCGCGCCTTCGTGGGCCAGCCAATGCCAGGTTGTCACGTGCCATGCACCCGGTCCACCGAGCCCGCGCCAATTCGCTGGGTCGCGCCGCGTGCGCTGACCACTCCGTGCACGCCACGCGTCCCGCCCCGCGGTCCATGCATCCGCCGCGCCTCCCCGTGGACCGAGCTGCGTGAGCCGGCCAATAACAGGCCGCCACGTGGCTCAGGCCGGTCCACGGTCCTCCCTCATGCACCGAAATTCTCCGAAAACTTCTGGAAGCCCTTTTTGGTCATCCGGACTCCAAATTTAACAAGCAAATTGCCGTTTTCAAGCGTTTTTCCGCGCTGAATCCAAATCCAACCTCGGTTTGGCACAAAACCTTTTCTAAAATTTGGCAAATGCCGCCGAAGGCCAAATCAGCTAACAATGTCTCACAGGGTCCATCTGTGGCATCCCTTTGATGCACCATGGGCCAGACACACCAACACTAGGTGTTCTACACAGTGGATTCATCGGAAAGGTTGCATGGGAAATCTGGACCACTACATCCGCCGCCCATACGGGAAGCCCCGTATAGACGAAGCGACTAACCTGCAAAAGATCAACTATACTATACAGATATCAGAGCTGAAAGTAAACTGCTAAAAAAATGAAAATATATATACAACTCAAATCCTCCCCAAAAACAAAAGTCTCTCAAGCAGAAAAATAAAATACAACTCTATACCTCACTACAAAGTCTCTCAACATGAACTCTCAAAAAGTAAGGGGGTACATCTACTCTCTGGACGACGACTGGTAGGGATCTATCTCGCGACTCCCTTACCTCGATCAGCCGGATCAACAACTGGAGCAGCAAGAACAGGAGTAGAAGTCCCAGGGGAAAAAGACACCATGACGGGTGTGAGAACTACATCCCACAGTAGTCCTCAGTGGGTGCTGCCAGCAAGCCCAACGGTCTGCCCACTAAGTCTACTAGAGCTATAAAGTAACAATAATATAATACTGAAATGAAAGGGCTGGAAAAGTAACTCTACAGCTACTATGCCTCTATCTAGATGCTCAAAAAGTGGAACAGATGGAAACATGATGCATCTAGAACTCCCAAAGTACAGTCACCAAACCTACACTGATTGCCGCATAGGGTCCAGTCAAACCTGCGCCCACCTACTGCCTCACATCCTCAATAGGACGGGTCTACCGTAAGGTGTCCGTGACTACCAAAACTGGCCCAGCCAGAGGGACTGCGTCGACAAGTCGCGATAGCAAGTAACATGCCCAACTCCGGCGTGGCACTCGAGTGGCGCGACCCCACCGAGGAAAGTATCCGCGTATCTCTGTCGAGCTCAATATGGCTCATGCAGGCTATAGTCCAAACCACGATCAACAAGATCGACCAACAACACCAACGCTCACGCACAGGCTGGAAAACTGCACATCCGGGACCACCGTCCACCAGACGGCTCCCACAACAGAACACTAAACTCACAGGAAAGACCGACACCATAAGGGTTCGGAAACCCGATAGGCCGGTGTTTAGAACCCTATCAAACAAGAACAGACTCTAGGCTCCGCCTATCGAAGTTCCCGACCCCCTTATAGTTTGGGAACACAACAACCTCGGTACAACATGCAGAAGACACCAACCAGGGCCCGAAAGTTCCGGGAGACCTACACCTACAACCCTATCAAACAAGAACAGGTTCCAGGCTCGGCCCCCGTGGCTTTCGTCCCAACAAAGGAACGGCCCCGAGAACCCAGACCACTTGAATCCTTTCGAGTGGGGAGGTTTACAGGAAAAAGGGTGACATTTGTTACTGAAAACCATTTTCACTCAACCCACGCGGGTGAGGACTAAAAGTAGTTCCCTTTTTGAAAAACACTTTTGATTTGAGGAAAACCCATTTTTAATGATTTTTAGTTCTTTTAGGAAAAACAGTTAGAAAATAAGTATTTTACCCAAACCCCGAAGGGCTGATGCCTTTGTCTAATCAAACAAGAACAGACTCCAGCGGCCCTTCGATGCTTGGAAGAAAACATTGGTAGACTAAAATCATGTGTATGTCGAAAAGGGTTATGGGTTCTAGGTCATGCTAACACTGGTACACTACTGCCACTAACACAGTGGTGACAACCCAAACAGAGGAAACAAGACCTCCCGGGACCACCGTTTATCCTACAGGGGAAACAGGGGAAACGGTTCCCGGCACAGACAAGCGATCAACTACATCTACCAGACTCCACTCTGCTCCCAAGCACGAGTGCAAAAGCATCCCACACTAAAAGGAAGTCCCGACCGCTCGGCCCACTACCCGGGCAAGGATAACACTAAGTCCAGGAATCAAACATAATGTGTGGATGTCTAAACATAAATAACCCTAGCCCAAGTGAGGGTTTTCTACAGGTCTGGTTACACATGCAACATATGGCGAGGGTGCTAGGTCAAGTTCCAAGATATCAAGAATCAGCAGTTCGCAAGAGAGAAATAAACACAGGATCATCCAACAACAACAGGAACATCAATTCCTATATTCTAGCATGCTATACAAAATACATTACAATATGCAAGTCCCTACGCAGCTAGAATTAATGCACAGTCCATAGATCTTGAAGACGAGGCCACCCACCTGAAGAGCTGAACTGTCCAAGTCCCACAGCTGAAAATACCAGGAAATCCAAATCTCCAACTCCAACAGGTCCAGCAATACCCGCAAACTCTCCTGGGTACAACACCAAGTTCACAGTTACACTTAATTTCCCAAAATTTACCCAAACAAACACAATCTGATATCATCCCCAAAGATGCAATTATTTCTCCTGCTGAAAGTGCCCAGAAAATTTCGGTAAAAATATTACAGCGATCGACTCGTCGAGACCTTCGGAACGGGTACCTGCACGCCCAAATCCGAGCACCGTAGGCCAAGTTACAAATTCCACAACACAGGGTGCTCACAACCTCACAACAACACAACTATAAAACCATGCACAGTTAAGGGTGAAAATTATACCTCCGGGCAAGCCTCAGAAAAATCCAAGAAAAATACTGTGATAATCCTCGCGTCGAGTAGATGAACAAAATGCAAAGGTTCGTCCCTATCCGATGTCCGAGCGTGGAGAAAACCTCGAATCAACCCGCTATCCTCGAAAATTCACACAGAAAACAAGGTCCCCAGTGAGCATGGAAAAACTCCTCGAAAAGCGCGAAACGAGGGAAAGCTGAATATACCAAGATCGTAGCCTGACCTGTCGTGGATCCAACGGCGAAGAAATCGCTCGAAAAGGTGGTCGGAGTAGGCCGAGAGAGCTCGCACACCGAAACGCGACGGAAGAAACACCGGCGAAAGAACGTCGCGACGCGCCAAGAAAAAGGGAATCTCGAAAAGCGTGCCACAAAAAATCCCCAAAATCCGCAGATGGATGCAGCACAGCTCGGGGATGAATTCCTCTAAAGAAACCACAGTGAGAATGTAGAAACTCGAAATATTTTATTTTTAATAAATAGTCTAAAAGTGAATTTTGATCTGGTTTCGAATTCAAAGGACCCCTGTTGGCCTATATGGTCAAACGCCAGTGTGCAAGTTGCACGATTTACGAGGCAAAAAGGCTATTTTCCAATCCGGACATGATCTGGGAAATCCGAATTGACCGTTGCGATCGTCTCGTCGAATTGAGCGAGATTCATATTCAGTACTTTTCGATCTGACGATCGGATCTTCCAGAAATCGATGAAGAAGCGAGCGAATTATCGGGACCCATGTAACAGCGGCCTGCGCACAGTGTTTTTAAGTTAACACTGTAGATGAATAGTAACCCCTTTAATTTTTTTCGACACCCCGACGAATGCAACGCTGACTGTTTCACTGTTCGGATTCCGAACATAGTGATCCAGGTAGTCGTTTTGAATGGTTTCGTCATTTTGGACGCAATGACATTGACGGAATTTTCGTTTGACGACCCTAGAGTCTCGAAAAGCGCGATAACTGTATTTGGGCACAGTATTTATGGACCGAGTTTTTATCTGGGCAGTTTCTCGAAAATCAAAAATCGCTACCTGATAGGTTTCGTCGAGCCGGACGTCGTGGCGAAGTCCATTTTTCGTTCCGACGACAGAAACACCTCGAAAAGTGTGAAATACAGTGGAAAACACAGTAATTGCACAATAATCCCTATAATTGCGCCTCGATTTTCGTCCCACTGGTTTAGTGAGGGACCTAGGTGTGAGATAATATTGCTGTGAGGGTCTGGGTTTGAATTTGCTGGCTTAGAGGGGTTAAAGTGAAATGGTTTCACCTTTAACCTATATTTATATACAACATCTACTCGAGCTAGGGTTCCAAGGAACCCTAAACCCCGAGGTGTATGCCCTAGCCGCACCCCTCAACCACCTCTACACCTCCTCTGCCGCACTCGTCGGGTAGCGCGCCGGCCGCCGCTGCACCTCGCCGGATTAGGAGAGGGTTCAAGAAGGAAACTTGATCTCGGGTTTGGGTGAAGAAGGAAGCAACAAGTGGGCTAGGGATTGCTCCAGATCACATCTGGAGTCGTCTCTACGCGTTGGAGACTCGAGCGGAGGAACCCCGGCGTCCTGCTCCGCCGCGTGTCGCCGGCGGGGCATCCATCTCTTCTTTCTTTGCTCCGACGAGGTAGATCTTCTTCTCTTCTTGATTTTTATTGGCCCAAGAACCCTCCTACTCCTCTTCTGACATTGTGAGGGTCATCCTGGTGTAGCCCCGTGGCCAGCCGTGCTCCGGTTAACCGGCGGAGACGTGGGTGGCCGGAAAACCAAGATTCGATCGGTTTCGGGCGTGAGATCAATCCGGCCGTTGGATGAGGGATCTGAGACGTTCCATCTCTTCCCCTCGTCGACTTCAAGAGGCCCTCCAAGTTTGGCTGTCATCCGTGAAGGATCTATGCCGTACGGGCTTGCCCTAGGTTCGGGCTAAATTGCAACTCCACCGATCTTTGCCGCCCGGCGCCGCCGCTTGCCCCGTCGCCGGCCACCACCTCAGCAAGAACTGCGGGGCTGGGAGGAAGCTTTGGGTCCTGGTTGCGCCGGCCCAGAAGCACCGGACCGGATCCCGCCATTAGAGCTCTAGTTTTCCGGCGAACTCGTTTTCCGGCCAACCCGGAGCTTCGCGAGGTGGGAAACCGACTCGGGTAGGTTCTTATGGTTATGTTGGAGCTCCCCATTAATTTGCATGCGAATGTTAACGTGTGGTTTTTTGCTTGGGGTAGTTGCACCCTTTTCTTGGCCGAGCATCACCACCGTCGCCGCCGCCGCTCCCAGTCGCCGGCCAACCACCCAGGTAAGGTCCTTTGGTCGAGAGCATCTCATCCAAACCTTTGCATGCGAGCTATATTGGCTGGAACCTAATACTCCATTATTGCACCCAAGGTGTTCACGTGAGTGCCTTCTCCGGCCAACCGCCGCACGGGGCCGCCGGAGTTGGGGGTGGCAGTGACTGTACCACCTCTGGGAACCTCCACCAGCAGCTGCTTGCTCCAGTTGAAAGCTTGAACCCGAGTTGAGCGAGCCTCGGCCAAACTGAGTTTTGGCTAAAGTGCAACTCGGCCGCCTTGCTCCGGCGGGTCTGCGACACTCCTGAGGTGAGCCCTCGACCCTGTGTACCTTCCAGAACATGATGCTCATGCTAATTGTTGGTTAGATCGAGTTGTAAGGTGGGTTGGCTAAGTTAGGTTTTAGGGACTTAGTTTTATTGGGCCAACTTTGCCCTCGGGCCTCGTGTAAGCCCAAGCCTGTGAGCACGAGCTTCGTCTCGTCATTTCGGACACGCTGAAACTTACGGCGCTGTCTTTGGCTTCCCGGTTTGGAAGATCAAGTCGTTTTAGTGTTCAAGATAGTGTAACTATGCTTTTTTGGAAAAAGTTTAGGGATCAAGTTGCAAATGTAACACCCTGGCTGTCTTTAGACAGTATTTACACGCCCTCTAGGCATTTTGTTAGAGTTCCGTAGGCTCTTGTTGAGCGGGAATTGGATCTTGTTCCGTAAATCGGCTAAGTTACCCCGTGTTAGCGTTGTATCGCTGTAGTGTTGCCGGGATGGGTATTAGTGGGTCGGTTTCTGACTTCAGTTACTGTTCAGGTCCCAGCAGTTCAGCACCAGCCTCCCAGTGTCTAGCGGGAGCTCGGGATCGGCCTACATTCAGGTGGGTTTTTATTCTTAAGTCTTAACATTTAATTCTATCATGTTGGACGGGGTCAACCTTATGTGTACTTGGGTTAAACATCGTAGGGAGGCATCAATTATTCGTTATGGCTTTACGGTTCTTATGATTAGATATGCATATTGTTTCATGTGGCTCTCATGCATGGATAGGTGTATGTAGTGAATATATATATCGTTTCATGTGGCTCTCATGCATGGATAGGTGTATGTAGTGAATATATATATATTGTTTCATATGGTTCTCATGCACGGATATGTATATGTTATTTCATACGGTTCTCATACATTGATATATATATATGGTTCACGGTTACTATGCTCGGCTGCAACACGCGCACCCGCGGTTTGGCCACCGCAAAGGGTGTGCTTTTCCGGAAAAGTGGTCCATGACCCGTGTATACCCACAGGACGGCGTGGGGCCTCTTTAGTTGTGGGGCTTGGATGCGCCAAGGTGTGAGCGGTGCGACCCGTCGGTTTAGTTGTCCGACGTGGGAGCGGTGCGACCCGTCGGTTTAGTTGTCCGACGTGGGAGCGGTGCGACCCATTCGGTTTAGTTGTCCGACTTGGGCGCGGTGCGATCCGTCGGTGTAGTTGTCCGACGGGATCGGGTATTGCAGGTTTACAGGTGTTTGATTTTACTTTTCCCTTGCGAGGGTGGTTGCTCCGGATAGACTACGGTTGGACGTTTTCTTTACCTGCTTTACTATTATCACTTTTGTTTAGTCGCTGACTTCCCACTTTGCGACAGGGTCCTACAGGGGGGGGTGAGTTAGGCGACGGTGAGGCCGCGGCTAGAGGTTTTGGGTCCCAGGAGACCGGAACAGTACTCTACCTCTTACTTTCGCATTCCATTTATTATTTGTAGACTGTGGATGGTTCTCGATACCCTCGTGGGGTCGGTGTGGATGTCGGTACGGTGACAAATGAATTGTTTAGTTTTCTTTACATCTCTGTGGGCCGCTTTGGAAAATAAAGTAGCAAATAAAAGAACAGATTGCGAAAACTACTATTTCAAAACTCGGGTGCCGTGTGGGCACCGTTTTGAAAACCTTGTGGATTTATGGTTTGCGAAAATAGATTTCAAAACCTAAGTGTCGTGTGGGCACTGTTTTCCAAACCCCTGAGTTTATGTTGCTTTCGAAAAAGGGTTTTCAAAATATGGGTGCCGGGTGGGCGCCGTTTCAACAACTGTGGGTTTTATCCTTACAAACTAATCGGCCGTGAGTTTATTCAGCATATTGTGAATGGTTGTATGTTTGGATTGTTGTGATTGAATGTCTAATCATTATTGAAGATTGCACAAACCGCGACGCCGTGCATATACAGGGGAGACTCTGTCCGTTTGTAGAGTGATCCTGTATATGCGGCGGATCTGGGCACGCGCCGGGGAAGAAGGTTTTCAAAAAAAAAAAAAAAAAAAAATACATACCCTTTGTAATCCGTTTCCGCTAAATTAATCCCCCGGGGCGTGACAGATTAAGATGGTATCAGAGCCAATTTCTTTAATCACAACAGTCAGAGTCCGACATCCACGGAGATACCACACTAAGCTACGAATGAATGAAATGAATAAGGCATAGAAGCGTAGAACGCGAGTGATCAGGGGAGCGGGGGGAAAAGTATAGGTCCCGTTTTCTCGATAGTTGGTTGAGTGCTATGCTAGCGGAGTCTAGAACTGACTTGTGTGGTGTGTGAGTACGGGTTAAGTTTTGTTTCTCGGTTTAGCTCGGTTGTCGCGTTTGTGTAGTCGTGTTGTTTTGGCTCGTGTAGTAGTGTTGTTATGGGGGGCTGGGATCGAGGCCGGCTGCCACCGAGGTATTGATGGTTGCTAGGAATCAATGGATTAAGCAACCAGCGTGGGACACGGTGGGCCTGCTGACAGGTGTTCATGCACTTGGTGCGGCTGTTATCACAGCAGATCGTTGCGCCGGGTGATGTTTTTCGAACCCCTCCCTCTGCCAACGCTTTGGTCGTCGTTAGTAACGGCGACTGGTGGTAGGGTAATCCGCCGGTGGTTGTTAGTGAAGCGGCCGTTTTGTCGGTCGTGAGTAGCTGGGTAGTCTCTTTGCCTAAAATTGTACCTTCCAGGACAACGGGTTTTAGGTTACAGCAGAGAGTCGGCCGATTCTTTTGCATCTTGGATAGGGTAGGGGTAGGTATGAGGACTCTTCCCCTACGGTTGTTACCCATGGTTCGGCTCTTTGCTGTGGTCACTGCGATGGTTGTAGGAATCGTCACGGTGGGGTCTTGGGATTCCCCCTAGGGTTGAGAAAAGAGACCACCGGGGCTAGCAAATCTTGTTCGTTTGGGCTTGATTCTTTCTTTTGTTGAGCGGACCTAGAGCTTAGAATACTCCTAGTTGGGAATGTGATCGTTTGGTCTGGGGGTATGCAGCTCGGCTCAGTGCATGGTGCTTGGAAGGGCAATGGATTGGGACCGAGCGGTAGAGGTTAATCAGAGTGCCGCACCCCCTCGGGTGCCAAGACGGAAGTAGGACCGTGCTTCTTGGGTTTTGTCGCCAGCTCCCCATGACCAAGGCATAGTCTTGAGGTTTTGGGTTGCGAGTTTGTGATTGTGAAGCAGTACAGATCACGAGGGGCGCAAGGCCAATGGGAAGCGCAAGTCGGACATGTTTGGCCACTCTTCCCATGTATTGGATTCCTGGCGTATTTAAGTTTCGGGGATGAAACTTCTTTTAAGGTGTGAGTGATGTAGCACTCGAGAAAATTCTAGTGTGCTTGCGGGCGAGGAAGCAGATCTAACCTTAGTGATTTGCATACCGGTGCGTGAGTTGCACAGTTTCCGATGCACAAAATTCCGCCTTTCCGATCCGATACCTGGGTATTTGGTTAGGAACGAACCCTAGGATGACTTGTGTTCACAAGAGAGCGCAGGGTATTGGCATAGTGGTTTGGAGCTCAGGTGTGTTTCACACAGTTGAGTCTCGTTGTTTCGGTTATTAGTCGTACGCACTCTGGTTTGGGATCGTTGTTAGTGCAGGGTTAGCCGCGGTCATGGTTTCGGCTGTGGGCTTGATGTTTGAATGGAGCCAGAGTGCTCGGATCAGTTACAGTGGTTAGAGGTTAAATCACTGTTCTTGTCGTAATCGTCCAGCTGATGGCACCGCAGTAGATGACTGCTATTATTGCACTAGCCTCACAGTTTGCTTAGAGGCTGAACAAGTTGTTGATCCTTCAGTGTCCCCGTGTCATAATTCAATGGCCTATGGGCCTGATGGTAACCCTGTTTGGGACGGATGCAAATTGACCCCACCTTTTGCACAGATTTTGTGGATCGACGTGGACTCGCCTATGTGTTAGTCATGGTGATGTTTGTGACCACGAGGTGGTAGTAATCCTTGATAAAGGTTATGTTTTTAGCACTGAGATTGTGTTGGGAGGTATGCGATATACCTTCTGATAGGAGTTGCGTCCCCAACTAGTTGTTGGCGACAGATCTATGGTATTTCGCTGTTCCTTTTGGTAAGCACGTTGGCTGCAGGCAACGGACTGTCGAAAGAACTGAGGAAATACTCTGCCCTGTAATGGGGAGTATCAGATTGGGTCTAAATTAGTAGCCTTAGAGTTGTCGATACCTTGCGACTGACTTGTAGCCCTCGAATAAACTTTTTGAGCTTTTCATAAAATATGACTGCAGGTTGTAAGCTCCGGGAATAAAACTTTTTTTTTAAGTTGTAAGTTTCGGGGACGAAACTTCTTTTAAGTTGTAAGTGATGTAGAAACTCGAAATATTTTATTTTTAATAAATAGTCTAAAAGTGAATTTTGATCTGGTTTCGAATTCAAAGGACCCCTGTTGGCCTATATGGTCAAACGCCAGTGTGCAAGTTGCACGATTTACGAGGCAAAAAGGCTATTTTCCAATCCGGACATGATCTGGGAAATCTGAATTGACCGTTGCGATCGTCTCGTCGAATTGAGCGAGATTCATATTCAGTACTTTTCGATCTGACGATCGGATCTTCCAGAAATCGATGAAGAAGCGAGCGAATTATCGGGACCCATGTAACAGCGGCCTGCGCACAGTGTTTTTAAGTTAACACTGTAGATGAATAGTAACCCCTTTAATTTTTTTCGACACCCCGACGAATGCAACGCTGACTGTTTCACTGTTCGGATTCCGAACATAGTGATCCAGGTAGTCGTTTTGAATGGTTTCGTCATTTTGGACGCAATGACATTGACGGAATTTTCGTTTGACGACCCTAGAGTCTCGAAAAGCGCGATAACTGTATTTGGGCACAGTATTTATGGACCGAGTTTTTATCTGGGCAGTTTCTCGAAAATCAAAAATCGCTACCTGATAGGTTTCGTCGAGCCGGACGTCGTGGCGAAGTCCATTTTTCGTTCCGACGACAGAAACACCTCGAAAAGTGTGAAATACAGTGGAAAACACAGTAATTGCACAATAATCCCTATAATTGCGCCTCGATTTTCGTCCCACTGGTTTAGTGAGGGACCTAGGTGTGAGATAATATTGCTGTGAGGGTCTGGGTTTGAATTTGCTGGCTTAGAGGGGTTAAAGTGAAATGGTTTCACCTTTAACCTATATTTATATACAACATCTACTCGAGCTAGGGTTCCAAGGAACCCTAAACCCCGAGGTGTATGCCCTAGCCGCACCCCTCAACCACCTCTACACCTCCTCTGCCGCACTCGTCGGGTAGCGCGCCGGCCGCCGCTGCACCTCGCCGGATTAGGAGAGGGTTCAAGAAGGAAACTTGATCTCGGGTTTGGGTGAAGAAGGAAGCAACAAGTGGGCTAGGGATTGCTCCAGATCACATCTGGAGTCGTCTCTACGCGTTGGAGACTCGAGCGGAGGAACCCCGGCGTCCTGCTCCGCCGCGTGTCGCCGGCGGGGCATCCATCTCTTCTTTCTTTGCTCCGACGAGGTAGATCTTCTTCTCTTCTTGATTTTTATTGGCCCAAGAACCCTCCTACTCCTCTTCTGACATTGTGAGGGTCATCCTGGTGTAGCCCCGTGGCCAGCCGTGCTCCGGTTAACCGGCGGAGACGTGGGTGGCCGGAAAACCAAGATTCGATCGGTTTCGGGCGTGAGATCAATCCGGCCGTTGGATGAGGGATCTGAGACGTTCCATCTCTTCCCCTCGTCGACTTCAAGAGGCCCTCCAAGTTTGGCTGTCATCCGTGAAGGATCTATGCCGTACGGGCTTGCCCTAGGTTCGGGCTAAATTGCAACTCCACCGATCTTTGCCGCCCGGCGCCGCCGCTTGCCCCGTCGCCGGCCACCACCTCAGCAAGAACTGCGGGGCTGGGAGGAAGCTTTGGGTCCTGGTTGCGCCGGCCCAGAAGCACCGGACCGGATCCCGCCATTAGAGCTCTAGTTTTCCGGCGAACTCGTTTTCCGGCCAACCCGGAGCTTCGCGAGGTGGGAAACCGACTCGGGTAGGTTCTTATGGTTATGTTGGAGCTCCCCATTAATTTGCATGCGAATGTTAACGTGTGGTTTTTTGCTTGGGGTAGTTGCACCCTTTTCTTGGCCGAGCATCACCACCGTCGCCGCCGCCGCTCCCAGTCGCCGGCCAACCACCCAGGTAAGGTCCTTTGGTCGAGAGCATCTCATCCAAACCTTTGCATGCGAGCTATATTGGCTGGAACCTAATACTCCATTATTGCACCCAAGGTGTTCACGTGAGTGCCTTCTCCGGCCAACCGCCGCACGGGGCCGCCGGAGTTGGGGGTGGCAGTGACTGTACCACCTCTGGGAACCTCCACCAGCAGCTGCTTGCTCCAGTTGAAAGCTTGAACCCGAGTTGAGCGAGCCTCGGCCAAACTGAGTTTTGGCTAAAGTGCAACTCGGCCGCCTTGCTCCGGCGGGTCTGCGACACTCCTGAGGTGAGCCCTCGACCCTGTGTACCTTCCAGAACATGATGCTCATGCTAATTGTTGGTTAGATCGAGTTGTAAGGTGGGTTGGCTAAGTTAGGTTTTAGGGACTTAGTTTTATTGGGCCAACTTTGCCCTCGGGCCTCGTGTAAGCCCAAGCCTGTGAGCACGAGCTTCGTCTCGTCATTTCGGACACGCTGAAACTTACGGCGCTGTCTTTGGCTTCCCGGTTTGGAAGATCAAGTCGTTTTAGTGTTCAAGATAGTGTAACTATGCTTTTTTGGAAAAAGTTTAGGGATCAAGTTGCAAATGTAACACCCTGGCTGTCTTTAGACAGTATTTACACGCCCTCTAGGCATTTTGTTAGAGTTCCGTAGGCTCTTGTTGAGCGGGAATTGGATCTTGTTCCGTAAATCGGCTAAGTTACCCCGTGTTAGCGTTGTATCGCTGTAGTGTTGCCGGGATGGGTATTAGTGGGTCGGTTTCTGACTTCAGTTACTGTTCAGGTCCCAGCAGTTCAGCACCAGCCTCCCAGTGTCTAGCGGGAGCTCGGGATCGGCCTACATTCAGGTGGGTTTTTATTCTTAAGTCTTAACATTTAATTCTATCATGTTGGACGGGGTCAACCTTATGTGTACTTGGGTTAAACATCGTAGGGAGGCATCAATTATTCGTTATGGCTTTACGGTTCTTATGATTAGATATGCATATTGTTTCATGTGGCTCTCATGCATGGATAGGTGTATGTAGTGAATATATATATCGTTTCATGTGGCTCTCATGCATGGATAGGTGTATGTAGTGAATATATATATATTGTTTCATATGGTTCTCATGCACGGATATGTATATGTTATTTCATACGGTTCTCATACATTGATATATATATATGGTTCACGGTTACTATGCTCGGCTGCAACACGCGCACCCGCGGTTTGGCCACCGCAAAGGGTGTGCTTTTCCGGAAAAGTGGTCCATGACCCGTGTATACCCACAGGACGGCGTGGGGCCTCTTTAGTTGTGGGGCTTGGATGCGCCAAGGTGTGAGCGGTGCGACCCGTCGGTTTAGTTGTCCGACGTGGGAGCGGTGCGACCCGTCGGTTTAGTTGTCCGACGTGGGAGCGGTGCGACCCATTCGGTTTAGTTGTCCGACTTGGGCGCGGTGCGATCCGTCGGTGTAGTTGTCCGACGGGATCGGGTATTGCAGGTTTACAGGTGTTTGATTTTACTTTTCCCTTGCGAGGGTGGTTGCTCCGGATAGACTACGGTTGGACGTTTTCTTTACCTGCTTTACTATTATCACTTTTGTTTAGTCGCTGACTTCCCACTTTGCGACAGGGTCCTACAGGGGGGGGTGAGTTAGGCGACGGTGAGGCCGCGGCTAGAGGTTTTGGGTCCCAGGAGACCGGAACAGTACTCTACCTCTTACTTTCGCATTCCATTTATTATTTGTAGACTGTGGATGGTTCTCGATACCCTCGTGGGGTCGGTGTGGATGTCGGTACGGTGACAAATGAATTGTTTAGTTTTCTTTACATCTCTGTGGGCCGCTTTGGAAAATAAAGTAGCAAATAAAAGAACAGATTGCGAAAACTACTATTTCAAAACTCGGGTGCCGTGTGGGCACCGTTTTGAAAACCTTGTGGATTTATGGTTTGCGAAAATAGATT
Source organism: Tillandsia leiboldiana (assembly GCA_029204045.2). NCBI lineage: Eukaryota > Viridiplantae > Streptophyta > Magnoliopsida > Poales > Bromeliaceae > Tillandsia > Tillandsia leiboldiana. The sequence continues at coordinate 16,907,240 of CM055061.1, forward strand.
TCAAAACCTAAGTGTCGTGTGGGCACTGTTTTCCAAACCCCTGAGTTTATGTTGCTTTCGAAAAAGGGTTTTCAAAATATGGGTGCCGGGTGGGCGCCGTTTCAACAACTGTGGGTTTTATCCTTACAAACTAATCGGCCGTGAGTTTATTCAGCATATTGTGAATGGTTGTATGTTTGGATTGTTGTGATTGAATGTCTAATCATTATTGAAGATTGCACAAACCGCGACGCCGTGCATATACAGGGGAGACTCTGTCCGTTTGTAGAGTGATCCTGTATATGCGGCGGATCTGGGCACGCGCCGGGGAAGAAGGTTTTCAAAAAAAAAAAAAAAAAAAAATACATACCCTTTGTAATCCGTTTCCGCTAAATTAATCCCCCGGGGCGTGACAGAGAAAAGGCTCGGAAATGCCAAAAAGCCCAAGGTGAAGTGAGCTCGGGCTATTTATAGGCCCACAAAAACAAATTGGAAAATGACCAATTTGTCCCCGGTTTCGGGCGCTGGACCATGTTTCGGGCGCCCGAAACCGGAGGTACAACATACCGCGGGGATGCGTCCGAAACGCCCCTGTGCCGCTACGTCACCCGCACAGCAAACAGCTGTGCGGGGCGTGTCGGGAGTGGCCACGTGGCCCTCCCGGAGACCGACACGTGTCCCGCACAGCAAACAGTTGTGCGGGGCGCGTGTGGTCTCGCCGCGTGTCACGCCCCGGGGGTTTCATTCAGCGGAAACAGTCAACGATAAGAGGATTTGTTTTGCGTATAAATTTTTTTTTGGAATTCCTTCTTCCCCGGCGCGTGCCCAGACCCGCCGCATACACAGATTCACTTTGCAAACGGACAAAGTCTCCTCTGTGTATGCACGACGTCGCGGCTAATACAACGTCCAATCACAGTCATTTATTCAATCACAACAGTTTCTAAACATACATAAACATACAGAACTGAACAATTCTCAAGGCCGATCAACTTGAAAGGATAAATCCACAGTTTTGAAAGCGGTGCCCACCCGGCACCCAGATTTCTAAAAACAGTTTCGAAAGCCATAAATCCACAGAGTTTTTAAAACAGTGCCCACACGACACTCAGGTTTTGAGATCCGTTTTCGAAATCCATAAATCCACAAGGTTTTGAAAACGGTGTCCACCCGACACCCAGATTTTGAAAACGATTTTCACAATTCTTTTTCCTTTGTTTTTCTTTCTTTTTCTTTTCTTTGAAAACGGCCGAACAGAAATAGAAACCAAAACTCAACATCCTCATATCTAGAGAGTGAAGTACCGACATCCACACCGACCCCACGAGGGTATCGAGAACCACACAGTAGACTACAATATCAAATGAAATGCGAAGTAGAGAAGAAAATACAGTCTAGGGCCTCCATGGACCCAAAAGCTCCTATCTCGGCCTCACCGTCGCCTAGCTCTCACCCCCGAAAGAACCTGTCACGGAGTGGGGAGTCAGCGACACGATAATAATAAGGAAAGCAGGAAAAAGTAGTAAATCCAACCGTAAGACTATCCGGAGCAACCACCCTCACAAGAGGGAAATAAAACACGAACACCTGCAAAACCTGACCACGTCGAGCACCTACCCTGACGGGTCGCACCGCTCACACCTTGGTGCCTCAAAACCCCACACCTACGGGGGCCCCCACTACGTCACCTCGTGGGTTTACACGGGTCATAGACCACTTTTCCGGAAAAGCGCACCCTTTGCGGTGGCCAAACCGCGGGTGCGCGTGCTGCGGCCTCGAGCATAGTAACCAAGAATACAATGTATAACCAAATAGCGAGAACCATAGAAACTATCAACATTAGCACAGTTAAACGCATAATTGGAAGTAGTTACAAGTGTCGGAAGTTCTACGCTAAGTCTCCAAATAAAAACCCACCTGTCTCGTGTGGTGACCAACGCGCTACTCCTCCGCGTCTTGGTGCGCGCCCTGGACCTACACGATCCCACTGCAAAGGAGTCAGTAACTCGAAATCCCACAACGAAGACCAAGGAACAACAGACTTTCCTGGTCGGTCGCGGAACGCGGCACGCAGATCCGGCGGCGGCGGCGGCGGCGTCTCGAGTCGGGGGCATGGCACGGACGACCCACAAGCGCGCGCGGCCTACGCGGCATCCGACCCCGCCCGGGCGGCCCCGCGCGGCGCCCGGCCAGCGCGGCGTGCTGCCCGCATGTGCGGGCGGCCCCGCGCGGCGCCCGACCCCGCGCGGGCGCGCTGCCCGCATGCGCGGGCGGCCCCGCGCGGCGTCAGACCCCGCGCGGCTCCCTGCCTGCGGCGGCCCTGCGCGGCGCCCGACCCCGCGCGGGCGTGTTGCCCGCATGCGCGGGCGGCCCCGCTTGGTGCCCGACCCCGCGCGGCGCCAGACCCCGCGCGGCTCTCGACCCCGCGCGGGCGCGCTGCCCGCATGCGAGGGCTGCCCCGCGCGGCGTCATACCCCGCGCGGCGCCCCGCTTGCGGCGCCAGACCCCGCGCGGAGCTCCGCCTGCGGCGGCCACGCGCGGTGCCCGACCCCGCGCGGGCGTGCTGCTTGCATGCGCGGGCGGCCCCGCGCAGCGCCCGACCCCGCGCGGGCGTGCTGCCCGGATGCGCGGGCGGCCCCGCGCGGCGCCTGACCTGCGCGGGTAGCTGCCCGTAGGCGCGGGCGGCCTCGCTCGGCGCCAAGCCCGCGGGGGTGCCCTGCCTGCGAGTGGCTCGCCCTCCCCCTTCGCGCGCGTTGGGCGCCCTATGACCGGATCGGGGGATCCTCCCCTCGCGGTAAGCAAGAACACCGAAGGAAAAAAAAAACAAGATAACCACGCACCTCGGTTTCGTCGGCGAAGGATGAAGGAGAAGGATCGTCCCGTTCGCGCTTCCCGGATTCCGCAGGGAGTGCGATCGTCCTTCCTTCTCCCCGATCACGATGCCTCGGTTCTCCACGCCGACCGATAAAGGAAAGAAGAACTGGGGATCGGGTTCCTCGTACGCGCTCAGAGGGGACCTAACGTACAGGGCAAGAGGAGTGGAAAATAAAACCCTAAGCCCCAAATCACGAATTAAATCGATCGGTCGAAATGAGGAGTGGGAATGAACCCAAACCCCCGACTAAAAGAACTGGTAGTTCGGGTGCGGACCAGGGTCCGGTTTGCCTCGAAACACGTGCTGATCGCCCGTGCTGCTAGCAACCCTCAGAAATTTATTCTGGGAGATCCCGGGGTCGGAATTCAGATCCGATCGCGCCACCGTTCTCCGTTTCGCGAGCTTTATTGCCTAAAAATACCCGCGAGCCCCGATGGTCTGCCTAGAAAGAAAAGTGGATTAATAACCCACCCGCCGGACCACTAAAAGAGGTGCGAAAATAAGCAGGTCAAATAAACAGATTTCGAAAAACAATTAACGAAGGCGGTTACTACACCACTCACCTCTTAAAAACGAGTTTCGTCCCCGAAACTCAACTCTGGGTCGCGGTGAAAAGATTGGGGTAGCACTCCCTCATTTTTGACTCCAGCTCCTAGGTTGCTTCTCGCTCCTCATGGTTGCTCCAGAGCACCTTCACGTAGGGGATGGCTCGATTTCGCAGTGTTTTACTTTCCCTTGCTAGGATCCGCACTGGGGTTTCGTCGAAGCTCAGGTCCTTCTTAAGTTCGAGAGTAGAGACGTCTAGAACATGTGATGGGTCGGGAAGGTATTTCCGGAGCATCGAAACGTGGAACACGTCGTGGACTCGGTCGAGGTTTGGTGGTAGGGCAAGGCGGTAAGCCACCGGGCCAATGCGCTCCAAGATCTCGAACGACCCTACAAACCGTGGGCTCAACTTGCCCTTCAGCCCGAAACGCTTAATTCCCCTGGATGGCGAGACTCGTAGCAACACGTGCTCTCCCACTTGGAATTCCAAGTCGCGGCGCCTCTGGTCTGCGTAGCTCTTCTGTCGACTCTGGGCGGTCAGTATGCGCTGTCTGATGAGGCGTACTTTTTCTTCAGTTTCTTCCACTAGGTCGGGTCCCAAGAACTTCCGTTCCCCTAAGTCGTCCCAACAGATCGGGGATCGGCAGCGCCTCCTATATAAGGCTTCGCAGGGCGCCATCTGTATGCTGGCCTGGTAGCTGTTGTTGTAGGCGAATTCCACGAGGGGTAGGTAGCGTGCCCATCCGACCCCCAAATCCAGTACGCAGGCGCGAAGCATGTCCTCGAGAGTCTGGATCACCCGCTCCGACTGTCCGTCCGTCTGGGGGTGAAAGGCTGTGCTGAACTGTAGTTTGGTCCCCAGGGCCCACTGTAGACTCTGCCAAAAATTCGAGACAAAACGCGTGCCTCTATCCGAGGTGATCGATGCTGGCACCCCATGCAATCTCACGATCTCGCTGATGTAGACTTGAGCTAACCTCTCTCGGGTCCATGTTGTATGAATAGGCAGGAAATGTGCTAATTTGGTTAACCGGTCCACTATGACCCAGATCGTGTCGTGCCCCTGCTGTGAACGTGGGAACCCAGTGACGAAATCCATGGTGATCCGATCCCACTTCCACTCTGGCACCGGTAAGGGCTGCAACTTTCCCGCCGGCCGCTGGTGCTTGGCCTTTATCTGTTGGCAGACCAGGCAGTGAGCTACATGTCGCGTCACATCTCCCTTCAGTTTAGGCCACCAGAAGGTCTGCTTAAGGTCCCTGTACATCTTCGTACCTCCCGGATGCGCCGCATAAGGGGCGCAGTGTGCCTCTGCCAAAATTTCCTTCTTCAATTCCGACGAATCCAGCACGCAAATCCGCCCGCGGAACCGTAGGGTGCCGTCGCCTTCCATCGAAAAATCATTCTCTTAGTTCGAGGAGATCTTGTCTCGTACGAGCTGTAAGTGAGGATCGGTCTGTTGCCATTCCCGGATCTTCTCGAACAGCGTAGGCTTGACTATCAAGGTTAAAAGTTGCGCGACCGTGCCCGCTGGTACCACCTCCAACTTCAATCGTGAGAACTCCGCGATCAAGCTGCTCTGTTCAGTTATCGCGCCTACAGACGTCCCTTCCATCTGCCCCTTCCTGCTCAAAGCGTCTGCCACCACGTTTGCCTTCCCGGGGTGGTATTGAATTGATAGATCGTAATCATTCAGCAACTCTAACCACCGCCTCTGCCGCAAATTTAATTCCTTTTGGGTAAACAGGTACTTAAGACTTTGGTGGTCCGAGAATACGTTACAGTGGACACCAAAGAGGTAGTGTCTCCAAAGCTTTAAAACAAAAACCACTGCGGCCAGCTCTAAATCGTGTGTCGGGTAGTTCTTTTCGTATTCCTTCAGTTGCCTGGAAGCATAGGCTATTACTTTCCCTTGTCAGTACACCCCCAAGGCCGATCCTTGATGCATCGTAGTATACTTCATGGTCCTCTCCGGGTGTCGGTAGCACAAGTACTGGTGCCCTGGTTAGCCTTTTCTTGAGTTCTTCGAAGCTCTCCTGGCATTTAGCCATCCATACAAATTTTTCCCCTTTTCTGGTCAACCGGTTCAAAGGGGTAGCAATCTTCGAGAAACCCTCGACGAAGAGTCTATAATAGCCCGCCAGGCCCAAGAAACTGCGGATCTCCGTCACTGTAGTCGGTGGCTGCCAATCGATCACCGACTCCACCTTCTTGGGGTCCACGGCAATTCCTTCAGCCGAAATCACGTGCCCCAAAAATCCCACCTCGCGAAGCCAGAATTCACATTTCTTGAGTTTAGCAAACAGCTTCTGATCCCTGAGAGTCTGGAGAATTGTTCGCAAATGGTCCTCGTGTTCCTCGTCGGTGGATGAATAGATCAGGATGTCGTCGATGAAGACCACCACGAACCGGTCTAGGAAGGGCCTGAAGATTCTGTTCATCATATCCATAAATACCGCAGGGGCGTTCGTTAGCCCGAACGGCATAATAGTGAACTCGTAGTGGCCATACCGGGTCCGGAAGGCGGTTTTTGGAATATCCTCGTTCCGAACTCGGAGCTGGTGGTAACCCGATTGCAGGTCAATTTTTGTCACGCCCCGGGGGTTTGTTTGTTTGTTTTTTTTTTTTTTTTTTTTTCTTTTCAAAAGAGACTTCTCTTCCCCGGCGCGTGCCCAGACCCGCCGCACATACAGGATCTCTCTTCAAACGGACAGAGTCTCCCCTGTATGTGCACGGCGTAGCGTTTAGTACATCTCCCAAACATTCACAACCATTCAATCACATCGGTTACTAACATACAACTAGCATTCAAGTTGTTAAAGCGCATGGCCGATCAATTTGAAAAGGATAAATCCACAGATTTAAAAGAGCGCCCACTCGGCGCTTATGTTTTGAAAACGAGTTTCACAATCAGCATAAATCCACAAGGTTTTGAAAACGGTGCCCACACGACACCCAAGTTTTGAAATCCATTTCGCAATCCATAAATCCACAGGGTTTTGAAACAAGTGCCCACACGACAGTTAGATTTTAAAAACGATTTTCGCAATCTTTTCTTTGGTTTAGTTTTCTTTTTCCTTTTTCAAATGGCCAACAGAAATAGAAGGAATAGTAATGCATAAAAGGATAACTAAATGCAACTCATACCGACATCCACGTCGACCCCACGAGGGTATCGAGAACCTCACACACGACTAGAAAGTAAATGAAATGCAAGAATAAAAGAAGAAATACAGTCCAGGGTTCCCAGCAACCCAGAAGCTCCTGCCCCGTCCTCACCGTCGCCTACCTCTCCCCCCATCTGGTCCCTGTCACGAAGTGGGAAGTCAGTGACGGAGAAAAAAAATAGTGAAGCAGGAAAATACAGTAAAACAAACCGTGAAGATAACCGGAGCAACCACCCTCGCAAGAGGGAACGATGACCTGTACACCTGTATCCTGCCATACCCGGCCGCGCCGGACTACCAAACCGGCGGCCGTACCGTACCTGTAACACCCGACCGCGTCGGACAACTAAACCGACGGGTCGCACCACTCGCACCTCGGCGCCTCAAACCCCACAACTAATAAGGGGCCCCACTACGTCACATCGTGGGTATACACGGGTCTATAGACCACTTTTCCGGAAAAGCGCACCCTTGCGGTGGCCAAACCGCGGGTGCGCGTGTCGCAGCCTCGAGCACAGGAACCGTGAAGCAATATACATATATGTGAAACAATATGTAAAAACATCCAAGTGTAGGAGCCATATGAAGTGCCATATATATATTAGAGCGAGAGAACAGTAAAACTATAAATGAATAGTTGATGCTTTCCCTCAATGTTCTAACCCAAGCCTGAGATTCATATAAAATTTAGAACCTTCTTTCTATATCCCCCTTTTTTTTTTCTTTATTATAACAGTCGGCACAATCAAACGAGTAATGTCGACCACCCTTCGATCTTTAACCCAAGTACGCACAAGGTTGACCCCACCCAACAAGATACAATTTAATATTAGAACTTAAAACAAAAACCCACCTCAAACACGAAGAAAGAGACGTGTGGAAATTCTGACAGAAAAACCCTCACCGCGCGCCCGAACAGCTGTAACACAAATTCATTCGTCAAAAACATCGTCGCGGTTTAAACCACTCAAAAACGGGGCGAACCGGGCTAAAAACGGAGCTCCTGGGCCCTTTTTCTGAAAGTGGGTGTACGGGCCCATACGTGGACCGGGTCCACGACGGCGGCAGCAAAGGCGTGGGCCGGGAGCACGCGGCGCGGTGGACCAGCGTCGTCTTGGGCCGGGCCGCGCACGGGTGCGGGCGCGCACCGGGTCCAGGCCCCGCTGCTGCTGTGGCGCACGCCGGGTGCACGCCCGGGCGTGCACCGCACGACCTGGCGCACCGGCCCGTGCACCGGGTCCGCGTCCCCGGGCCGGGCCGGCGTGCGCCGGGTGCACGCCGGCCCGGTGGACCGCGCGGCCTGGCGCACAGCTCTGTGCGCCGGGTCTGCGGCCCCGGGCCGGAGCGACGTGCACCGGGTGCACCCGGACGGGTGGACCACGGCCAGAAAACCCCAACATTGCGTCCGTTTTCGGCTCCGATCGCGACCCCGCGATCACGGCGGCTTCGGCGATGACCCCGTTAACACGGTGACGGCGGCGGCGGCCTCCCGTTTAACCACGGCGGCGGCGGCCTCCCGTTTGGTCCCCGAAATCGCCTCGCACGCGGCACGAGACCCCCGACAATTCAAGGGATTTCCCTCCCCTTGCCCGAAACAAGAACCGACACAAGAAACGAAACAAGAAACGAAACAAGAAGGCGAAAGCACGGCTCACCTGTTTCCGTCGGCGCCGGGCGAAGGAGAGGGATCGTCCTTTTTGCGCTCGTCGGATCTTGCGGGGAGGCGATCAATCTCCTCCTTCTCCTCGTCAAGATTCCGGCTCTCGCGTCGCCTCGGTACGGGTGGGGGAAAGGCTTGGGGTTTTCACGCGTGCGAAAGGGGAAAAGAAAGGAGCGGGGGACCCTAATCCCCCCCCCTTGGAGTTTAAGTCAGTTGTTTGGGTGCAGCCGACGGGGATTTGGTTCCCCAAACCCCTAAATTAAACCACATTAAATTAGATTAACATCGATCAAATAGAAATTAAATTGAGTCGAGTTAAACTAGTTTAAATCCAATTAAATTAAATTAAATCAAGTTTAATTAAATCCGGGTCTGGTTTACCTCAGCGAAGGCGTGCTGACCCCTCGAACATCAACAACTTCAGGAATTTATTCCGGGAGCTTCCGGGGTCGGAAAACTGATCCGATCGCGCCGCCGGTCTTCGTTTCGCGGGCTTTATTCTCTAAAAATACCCGCGAGCCCCGACGGCCTGCCCAAAACGACGCGAGAAAAAAAAACGTACCCCGGACCCCTTAGCCGAAAAGCGGTTCGAAATAAATTCACAGGTAAGACCAAAAGGGAAGTAAACCCGCGGTTATTACACCACTCACCTCTAAAAACGAGTTTCGTCCTCGAAACTCAAGCCCGGGTGGGCGTGAAAAGGTCGGGGTAGCACTCCCTCATCTTGGACTCCAGTTCCCAAGTTTCTTCCCGCTCCTCATGGTTGTTCCATAGTACCTTCACGTAGGGGATGGTTCGGTTTCGTAGTGATTTGTTTTTCCTTGCCAGGATTCTCACCGGGGTTTCTTCGAAGCTTAGGTCCTCCTTAAGTTCGAGTGCTGAGGCGTCCAGAACGTGTGACGGGTCGGGGAGATATTTCCGAAGCATCGAGACGTGGAACACGTCGTGAACTCGGTCGAGGTTTGGTGGTAGGGCGAGGCGGTAAGCTACTGGGCCAATACGCTCTAGAATCTCGAATGGCCCCACAAACCGTGGGCTCAGCTTGCCCTTTAGTCCGAAACGCTTAATTCCTCTGGATGGCGAGACCCGCAAAAACGCGTGTTCCCCCACTTGAAATTCCAAGTCACGCGTCTCTGGTCTGCGTAGCTCTTCTGTCGACTCTGGGCGGTCAGCAGGCGCTGTCTAATAAGGCGTACCTTCTCTTCGGTTTCCTCCACTAAGTCGGGTCCCAAGAGTTTCCGTTCTCCCAAGTCGTCCCAACAAATCGGGGATCGGCAGCGCCTTCCGTATAAGGCTTCGTAGGGCGCCATCTGAATGCTGGCCTGGTAGCTGTTGTTGTAGGCGAACTCCATGAGGGGTAGGTAGCGTGACCAACCGATTCCCCAATCCAGCACACAGGCGCGAAGCAGGTCTTCAAGGGTTGTATCGTGCGCTCCGACTGTCCGTCCGTCTGAGGGTGGAAGGCTGTGCTGAACTGTAGTCTGGTCCCCATAGCCCGCTGAAGGCTTTGCCAAAACTTCGAGACAAAGCGCATGTCTCTGTCCGAGGTGATCGATGCCGGTACCCCATGTAGTCTCACGATCTCGCTGATGTAGACTTGAGCTAACCGTTCGCGGGTCCAAGTTGTATGAATTGGCAGGAAGTGTGCTGACTTGGTTAACCGGTCGACTATGACCCAGATCGCGTCGTGGCCCTGTTGTGAACGTGGAAATCCAGTGACAAAATCCATGGTGATCTGGTCCCATTTCCACTCTGGTACCGGTAAGGGCTGTAGCTTCCCTGCGGGTCGCTGATGCTCGGCCTTTATCTGTTGGCATACAAGGCAGTGAGCCACGTGACGTGTTACGTTTTCTTTCAACTTAGGCCACCAGAAGGTCTGTTTGAGATCTTTGTACATCTTCGTGCCCCCTGGGTGTGCCGCATAAGGGGCTCGGTGTGCCTCCGCTAAGATCTCTTCTTTCAACTCTGATGAGTCCGGTACGCAGATCCGTCCGCGGAACCGTAAGGTGCCGTCGTCTTCCGCTGCAAAATCGCTCTCTTGACCCTGGGAAATCTTGTCTCGTATGCGCTGTAGATATGGGTCGGTCTGCTGTCCCTCCCGGACCTTCTCAAATAACGTTGGCTTGACCACCAAGGTTAGAAGTCGCATGACCGTGCCCGCTGGTACTACCTCCAACTGCATTCGCGCGAACTCCGCGATCAGGTGGTCCTGTTTCGTTATCGTGCTCTCCGATGCCCCTTCTTGATGCCCTTTTCTGCTCAGTGCGTCTGCTACCACGTTTGCCTTCCCGGGGTGGTATTGAATCGTCAAGTCGTAATCCTTCAACAACTCAAGCCACCGCCTCTGCCGCAAGTTTAATTCCTTTTGGGTAAAGATGTATTTAAGACTTTGATGATCTTGAGAAGACGTTGCAGTGGACTCCGAAGAGATAATGCCTCCACAGTTTTAAAACGAAGACTACCGCGGCCAATTCCAAGTCGTGTATCGGGTAGTTCTTCTCGTAGTCCTTCAGCTGCCTGGACGCGTAGGCAATCACTTTCCCCCGTTGCATCAGAACACCTCCAAGACCGATCCTTGATGCATCGCAGTACACTTCGTAATCTTCTCCGAGTGTCGGCAGTACAAGTATTGGTGCCCTGGTTAACCTCCTCTTGAGTTCCTCGAAGCTCTCCTGGCATTTGGCCGTCCATATGAACTTCTCCCCTTTTCTGGTCAATCGATTTAAAGGGGTAGCAATCTTCGCGAAACCCTTAACGAAACGCCTGTAATATCCCGCCAATCCTAGGAAACTTCGAACCTCTGTCACCGACGTCGGCGGCTGCCAGTCAACCACTGCTTCTACCTTCTTGGGATCCACAGCGATCCCCTGTGCCGAGATCACATGTCCTAGGAAGCCGACTTCGCGCAGCCAGAACTCACACTTATTGAGTTTAGCGAACAGCTTCTGCTCCCTGAGGGTCTGGAGGATCGTTCGCAAATGGTCCTCGTGCTCCTCGTCTGTAGTGGAGTAAATCAGGATGTCGTCGATGAAGACTACCACGAACCGATCCAAGAAGGGTTTGAAGATCCGGTTCATCATGTCCATGAAGACCGCGGGGGCGTTCGTGAGGCCGAAGGGCATAACTGTGAACTCATAGTGGCCGTACCGGGTCCGGAAGGCAGTCTTCGGGATGTCCTCGTCCCGAACCCGGAGTTGGTGGTAGCCTGATTGCAGATCGATCTTGGAGAAGACCGTCGCCCCCCTCAGTTGGTCGAAAAGATCATCTATTCTGGGCAGGGGGTACTTGTTCTTCACGGTAACCTTGTTTATTCCTCTGTAATCGATGCAGAGCCGCAGGCTTCCGTCTTTCTTCCGCACAAAGAGTACCGGTGCACCCCAGGGTGACACACTCGGTCTGATGAACCCCTTGTCCAAGAGGTCTTCCAGTTGTGCTTTAAGCTCCTTTAGCTCTGCGAAGGCCATTCGATAAGGCGCCTTCGTAATAGGCTGCGTGCCAGGTAGTAGCTCGATAGGGAACTCCACCTCCCGCTCTGGGGGCAATCCAGGCAGTTCTGCGGGGAAGACGTCGGGAAAGTCCCTCACCACTGGAATGTCCTGAAAGTGTCGACGAGGGTCGGGTGGCCAGATCCACCGATGCTAAATAGGCCACGCATCCACCCTCTACCAATCTTCTGGCTCGCGCCGCCGAGATGACCGCCGGGAAGGTGATGCTCTTGCCCGCCATATACCATGTTCAGAAAGCCCGGTTCTTGCAATCGCACCCTGTCGCTGGTCACAGTCAATGAGCGCCTGGTACCTCGTGAGCCAGTCCATGGCCAACACCGGTCTAGCCTCCTCTCATTCAAGGGAATACCACTAGCTCCCATGGGGAGCCAGTCGTCCAAGCTTAAATCGAGCAGCGGTAAGAAAAGATGACGCCTCCACAAGTCCCCGCCGTTTTGAACCGTCAGGAGATTTTGAAGGGGGTCTCTCGAGATCAGGCATAACAAGAAATCACGAGAA
>CM055061.1:16919570-17049956 GCA_029204045.2 Tillandsia leiboldiana
TCGCACATTTAAAAAATTTATTATGCTTTGCCATCATAATATTCACTGTTGCATGATCATTTATGTTAATTAAATCATCTTCTAGTGATCAAGTCAATTTCTCTCTCAATGATCTCTTGGTATAGTCATTATCTTATTTGACTGCTTAGTCGAGTATGAAATCGAGATCAATTTTTTGTTGAATACGTTATATCTTAAATAATTGATAGCCAATTGAGGGGAGTCAAAGAAAGGTAAATGCTCAAAAGATGTGGAAAGAGTTACATCCCAATGAGGAGTGTGATAACTACCACCACATGGAGGAAAGAGCTACCACACTCGTCGTCCGAGTATTGTGTGCAGCTACCACATTATACCAAGCATGGTTGTTCAATTTTTGATTAGTAAAATGCATGTTGAAATTCTTGACTCCGTCAAATTCAAGGTTGGTATAAAGGTGGGTTTTAAAGAAAGATGCTCACAAAGAGCCACTCTCTTCAACAGATTGTCTAGATAAATTATCTACCATATTTGGGATTTCAAACATCTATTGATCTTGTATTTCATTTTCTTTACTGAATTGATGATTTGATAAAGGCATTACTCATAGATCAAGTTAGATGTAATTGAAGGTGTTCAACTTAAGGGATTTAATTTTTGTAAATTCTCGTTTCATTTTTGGATATTATTGATAGATTTGGCATAATCTAATTCTTGTTGTATGAAACGATGTTTTTTGTTTAAAGTTGATACACGATTGTGCTTACATACTTTTTTTGGATTTCATGAAAATTTTTCTAAATTTTTCTGATGAAAAAGTTGGAGCCGATCCGGATCGGGAAAGATGATCCGGATCCCGAACGCAGGCTTCTTCCTGCGGCTGGCCGATCCGGATCGAAATCTCGATCCGATCCGGATCACGGCTAGGGTTTTAATAAGAACAAGACGGTTTTGATTTCTTTTACCTTAATCTTTTGTTCTTATTTCTCTAGAGCCTCTCTCTCTAGAAATATTGCACCTTGGAGCTTTCCAAACTCAAGTTCTTCGAATACAAGTAAGTTTTGTTGATCAAATCTCGGTTTTTCACCGTTCTTGTTTTCCTCCTCAAAACGTGATGAATTTCTTGGATCGATTTCAATTTGTGGATGGTTTTGATCAAATTTCTTTTGAAATAAGAACTCTGGGTAGATTAGTTTTGATTATATGCTAGGTATTCTCCTGATTAACGGATTTTTAGGCTTTGATTTCTAAAATTTCAGTTTTAGGGCATATAATGAGGATTTTCGAAAATCATGCAATTGATCTATTTTTAAAAGTCCTTTTGCAAAACTAATTTGATTCTTAGTCCTCTCTACATGATTATGATTATTTGGGTACAATTTTTCAAATCTTTGAAAAATTAACATTTTATCATGTGTTTTTGAGTTATTGTTTCACAGGATTTTAAATCTATTAAGCACTTGCACCAATGGCGTTCGCCTGGATAATCTTCCTTTTGGTAGCAATGGTAGGACCTAGTGGGTCTTCTATAAAAAGAGAACAAGATGACTCAAATCAAGAAGAGACAAGAAAGTTTGTCAAAATGATTCAGAATCAGATGAAGAAGACTGGGAAGAGATTTGTGAACAAGCACAAAAAGCTATTGACAAAGAAGATAGGTTGTACTTGAAGAACAAGAAGCTGATGAAATCTTCCTCAACAACCAAGCAGTACACTAGGCGAAAGAATTCGAGGGGAACTGGAATTCAGATTGATAGACCCCTCACCAGAGCTCGCTCTCTCCCTAGAGAATCTCCATGGATTGAAGGTCAAGATGCACCGTCTGGTTCTATACTACATCCTTCAACGTCCTGGAGACACACAGCAAAAGCGAATGTAGGGTCCTCACTTCGACAAGAACAGCGAAGATCGTCTGCTGAACAAGACAGCGTGTCTACAAATCTCAAACAGATTATCTCTGAGCAACATAAGATGAAAGAAAGGTCTCCAGAATGTCAAAAATGCTTCAAGCGATTTTGAAGAAGTTGGATTGTACCAATCCCACTATTTGGATTCAGACTGACTTAACTTTCTTTCTAATCTTTTTGTGCAGGAGTTTCAGTTTTTAGGACTTACTCTTAGTCTAGTTCTCACAGTTCGGAACAATTTTTAAAATTTTTAACTCTCCTTAAATTTTTGGTAATTTTGGCTTTATTTGTGACAAAAAGGGGAGAGAGTTTAGCTAGAACATTGAACAATGATTGAACAATGATGATGTGAATGTGTGAACATCGAGGTAAGTATCACTTCAACTTTGACTTTGGTGAAAGGTAAGTATCACAACTTTGGTTTTCATCTTGTGATTTGTTGCATGTTCCTACTAACTATTCGACTAACTATTTGGACATGTATTATTACTAACAAGTTGTTTGATTACTAACAAAGCAAAGTTATGACATTTGGAATTTTATTGCTTAGAAGATATGTCAATGTTTGATTGTGATCTTTTACATATCTGCATTACTCAATGTCATGGTGAGCATAAACTCTATCTCTGTTAGGTTTTGAATGCTAAATATTCTTGAGGTATCTAACGATCTCTTTTTGTCAAGAATGATTTCTTTGTGCAGAGAGTACAGATGTCCTAAGTCTAGAGTCTGTTTTAGGAGTTTATCTCATGTTTTAAATTTTTTGGATCTCCATTGTAAATTTTTGTTGTATGGTGATAGCAACAAAAATATCTTTTTGAATTTTCTTTAGTGGATCTGTGTTTTGTCACGAAACTGCCAAAGGGGGAGATTGTTACGGAATTTGAGTTGGCGTAGTTTCGTGAAAGGTTCAAGTCTTGAAGATTGAAGGTGAAGAAAGTTGGATCATTTAACTCAATCTCAAGAAAGAAGAATTCAAAAGGATCAGGTATGTTTAACTAAAGATTCTTGGTGATCCGAATACTTCTTGTAGTGCAGAAACACCTGGAAGAGTTTTTAATTGCATAAAAATCAAAAACTGGTGTTCGGACAGGTTCAGGATCCGGATCAGAGCCAGCGATCCGGATCCCGAAGGTTGTTGTTTCATACATTACTTCAATCCGGATCGCAGCATCTCACGATCCGGATCCCGAACGTTGAGTTTTCTGAAATGTATGAACGATCCGGATCAGGCATTCCGATCCGGATCCCGAACGTTTGTTTTCTGGAAACCGTCTTTATTGCTACTGCAATCCGGATCGCCCAAATCCGATCCCGATCGCCGTCCGTCAAAATTCCAGAAATGTTAGGTTTTGATTCTTATCTCCTTCCAAATGTTTCTAACCTATAAATAGACCCTATGCTCTTTTTCTAGGGTTAATCCAAATAAGGCCGTAAAGGAAAATAGCCGTCATTTTCATATATCATTTCATACGGCCTAAGATCTACATATAGAGAAGAAAGGAAATCATTAGAGAATACTCTATGTTTCTTCATCTATATTGATTAGTTTGATTCTAGGTTTTCATACTCACATCTTGAGTTGAATCAAACTAATGAATACTTAGATGGTATTTCCGATTTATCTTTGATCTAAGTATTCGGCGGATCATCACCACCCAAAAACAACGATTTTCCCAAAATCGGCGCGTGGATTCGCGTGTCCTTGTGGATTCAAGGTTCAAATCCGCTCTCGTGGATTCGGAGCGAGGCACGTTCGTGGATTCGAAGGGTGCTATTGGGTGCAGACCGTGGATTCGGTCGGACGTCGTGGATTCGACGTTGGACGCCGTGGATTCGGCGTTGGGCGCAGATCGTGGATTCGAGAAGCGTCGCGAAGCGAGCGGAGAAGATCCTCTAGGAGCATATGGAAAAGGTTGAGTCGTAAGTGTGTACGGTAAATCACCTTGTACGTGTTTTAATTCTAGTGGATTTCTGCCGTGTTATCGGTCCCGTGGTTTTTTACTCGGTGATGGAGTTTTCCACGTAGAAACTCTTGCGTGTTATTTTTATTTCCGCATTGGGTTTTTATCGCAAACGAATTTTTGAGTGTTTCATACGTTACACCTATTCACCCCCTCTAGGTGTTTCTTCCCTATTTAGATCTACATTACATATAACCCAACAAAATCATAAGCCGCCACGTGTCACCCTCCGGTCCACCGTGCACCGCGCCTTTTCCCGTGGACCGCGCCCCCGCACCGGCCCAACCGGAATCCGCCACGTGGCCCGCAACCGGTGCATGCTCCCCCCGGTGGACCGCGCACTGGCCCGCGCCGCGCTCGGCCGCTGCCGCCGCTGCCCGCCGCCGCCGAAACAGTACCAAGATGCTCGAAAATTGCGCGCGTCATCCGGGCTCCGAAAAATACAAGTGAATAGTCCATTTTTCATCATTTTCGCGCGCTGAATCCAAATCCGAAGTCCGATTTGCCAATTCCAACTCTAAAAATTATCGAAGGCATCCGGGAAGATGTTCTTTTGTCCAAACTTCGCGCTGAGCCCAAATTATATTCATTGCACGCAAAATCACTTCTAGGCATTCGACGGGGTCCACCGATCACCCACTTGATCCACTTAACACACTGAGCCCATCACTGTGTCCAATTGGTGCCCAAATACCACTGACACGCCCCATAGGCCTCCAGAAGCTACTGGTCAACCAGTAATCTAGTCGTGGGGATCCAGGTTCTCACACTCAATGTACTCCAATCATGTTTGGACTCTGGTTGATCCACCAGAGGGTATTGTACCCGTTGGATGCAAATGGATCTTCAAGAGAAAGATTTGGTTCTGATGGAAAGGTAGAGACCTATAAAGCTAGGCTGGTAGCAAAAGGTTATAGTCAACGCGAAGGCATTGACTATCAGGATACCTTTTCACCTGTAGCCATGCTTAAATCCATCAGAACTCTGCTTGCTATTGCTGCACATTATGACTACGAGATCTGGCAAATGGATGTAAAACTGCTTTCCTGAATGGATATCTTGAAGAAGAAATCTATATGGAGCAGCCTTTGGGTTTCACTACCAAAGACAAAAGTCATAAAGTGTGCAAGCTTCAACGATCCATTTATGGGTTGAAGCAAGCTTCTCGGAGTTGAACACTCGTTTCAATGATGCAGTCGAATCGTTCGATTTCATCAGAAATGAAGAAGAGCCGTGTGTGTATAAAAAGGTTAGTGGAAGTGCTGTTACCTTCCTCGTATTGTACGTGGATGACATACTCCTAATTGGGAATGACATTCCTATGTTAACATCGGTGAAGTTATGGTTATCCAAAGAGTTTTCTATGAAAGACCTTGGAGAAGCATCTTATATCCTAGGGATAAGGTCTATAGGGATAGACCTAAGAAGTTGCTTGGTTTATCGCAAGCTATGTACATAGATGAAGAGTTGAAAAGGTTTAGCATGGAGAATTCCAAAAGGGGTATGGTACCTCTAAGACATGGAATTTACCTCTCTAAGACTATGTCTCCTAAGACACCTGAAGAGAGAAGTCGCATGAGCAGGATCCCTTATGCTTCCGCAATAGGGAGTTTAATATATGCGATGCTATGTACTCGACTTGATATAGCATATGTGAGCGTCACTAGTCGATATCAGTCGAACCCAGGCGAAGAGCATTGGGTAGCGGTAAAGAATATCCTTAAGTACTTGAGAAGAACAAAGGATATGTTTCTTGGTTCTTGGAGGTGGAGAACTCAAAGTTAATGGCTATACAGATTCAGACTTTATGTCTGATATAGACGATAGAAAGTCTACGTCTGGGTATCTATTTATTTGCAATGGTGGGTCAATAGTTTGGAAGAGTTCTAAACAAAAGACGATTGCTGATTCTACTATGGAGGCGGAGTACATCGCTGCATCTGAAGCTGCCAAGGAAGCTGTTTGGATCAAGAATTTATCACTGAGCTTGGCGTGATTCCCTCTAGTAGGGATCCCCTGCCACTATATTGTGATAATAATGGCGCCGTAGCATTAGCTAAGGAGCCGAGATCTCATCAGAAATCCAAACATATTGAGCGGCGGTATCACAAGATCAGAGAGTACATCAAAGATAAACATATTGAAGTGGAGAAGGTTGCCTCCGCAGATAACGTGGCGGACCCGCTAACTAAGGCTTTGACTCAGCAGAAACTAGAGACTCATCTTGAGAAGATGGGCATTAGATACATGACTGATTGGCTTTAGTGCAAGTGGGAGATTGTTAGTTGTATGCCCCAAAAGCCTATCAGGTTGACGCATTTTTTTATATGGGACATATTTGTACTTGATCTTTAGTATTATTTGGGCATTTTATGCCATTCATGTTTAATGTGTCCATGAATCGTCCTTTGAATTAATGAGATGATAATGTATATTCTTAACAATTAAGAATTTGATATACACATTATTGGTGATTAAGTCATAAATGCTCTCAATCGGAGGATCATCATGGGGACGATGATTGATCCGGTAAGATTGATGTATGTGCTGCTCTCTTTTAGGATGACGAGTCTCAAGTCATCAGTGTGGGGACACTGGAGCGAACGTGCAGGTGGTTGTTAGATAACAAGGTCATTGAGCGTGACCAATTACAAATAGTTACATGGATATCTACTCATTCGTCAGTAACTGATTCGATGTTGCAGTGGTACAACTGATCCTTAGACCTGCGACACCACGACCATTCAATATGAGGCTACTGTAGTTTGACTATGCAATAAACTCTGATCCTAGTCATGGGTCTTAGTAGTATATGTTGGCTGCAGTCGGTTCATATTAGGAATGGGTGTTTGTTTACAGGGGATCTATCGCTCTCGGTAGAGAGATAATTAGTCATATGTTATTTGTAAGGCAAAGCTCAGAAATCCTCGGCCGGGGTAATATGGTTTATGGAAAGGTGTTTCCAAGAGTAACCATATGAGCTTCTGTCCTATCAAATTTGTCATATAACGGGTGATGGGGTTTGACGAGTATTCCATGACCTCCACTCAGTTGGGACTATGCGATAGAAGGATTGTATTATACGGTAACTGCACCTAGAGGTTCAGTCCAATATTCACTTCTGACTGGATTGCCACTATATGCTGCTAGGCGTCACTGGTGGATTGTGGGAACCAATAAGAATAATTATAGGCGAATAATTATTATACGAGGGAAGAATCAAAAGTGTTTGATCCATCAAAAAGAGTTTCGATGATTATGCCGATGGGGATCGCATCATATCTCACTACCAGACAGAATTGAACCTATAAGGTCACACACATAAGAAATCGCGCATGATCGATATTATGGAGATGATAAAGAAGTTTATAGAATGGATTAATTATAATCACAATACTAAAGTTTACTAATTTATTAGTAAAAGGACTAATTTGCAATTATTATAAATTAGAGGTATTTAAGTGCAAAAGTTGCATGGTGTATTTACTAATCGTTAGTAAATATTTTGAGGACTTATGTGTAAATGTTACACACGAATCGAATTAGGATTTGAATTCTGTGATGATCCGGAATTCTACAGGGCCTTTACAGTGTAACCCGCAGCTTCTGGAGGCCTACGGGGCATGTCAGCGGTGTTCGGGAGCCAATTTGGACACAAGTGATGGACTCTGGACTTAAAATGGATCACGTGGGTAATTGGGGGACCCTGTCGGATGTTTAGAAGTGCTTTCGCGCAAATCGGATATCAAATTTGGACTCGGCGCGAAATTCTGATTGAAAATACCTTTCCGGGAGCCTCCGGCGATTTTTAGAGTTGGAATTTGGCGAAACGGACGCCAAATTTGGATTCAGCGCGCGAAAACGGTCAAAACGGACTACCCACTTGTGATTTTTGAGCACTGGGTACTGTTCACCGCCGGAACAGTAACTCCGGCGATCGCCGACGGGCGGCGGCGGCGGCGAGCGGCGGCGGCGGCGAGCAGCGCCGGCGGGCGGCGGCGCGGCCTCGGGCAGGCGGCAAGCGGCGCGGGGCGGGCGGTCCACGCGGCCGGCGTGCACCGAGGCGGGGGACACGTGGCATCATCCTAGAGGTCGGCTCACGGCGGTTGGTCTACGCAGTATTCGGGATGGCTCATGGTTTATGGTGCACCGGGCTTGGACACGTGGCAGGTTTCTATTGGTTCGGTCCACAGAATTTCGTGCACCGGGTTCACTAGGCAGAGGCATGACACGTGGCATTCTCCTATTGGTTGGTCAACTGTGCGAGCAGGCCGGTCAGAGGCGTCTGGGCGTGCGGGCAGTCATGGTCGGGCCACGTGGCGCAGTTCCATTGGTTGAGGTTGGTGTTTTGTGTTCTGTGGACACGTGGCGACATTTTATTGGCCGTTTTTGGTGTTTCCTGTTCGGCGGGACACAGAGGGAATTATTGGAAATGATTTTTTTGGTTTTCTCCATTCCTTTCCATCCGAGAGTCATTCAAGAGAAGTTTTCACCATTTTTGAGGCTTCATCTCCCTTAGAGGTGAGAAGATGAAATCTTCTCCAAGAAGAGAGGAAGCACCCTGTGAAGTTTCGGATTTTTTGGCTGCACGGATTATTAGGTTTCCATTTTCTCCGGCGCGGCGCGACGTTCCTTCATCGGTGTACCCCTTTCGTCGCGTTTTGATGTGAGAGCTCTCCCGGCCTACCCCGACAACATTTTCTGGCGATTCTTGTGCCATTCGAACCGCGACGGACAGAGATTCAATATTGGTATTTTCTATTTCCCCTCATCTTGCGGGTTTCGAGGTGTTTTTCTGAGTTTACTGTGACACCATTTGCTGTGATGGAGTTTTGGACAGCGGTTCGGTATTTCGGCGATATCTCCTCAACCGGGCATCGGATTGGGGTGATTCAAAAGGAAATTTGCATCTACACATCACGAGGAACATCCTCAAATTTTCCTGGATTTTTTGGATTTTTCCCGAAGGTGAAAAAGGCATTATTTTCAGTATTTGGTGCTGAAATTTACAGTACAGAGTTCTTTGGGGTAGTCCCCTTGCCGAATTTATATCTCAGTGTAGGAAACTCGGATTTGAGCGTGCAGATACTCGTTTCGACCGGCTCGTCGCGAGGATCGCGATGGTATATTTTTCAGAATTTTCTGTGCACAACTCGCAGGTGAAAAAGGCTCAACTCTGGACTGATTACTGGAATAGCATGTTTTGAGGATAATTGTATGTTTAATTGCATGTTTTGGGGTAATTGTGAACAGTGATCGCGGCGGCTTATCTGTTTGGACTTGTGGCGTGAAAAAGAGATATGGGACAGCCTTGGGTTGCGCAATTCCAGGTGGGTGTTGCTTTACTCCTCTTTTATGATATACCCACTAGGAATATTAGAGTAATCCCCTTTATTGGACATGTTGAATGGTCACCTAATGGACATGCATGCTTAACTAATTAATTGTGAGCCTATCATATGGAAAACATTATGTTGGAAACTTGATACGTTGGAACTTATACATGCTTCATGGACCTCGTTTTAGCATTTAACCTTGCATAAGGGGGGGGGGATGTACTTTCATATTGTGATATTGTGAGGCGTCTTGTGGGAGGGTACCACCTGAGGGTTTTTGGATAGGCATAGGTGGATGATTCATGTGAGGGTGATTAGCAGGTTATGGACATGTGTGGTTGGATTGTGATTTAGCATGATGATTACACCCAGGTGGAGTTGTTATTTGATACACATGATGAACCACTATTTGTCACTTCCCTACTTTCTTTCTTGAGGAGATAGGCTTACCTTTATGGATATTTAGTTAGACCATTGTTGATCGCTACACTCTATGTTGGGACCGGACTTAGGCGAAACCCTATTGTCTCTTCTTGTCACGCCCCAGGGTCGAAACTGCGACCCGAGCCCGCCAACAGATCCGCCACCTATGCATACCTGCATAGGCGAAGCGTCCTACCTGCAAGAAAAGTACTATAACTAAACAGATATCAGAGCTATAAATAAAAATCTGCTGTAACTAAAATCAATCACTGTACAACTGGAAATAAACAACACTGTCTGCCTCCCAAAATAATAATAATACAATCCTCGAGTACAAGCTCTAAACCCAACCGGGAGGTAACTCCAATATATATATACAACAGTGTACAGTCTCTCAATACAAAATATCCTCACTACAAGTCTCTCAAAAGAGGAAAAGAAACCGCTAATCTACTGATGATCTCCTCAGAAGGGTACCGCTACTCTCCAACGCCGGGTAGGGATCTAGCTCGCGACTCCCTCGCCACGATCAACAACCGCAGAGTCGGCAACACCTGCTAAGACTCTGCAAAACAAAGAAGAGGAGAGAAAAAGGGGGGAAAACCCCCAAAGGGTGTGAGAACTACTCCAAAAAGGGAGTTCTCAGTGGGTACCACCGCCAGACCCGACGGTCTGCCCACCAAGTCCTCAAGAGACAAAAACTAACCCAAGTCATAAGACTGAAATGAGTACGCTGGAAACTCTCAACAGCTATCCTGCCCCTAACTAAAGGCTAAAAGGGGGAGAACCAAACAGTGGTATGCAACCACTAGCACATGAAGTGCACCACCGACCCAATCGAACTGACTGCCACATCTGGTCCAGTCAAACCTGCGCCCACCTACAACCACCTCCCGCTGACGGGCAGGAATTACGTAGGGCGTCCAAACGGACAAGCTCGCTATCGAGGAGAGAAACATGCAGGCTATGGTCAAAATCCGCTCTCTCTCTCAGAACGGATAGAATCAAGATGCTCAACCTCTCACACAGCGGTCAAAGTACTCGCAACAACACGGGACCACCGTCAACCAGACGACTCTCGACAATACTAGCACTGATCTAAACTCAACTACCAGTCTGCACTCGGCCCCCAGGCACGAGTGTAACAATAAAAGTATCTGACCGAAATAAACCCAATCAAATGAACCGGTATGACACCCGGTACTGCCTGCTCTACTGTCGAACTCAGTAACTGATCGGCACACGGCTCGATCTCAAGATAGGTAACGGACCGGCACACGGCTCGGTCAAAAATATAAGTAACAGACCGGCACACGGCTCGGTCAAGCCTACCTCCGGAGTGGCACTCGAGGGGAGCGACCCACACGAGTAAAGTACATCTCAGTAACAAGTATCTCTGTCAAGTGTCTCAATGTAGCAGGACTAGATCACGACTCTGATCAAAGTGGGAAAGCTCAACCACTAAGGAAAGACCCGACCTCAATCGGATGCACTAAACGATAAGTGGGAAACTCCATCCACTAAAGAAACTGATACCCAATCAGGTGCATAGAGAAACACCCGGTCAACCGCCCAATATCCGCGGTTGCCGCAAAGCCCCACAACTAAACCAACCTGCCCAGACACGATGTCCCGACTACACTACCCAGACCCCCTGCTCGAACCCGAGCAACACTGACCACCTGACTAACAAGAAGGAGAAAGGAAAAGCATGGTTTCTCCTAAGTCAAGTTCCAATAAGTAGTGCAGCAGTAAAAGATGGCCTAACTACATGACCATACAAGCATGCAAATGTCCTCAAGGAAATAAAGGGGGTAAAGCATAATAATAGTTCCTCTAGGAATAAACAACATGCCGGAATCTCAAAACTAAAACTGTCCACAACTCAGGGTTCATTAATAGAATGATCATAATAACTCCTCGGAGTACAAATCCGCACATAGCTACGAAATCCTGTCCCAAATCATAATCCAACCACAAGAAAGGCTATGTGCTAACATGGCATGTTATATAATTTCATAGGGTAACATTATCCTAGGTAAGCTTACACTAGTCATCACACAGATGTCCAAGTCATGCAAGTCCTCAGTATACTTCATAATTACTATTCTTGCAATCACTTATACCAATATCAATAACAAGCTTACCTACTTAGCAATATAAACTATGTACCCTACACATGCATGCATCAGTCATAGAGGGGTGACATCCCCACAAGTGGACTTATACTTGCCACAACATAAACATTGCCTTAAACAATTACTAATAATAAGCTCACCCACCTGAAGCGCTTAACCCAAGGCAAACCTGAAGTCGGTGAAGTGGGTAGACGCCCGCGGTCCAAAACCTGCCAACAAAACACCCTCGGTACAAGTCGCGCAAGCCTTGGCTCCAAACAGCTGAAAACACCCCTGAGTACAACAATAAGGCTTAACATTACACTCTTATTCCAAAATCAACCAAACATACACAATCTGAAAATCAGTCCCAAAGCCGCGCATATTTCACCTGCTGCAAGTGCCCAGAAAAATCCAATAAAAATACCACAGTAATCCTCGCGTCGATACCTTCGAAACGAGTACCTGCACGTCCAATTCCGAGCTTCCTACACTGAGAAACAATTCCGACAAGGGAACCACCCCGAATCAAACTACACTCAAAAACTGTAGCAACAATTACTGTTCACAGATAATCTTCACCTTCGAGAAATATTCAGAAAATTCCAAGAAAATTTGGGCATATTCCTCGTGATGTGTAGATGCAAATCGCCTCTTGAATCGCCCCAATCCGATGCCTGTGCGCGAAGATATCGCCAAAACACCGCGCTGCTGTCCCAGAACTCCGCCCAGAAAAAGGGGTTACAAGATGATCCGAAAGACCCATGAAAAGCTCGGAATGGGAAAAACCAGTAAACATGGGAAACATAGCCCTACCTGTCGTGAAGCCAACGGCGCAAGAATCACTGAAAAAGGTGCTCGGGGTAAGCCGGGGGAGTCCTCGCACCAAAACGCGACGAAGAAGACCACAAACGAACGAGCGTCGCGCCGCGCCGTAAAAATAGAAACCTCGATAAGCGTGCCACCAAAAATCCCAAAACTTTGCAGAAAGATGCAGCCAAACACGAGGATCAACTTTGCTGAAGACACTCCGGCGAGAGGAGGCTTGGAAATGGCGGAAAAAGGAGAAGAAGAAGGCTCGGATCGCCTTTTATAGGCTGCAGAAACAAATGACGAAATACCGGATAAGTCCCGATTTCCGGGCGCTGGGAATTTTCGGGCGCGCACTGTAGCAGCCCGAAATCCCTGCGCCCGAACACTGTAGCCGCCCGAATCCCTCCTGGGCCGCCACGTCGCCCGCCAAACAGCGGACAGCAACCCCAGCCGCTCCCCGCGCGACACGTCGCGCCCCCCAGACGCCGACACGTGTCCTCCCCAAGCGCGGGAATCCGCCCGACCGCGCCCACGTGCGCCTGACGCCGCCGCCTGCCACCCTGCCGCGCACAGTAGACCCACCAATCGGAGAACGCCACGTGTCATGCCACTGCCTAGTGAACCCGGTGCACGAAATCGTGTGGACCGAACCAATGCAAACCTGCCACGTGTCACCCCCGGTGCACCGTAAACCACAAGCCATCCCGAAAACTGCGTAGACCAACCGCCGTGAACCCACCTCTAGGATGATGCCACGTGTCAACCCCGGTCCACCGTGCGCCCCGCACTCCCCCGTAGACCGCGCCCCGCGGACCGGCCCACTCCCGAGCCGCCACGCGTCCAGCCCCCGGCGCACGCCTGCCGCGTGGACCGGGCGGCCCGCGCCTCCGTCCGCCGCGCCGCCTGCGGCCGCTCCGCCGCTGCCGCCGCCGCCGGAAACACTGTTCCGGCGTGAACAGTGTCCAGAGCCCAAAAATAACAAGTGGGTAGTCCGTTTTAACCGTTTTCGCGCGCTGAATCCGAATTTGATGTCCATTTCGCCAAATTCCAACTCCAAAATTTGCCGAAGGCATCCGGAAAGGTAATCCTTGGTCCAAACTTCGCACTGAGTCCAATTTAAATATCCTTGGCGCGCGAAACCACTTTTGGAGCTCCGACGGAGTCCAATGATCACCCACGTGATCCAAAAACACACTGAGCCCAACACTAATGTCCAAATGGGGCACAAATCTCACCAACACGCCACATAGGCCTCCGGGAGCTGTAGATGATCCAGTAATCTCGTCGTGGGGATCCAGGTCCTCACACTTCTTCCCCTATTCCTTAGGCAGACGGCTATTTGTTGCTCGGGTTTGAGCAGGGATTGGCATAGTGTAGCTAGGGCTTGGATTCTAGCTTTTGGGGTATTGCGGCTACCGCGGATAGTAGGCGGTTGACCGGATGTCGGATCTGGGTCAGGATTGTTATTATGGGTGTTGTTGTTAACCCTTCTTCATCTGATTACCCGCTAGGCATTTGAGTAGCTTCTTTGATTAAAAGGTTAAATGCACTTTATGTGTGGCAATGGCGGGCTTATTGTGATTAAACAAATATTGTTAGAACTTACTTGATTGGGGCTTATGGATGTAGAGCAGTAGCATCATGTTAAAGGATAAGGCTAATTAATAATTTGTGGGTTTTGGGTATGTGGCATAGGCAGGCACAGGATATCTCATATTTACTATTCTCATACTGCTCTACATGCTCTGACATTATAAAGGATATCAACATCTGTTTATTTTATATCATCTTGGGACATTTGCATGCTTGTATGGTCACCTAGATAGGCCACCTTTTTCTGCTACACTATCATGCTGGAATTGACATAGGAGAAACCTTTTTATTATTCCCTTCTCCTTTCATTTGAGGCTCATGGTATTTGTAGCTCGTGCGCGAGCAGGGGGTTTGGGGATAGTGTAGTCATGATCTTGGGTTTTGGGACAGGCAGGCTTGGTGGCAGGGTATTGCGGCAACCGCGGACCTTGGGCGGTTGACCGGAGGTTGCTTATGCATCAAATTGGGTATCAGGTCTCTAGTGGATGGGTTTTCCCACTTTGATCAGAGTCATGATCCAGTCCTGCTGATTTATGATATTTATGTTACTGGATACTGAGATACTTTACTCGTGTGGGTCGCTCCCCTCGAGTGCCACTCCGGAGTGCGCGGCAGACAGGCTTCGAGTCCTTGAGACTCCCATCCCCTATCGGTGTTATGCGTTGGCTAGCATACCCGATTTGGCAGGCACAGCAGGCAGTACCAGTGTTTACTGGTGGTCGGATTGGGTTTATTCAGGCAGGCATTTGTATTCTGATGCATACATTCAGCTATTCTTGTAGCTCAGTATTTAGAGGCATTCTAGTGGTAGCCTTTTTATCAGGAGCATCTTCATATCATACCACCTTTATTCCTTTTGCCTCTGGTAGACCTAGTGGGCGTGTCAGAGTTGAGGTTTTACCCACTAGGGGAGGCTACTGGTTTACTAGTAGTCTCACCCTCATTCTTCTTTCCTCTTTTTCTTCTCCCTTGTTTTGCAGTGTCTTCTGCGGGTGCTACTGGGCTTACAGTGGCGGGTCGAGGAGAGAGGACGGCCGAGTAGATAGATCTCGAGGCAGGATGAGCATGTTAGCTGGACTGTTGGTGTACCCATGTTTCCTCAGACGGTAGTACTTTCACTTTTGGGACTGGCTTCTGCCAGCAGGTTGTATATATTTTGTGAGCTGGGAGAGACTGATGTATCATTTATGTACAGATGTATTGTATTTTATTTCCAGCTTCAGTCTGAGATGTATTAGTTTTAGTTCAGCTCTGTTTTTATTGCTCTTTTATTATATCTCTTATATCTGAGCAGGTTACTGGCGCTTCGTGTACACGGAAAATACCGTGTGCACGGCGGATCTGTGGACGGGCCCGGGTTCTGGTTTACACCCGGGGCGTGACAGATTCGATTCATATTGAAACTAACTTAAGGATAATGGATAATCCAATCGGATTAGGATTCGATTAGGATTAGAATTAGGATTAGGGTTTTCTCATTATAAATATATGTCACATGTGACATATTTTAATAGAGAGAAAAAAAGGGAATAAGAAAACCCTAGCCGCCTATCCTCTCCCTCTTCCTCAAGTCCTCCATAATTAATTCTTCGTTCTCGATCTTCGGAAGATTGCTAGCACAATTAGAAGATTGATTCATCCTCCTTACATCGACGCAAAAGTTAATTCGTGATCGGATCGCGAATCAAGGCGATCGACTATTACGATCAAGGGCGTGATTCCGTGTGGACGCGAGTTGAGGCCGGGCGCGTGCGCGGCTAGCAAGGACGAACAATTTTTACCAACGATCGTCGGCATCGCGGTGATCTCAACCCGCGCAAGGTAAAAATTAAATCCTAATTGATAAGATCAATTAGATTACCTTTTTACGATCTAAAACAAAACATGAGGTGATCTTTGGTTTAAGAAAAATTTTAATTGCATTTCTTTCTTCCGCTGCGCATATCCGTATATTTTCTTACACTTACATCCTTGACGTCTCGTCCCACGAGCTCCTTGTTAGCCCACAGTTGGAGACCATCAAGGAAGAAGAACAACCGGTCCTCCTCGGCCATACTGGAGATGGAGAGTATCAATTTGGAGTACTCATTGACATACTCCTTGAGGGTTCCCGTATGCTTGAGTCGTCGAAGTTGCCTTCGTGCAAGATACTCGACAAGCTCGGGGTAGAACTGTGCCTTGAGTTCGCGCACGAAGTCCTCCCAAGTATTCAACTCGCAGGCCCTTCTCGGCCTCCACCGACCTTCGACGCCACCACAACATGGCATCATCAGTCAGGTACATAGAAGCGGTTTGGACTTTGTCTTCTTTGTCCTCTAGCCGCAACACCCTGAGATAGCGTTCCATGTGCCAAAGGAAGTTGTCAATTTCCTTCTCATCGCGCGTCCCCTTGAAATACTGGGGTTCGGGGATGCGGATCCTTGGGGTATGCTCCCTCGGTGCCTCGACACCACGAGCCACCGCCCTCTCGAGGATAGTCATCCGCATCTTAAGGTCCTCGACCTCATAGACCCTTGTGACAAGGTCGTCCAACAGTGTCTTCCGTTCGTCCATCAAAACTTGGAGCGCGCAGTTCAACAACTGCATAAACTATCTAGCACAGGGAGACTCTTAATTGATCACTCCATCACCACCAACCACGATTCTGACTCTAAAGGCTCCAACTCAAATCCAAGAATCGGGGTGGTTCATCTGCCAAAACTGACTCCATCGATCGATGATGTTCCACAAATCATCGACTGTCAGCTATCCACCCCACCTCGGTGCCTCGGCACTGAACATTGGCACAGAGGGGGCTACTTGCTCAATCGGCGCTACGGAAATCACTACCGCTGAGGATACTGTAACCAGGTGGTCTCAGGAGAAAAACACTATCGGGCTGCCCACTGCTCCGACAACTGTGTCACCCAGACCAGCGGCTCACTCTGCCGCTAATATACCTCAGACAATCCTGCCATCGGGGCCTGAAGCTCTCTAACCTCAATCCGGATATCCGGCCCCAAAATAATCTGCTAAAGCTCCACTGCTACGACGAATGCACACCAATGCGCACAACGCGTCGGGGAGACACCGCTCACCACGACCAACTGCACCACAGCACAAAACAAAACTCGACCCAATCCGGCGAGAGTCTAGAGCATGTCAACCATTCCGCCGCATTATGTTGTCTGCAGCCAACATAATTGCTTAGGAGAATAAACATGCCAATCACCCATCCCATCACTCGGGAGAGGTATAAAACTCAATCAGGACTCTCGCTAAAAATCACGACTCTCACGAAGTCATCCTAGGGTCCAACCATAAGCCTAGGGTTTCTACAGTCCCAACTGACCTATCCCTAAGCTCTGATACCAACCTAATCTGTCACGCCCCGGGGTCAAAACTGCGATCCGGGCTCGCCAACAGATCCGCCACCAATGCTAAAACCCGCATAGGCGAAGCGTCTAACCTGCAAAAGATAGTACTATAGCTACACAAATATCAGAGCTGAAATAAAATGCTGTAGAATAAAATCCAATCACTGTACAATATGAAAAATAGTACAACATCCATCTCCTCAAATATAGATAATCATCATACAATGTCCTCAGTACAGCATCTCTCAACTATAAAAGGAGATAAACTAAAACTATAGTACATAAGTCTCAACATCAGTCTCTCAAAATACAAAAGATCCCTCTCCAAATAAATAGTAAAAGCCAGCCAACAGCTACCAGGAATCTCCAACCAGGGGATACAGCTACACTCCTCGGGTGGTAAGGATCTAGCTCGTGACTCCCTCGCCTCGAACAACAACCGACAGATCAGCAACTCCCACAGAGGACTCTGCAAAACAAGGGGAGAAAAAGAAAGGGAAAACAACAATGTGGGTGAGAATCACTAGTAAACCAGTAGCCTCCCCCTGTGGGTAAAGCCTTAAGCTCCGGCGTACCCACTAAGTCTACTAGAGGCAAGAAAATGGCAAGTGGTAAAGCTGTAACGGTAATGGGCCGAAATGGGGAGAAAACCGAGGCGAACTGTAAAATCGATATCGCCGTTGCCGAGCTTCCAGAAATTCCGGCGATCCACCACGAGCTCAAGGACATCAAGGGAACAAACTCTCTTCAAGGCCCTCTCTCTCGTTCTCTCTCTAACTCTCGGAAAAAGCAGAAGAAGAGGGGAGGGGAGGCCTATTTATAGGCCAACTAAAACAAATGGGGAAATGACCCCTGTGTCCCCGGTTTCGGGCGCCCGAATCTTTCGGGCCCCGAAACCGAGTGCACACAGTGGCCCGGCCCAAGGTGGCCCACTCCGCACATGGGATCCGGTCGGACAGCGCGCCCGTCCGACCCGCCCCGGTGTGCGACGCGTGTCCCCCGCACAGGGGACAGTGCACCCGGCGAACCGGGCGCGGCCACGTGCCCCCCCTGCGGGGGCGGCGGGGTGGGTGGCGCCACCCAGTAGCGTGGCGCCACGTGGCGGGCTTTTCCGCCCGTCACGCCAGCCGCGCGTGCCTGCGCCCGCGTGTGCGTACGGCCGCAGGCGCGTACCCGCGGGTGCACCGCGCGCACCTGCGCCGTCCAATCCGGGGCCGCCACGTGGCGCGCCCCGGTGCACCGTGCGCCGCGCCCCTGCCCCCCGCCTGCCCGGCCTGCCCGCGCGGTCCATGCACCGCGCGCGCTGCACCGGCCCAACCGGCGCCTGCCACGTGGCCCGCCGGTTCACCGTGCACCGGCGGCCCGCTCCGTGGACCGAGAGCCGTGCGCCGGCCCAATTAGAAGCCGCCACGTGTCCAGGCGGTCCACGGCTTCCCCCCATGCACCATTTTGCGCAGAAAACTTCGGGGGGTCCGTTTTTGGGCATCCGGACTCCGAAAAAAACAAATAAATAGCCGTTTTCAAGCGTTTTTCTACGCTGAATCCAAATACGGCCTCCGCTTTGCCCAAAACTCTTTCTAAAAATTCAACGGGGGTATCCGAATACACTCGGGGTCCAATCAATACACTGTGTCCATTTCTTGAGTCCAATACACCCCCACACACTCCCCTAGCATAGAATAGTCCTCCAAAACCTGCTGACCAAGCCATAAACCGTCAATAA
This sequence comes from Tillandsia leiboldiana, assembly GCA_029204045.2. Lineage (NCBI taxonomy): Eukaryota > Viridiplantae > Streptophyta > Magnoliopsida > Poales > Bromeliaceae > Tillandsia > Tillandsia leiboldiana. The sequence continues at coordinate 16,938,782 of CM055061.1, forward strand.
AGATCCGGGTCATCACATCCTTCCCCACTAAAAGAAAGTTTCGTCCTCGAAACTAAAACAGCTAAAAAGGGAGTCTCAAAACTAGGGTAGGTATCCATCAACACCGTCTCCAGTTCCCAAGTCACTACTCACTCCCCGTGATTACTCCTCAACAACCATAATCACCAGTACGGCATGGTCCAATTGCACAATTCTCTCGTCATACGAGCCAGGATTTGGAACGGGCGTCCCTCGTACTCCAAACATTCACCAATCTCAAATGGAGCGAGTCAATCACGGGCGAGGGATCCAAAAGCACATCACCCCCGAGCTGAGACGTGAAAGAAAACTCAGAGACTCCAAAGAAAAAGACTGGGGAAAAAGGGGAGAAGAACAACACAACACACACATCCACAACACACCAAGGTGCCAACTCGACCAGTACAACCCAAAACAGCTCCATGCGATCATCCAAGAAGGGAAGAAGTTTCAACAAGCCGGTGTCATCACTCGGTCACTCTCAATTCTGACCATCCGAGTGGACTGTTCTACCACAGACTACCATCAAAAGAAAACCCCTAGGGGCACAACCTCGAGCCTTGGTCACTTCAACGGTTCCCCACACAGCGCCAGCTACGGAGTCAACAAACTCAATCCCAAATAGCTCTGCTGCTCCGGGTATCTGTCACCACAGTGGCCCTAACGGGGTAGTACAGAATGCTCAACAATAACCCAACGGTAATTCCACAGTCGCTAATGAAGGGATCACTAAAACTCGTAGATTTCTCTCCCAACACTGGAAATACTAGCATTGGCGCTGGTTTCAGCCTCATCATCCGATTGCCAAGCTCTCCCGACACTGCCCAGTCCAAGAAGCTCCTTACCTCAACAAATAACTGCCAGTCTCAGCCATTCTCACATAGTGTCCATTTTGGCCGGATTTCCACCACCGCCTCTCATGGCAAGAATAAGTAATCCAAGAAGATATGCTCTCGAAGCTAAAACTTGTACCACAACAACTTGGCACATAGCTTCTTCCTCACAGACCTTGTCACACCATCTACAAGTGCTCCACCAGCTCTAAACCATACAGAGATATGGTAAAAACAAAATATCCCAAAAGGATATCTCCAATAATCCATCCAAGAGTAGCTGGAATACACAATTCCTCAAATCTTAAAGACGACGGGGCATTAGTCATTCCATTGTCCTCCCTGTACTCATAATGCCCCTACCATGTCCTGAACACCATATTGGCGAAATACTCAGCTGTATGATTCCAAAAAGATACATGCATCACTAGCAACAACTGTCGGAGTATAATTCCAACAAAAGGTCCTAAATAATATCCGGACCTGCCTGGTCACCCCACACAAGGACCCTCACTGTCGTGTGCCAACGACGTGGCACTAGATCGAACAGACCCTCGATCCATCAGATCCTGCGACTGCGCCATCAGCTCTCTCAGCTTTACAGGTGATATCCAATGAGGTGCTATCGGGGTTGGCGTGGTTCCCTAAACCACGTCAATCGCAATCTCAATCTTCCTAACCGGCGGCATCATCATCAACTCTGGTGGAATCGCACCCGGGATCTCACGATAACAAGAATATCCTTGCGTCCCGGTGCCGCCGTAGGCACCTCTCGCATTGTCGCTGCAACCTATGTGCTCTCACTGCACAACTAGCAAACTTCTATTGCCTGCCTCGCAGAAGATCATAGCCTTCTATCTCCGCAGTCAAACATCATGTGGCACTGGGCCAACCAATCCCACGCACTGGGTCAAACACCGAACAGACACAAATACCAATAAGTCTGCCGATACCACTCGAGATCTCAACTGCACTGGACATGATCCACAAACCTCCTCCACATGCACCACCCCAACAGGAACCTGTACCTCTAGTGCATGTGGTAACAAATCTACCTCTAGTCCATGCAGGAATGCACCATGCTCTAACTTCGGCTGCTGTGATGAAATCACACCTGCGACGACCCGATCCACTGCCTTGGTGCCCTCCACCCAGGCAGCACAGTCTCAACCGCTCAATGTAGGTGGTCGTCACTTAATCTGCCTGAAAATCAAGGCTATCCACAAAATGAGCATAATTCTCTGCCTTTGCTCACACTGAGGCGATGAATACGGTCTTCCGCAGACAATAAATCCACGCTACCGCTGCGCCACTCTGATAACGATGCTGATGCTGCCACCAGGGTCCACCTGACCTCTGACATCTCAGAAAATCCATTATTGCAATCGTCATATGACAAAACACAATTAATTCATGCAATTCCTCATTCAATTATCCTTACTCAGCTCACCCCTCAAGCACATCTATTGTACCCCAAACACGAATGTTACCCATCACAAAGGGTAACCTTCCTTTGGGTAAGCTTTACATAATCCGTCCACAAGGATGTCCACCATCCAGGAAAGGAAAACGAAAGTGCCTCCGCCAGCCGATCTGTCCCCCAACACTTAGCGCCAGGCGCCTCTATCCAGAACTCGCCTCTGGCGGCAGATCCCTATCCAAAGGAACTGCAATAGTACGCCCCATACACAATGCCTATTCCATCGAGGCATCCAAAATCCAAAACAGAGGGATCAAATAAACAAAAAGGGTATCCTGGTGCAATCCACTCCCAGTCGCACACATCCTATGCGCCTCGTCCATCAAAACTTGGAGCGCGCAGTTCAACAACTGCATAAACTATCTAGCACAGGGAGACTCTTAATTGATCACTCCATCACCACCAACCACGATTCTGACTCTAAAGGCTCCAACTCAAATCCAAGAATCGGGGTGGTTCATCTGCCAAAACTGGCTCCATCGATCGATGATGTTCCACAACTCATCGACTGTCAGCTATCCACCCCACCTCGGTGCCTCGGCACTGAACATTGGCACGGAGGGGGCTACTTGCTCAATCGGCGCTACGGAAATCACTGCCGCTGAGGATACTGTAACCAGGTGGTCTCAGGAGAAAAACACTATCGGGCTGCCCACTGCTCCGACAACTGTGTCACCCAGACCAGCGGCTCACTCTGCCGCTAATATACCTCAGACAATCCTGCCATCGGGGCCTGAAGCTCTCTAACCTCAATCCGGATATACGACCCCAAAATAATATGCTAAAGCTCCACTGCTACGACGAATGCACACCAATCCGCACAACGCGTCGGGGAGACACCGCTCACCACGACCAACTGCACCACAGCACAAAACAAAACTCGACCCAATCTGGCGAGAGTCTATAGCATGTCAACCATTCCGCCGCATTATGTTGTCTGCAGCCAACATAATTGCTTAGGAGAATAAACATGCCAATCACCCATCCCATCACTCGGGAGAGGTATAAAACTCAATCAGGACTCTCGCTAAAAATCACGACTCTCACGAAGTCATCCTAGGGTCCAACCATAAGCCTAGGGTTTCTACAGTCCCAACTGACCTATCCCTAAGCTCTGATACCAACCTAATCTGTCACGCCCCGGGGTCAAAACTGCGACCCGGGCTCGCCAACAGATCCGCCACCTATGCTAAAACCCGCATAGGCGAAGCGTCTAACCTGCAAAAGATAGTACTATAGCTACATAAATATCAGAGCTGAAATAAAATGCTGTAGAATAAAATTCAATCACTGTACAACATGAAAAATAGTACAACATCCATCTCCTCAAATATAGATAATCATCATACAATGTCCTCAGTACAGCATCTCTCAACTATAAAAGGAGATAAACTAAAACTATAGTACATCAGTCTCAACATCAGTCTCTCAAAATACAAAAGATCCCTCTCCAAATAAATAGTAAAAGCCAGCCAACAGCTACCAGGAATCTCCAACCAGGGGATACAGCTACACTCCTCGGGTGGTAAGGATCTAGCTCGTGACTCCCTCGCCTCGAACAACAACCGACAGATCAGCAACTCCCACAGAGGACTCTGCAAAACAAGGGGAGAAAAAGAAAGGAAAAACAACAATGGGGGTGAGAACCACTAGTAAACCAGTAGCCTCCCCCTGTGGGTAAAGCCTCAAGCTCCGGCGTACCCACTAAGTCTACTAGAGGCAAGAAATGGGCAAGTGGTAAAGCTGTAAACAGAACTACTGAATAAAAGGGAAAACCACAACAAGTATGCCTCTAAATGCAATACCGAAGGAAATGACGGTATGAATGCATCAGAAAACAGTATCTGACCAAATAGACCCAATCTAGTGCCACCAGTAAAAACTGGTACGGCCTGCTCTGCTGTCGAACTCAAGAACTCAGTATGGTGCACGGCGCTCGGCACGGTGTAAAGCCTACTCCGGAGTGGCACTCGAGGGGAGCGACCCACACGAGTAAAGTATCTCTGTCATCAGTACCTCGATATAGCAGGACTGGATCAAGACTATGATCAAAGTGGGAAACTCCGTCCACTAAAGAAACCCCAATTCCCAATCAGATGCAATAGTACTCAAAAGTGGGAAACACCATCCACTAGAGAAAACTGATACCCAATCTGATGCAATAGTAAATATCCGGTCAACCGCCCAAAGTCCGCGATCACCGCAATAACCCACAACCCGCAATTGGGTAAAATAATCAGGATCCGGTCAACCGCCTACTGTCCGCAGTTGCCGCAATAACCCATAATCCAACATCAAGCACACCCTGTCACTGACCCTCAGATCCCGGCTACACTATCCCAAACCTCTGCTCGAACCCGAGCAACATGACTCAAAAGTCCAAATAAAAAGGAGAAAGAAAGTAATCATGGTTTCTCCTAAGTCAAATCCCAATATGATAGTGTAGCAATAAAATAGTGGCCTATCTAGATGTCCAAATAAGCATGCAAAAGTCCTCAAGCAATGTGAAAGAGAGAGAATGTCCAATAACAGTTTTACATGTGTAATAATTAATATATCCGCATAAATATAACCATCAGGCAAAAATCATCAGTCGACTACACATGTATATGATCCCTGATCCATAATAAATCCCCAGAGTGAAACCCGCACATTGATGTGTCATTATGTCCCAACAATTAATCATTTAATCCACTTTCATAAAATCTAGGTGCTAATGTAGCATGTTGATTACCACTAATAAATTATTCCAATGATCATGTTCCAACAGCAATATTATCCCAATAATATCCCCAACATGCTATATCCACAAAATTAATCTCAGATGATAGGTTCACATTTTATAACAGTCAATCATGCATGATACTCAATCAATATGTTCAATAGTGGGGTTTTCTAATAAACTTAGTAAGTCATATATAGAGGCATGCAACAACCACCCACCTCAAAAAGCGCGCACAACACCAAAAGAGACCTCTCGCTGCCCGCTGTCCTCTAACACAGCAATCCATCGAAAACTGTGCCCCGCTGCACAAAACATTGCGCACAATTAATCCCAAAACTGCACAATTCCTACTGTTCAAAAATCAGCCCCAAAAATGGCTAAATATCACCTCTGTCCAGTCCTCAAGAAAATCCAGAAAATTCACGGTCGCGTTCCTCGCGAAAAGTAGCCCCAAAACGACTGTTTAAACGCCCAGATCTGATACCTGTAGGCCAAGATAAAAATAAAACACCGTTGCATACTCAAAATCTCCACAGCAAAATTCCTGTAGCAATCTGTCCAAGAAAAACTTAATTATCACCTTCGAAACAATTTCCAAAAATCCCAGAAAAATCACCACTGTGTTCCTCGCGACGAGTAGGTCAAAATCGAGTCCTGAAACGCCTTGATCCGATGCTCCTAGACTGAGATATAAAATTTACAAGCCGGTGCTGTCTAGAATCCAACACAGAAAAATGGGGGTCAAAGATGCCTCGGGAAATGTGCCAGAAGTGCGAAACGGAGTGAAGCGATCAACACGAAAATTGAAGCCTTACCTCTTAGGAACACGCTGTCAAAGAAATCGTCCAAAAACTCCTCCTGGTTTGCTCACAGTGAATTTCCGACTGAACTATGACGGTAATAGGCCGAAATAGGGAGAAAACCGAGGCGAACTGTAAAATCGATATCGCCGTTGCCGAGCTTCCAGAAATTCCGGCGATCCACCACGAACTCAAGGACATCAAGGGGAACAAACTCTCTTCAAGGCTCTCTCTCTCGTTCTCTCTCTAACTCTCGGAAAAAGCAGAAGAAGAGGGGAAGGGAGGCCTATTTATAGGCCAACTAAAACAAATGGGGAAATGACCCCTGTGTCCTCGGTTTCGGGCGCCCGAATCTTTCGGGCCCCGAAACCGAGCGCACACAGTGGCCCGGCCCAAGGCGGCCCACTCCGCACACGGGATCCGGTCGGACAGCGCGCCCGTCCGACCCGCCCCGGTGTGCGACGCGTGTCCCCCGCACAGGGGACAGTGCACCCGGCGAACCGGGCGCGGCCACGTGCCCCCCTGCGGGGGCCGCAGGGTGGGTGGCGCCACCCAGTAGCGTGGCGCCACCTGGCGGGCTTTTCCGCCAGTCACGCCAGCCGCGCGTGCCTGCGTGCCTGCGCTCGCGTGCGCGTACGGCCGCAGGCGCGTACCCGCAGGTGCACCGCGCGCACCTGCGCCGTCCAATCCGGGGCCGCCACGTGGCGCGCCCCGGTGCACCGTGCGCCGCGCCCCTGCCCCCCGCCTGCCCGCTCTGCCCGCGCGGTCCATGCACCGCGCGCGCTGCACCGGCCCAACCGGCGCCTGCCACGTGGCCCGCCGGTTCACCGTGCACCGGCGGCCCGCTCCGTGGACCGAGAGCCGTGCGCCGGCCCAATTAGAAGCCGCCACGTGTCCAGGCGGTCCACGGCTTCCCCCCATGCACCATTTTGCGCAGAAAACTTCGGGGGGGTCCGTTTTTGGGCATCCGGACTCCGAAAAAAATAAATAAATAGCTGTTTTCAAGCGTTTTTCTACGCTGAATCCAAATACGGCCTCCGCTTTGCCCAAAACTCTTTCTAAAAGTTCAACGGGGGTATCCGAATACACTCGGGGTCCAATCAATACACTGTGTCCATTTCTTGAGTCCAATACACCCCCACACACTCCCCTAGCATAGAATAGTCCTCCAAAACCTGCTGACCAAGCCATAAACCGTCAATAAAGATCCGGGTCATCACACCAACACTTCCTCTCGCGAACTTGGACCTACTCGCCCTAAGTTGAAGTGCAAGACAGAGTTTGAAGAAGAGGAATTGTATTTCTAGAATAGTAGAAAAGTACAACTAGTTCTTACTTATCTTATGGGGGGTGGAGGCCACAACCCTTTATAGACCACTCACCGCCGATAAGCCTAATAAAAAGATGCCAAGTGGCACAAAAGTACAAGCCAAAAGGGAAGGCTACGAGCTCCCAAGAATCCTACATTTATTACCCTACCTAGAAACTTGAATAAGCCCATGACACTTCGGCTTCCGTATCCGACGTCTTGAGATTCGAGAAGAAGCTTCTAGATGGATGAAGCAAAACCTCACGAAGTGATTCCCCTTTGGAGTTTGGTAGATTGCAATGGAGAAATCCGTAGAAAAAATTTATGTCCTTGATATCTAGCATGCTTGTCATTCTTAACCTTTGAGTATAATCTTAACCTCTTAGGCATAGCCACCATCCAAAATGCTATAGCTAGGTTAGGAGTTTTAACCCTATTATATTTCATATATATATATATATATATATATATATATATATATATATATATATATATATATATATATGTATGTATATTTTAAAATTTGAAAGTATTATAGAATGATTCTCCGTCTTCTCTATTATCTTTTAAAGACGATGAATCAGTCACCATCTTGTAGCATTTAACGTCGCTGTTAGGTTAAATCACCTTAAAGATGGTAAATCGTTCATCGCTTTCAGAAGAGTGATGATTGTTTCAGCGATAAATAATTTACCGTATTTAAAAAAAATTTCTACTCCTTAGTAGGCAAAAAAAAATAAAAAAATAAAAAAAAATTATTTTTTCAAATATATTTTTTAAGGTCATTTGTTCAATTAAAAGTTTTTTTTAAGGATTATTGTGAAAAAGGGTCAGCGCTCGCCCCGTCCCCCTCCCCTCCCCTCCCCTCCCCTCGCTCTCTCTTTATCTATCTCATCTCTCCCTCACTAATCCTTCTTCTCACTTATCTCACTTATCTCACCTCAATTTCCCTCCCAATTTCACCGATCCCTCGGATTGGAGACCCCATTGTCCCCGGTCCTCGACTCAGAGCAATCTCATCATCATCAGGTTGCGAGGAGTCCGGATACTACGTACCCTTTCCAAACAATTCTGTGGAGAGACTTCGAGAAAGAGGCAGAGAAATCAAGTTCGACGATAAAGCACGCCCGTGAGTTCTTACCCCCATTTTCTCTCTCTTTTTTTTTTTTTTTTTTTTTTTTTTTTTTTTTTTTTTTTTTTTTTTTTCTTTTCTCGTTTTCCTTGAAGTGATTTTTGTTCCAAGAATCCATCGCATGTTTCCTTGTTGAGACGAAACTCTTTTATCTGGTTTTGGGATTTCCAATGCAAACCTCTTGATTGCCGTGCTTCATGTTTTTTTGGTTCAGTTCCTACGATTATCTAATCGATTTGTAGCACATGTGAGGAAATCTCTAGGGTTAGTCTATTCGGGTTTCTTCGGACTGAATCCTAGAGCATGGTTATTTTCTTTTCGGAGCGATCACTGAGGAACGACAAAAATTCAGCTGGTAGGATAAGTAGTGCTGTCTAGTTGTTTTTGATGATAGGTTATTAAATTATCCTGGAAACAAGTCAGAGAAACAACAAGTTAGGGCTTTTTTTCCTTGGTATTCTTGCCGTTTTATTTTTTATTTTTTACAAAAATTTCATATGATTGGATGTTTCTCATCACTGGTATCTTGCAATTCAATATGGTTACTAAAAAAAAGAAAAATAAATTTTACGATAGAAAAAGTTACTGCTAAGAATTATTATTTTTTCCTTTTGTTGCGGGAAATGCCGGTAGATGTATGGTGTGCAATCAGCAAGCCATCCGCCTGCACACTCTATTGCGTAAAATTTGTGTTTGTCGAAAATAAAAGGAAGAAATGGCAACGATAGTAAAGAAAGCCATATGTAATTTCTGTGCTTTTCCCAAGTAATGAGCTCTTTCACTATTATTCCGGGAGCTCATAATCACCATGCACAAAAGTTGGTCAGTTGAGACAGATGGTTAATCACTAAATCCGGGCCATCTTCTATCCAAACGAAAAGAGATAGGTCATTTCTAATCTGTCTGGTGCTAGATCTCAAACATCAATTTGTCCCTTTTTCCGATTCTTTAATTTTTTAACTACTAGTTAGCCATCACACTAGGCAACCACCCGTTAGATGTATGCTCTAGAAGACAACTAGGCCGACACTTGTATTATTTTTATGATATGAATTTGTATTTGACTTTTTACATTAGAAAAGTAATTGGATTTTTATTTTCATTTATATTATGTATGTGTTCATAAATTGTTCAAAAAATTAATTAGATAATAATATGTATTCTCAAGAGTTGAGAATTTGAGACATGTATCATTGGTGATTAATTCCTAAATGCTCCCAATCGATAGATCATCACGTGGACAGTGATTGATCAGGTGAGATTAGTGCACAGGTTGCTTCCCTCTCGTTTAAGGTAGACGAGTCTCGAGTCAACAGTGTGGGGACACTAGAGTAAATGTGCAGATAGTTGTTGGAGAATAAAGGTAGCGAGCGCGACCAACACGAGAAGTCACTTGGATGTCTATTCACTCGTCAGTGACTTACTCGATGTTGCTGTAGTGTGATAAGTCCTTTGATTTGTGGTGTCTCGGCTATTCACAATGGGGTTACTATAGTTTGGTTGTACATACACTTGGTCCCTAGTCATTTGTGTCCTTATAGTGCATGTTGGCTGCAGTATGTTCGTTGTAGGAATAGGGTGTGCACCTATATGGAATCTATCACCCTTAGTAAAATAAGGAAGTTAGTTTTATATAATTTATGAGACCGAGTTTATAAGACATTGGCTAGGGCGGAGTAAAAAATAGAAAGAGTTTTCGATATTAGAAACTCGAGTTGAATAAATTTGACATAAGATAGACGATGGGGTTTGATGAACTATTTCATGACCTTCGTCCAAGGATTTAAGTATCCATCGGCACGGCCTGTATCTATCATGTCGTATCGTACCAACAAGATACCGGCACGATACAAGCCCCGTGCAAATGGTACAACTGAAAACTCTCTTTTCTTTAAATTACTAAGTAATTTTTTTAATAAAGTTCAAAAGATTTGACAAAGATATATAATAAGTAATTAAAAAATTTTGTTTCTAAAGAAAATAAATATTTCATGCCATTATGTGTCGGCACACATGTATTTTTTGTGACCGACACTCATCGGCACCGCTCGGGACGCACCGTGCCGTATCGTGTCGGCAAGTTTTCGGCACGACCCTGTGCCACGGCATTTAAATCCTTGCTTTCGTCTAGTCGGTCCTCATGATAGAAGGACTGGACCACACAATAACTGCACCTAGAGATTCAGTAGTCAATTCTATTGGAATGACACTACATGCTGCCAGGTGTTACTGGTGGATTGTGGGACTCATGAGAATTATCTGAATGATCGACGATTCTTATTTGGCTGAGTTGGAATTGTTCCGACACACTGAAAAGAGTTTCAGTAATATTGTTGATGGTGATCACAATATATCTCACTACTAGATATAATAAAACTTATGAGGTCACACATATAAGAGGTTGTGATTGATCGGATTGCTAGATTACGATTTTTAAATCACCCGAGGACCGAATTGTCAATATGTTTTGTAGAGAACTGTACTTGTGCGAAATAACAGAGCACTGGTAGAAAGTGAGTTGGAGGAATCAGCTCTGTGATTTGGGCGAAGTTCCAAACTCATTCGAGTGTTTGCAGCGCGAATTCGGAGCGAATTCGGCCTGAAAATGAGTTTTGAAGAAAATATCGTATTAGAATTCGGCTCAAAAGAGACCCCGGAACGGTCAAGTGATTGTGTGCGTGTCAAGAATGTATTTCGAGCATGTCGGAATGATTAGAAGAGGACTAGAGCTTCGTGAAGCGAGAACATGCACTTCAATACGAAGAAAAATTAGGTTCTGGGGTTCAGGGTCCGAACCCTTGTGGGAAAGTCCGGACAGTGGTCGCAACCCTGAGAAATCCACATTCGGTGTTCGGACCTTGTGGGAGGGTCTGGAAAGTCAGCAGGTGATCGCGTAAAGAAGGTTCGGGGTTCTGACCTTGATAGCAGGATTCGGACCGTCGGCGACAGGAAAGGCCCAGCGAAGTGCTTTTTGATCATTTTAAGTGGTGAGGCTTATATATAAAGGGGGGACTTAGCCTTATCCTCTGTCGCCTCACACACACGACATACACACTGAGAGAGAAAGGGAGAGGAGCTCCCTCTCTCCCTCTTGGCCGCTCCTCGCTCTCTCACTCCGGGATGCCCTCCGAAGGTGGAGATCAAGCTCGCGAAAGCTCTCGGAGCGAAGGGGAGACCTTTTGGGCGCTTGGGAGCTCGGAAAGTTCGTGACTCAAGGCAAGGATTTCGGATTTTCGAGTTTGAATTTTGTTAAATCCTTTGAAATTGAGATCCTAGTATTCCCTAGGGTAATTCTACACTAAATTGATAAAAAAAACACCAAGCATTTCGGGTGTTCTTGGGAAAAGAGGATCTAGGGTTAGATTTGGGGCTTTTGGGATTTTAGGGTTTTAATACCTAATTTATGGTATTATTCTTTAATTGAAGATTAGAGAGGAGCCCCAGACAACTTTGATTGGAAAGTCGATGCGCGCGCGACTGTCAATTTCGAGAAACAGCCTAAAAATGAGCGTTTTTGTTCGTTAGTGGCAAAAGAGCGTCGAAAAGGCCGCGGAGACTCAATTGCAAGTGTCTACAAACAATTGAGGGCGAACCGTGGTGGGTTGTGCTGAACCGAAGCGGTTAGATCGCCTTTCATATCTAGAGCATAATTTATTAAATTATGTTGATGCATGTTGAATAATAGTTCAAATAGTAAATGGACAAAAATTGATGCACGAGAGACTACTCGTCTATGAAAACCTACTGTAAAGGTTAAACGAATGGCATCTAACTTAGGACAAAACCTAAGGAGAAAATAAGAATGTATGAACTCTAGGTGGACTATAAACTAGAGTATAGGCAAAGTGCATGTGTGTGTGACAAGTGAACCTAAAAAGGGTTAAATAAATGTGTGACATTAAATCTAGATTGAAACCTAAGGTGAAACATAGAGGCAATGAACTAGTAGATCAAACTAGTTGCATAGTTATGGACGGGATAACCTAGTGGTAGGGCAACCACTTGGACTTGTGTGGCAATGAAACCTAGAGAGGTTGATAGTATGGTGAAATAATAGAAACCCTAAGTGGCATAAATAATGTGAGATATGTGACACCCCTAGTATTTGGATTAGTCCTATATATAAGGTATAAATAGGACTAAACCTATTAATCCGGCTATAGCATTTTGCGTGGTAGTTAGACCCAAGAGGTTAAGAGGGTTGAGCGTGCTAGAGCTAGAGTAGTTCTAGGATGGGTAGCCTCCTGGAAAGTTGGGGCGTCACAGTTGGTATCAGAGCCATTTACCAGCCGAAAATGTGAGATGAGTCTCGGCTGAGCTAGGGTTATATAGTGGGTAGAGCGAGCCTCCCCGGCTAATGATCGTTGTGGGTGGAGTACAGCTCCCCACAAGGTCGGCTAAAGCTAGCGAGATGAGTCTCACATCACTTGGTGCTTGTGAGTGTCATTGAGCCTGACGAGGACGTCAGGGCTTAAAGAGAGGGAGAATGTGACACCCCTAGTATTTGGATTAGTCCTATATATAAGGTATAAATAGGACTAAACCTCTTAACCCGGCTATAGCATTTTGGGTGGTAGCTAGACCCAAGAGGTTAAGAGGGTTGAGCGTGCTAGAGCTAGAGTAGTTCTAGGATAGGTGACCCCCTGAGAAGTTGGGATGTCACAAGATAAACCTTAGAGTAAAAGCGACTCGAGAACTTTGTGTTCATCGGTCGAGTCGATCTGTGACATAGCTGTCATGTGGTACTAGATGTCTTGTTGAGCATTGTGCATGCGACCGCAGCTTGCAAGAGCCAAATGAGCTCAATTAGCATATGCTCGTGGGGGTCGCAACCCCAGAGCCTGGTCCTCCGGAGGTATACCATGTGAGCATGTCTTGCTTTACTATTTTGAGAGACGATTGGACGATGTGTGTGAGGTGCAGCTCGCATAGCGAGGTACTGATCACGGTTCATGAGACACGATGCAGGCATGATGCAGGCTAGATTCGAAACCAGTGTAGGTACATTAGAGATTAGAGTAGGTACATTAGAGATTGGGTAAAAGGTTGCTTTGGGCTGTGTGAGTCGTATTGATGCATATCTTGAGGGCCGATTTGGCGACGGGTGTAAGGCACAACTCATGCTGGCGGGGTGCTGAACACGGTCTATGAGGCACAATACAGGTAGGGCATTCCTTATATGAGTTCCCAGAGAGGGTGAGTATCCTTGAGACCCCAGAGAGGGTGAGTATTCTCGAGACCCCAAAGAGGGTTAGTATCCTTGAGACCCCAGAGATTGGTTGAGTATCCTTGTGACCCCAGGGAGTGGGTGAGTATGTATGAGTTCCAGAGATTGGGTGAGTACCAGTGAGTCTCAAAGATGGGTTAGTATACCGCATTGATGCATATTTTGATAGCTTATTGGACGACGTGTGTGAGATACAGCTCGCGTTGGTGGGGTGCCAAACACGGTCGATGAGGCGCAGTACAGTTGGGGGGCAATATCTTATGTGAGCCCTCGAGAGATTGGGTATGTGATATAGCGGACCATTGAGTCAATTTGATGCATAATCAAGTTTGAGACATGAACCTTTCTACTATGTGTAGTATGTGTGTGTCTGGTCATGGTGTAGAGTGGATATACTCTATAGGAGAGTATTGGCAGGTTGGGTGATGAAATAGTACGTAACATGTAGTTACATTATATGGTAGATTTTCATTACCGTATGAGTTGCAAGGCATGAGCATAGTGTTTCCTTTATGCACATAGCATAGTTTTACCTGCTTATTGATTGTAGCTTTTCTTATTTGCTTATGCTTATTTATTGCCTCTTTTGGACCCAGTGGGTCGAGCTTTTCACTTGGGTGGCCGTTCTTACTGGAAACTATGTTTATAGCTCTTACCACAGCTTAGAAGTCCATCTGAGCCAGCAGTGGCAGAGAAAGGACAGGGTGTAGCTCCCTAGCTAGAGGCCCTACCAATTATAGTGTATGTAGAGGTGACCCTCGACAGACTTGGCTAGGTGTAAAAAGAAAAAAAAAAGTACATGAGCAGAAATGTAAAATTGTAATAACATTTGGATTGTGAAGGAAAAAAGAAAAATGTTATGTAAATGTATTTGATGTGACGAATGCATGTAATAGAATAGATATTTTTTATTTTTTGTACTTTTCTTTTGCAATCCCTGTATGAATTTTGTTCCTGGTTAGAACTCATTGAATTGTACTGGTTGTGACGTCTTGGGCGAACAGAAGAAACTTTGTCCGTTCGGCGGGTCTGTGTGCGTGCTCGAAACTGACCAAATTGGCGGTCTCGAGGCGTGACAGATTAAGGTGGTATCAGAGCGTAAAACGGTTTAGACGAACCTAAGAGACCCTAGGATGGATAACCCTAAGGACTTAAACTCGTGAGTGACGAGGACTTATGAAAAGTGGCGAAAGTATGAGATTGTGTCTTGTGATGTTCCTAAAACAGATGTTGGAGATTGACCGAGGAAAATAAACTTTCATTCTTCTGACGATTACGTTGGCGGCCGACAATGTAATGTTGGGAATGAAAGAAAGTGACCCTCAAGAACTTTCGCTAAATTTGGTCTATTACCTACCTTGTGCGTTGTTAAGGAGTCTAAGTGGAAGGCTCAAACTAATAATGATTGTTGGTGTTGTTACTTCAGGGGTAGCAATAGCGTCGTGTGGTCGGCGGAGGGCGAGATCCTCGTCGACGTGAGCTGAGCCTTTGGGGTGCTCAGGCTCGAGTAGCGTACATGAGTTGCGTGTGTTTAATCGGGCCGCACTAACAGGTTTGGTTCAGCAACAGGCTGAGGCCTCTCGACTCCAAGGTAAGCAAATAGCGAGGTTTTGCGAGTTCGTGGCACTGTAGGCTAGAGTCGCGCAGATGATTCAAGAACCCACCCTTGCACCTCGGAGGTGGACGGGTGCAGAGGGCGTTGTGCTGGCGGTCGTACTAGTGTTGGCACACTTTGTGCCATGGGGGGTGACGATGGAAGTGCCCCGCTGGATAGATTTGGATAGTTTCGCCGCCAATTACATAGCTCAGCGGGCGGACCAGAAGCAGTCTTCGGGGAAATTTCGGAGACCAAATGTGTTAGATGGGTTAAGTACTCGAGCAATGCCGCCAATGTGGATGGGCGATTAGAATGTGCCGGCAAAGCGGGTAGCGTTGAGCCGAACCGTAGTGTTTGACAGAGTATGGAGAAAGGACTGACCCTCGAGGCGGTACTGCTCGCTGGTTGCGAGAGCCGAGTCGTGACGTACTGAGGGTCAGGACAAGAGAAACTCGTGTGTCGGGAGCGAGAACTCGCGCTTAATGATGGTGGTATTAACGTTGTGTATACCGAGTGTGTCACTCCCTGGGGTCGAAACTGCGGCCCGGGCTCGCCAACAGATCCACCGCCCATATGGGAAGCCCCGCATAGACGAATCGTCTAACCTGTAAAAGATAGTACTACTGCTATACAGATATCAGAGCGGGAAATAAACTGCTGTAATAAAATATCCAAACTACTGTACAACTTAAAATAAAGGTACAAGATCCAACTCCTAAAAATAAATAATACATAATCTGATCCATAGGAAAAGTACAAATAAAAATTTCCCTATACAACATCTATGAATCCAAAAAGAGAGGAAAAACTAAAATAATAATACATCAGTATACAGTAAAATCCCACAATTCGGGATGGTATATCTATCTCACCAAAATAAACTACACTGGTGGGGATTAATTTCGCGACTCCCTGTCGTCGATCCGTCGAACCAGCTAGAGCAGGGACGGAAGGAAAGCCTATGCAAAACTGTCACCAACAGAGGGTGTGAGAACTACGTCAATCAGTAGTTCTCAGTGGGTACTGTCTCCAAGCCGTACCCATCTCCAAGTCCAACGGTCTGCCTACTAAATCTACTAGAGGCATAAGATAATAGGAAAATTGTAATAATGAAAGGATAAGCTGGAAAGAAATCTACAGTTATCATGGAAGAGTGTGTAGGAAAGCTAAAATACAACAAATAAACCCAAGTGAGAGTTTTCTAATAGTCTAGTTAAATATATGCAAACGTATGACAGGGTGCTAGTCAAGATTTCACAATTTTTCATTCATCATAGGCAATAAAGAAATCACTAACTCTATCTTTCATTCAACATAACCAAGGAGTGTAACATCAACCTATCATGCATGTCCACTACAAGATAGAGTTAGAAAACAGTCTGCTAATTTTGGAGAAAATCCAATCCACCTGAAACTTGTCGATCTGATGTCCGATCTGGCTGAAATTTGGCATGCATAATTCTCAGCCTCTTAAGAATCCAATGCTGCAAGAATCACCCAAAATCTCCTCTCGGATTGGGCGCAATCGCAGAAACAACGCACGCTGCGCAGATAAATTCCAGAATTTCAGCAAGCACTTAGTTAATAAAAAGGATGCAATTTCTGCATTAATCACCTCAAGGTGAAGCTCCAAACAACAAATCTAAGGTGTCCTCTGTCCCATGAGCATCTCCAAAGCCTCAAAAATCCTTCTCTAATTCCCCTTAATTAACAATTTAATCAATAATTACTATGCTGTCCAAAACTGCTAACAAAAATCAACATGCACTTGCAAGAAGTATGGAGACCAATCCATAAGGAATTTTCTACTGAATTCAAAAGGGGAATTGCTCACCTTAAACTTAAGAAAATATCCAAACTTTAAAATCCCAAAAATGATCAAGAAATCATCAAAAAATCTGCATCTAAAGGCTCAATCCTCAAAATAAAACCCAAAACAAAAACTGCAGCAACCTCTGTCACAGGGTCAAGAAGATCGATAATGTTACATGAGCAAACGAGCTCCAAATTTAGCAAGCAAGGTCTCAATGGATTCCTCTTTGAGAGTAGATGTAAAACAAGCCAAAGAACTCCAAAATCCATGCACAAATCAAAGAGAAATCCCATAAATACTCTGTGCCGTCCAAATTCTGAAAACTTCACACAGGGGCTCAAAGATGGGCATACATACCTAGCCAAATGCAGAAATTAGCCTCTCTCTTCAATACCAAAGTTGTAGAGCTTCAAGTCCTGAAGATTTTCCCACAAAAATCAGCTCGAAACTCCAATCCTACTGTCCAAAGGAGGGAAAATACTAAGTGCTATCCAAAACTTCCAGGCTGTGCACAAGAGTCCCAAAGATGGCATAAAAACTCCATGAAAACTCAAGATCTGGGAAAAATGGTAAATATCAAAGTTGTAGGCCTACCTCTCATGAAGATGCCAAACCAAAAATCGGCCAAAAACTCCAAGGGATGAGTCCTGTAGAGCCTCTGCACTGAAACGCGACGAAGTTGGTTGAGAATGGCTTCAATGGTGGTTCTTCTTCAAGCTTAGGATAGGGGCACAGCAAGAGCTCCCCCAAAGTCCTCCAATGGTGCTTAGTAGATAGTGAAGAAGGTGGAGTAATCCTCTGTAAAACTCCCAGAAAAATCCCAAGTCCAAATGTGATGATCCGAATCCCCGTGGATGATTACAGCGTGATCAGTAGTTTGTGGAGGCCCATTTCTGTTTGTTAGAGTTGGTTGCGTGCGAATCGGACCCAAGAAATGGACTCAGCGCGAAAAATGGATCAAAATTTGGACAGCATCTCCTACGTCAAGCTTTTTCATCTTCTCCTACCTCAAGCTTGGAAGGATCCTCCATTGAAGCATTTTCAGGCCACTTCGTCGCGTTTCGGTGCAGAGGCTCTACAGAGCTCATTCCTTGGAGTTTTTGGATGATTTTTGGTTTGGCATCTTCACGAGAGGTAGGCCTATAACTTTGGTGTTCAACACTTCCCCTGGATCTTGAGTTTTCATGGAGTTTTTATGCCATCTTTAGGACCCTTGTGCACAGCCTGGAAGTTTTGGACAACACTCTGTATTTTCCATCTTCTGGACAAAAGGATTGGAGTTTCGAGCTGATTTTTGTGGAAAAATCTTAACTTGAAGCCCTACAACTTTGGTGTTTACCACTTCACCCAGATCTGGAGTTTTCTTGGAGTTTATTTGCCATATTTGGAGTCTTTGTGCACAAATCTGTTGTTTGGATAGTTCATAGTATTTATGGGATTTCTCTTTCATTTGTGCATGGATTTTGGAGTTCTTCGGCTTGGTTTGCATCTATTCTTGACGAGGAATCCATTGACACCTTGCTTGCTGGATTTGGAGCTCATTTGCCCAGATAACTTTAACGATCTTCGTGACCCTGTGATAGGGGATGACTGTAGTTTTGTTTTGGATTTTGAGTTAGGCATTGAACCTTTGAATGCAGATATCTTTGGGAATATTTGATCTTTTTTGGGTTTTTGAAGTTCCAGCATCTTTTTAAGTTTGAGGTGAGCAATTCCTCTTTTGATTTCAGTGGCAAATTTCATTTGGATTGATCCCTATAATTTTTGGAAGTTCTTGCTGAAAATTGATACAATTTTGGACAGCAATTTATTGGTTGCTTAATTTGGCTATTAAGGGAAATTGAAGATGGATTTTTGAGGACTTGGAGATGTTCATATGATTGAGGACACCTTAGATTTGCTGTTGGGAGCTTCAAATTGATGTATTTAATGCTATGCGTGCATTTTATTTAGCATTTGTATACTTGCTGAAATTCTGGACTCAACCGCTCAGCGTGCATTGTTTCGGCGATTGCGCCCAATCTGAGTGGCGAATTTGGATGATTTTTGTGGCATTGGACTCCTGAGAGGCTGAGGATTCTACACGCCAAAGTTCAACTAGATCGGGCGTCGGATCGACTACTTTCAGGTGGGTTAGATTTCCTCCAAAATCTGCGGGCGGTTCTCTAATTCTATTTTTATAGTGAGCATGCATGTTTAAATGTACACCTTATGTGATTGAGATGTAAGCATGAGAAATTGTCCATATTATGTTGATTGAGGCTTACATGATAAATTGTACATATTATGAGGATTGAAAGCTTGCATGTTGAGATTATCCATGTTATGTGATTGAGGGCTTACATGATGGAAATGTTCACCCTATGTTAGTTGAGAGCTTGCATGATGATGATGTGCACACTAGTTTGATTGAGGACATGTTGGATGAACATGCTTACTTCATGTTGTTTGAGTTGCAAACATGTATGATAGAATTAGCGATTAATCCTTGCTTATGATAATGGAATTATGGAATCTTGACTAGCACCCCGTCATATGTTGCATGTATAAACCAGACTAGTAGAGAACTCTAACTTGGGCTAGTTTCTTTTATGCTTTAGACATTCCCACACACTCTGTTCTCTTTTTCTGGACTTAGAGTTTCTCCTCGCCTGGGTAGTGGGCCGAGTGATCGGGATGTTGTGGGATGCATGTTGCACTCGTGCCTGGGGACCGAGTGGAGTCTGGTAGCTGTGGTAGACCAGTGCTTGTTTTGGGAGCCGTCTATTTCGACGATGAGTCCCGGCTGTTGAGCACCTCCAGCCAGTGAGTTAGTGTTGAAATTTGGTCATTGTCGATTTGATTGATCGTGGATTTGGACTATAGCCTGCATGAGCCATATTGAGCTCGACAGAGATGCGCGGATACTTCCTCGGTGGGGTCGCTCCTCTCGAGTGCCGCTCCGGAGCTGGGCCCGTTACTTTGCTATCGTGACTTGTCGACGCAGTCCTTGCTGACTGGGCCCTTTTTGGGCAGCCATTGATGCCCTACATAAGTCCAGTCCTCCGCGGATGTAATGGCAGTAGGTGGGCGCAGGTTTGACTGGGACCTTTTTGGGCAGTCTTTACTATTGGGTCGATTGAGCACCTCGTGTTTGAGTGGCTGCATATCTTTTCATCTGTATTACCCATTGAGCATTTAAATAGAGGCATGGTAGTTGTAGAGTTATTTCCAGCTTTTCCTTTATAGTATACTGCATCGTTATCTTATGCCTCTAGCAGACTTAGTGGGCAGACTGTTGGTCTTGGAGACGGTACCCACTGAGAACTACTGTTGGATGTAGTTTTCACACCCTCTGTCAGTGATAGTTTTACAGAGGCATCTTCACCAATTCCTACCCCTCTGTCGGTGACAGTATTTTTCTTTCGCAATTCATGTATGAATTTTGTTTCTAGTTGGAACTCATTGAATTGTACTAGTTGTAATGCCTTGGGCGAATAGGAAAAATTCTGTCCGTTCGGCGAGTCTTCGTGCGTGTCCGAAACTGACCAAATTGGCGGTCTCGGAGTGTGACATATTGATAATTGGATTAATTTGTAATTATTACAAATTAGTGATATTAAAGTGAAAGTGTTGCAAGAGAGGACTTACTAACAGGTAGTGAGTTGTAAGAGGACTTGTGCAAATGTTGCATTATTGATTTGATTTGATCAAATTAGGATTGAGTTCAAGTCGAATTAAATTAGAATTTAATCGATCGAACTGATTAGGGATAAGATAAACTTAAGCCTAATTTTATATTATCCTTAATGATTATAAAATAGATTATATCTCTCTTTATATGTACAGGAGTTTTTTAGAAAACCCTAGCCGTCATCTTCCCTCTTCTTCCTCTTTTCTAAATATCCACGCGTAAAGAAAGACATTCACTGCAAGGAAGCTAGCACCTCCGTGAGGATTTTGATTAGATCAGCAATCTCGTGTGGATACCAGCAGAGGCCGGACGCGTGTGCGGCTTTAAGAGAATTTAATTTTACCATTATCACATTGTGGTGTACATCTCCCCGCACAAAGGTGAAGATTATATCTTCCTTTTTCTTTTAATTTTAAATACATGAGGGATCTTATTTTGCGTGGTTTTTGAAATCGGATCTCAAGTTTTAATTGATTTTCTTTTTTCGCTGCGTTTTATCATACGCAGAACCTAACACCACCTACGTGCCTAAATCAACTCAAGCATCTCTCCTAGAACTGCCTAGTGCTATCCTTAGCTTTTCTCGGAAAGAAGTTGTGAATTGTTGGGTTGGGTGTACTTTTAGCAAGTTTGGAAAGCTTTTTCCTTTTTCTTGTTGGCTTCTTTAATGTTACCATGAATTACAATTCTTCGTGAGCCTCATGTTATATTTATTGGTAAAACATTGACTTCATAATTTTAGGCCAATTATTTGAGTTTGAATGACAGTAAAAGGGTCTTATTATGGGAATAAAAAAGGTTCCACTCTCTGAGATTGTACTAATGACATTATTATTTCATCTATGCTACTTTTCGTTGTTAATTGATAATTAATTGCCTAGGATGCTGTCCATTGGCCTAATAAAGTGGACGCGGATTTAGAAATACTTGTATAAAGTTATAAATCCAGATGGATTCTATTACTCATTAGTAAACAACATATGGCCAACAATCTAACAAAGCATACAAATGCAACAAAAAACAAACTATGAATTATCAGATAAGAAAATATACTGATGTACAAGCTATTGATGGAAAAGATATATTGTTGCATGGTTATACCTGGTCACAACTTTGATTTATCATGATCTGCTTGGAGTACTTATCACAGTGCTGGAAGTAGTTTCTGAAAGGTGATTCAATTGCACTTATGTTGATACTTGTCAACATAGCTTCACTTAAAAAATGCTTGGAATTCATTAGGTAGCATCTGTCCTTATATGCTGATGTATGACCACGAACTGAGAGTATCAAGTGGCATCTCATGGCTTTATCTCCGAGTATGAAGGAAAGGAAGAGGTTCACCACTAAATCGTTGCTATTAAAACCTGAAGCTACTAAAGCTAGGAACCTCTTTTTTCCTTATTGCAATTTGAAATGTGTTTCTTGATTCTCAATAGCTAGTCAATAAGGGCTTGTTTGGATGTCAGAACTAATTTGGTAATAACTTGTACACTATGAGGATTTTCTTTTTTGATTGTAATTTAGTAGTTTACTTTTAGTTCTTTGCAAGGTATGACAATCATGATTTTGTTAGGATGATATATTCCACCTGGAAGATGATTTATATTATCTGGGAAGGACCTTGGGCACTAATATAATCTGTTGTAGACATCTAATCGTACGCTTCATGTAAAAATTATTGCATTTCCTTGAATAAATAAAAGAGGTCTGTCAAACAAGATTTTCATGCATCCATCAGGCCCTAAATTCTTTGACAGCAGTGTATAATGTTATTTGTCTACTTCTTGCAGAGTTTTATTCTTGGCTTTTTTTACTCTGTCAATTTCACCATTAGAGAAGATTTTCCATTTTGATATATTACCTTTTTGCATGGTAATTTGTGTCCTAAGTTCAGTCTGACCACACTGGACATATTACAGAGAAATGCTGTCCAAGAAAGGTCTAGCAGTCTTATTTTTTTTTCCTAATAAAATTTTGTGAACAGCTTTTTGCTCAAGTTAGATGCAGAAGCTTCAAATTCTTTTTCTGTTTTCGGGCCTAGAAGCTCATTAACTTTTCAAATCCAGCCAAAAGGTCCAAACATTTTACTTACTAAGTGCCAGACTTCAATTTTTTTTTCCTAGAGCTGTCTCAAAAATCTGGGGGAAAAAGGTACTTAATTGGTGCTCTTGACATACAAATAGCAGAACACGCGTAGTGCTAATAATAATTGTGACTTTAGACCAAGGATTAAAGTGCCGTGGCACGGGGGTGTGCCGGCGTTGCCTGGCATGATACGGCACAGGCACGCTTGCGTGCCGACACATGGCATGCTTGCGTGCCGACGGGCACGTACAACCTCCTAGTGGCACACTTTGGCACGGTCTTATTTTAAATTTTTCTGTCCAATAAGACTTTAGAATGTTATTTTAAAAATTTTATAGTAATATTTATAAATTTTGGCTATGTATTGATTTGTCTTGATCTAATGTCAATAATAGCTTACTAACTTACTAGTTAATAGTTTCATATAATAATAGTTTTCTTTATTGGTGAAGTTAAATACAACTACAGCTCATAGAGAAAATTATTTTTTTTTTAAATTTTTATAAATATTTGCAAGATCCATTCGTATTGATTCGATGAAGGATCATATGATGATTAGACTAAACTAGAATGAAATCCCAAGTGCACTGATAGTTTCTTTTCATTTTCAAATTTTTATAAAATATTTATAAAAAATTAAAGAAATTTATTTTTTTATAAAAGTTTTAAAAATTATAAAATTTGTCCATGAAAATTTAATAATAAACCATACTATGGATAAATTAAGCAATAATAAAAATTGATTAACTTTTAATTTTTTTTTTTATTTATCTTTTATTTTTTAAAATTTTTAAAATTATAAAATATAAATTTGAGAAAATTAATATTTTCAAAATTTTTATGAAAAATTTGTAAGTTCATCCAAGAAAATTAATTTTTCTTAAATTTAAATAAGAAAACTTGTGCAATTTATTTATAAAAATTTAACACTAAACCATATGACATATACATTAAACAAATTTAAATATTAATTGCTTCTATTTAGTTTTCGATTTTATAGAATTCTTATATTTCTAAATCTAATAATAAAATTTTCAAAGTTAAGAATATCTTAAATCTCGTACAAAATACTAAATCTGTACAAAATTTTTTTAAAAGGACCCTATAATGATTAAAACAAGTGGATATTTTCTCAGATTTTTGTAAATTGTTAATAAAAATTTGTATAATTTCATATTTCTTTATAAAAGAAACTTTACAAGTTAAATATATTCTAAATGTATGAAAAAAAAAAAATTAAGTTCTAAATTTCTTTACTTATCTAATAAGTAAATTTTCGATTTTACTATTTTCTTATTTTTTATTTTAAAATCGAAGTGATCAAAAAATAATAAGAGATTGAATTTTTTTTTTTTTAAAAAAAAATTATAAGAAAAAAGGGAAGAAAAAAATAGAAAGGAAAAAAATAGAGCAAGAGATGTGAGAGGAAAGAAAAAAAAGTGCAGAATCGAAGAAAAGCTAAAAGTGAAAAGAAGAAAATAGATGAGAGAGGGATAAAGGTCTATACAAGAAACCAAAAAATACAAAAGGTCGAAGTAAAAAAAAATAAATTAAAAACACTGTGTGCCTGTGTGGGCACACAGCGGCACGTACCGTGATACTCTCTGGGTATCGCTCTGTCTCGTTCGATACTCGGAGGGTATCGCAGTACAGGAGGGCCAAGAGAGACCTCCTCTATACCGTGCCGCCTAATTGGTGGCACGATACGTATCGCTCCGTACCGTAAGGTACGGATGGATACTTAATTTCTTGCTTTAGACCTAAAAATGATGTTATCTCCATTTCTTTGGGATTGATATTAATATTTGAAAATGCAGTGCTAATAATGGTTCTACCACTATATTGTTTTTTATGAGGCTTCGGAATATGTAACATCTTTTGGTTGACTGTATGCAGGTCCTGCCAAATATGGATCAGATGGATCAAGATGAGGGTCATAATAACGTCAATCTGACTGAAAGTCAACTTAGAAAACCTAAAAATTTGAGCAGATGGGCGAAAACTCAAAATGAGGACAAGAGAGCTGCTGTTCATGATGAAATAGCAAGAGTCAACCAGCTACCATCCAACAGTAGCTATGCGGTGCACCGCATGAGGGTGCTAAACAAGCTTCTACATCTGATGTCGATCCAAGTAAGAAGAAAATATCTGTTTTCATTTTTAAAGTCACAATATTTCTTTGGTGCATAAACATATTATTGTAATTCTGCCAAATCAGATGTCAAATCTGTTTATGTCAATACTATTTCATCATTAGGATCCTTAGCTGTTTAATATTGTATCACATAGATTAAGCCAGTTTCAATCTGATATTTGTGCATAGATTGGCAAAAATGATTTTCAGGAGTCAAATCTAGTAGGAAGAAATATTTTATGTTTTATATTTGGTTGACAATTATGCTCTGATGCCGTTCAAAACTTTCAAATTTTACATTCATATTGCTATATTGTTCAAAAATAAATATACTGCTGCATAATATCTTGTGTTATATGGAAATTCTGGTCCAATTTTGGGGTACTTTTTAGTTGTTTGGTGAATGAAAGCCAGAGTCGAAGGGTTATTTTTTTTCTCAATCCGAACAAACCATGCTCCTTTCTTGCTTTTCTCCTAATTGTCTGCTGCAGCTTTTATACCATGTTAACTCTTACGTGAGTCTCCATCAATCAATAACAAGCAAAATATCCAACTTATAACTGGAAACTTGATACTTCTCCCAAGTATTTTAATTTTTCTTTTCCATATTGTAGAAATTGTGGATGGTAGAATTTGGTCTGAGAATTCTTGATGTGTTGGTGGAGTATGATTTGTCGGTAATGGCGAAACCTAGGAAGTCAAATAAAATTTAAGAGTCTTCCATTATTTTCTTGAGAGTGTTGAGGAGAATCAATTTTAATGATAATAATTAACATATGTTCATTTCTACGATGTACAACCTTTTAATTCATAGGAGGCAAAGTTAGTACATATATCACTATGATGACTACTATGACTTCGAGATAGAAATATGCTATTTTTTTTGCATCTAGATTCATTGATAGTTAACATTTTTAGAAATTTCTTTTAATTAATATCTACTTTTAATAAGTTTAACATTCTTGATTCTTGTATTCTTCCTCTCTTCCCTATCTTCTCCTAGCTATCTCAACTTCGATTATTGGCAATAAGTCGGGATATCAATGGATACAAATACCCGAAATTTTACCAAAACGGGGTGCGTTTAACCAATGCTAAACGGGGATGGCTTTGGTTATGGGTACAAGAAAACTAAAACCTGATAGTTTTGGGTTCGGTTATGGTTTTTGCTTGTACCTGAACTGAACCTAAACCCAAACATAAACCCAAAACCGATTTTATATTATATATGTATATTCATTATTCCATTTATATGAGCCAACCTACTGCAAACCCTTTTTCCAAGTCCTAAATTCCAATTTTCTATTGTAAACCCTTCCAAAATCCCTCTCCCCCTTCTCATTATTCCTTTTTTTTGTCGTGCCCCGTGCCTTATACCCCTATTTTACAGCCATATGCCCTACCATTCATCCCCCTCTTCTACCATTGCTGCCTCCTCACCCTCCCTCTCATGGATGGTAACCCCGTCCTCATCGACAACGATACCCACTTCTCATATTGTCTACCTTGCTGACTTCTATCGCGAATGGGGCATGTTTAACCGATGTTAAATGAGGATGACTTTGGTTGCGGATATAAGAAAACGAACACTCGATAGTTTCGGATTTAGTTATTGTCTATGTATCACGGACACGGCTATAGGCCTCTCGTGCCCGTGTCGATCATTCGTGCGTTCACGTTGGACTCGTGTTCGATGCTCGCCATGAACTCGCGTCCATGGCACATCCCATTAAAAAATATATGTATTTTCTATTTTTTTATGCACGTATAATGGAAGACGATAAATATTTTGGTTTTTTGATGAATGCATACAATTGTTTTTTGGACGGTACAAATGAATAAATTAGAGAAAATTTTCTTTGTACCTTTGAAAACTTGTGAAATTTCCTATATACCTAGCATTTCAAATATACCGTTGATAAGATTTTGTTTCTTTCTTCCATACCTCTATTTTTAATGTTTTTGAGGGTATATTGGAAAGAATTTGAGTTTTAAGAAGGTATATTTTTTATGACAAATTTTTGAGGGGTAGATATAAAAGTGGTTTGTACTCGGGGTTATATAGGCAATTGACCCAATAAATTATGTATGGTGGAGAATTTCTTTTCTTAAAATATATGAACTATCAATGAGAATTATATTAATTTTTATTTGTATGAAAAAAATAGCAAATTTTTCACAAAATTAATATTTATATGTAATAAATATATAATATTATATTAATAATATTATATTTTATTATTTGTGTCTGTGTCCTAATTTTTTTGAAACTATCGAGTTGTCGTATCTAGTTGTGTTGTGTCCTGTATTCCATATCTGTGTCTATGTCTGTGTCTGTAGCACCTAAGTTATGGTTTTTGCTTGTACCCGAACCAAACCTGAACTTGAAACAGGTTTTACATTATATATATATATATATATATATACTTATATGAACTAACCTACTTTGAATTCGTTTTTGAAATTCTAATTCCTCATTTTCTACTGGGAACTCTTCCCACAATCCCTCTGCCCTTTTCGCCCCTCATTCCTTTTTTTTAGCCGTGCCTGCAACTAATCCCCCTCTTCAGCGTTGCTGCGCCCTACCCCTCATCCCCTTTTCCCATTGTTACTGCCTCCTTGCCCTTCCCCTCCTGGCCGGTAACCTTGTCTTATTCGTTGATAATGACACTCATGTCTCTTGTTGTGTCGTCTACCTCGCCAACTTCTTCCGTCGTGTCCTCTTTCCGCTTTGACTTCGACTCACCCTGCCTCGACCTTCTTTATCTGCCTTCCTCCTCCTTCGCCTCTTCCTCCTGCCGCCTGTTAGTTTCATTATAGGGTTTGAGTCCATCTCTTTTCTTATCGTAATCTCTTTGTCCTCACATTTTTAATCACTCATTTTTAAATTGATTTGATTTGATTTTTTTTTTTTTAAATTAGGTAGAGATAAAGGAAGGTTGTTTTTGTGTTGGATTAATGCTATTCTTTGGTGGGCATTGAGGAAAAGGAAAATCACATACTCCTAGTCGTATAAATTGCTTATAATTGATATTGTTTTTTTTTTTTTGGCAAATTTTGTTTTATATCTCATTTTTTATGCAAGTTCATGGTTTGAGCTTGAAATATTTTGAAAATAGTGGAACTTGACCGACTATGATAGATATTATTTTTTTCGCAAATCTTGTTTTATATGTGGTTTCTTATGCAAGTTCATGGTTTGAGTTTGAAGGACTTTTTTTAAAAATAACCCTATACATTTTTAAAATTTGCAAAATAACCCTATATAATTTTTTTTTTGCAAAACTAATCTTGCTTTTGCCAGCTCGGCGTCACGTCGAGTAGACGACCTGCCTTCAGTGTTTCTGCTGAAGACGGTGAATGATTCACCGCCTTCACAATAACCCTGTGAAGGCGGTGAATGATTCACCGCCTTCAATGTATATACTGAAGGCGGTGAACCATTCACCGCCTTCAGTATACGTGCTGAAGGCGGTGAACCATTCACCGCCTTCAGCGCATTCACTAGGCCTTACCCTGATTTCGCCTTCACCCTAGCGGACTTAGCCTCACCCCAGCAGGACTTAGCCAATTTTCAAGGAAAATTGGCTTGTCTAGTTTTTGTCTTAAAGACGCTGAATTGTTCAGCGCCTTTAGCATTACACTAAAGGCGCCTTTAGCCACATTAACCACCAACATTTTTTTTCAAGCAAAAAAAAAATCAAATTTTGTACAACAAGATTCACAACATTCAGATTTTGAGCTAAAATATTCAGAAATTATGTACAAGTTTCATCACATTCAGAAATTACAGTTGAGTAGCAACTAAAAATCAACATCACAAAAATTTCAATAATACAACCTCAAACTCAAAATTGAGCTAAAACTCAATTTTGAGCTCGTCCTCTCCCTCAACGTCCTCGGCCACGCCCGCGTCCACGCCCATGCCCACGCCCACGCCCACGAGGAACAGCAAGCTCTATAATCGGTATATCATCAAGATGCTTGATTGCTGCCAACTAATCGAACTCCTCGATAATATCGCCCTCATCATGCTCAGTAATATACTATATCTCCTCTGGCGATGATGACGAGGGACGACGACGTGAATATGTCGAAGCAAAAGATGTCCGTGATACAAGAGGCGGGAGCGACTCTGAAGTCGAGGGAAATGTCGTAGGGGCCTGAATAGGAAGAGATAGAGATCGTGGCACCTACTGGGACCTAAATAGTTAGTTAATTTGAATTTGAGGACTTATTTTGAAATTTATGCTGATATGAAGGTACCTGATGACTCGAGGACGATGTGTGAGCATAATCTCGACGACCTCCCGAATCTCTGACAATAGGTAGTATTGGTACATTTTGCAGTACCATATCAATATATCGGCCCATACCTGTCAAAGTCTCTAATATGATCGCAGTCGACGGTGGATCATGCAGCAACTGCCGTATAGTAGCATTCATCTGTTACAGTGCTTCGGCCTGCATTTTAATTTACAAATTAAATTTATATTAAATATACAAAATATGTTAAATTTATATATATAAATTATTATACCAGTGCCCTCTCTATATGCCCACGAGGATGAAAAATCACCGGAGGACGCTGCACTGGACGATATATCCATCTCCTCGTAATCGTCCAGTACTATTGCATGTATATGGATGCCGCCTGCAGTGGGTCCTCACCAGCAGCCGGGAGCTTATCAACAATGTGATCTAACCTCTGAGACCACCTCTCAATGTGCAGCGTGAAAAGCAATCCAATCCTCATCCGGACGCCCACGTGATGTCACGCGTCGAATGGACTCCACATTGAGAGGTATATGCTAGAGAAGACCGAACTGCCGCAGGACTCGGTCTGGTACACGCATCTCTACAATGTGAAAGCAGATGATGACTGTTCTTGAACGCCAGACTTGCGATACACAGAAGTCTGGTAATGCGGCTAAAATCTCATTTGTGTATGGCATCCATATAAACTGTTAATAACACAAAATGATCATATAATATAAAAGTGTTTAGAAAAAATATATTTAAAGTATTGAATAAAACATCTACATACCTGCGTCTCTCTCTACTGATCTAACTCATCTCTATAAAACTCCATCTCAGTGGTCCTGACATTGGCTCCAAAGCGTAGTCCTCTAGCGTTGGCCCATTTAAATTATAAAATATATATATTAGTTACAATTATATTTGAAATACAAAAAACATCAAATAAATGTCTTACCGGCAACCCAGAGGGCAATCTACTATATCGGTTAGTGCTAGGACGCCTATAGGTCGGCCGATATGAATGTGGTTTCAAGCCCAAATCTAAAAGTTAACACCAACGGCTTGATATAATAAATAAAATATTAAATACCAATATATTAACATAATACTGAAATCAAAATATTAGATATTATACCTGTAATAGGGTCCCAAAACAATAACATTCGGCCTTTCCGTTCAGTGAGGCAGCTCCTAGCGCTCGATATAGATATGCCAAGGTAGTTGCACCCCACGCATAAGCGCCACAGATATCGAAATCAGCCAAAAGTGTAGCCACTTTAGGTGAACTCTGTGTCCAGTGGGGTTGGGAAACAAACTACAACCGATTTGATATAACATATATGCACGGGCTGTGGCTGCCACTACTCCTGCAGGGGCATCTAGATGTATATGGTGATATTGCTCATATAGCCACGCTAGACGTATCTGCGACCTCTTGATATCATCAGGCACAGCTCCCAACAATGCCTAGCAGAGATCCTCCCAGCTATGAAGTGCAGTTTCTGTCACGGGTGGACCGTCCACACGCAGACCAGAAATAACCGCCACATCCTGAAGTGTGACGGTCATCTCACCATGCCGAAAGTGGAACGTCTGGGTCTCCGGTCTCCACCTCTCGGCAAGGGCGGCTAATAAAGCCTGATCCAGCTGCACCCGTCTCAGTTGTGCTACCCCGTAAAATCCAGACTGTCCGAGTAGATCTAGTACAGCTGGATGGTCAAGCTCTCACTGGTTGAGCTTGCACCCATGCCCTGAGAACTGCACAGCTCGATACCCCTGTGATGCAAAAAAATATAGTTAGCTTTTACATCAATTCAACTTATTTATATTACGATAAATAGCAAATGAAATTTTATAGCTCTTACCTCAGTCCTGATAAATGCTGACCTATGGAGATGCTGTTCTGATAGGATCGACGGATCAACTGGTCCTGCGTCCTCGTGATCTGCCATCTGCAATATGTAATCTACATATTAGTAACATAATAGCTAAAAAAAGCAAAATATTAAGACAACATAAATAAAATTGTGGAAGTCATACGCCGACGTCTTTGTTGCACTCTTTCTATATTTTGTGGACATGTGCTCCTATAGTGGCATGCTTGTTTACAAATGGAGCATTTTTCTCGTCGGCCACCCCACTCGTCCATTATATTACAAATACGTGTAGATCGTGGACGATCTTTCTTCCTTCGTATAGGAGGCGGTACAATTGGGGGGCCTTGAGGTCGTGGCCAGTGCCGCCTATCAGGAACAGAATGAAAATGTCGTGCGTAAGTCGCACGATAGCAGTCCATACTATACCAGCGTGAACAAAAAATATGATAATCTATTCTTATTTGTGAAGTACTACAGACTGCTAGGAGATGCGAGCAAGGTATTCTCGTTAGAAGAAATTCACCACATGAGCATTCTGCTTCTGTTCCATTCACGATCACTGTGTAGGAGAAATCTCCAGTATTGACTTCAAATTCTGTTAGTCCAAAGCGTTGGACAATGTGTCCCCGCGCCTGATCCATACCTTGGGTAATTATTACTTGTATTTTAGGACTTAATGCGTCCGTCACACTTTCACCGTCATCACAGCGTTTTAAGAAATACTTATTCAGTTTATAAAATGTCGCCGCAACAAAAGCCGTGATCGGCAAAGCACGAATCCCCTTAAGTACCCAATTTAACGATTCAGAAAGATTCGTAGTCATCAACCAAAATCGTCGGTCTCCATCAAATACCCTTGCCCAATACTCTTTATATCTTTCAAGATCATGCACCTACTGCCAAGCATCGTGATCCAACGCATCTAATTCTTCTTTTAGCTGATAATATTCGGTCGATGATATTCGGTCGGTGTTGAAGCACTTCCGATGTTCCACAATTTATCTAACAAAGTCTCGTTTTTGAAGCGCTTATTCATATTTGCTTTTATGTGTCGAAGACACCAACGATGCGAGTGACCCTGTCATAGAGGATAGATATCAGCCACTATTTTCCTCAATCCAGGAAATCGATCAGATATAAAACAAATGGCTCTATCGTGGGTAACATATTGACGCAAATTCTGCAGAAACCATCGCCAACTCCCTCCATTCTCCTCTTCACAAATTGCAAATGCCAAAGTCTGCAGCCGTCTGTCAGGGACATAACTTTTTTCAACGGATTTCCTTTGCAAAACTACCAAACTCCAAAGGAAATTACTTCGTGAGGTTTTACTACATCATTCTAGAAGCTTCTCCTCAAATTTCGAGACATCGAATGTGGAAGTCGAAGAGTCTGGGACTTTTCCAAGTTTCTAGGTAATTAATGTAGGACTCTTGGGAGCTTGTAGCCTCCCATTTTGGCTTATGCTTGTACGTCACTTGGCACCTTTTCATTTGTCTTAGGGCGGCGAGTGGTCTATAAAAGGCTGTGACCTCCACCCCCATAAGTAAGGAAGAAACAGTTGTACCTTTCTAATTCCATAAATACAATTCATCTTCTTCAAACTCTCTCTTGCACGACAACTTTGGGCGAGTAGGTCCAAGTCCACAAGAGACGGTGTAGGCTTGCTCACTTCGTGAAGGAAGGTGAGCGCCGCACGGGCTTGTTAAGCAATTTCGTTTAAGTTCGTGACAGTTGGTATCAGAGCGACGTTCGGGAGCTGGGAACCATGTCGTCATCGGATGCTGCCATCACCGACAACATACCCGAACCACCCCGACAATCCAGACGCGGCAAGAGCAAGGAACCGTGGACCCATGTGAGGGAGTCCGTTTCGCTCGATGACCGTGTTGGCTTGTTGGAAGACAACTATCTAGTCCTAACCCAACATATGGGGATTATGGAGGAAGGACTACATACCATGGAGGAAAGCGTTGCTGCTGCAATGGGAACTTTCCGCCAACAACTCGAGTAGTTTCGCGCTGACGTTGCTCGTCGCGAGGACGAACGGAAGACGCTGGTGGATGACCTTGTCACAAAGGTGGTCGATGAGGTCGAGGACCTTAAGATGCGGATGACGATCCTCGAGAGGGTGGTGGCTCATGGTAGCGACACACCAAGGGAGCATACCCCAAGGATCCGCATCCCCGAACCCCAGGGCTTCAAGGGGACGCGCGATGAGAAGGAAATTGACAACTTCCTTTGGCACATGGAGCGCTATCTCAGGGTAATGCGGTTGGAGAACGAAGAAGACAAAGTCAAACCGCTTTTATGTACCTTACTGACGATGCCATGCTGTGGTGGCGTCGGAGGTCGGCAGAGGCCGAGAAGGGCCAATGCGAGTTGAATACTTGGGAGGACTTCGTGCGCGAGCTCAAGGCACAGTTCTACCCCGAGCATGTCGAGTATCTTGCGAGAAGGCAACTTCGACGGCTCAAGCATACGGGAACTCTCAAGGAGTATGTCAAGGAGTACTCCAAACTGATGCTCTCCATCTCCAATATGGCCGAGGAGGACCGGCTGTTCTTCTTCCTCGACGGTGTCCAACTGTTGGCAAACAAGGAGTTCGTGGGACGAGACGTCAAGGATGTAAGCTCTGCCATAGCCATGGCGGAGAAGCTACCGGAGTATGAGAAGACGGAGTCTAATCGCGGCAAACCGCCTAAGGTGAGCAAGGCCAAAGGTGGGGGAGACCGTCGCGAGAACAAAGACTATCACAAGAGCAAAGAGCAAAAGGGCCCTTCGCAGAAGAAGGTGTCTTGCTATGTCTGCGGAGATGACCATTGGGCTCGTGACTGTCCAAAGAAGAAAGCCGTCAATGCTGTCCAAGCCGAGGAGGGTGAGGAAGCAGCACGGACGAAGATGGGAGCACTGCGGCTCGTTAGCGCGATGCAGGGGCAAGCGGGCGGCAGTAGATCTCTCAAGAAGGAACTTATGTTTGTCGATGTTGTAATGAACCGGAATTTTGGTATATAAATAAATGTAAATAAAATGGTATGAAATGCTATTTTATTGAATTTATAGAAGTAAAGGGTGACCTGGAAACGAATTGGGCCCAAATCGGGACTAGAATGTAAGATCTTGAATCTTACATGAGAAAGTGGGCCCAGATTGTAAGTGAAAAATTCACAGTTTCAGAAAATTTCGAGAAAATTTCGGGAGCTCCGTAAATGCGTTTTAAGGCGACAGTAAAAGTTTCGCGTTGATCGGACACCCGGATAGTGAGAACGGGCTCCGCCAGCAAAATTAAATGCAGTGGGGCTTATGGTAACACAGAGGTGGTCCAAACTGAAAATTTTAAGTACCATGAGGTAAATTAAGTTAAACTGTGGCTGCCCGTCAAATTTGAGCGAAAACGGGCGAGAAACGGGCAAGAACGGACGAAAACGGGCGAAACTGGGCTTGGGCCAAGTTTCGGGTGCCCGAAAATGAGTTCCGGGCGCCCGGAAAGTACTGTAGCAAACCGGTTTTTGAGGGCTGCGGCGAACTGGGCCGCACTGTAGCGAACCCGGTTCACTGTAGCAGCCCGGTCCGGATTTCGATGCGCCCGAAAGTTACTATAGCGCGCCCGAAAGTTACTGTTGGCACGGATCCCGAGGCAGTGGGACGGATCCCGAGGCAGTTGGCACGGATCCCGAGGTAGTGGCACGGATCCCGAGGCAGTTGGCACGGATCCTGAGGCAGTTGGCACGGATCCCGAGGCTGCGGGCGCGAATCCCGAGGCACGGGCGCGAATCCCGAGGCATGGCATTGGGTGCGATGGACGTCACGACATTGTCGAGGTAGGCCCCGTGTGTTGTTTTTGTAGTATTTTTTGGCACAGTTTTGAAGTTTTCTTTTGGATTTTGGATTTGACCCCTTTGCCCACGTGCATGTTAGGGACCCAACTTTCTGTGTCGTTTTACTGCGTGAGTTTCGCGGGCGTTTTGGACGTGCCTCGTTTTGCGTGCAAGCTCGTGGAGGTATGCACCGTTTTGCGTGCGGATTCGGCAAATGCGCGCAGTTTTGGACGCGAACTCGTAAAACGTGCACCGTTTTGCGTGCAACGTTGAGAAAAGAACATGCACCGTTTTGCGTGCCAATGCGAGGTATGTGCTCCGTTTTGCGTGCAGGTTGGACTAACGGGCACCGTTTTGCATGCAGACTCTAACTATACATCTCGTTTTGCGTGCAGGGCCGGAAAAATATGCACCATTTTGCGTGCAACCCTACAGTAGAGTGTGCACCGTTTTGCGTGCCAATACAGGGTACGTGCTTGGTTTTGCGTGCGGGTTGGACCAATGCGCACCGTTTTACGCATAGGTTCTAATGGTTTGCATCGTTTTTTGTGCAGGGCTAGAAAAAATATGCACCGTTTTGCGTGCAACCCTACAGTCAGGCGTGCATCGTTTTGTGTGCAGATTCGAGGTACGTGCACCGTTTCGCGTACCGGTCGTGTTGTCGCGCACAGTTTTGTGTGCCGACCCTAATATTATGCATCGTTTCTCGTGCAGGGTCAGAAAAGATGTGCACCGTTTTGCGTGCAACCTTAAGAGAAGCATGCTCCGTTTTGCGTGCAAACCTGAGGTACGTGCACCGTTTTGCGTGCAGGTTGTGTAGTCGCGCATCATTTTGCGTGTAGGATAAAATAGCGCGCACCGTTTTGCGTGAGGAATTATAATGACGTGCACCGTTTTGCGTGCAGGTATGGTGGACGTGCACCGTTATGCATGCGGGCTCGAGGGATGTGCACCGTTTTGCGTGCAAGCTCGAGGAAACAAGTGGAATCGCGCGGAGACCAATTGCAAGTGTCTACAAGCAATTGGGGGCATCACAAGGTGGGGAATTATGCCGAAATTGGGTGACCTCTCCCCTTGCTCCTTTGCTTTTCGATTCGAAGCATGATAGTAGCCTGTTAGAGGCGTTAGGTAATTATGATTGAGATTGCCTGTGTAGATGGATTCAGATGAAAAAGAGCAACTGTTGGTTGCCAGAGATAGAGGAATAGATGTGCATGTGCAAAGAGACACAGAGGGAAAGTGCAACTGTTGGTTGCCAAAGATATATGATGAATACGCATGCGTAGAGATAATTATTATTTTATGAATGAGATGAAAATAATTGCATGCATGAAAAAGATTAGCTATTTATGATTGTGATCATGTTAGGGCATAACCCTAGGAATCACGTGACATAAGGGAACAACAATTGTCGGTAGTAAGACTAGGAGAAAACCTAGTATAGGGGTTTGACGAGTGACATCAACTTAGGAGTTATCCTAGTGTGGATGAGTGGCATGATCTTAGGTGATAACCTAAGGACACTGGATAGAGTGATCAACATAGAGTCAAGGAACTCTAGGAGATATATGACATGAGACTTAGGTAAAGGAAACCTAAGGACACTGGACTAGTGATCAACATAGAGTCAGGGAACTCTAGGATGTATATGACATGAGACTCAGGTAAAGAAAACCTAAGGACATTGGACTAGTGATTAACATAGAGTCAGGGAACTCTAGAATGAGTGTGACATGGAACTTAGGTAAAGGGAACCTAAGGTGAGCTAGAAGAGTTTAAACTCGCAGACAAGAAAATAGAGTTAAGTTGACTTTAAGATTCAGTAAGGAATCAGGAGAATGGGAAAAATGGATAAAGTGTGGAGACATGAAAGGAAAAACAGGAAATTAGAGTCAGTGTAACCCTAAATCCAGGGTGGAATCAGGAAAAAGAGGATTAGATCCCACGGTTAAGAATTTAGGGAACATGACCCCAGAGAGTCATAGGGCGTCTGGGTAAATGGATAGACTAGTTTAACTTCAAGTAAAGTTAAACAAAGGAAAGTGGAAAGGATAAAGTGTGGAGACATGAAAGGAAAAGATAATGGAAATAGGGTTAATAAACTCTAAGTCTGATAAAATGGAAAGCGACTATTGTCCTTGTGACGTAGTGCAAACCTTAAGGGTAATTGAAGCATAAGGGTTGTGAAGTGAGAGCAAGTTGTTCCAACTTGAGTTGGTGTTAGAGACACCCGAATTATCCTAGGGTAAGGAACTTAGGGTAAAAGAAATAGAGCTTAAAGAGAATATAAGAGAACTTGAGTTGGTGCATGTTTTTATCTTGGCCATTGTCTTGTTGCATGGCATAGTAAAAAGCAAAACTGCATTGCACTCTCGACTGCCGAAGCGGAATACATCTCAGCGGGTAGTTGTTCAACTCAACTTATTTGGATGAAAAGCGTGTTGAGCGACTTCCGGATTTCAGCAACTTCGGTAACTGTTTTATGTGACAACACAAGTGCTATAAACATTTCAAAAAACCCTGTGTTGCACTCTAGAACAAAACACATTGAACTTAGATATCATTTTCTTAGAGAGCTAGTTGAATCAAATATTCTTCAAATTTCCTACATTTCAACTGAAGATCAATTAGCTGACATTTTAACAAAACCTTTGGATCAAAAACGTTTTATTCATTTGCGTAAAGCAATTGGAATGCTTTCCTTGAAATAACCTCTTTTTGAAACTCTTGTTTAGGTTAGGTTTTGTTTTTGTGTTTTTGTTCATTATCTATGCTTAGACATAGAACATTAATTGAGCATTAGTTTTATTGACTTTAACTGCATCCTTTTATATATTTAGAAATCTATTATGCCTTAGATATCATAATATTTCATTTGATGCAATGATCATTTATGTCAATTAACTCATCTTTGTTTTGATCAAAGTCAATTTCTCTCTCGATGATCTCTTGGTATAGTTTTTATCTTATTTGACTGTTTAGTCGAGTATGAAATCGAGATCAATATTTGGCTAAATACTTTATATCTTAGATAATTGATAGCCAATTGAGGGGGAGTCAAAAAAAGTATTATGCTCAAAAGATGTGGAAAGAGTTACATCCCAATGAGGAGTGTGAAAACTACCACCACATGGAGGAAAGAGCTACCACCTCGGTTGTCACGCCCCGAGTCCAAAAACTAGTGTATAAATTTTTTTTTTTAAAATCAGAGTTGCAAAAACAACCAGGGCAATGACAGACCGCCACATATATAGAAGAGTCCCAATCCCCAATGGAATTGAGCCTTTTCTATATATGCACGGCTAGCTTGGCAACAATCATCAGAGTACTAACTACGTACAACTACATGCAAAAGTTACAATTAACTTTACAATTATTTACATCTGAATTACAACTCTTTCCTTTAACATCAAATAATACATGAACTTTCGGCTGTCCAGGGTCAGCATCTAACACGGAATCTCACCAACACGTCCCGACATCCCAGCACCCGCTCGGCCTGAAAAACAGTCACCCGAGGGTGTGAGACACACCGGAGTGTATCCCAGTGGGCACGACGAGCCGAGAAATAGCAGATCGTACCTACTGGTATACAATACTAGAGGATAGTAATAATCAGGGGTTAGAATAATCAGATAGGCAATCATGAAGATCAACAGATATATAATCACAGTTAGGATATGCAGATATATAACTGGTGCTGTAAAGAAAGCAAAACTTATAATCTGGGTACAAGCATAGAAGATACTTTTAGCAGAATTTAAAATAGGACAAACATGTATCAGGATAATCAACGCATCAAGGAGTAGGACAATCAGCAAGATAACAATGAAACTATAATCAAAGGCATCACAAAGAATCATATACAGGCAGATAACTAGAAGCCAGATCAAAGAATCAAGGAGGCTTGTTAAAGCAACTTAACAACACATGCATCAAATAAATGAAAACACAAAGACCCAATCACAAGCTACCATATTGGCCTTCACAAGACCTCAGGCAAGGCTGCCCACTTGGCACCACCTGGTTGACATTCCCCAAACTAGGGTCACGGGTTGCCTCAGCTAACCACTTTACCGGTAAAGTACACCGCTACGGGGGATCAGTCCGCTAGTGTACGTGAAGAACAACGGTGCGGGCGAATCATGTGCAAATGCTCAAACTGGCGGTCCACTGACCGGGTAATCGGCAACAAGCCGGGAAATCCCCACTGGGATGCAATAACCAAATCAACTGAATCTCAACTCATATGCAAGACCAAGGTAAATCTCAACTCAGCATAAGCTCAACCGAAAAACTCAACTCAATCATGCAGACCAACCAAATAATACAAAACTTAAACACATATTTTTAAGAAAACTGTTTTGAAAAGTCCACACCCCGAAGAGCATTGCCCTCGTCCTATCAAACAAGAACAGACTCAGGCGACACTACGAAGCTTGGGTTTCCAAACCTCGCAGAGCAATTGCCTTTGTCCTATCAAACAAGAACAGACTCCGGCGACCCTACGAAGCTCGGTAAAAACATCAGTTAAACAAATCTATGTGCTCAGCAGTGTATCATTTGATCGACAGGACAAACAGGCTTACTCATCAACCATGGAAATGTTCCAAGATAAGATATAAATACCAGAGGCACTAAGAATAATCATGTAAGGCAGAATAGAACTGATAACAGGCGTAGCTCAACTATCAGATGACCAAACAGGCATGGCAATATGTAGAGCAATAATATAACCACTGGAAACAACTAATCAGCAGATATGGTAAAGATCACTAAAGAAGATCATAATCAGGCATAAAGCAGGTATGACGTAGCAATTAATTGAATCAAAGGAAGGCAGGCTCAAGCATTGGTAGATCAATATAATAATCAAGCATAGGAGTGCAACTACGAAATGGCCAATCAGTCAAAGCAACTAACAGTAATATATATTGCAACCAAAGGCAGACAGGCTCAAGATAAACTAGGTACCAAAAACAGGAGTCCAACCAATACCGTACACCGAGGGCTGAAAAGATCTCGGACCGAAGTTAAACCCACCTGATAAATCGCAGGCGACTATTTGTATCAACAGATCACTTGAAAACCAGATGTAGATCGAACAGACCTGAATTAAACATATTTGTTCAGGAATTAACTTAACTTTTAATCTAACAGTTTCAAATCAACTTAAAACCTCTTTTTAGCACTGTTTTCGCTCGTTCTTTCAACTGGAAAACCATTTTAACATTCCGTCACTTCCAGCAGGTTACTTATGTCTTGCTGAACACCGTGCTCACCAATTTGCAGCAGCACGGTGCCCGAGGAAAACTTTGGGTCATGAAAACCCTCTCTAACATAGCCCAAAATGAATTTTTATTTCTCCGAGACTTCAAACACTGTTTCTAACGCGAGCATCGCGTTCAGTGACCCCAAATTAGCTAGGAATGCACTGTCGCGGCTTCGCTAACAGCCTAGAATAAGGTTTTGCTCCAACATTATTGTTTTATGTTGTTTCTACTATATCTTTTAATTTAAACTTCAAACAAGAACATTTTGTATATCAAAGTTGGTCTGGGCACTGCCAGGACCTCAGTGCTCACCCTGGTTGAGGCCCAGGGGTGCTGGTTCAAGCAGAACCAAGGTCAAGCTTACACCCTAATTCACAATGCACCAAACTTTAATCCACTCAGTTTCTGTTGAACTGAAGTGAGCACAGAGCTCAGGGGACTATTTGGAGCAAGTTTCATATTTACAGTTTTATCAAATTCTAATTCAAAGTTCTTTGAGGCATTTTTACAAACAGGTGGCATGCACATTTGCAACACATACACACAACACCATGGGAAACTTGGTTCTCTGCAACCAGGGCACCTGAGGGCTTCCAACTTGGATCAACTAGATCCCCAGAGATTCTGGAACATTTCCCCTCAACTGGAGCAACTCGAAAACCCTCCAAGTTGGGCTTGGCTCGAGGAAGAAGATGACATGTTTTCTTGAAATTCGTGATGTTCCATCCAGAGGGTCTGGGGCTCAACCAAATGCACCAATAGGTGCCATTTGCCTCTTGGAAGCTTCCCATACCCTTGGCTGGCCTCGGGGTGCGGCGGCGGCGGCGGGGAGCAAAGCTCCATTTTGGAGCTCAAGCCCATTAATGGCGGATTTTTACAGAGGCTATAGGAAGCCTTCTAAATTGCATGGAAGCTTCCTCTGGTCCATAAAAAGCTTCCCGACCTTCCCACCCCGGCCGGAGATGGCCGGAACGCCGGCGGCCGAGATTTGATCCCATTTCGAACCCATCTTGGCCGCGCTTCAACCGCGCTGCATGGTTGCCATGCAAGTGCATGGATGGACTCCCCTCGGTCCCTAGAAGAGTTCTGGGCATGTGGCCGGCGTCGGAGAAGCCCGCCGGCGCCGGAGCAAGAAGCTCGGCCAACTTGCAATAATTCAAAAAGCTAGGGCATCCATTTTCTTTCTAAATACTTAGCCATATTCAATGAAACTTTGCAGATTTAATTTACATATCCTAAAGTCCTTGCATACAAATTTTTAGCTATTTTGGTTCAGCGGTTGCCGAGTTCTTTCGAGGCGGAGCACATCTAGGTTTCCGGCGAGACTTTGCTCCCGCCGGCCAACCAACTTGCATGGGAGACTCAGGCTGTGCATGGAGCATCACAAAGACCTAATAAACCTACTGCTAGGGGTCTCGGGTGCAAACAAACCGGGGTTATTAAAAACCTTACCTTGGCCGGAGTTGTAGAAGATGGAAGAAGCCGGTTCTCTTCCTCCTCCTTCGCGCGGCCACGGCAACCTCCCAAGATGCTCCACAGACACCAAGGAAGTCCTCAGAGAACTCCAACTCCACCTTGGAAGAGTTTTGGTCCAACTTCTTCTTTCTCTCTCTCTCTCTTGGGTAGCAACAATGGGAGGGGTGACCCCTCGGCCATCCCAACACCTGGGTTATGAAAGAAATAACTCCTGGGAGTTATGAAATCTCAAGAGTCACCTCGTGTAACTCCCACACGAGTAGCCCAAGAGACATCTCACATAAATGCAAGATTCTTTTCCAAAAACCTTAAACCCGGTTCACACTCAATCCCCAACTCTGGGGTCTTCGCAGGAGACACAATTTGCACCCAACACCCTATGGTATTAATCCCACTAATTTAGCTACATAAAATATTAAGGTTTCTTCAAAAATACCCACTTTTTCGGCACCTTTCACGCAATTCGAGACAATCCGGTCGCCGTTTTGCGAAGCGGACTTCGCCACGACGTCCGGCTCGTCGAGACCTGTCAGGTAGCGTGTTTGTTTGGTTTGTTCGACGCCCGGATTAAAAGTCGTTCCATAAAGTTCGACTCAATATAGCGCGTGGCACGCACTTCGATGCACCCGGGTTGCCAAACGCGAAATCCGTCAGTGCCATTGCGCTCAGAACGTCGAAAATAGCTAGGATCCATTACTCATACCTCTAGGTTAAAACTCTAAATAGTGGTTCGGCCATTAGTGAAAGCGAGGGATTAAAAACCGAGGGTTACTATTCACTTTAAGTCGCGGGGCCCGCTTTTTGATTTCTGATTTCTGGAAGATCCGACCGTCGGATCGAAAACATATGAATATGAAACTTCTATGTTTCGACGAGACGATCGCAATGGTGATCTCGGATTTTCCAGATCAGACCCCGATCAAAAGTCGACATTTCTGGGCCACTATTAAACTACTATCTACCGATTTTTGCTATTTAAATAATTCTGGAAATTATTTAAACCTGAATTCTGGATTTTAAAATCCTGGTTTCTACATCGGTCGTCCGAGTACTGTGTGCAGCTACCACATGTATACCAAGCAAGGTTTTTCAAGTTTGATTAATTAAAATGCATGTTGAAATACTTGACTCTGTCAAAATTTCAAGGTTGGTATAAGGTGGAATTTTTAATGAAAGATGCTCAAAGAGCCTCTCTCTTCAATAAATTGACTAGATATATTATCTAACTTATCGGGGATGTTAGACATCTATTGATCTTTGTATTTTATTTTCTTTACCGAATTGATGATTTGATAAAGGCATTACTCATAAGATCAAGTTAGATGTAATTGAAGTTGTTCAACTTTAAGGGATTTAATTTTTATAAATTTTCGTTTCATTTGTTGGATGTTATTGATAGATTTGGTATAATCTATTTCTTGTTGTATGAAACGATGATTTTCGTTTAAAGTTGATACACAAAAGTGCTTACAATCTTTTTCTGGTTTTTCTAGAATTTCTCTGAAATTTTCTAAAGAAAAAGTTGGAGCCGATCCGGATTGGACCTGCCGATCCGGATCCCGAACGCAGATATTCTTCTGCGGGCAGCCGATCCGGATTGGACCTGCCGATCCGGATCCCGAACGCAGTTTTTCACTGCGGGTAGCCGATCCGGATCGTAATCACGAACTGATCCGGATCGCGGCTAGGGTTTTATATAGAACAAAAGGGTTTTGATTTCTTTTACTCCAATCTTTTGTTCCAAAGTTTCCAGAGCTTCTCTCTGTAGATTTCATCCATCTTGGAAGCTTTCAAACTCAAGTTCTTCAATTCCAAGTAAGTTTTATTGATCAAAATCTCGGTTTTTCACAGTTTTTCTTATTCCTCCTCAAAACGTGATGAATTTCTTGTATCAATCTCATTTGTGGATGGTTTTTGATCAAATTTCTTTTGAAATAAGAACTCTGGGTAGATTAGTTTTGATTATATGCTAGGTATTCTCAAGATAAACGGATTTTTGGTCTTCGATTTCAAAAATTTCGGTTTTAGGGCATATAATGGGAATTTTCCAAAATCATGCAATTGATCTATTTTTAAATTTCCTTTTGCAAAACTAATTTGATTCCTAGTCTCTCTACACGATAATGATTGTTTGGGTACAATTTTTCTAATTTTTGAAAATTAATAATTTTTTCGTGTTCTTGAGGTGTTGCTCACAGGATTTCTTTTTACAAGAGACCAATAGCAATGGTGATCACCTGGATCATGTTCCTTCTGGCTGCTATGGTACATACGAGAGACACTGTCAAGCCCGAGAGGGCTAAAAAGGATGAAGTCAATTGGGATGAGTTGTCAGATGATGAAACACATCCTGGAAAATCGCCACAGAAAACCTCTGTTGCATCGAAAGGGAAAGCCCGTGCAGAGACATCAAAGGAAAAGGCTCCGCCCACTGTTACGGAAAAAGGAAAAGCACCAATGACCTCTTCATCCATATTAAAAAGAAAAAGATTCGCTCGACGACCTGGACGAGCTCGAGGTATTGAAATAAATGAACCATGTCAAGAGAATCCAAAGAATATCTCTTAAATTGACACTGAATCTGAAGACGAAGAAGATTGGGACACATTTCTTGATGAAGTACAACAAGGTATTGATGAAGAAAATAAGGTTTACCTAAAGAACAAGAAGCTACTGAAGTCTTCCTCAATACTTAAGCAGCAAGCAAGGAAAAAGAATGTGCCAAGCAATGAACCTCTTGACAATTCACATTTTTTGCCAAGAAGATCTCCTCGGAATGAAGGACAGACTGCTCCGTCAATCGTCACACAACGTTCTTCAAATTCCAGAAGAATTGACCAAAAGGGAAACCTGGAGTCTTCCATCAAACAAGAACAAGACAAAATGGCTCTAGGACTCAGAAAGATGTCCAAGGACATACATCAGATGAAACAAGAGTGTTCTACGATTTCGGGAATGCTTAAAGGAATTTTGAAAAAGCTGGGCTACACGAGCTCTGAGGACTCCGCCTCGGATGACTCAGATTCAGATACTTGAATTGTTGGTCTAATAATTTTCTTGTGCAGGAACTTTTTTTTAACTTTCTTTTGTGCAGGTCTTTAAGTTTTAGTTTTTAGTTTTTAGTTTTCAAACTTGAACCGTTAACCATTCTCTCCATTTTGGTATTTTTTGGCTAATTTTTGTGACAAAAAGGGGGAGAGAGAAGTATAAACAATGATACTATGATACAATGGTTACTGAGAAAACTTGAAACTATAGAGGTAAGTATAACCTCAACTTGAAAGGTAAGTAAAACTTCAACTTTCGGTTTTCATTTGTGTTTGAATGCATGCCTCGACTAACTATTCGACTAACTATTTGGGCATTTAATATAACTAACAAGTTGATGTTCTCTAACATGACATTTGGTGATTGATTGCATAGAAGATATG
The DNA here is from genome assembly GCA_029204045.2 of Tillandsia leiboldiana. Taxonomy (NCBI): domain Eukaryota; kingdom Viridiplantae; phylum Streptophyta; class Magnoliopsida; order Poales; family Bromeliaceae; genus Tillandsia; species Tillandsia leiboldiana. The sequence continues at coordinate 16,983,746 of CM055061.1, forward strand.
TTGGTGTTTTAACTATGATCAGTTTACATATCTGAATGTATAAATGTCATGGTAAGTAAATGAGTTTAAACTTCATCTCTGTATGTGGTTTTTGAATGATATAAAATTCTTGAGGTATCTAACGATTTCTTTTGTCAAGAATGATTTCTTTTGCAGAGAGTACAGATGTCTAAGTCTAGAGTCTGTTTTAGGAGTTTAACTCATGTATTTTATTTTGGATCTCCATTGTAAATTTTTGTTGTATGGTGATAGCAACAAAAATATCTTTTTGAATTTTCTTGAGTGGATCTATGTTTTGTCACGAAACCGCCAAAGGGGGAGATTGTTACGGAATTTGAGTTGGCGTATTTCGTGAATTCGGCTAAGTCTTGAAGATTGAAGGTAAAGGAAGTTGGATCATATAACTCAATCTCAAAAAAGAAGAATTCAAAAGGATCAGGTATGTTTAACTTAATATCTTTGGTGATCCGAATACTTCTTATAGCGTAGAAACACTTGGATGGATTTGTTATCGCATAAATATCAAAAACTGGACATGGGACATGTTCAGGATCCGGATCAGATTGTTCAATCCGGATCCCGAAGGTGGCTCGTTCATACACCAGTTCAATCCGGATCGTAGCTTCCCTTGATCCGGATCCCGAACATTGAGTTTACCATTTTATGTGAACGATCCGGATCAGGCTACTGCAATCCGGATCCCGAACGTTGATGTTTGGTGAACTGTATGAACGATCCGGATCAAGCACTTCGATCCGGATCCCGAACCTTCGTTTTTCTGGAATCTGTTTTTCTCGCTACTGCAATCCGGATCGCCGATCTCCGATCCGGATCGTCGTCATGTAAAAACTCCAGAAAAGGATAGTTTTTGATCCTTATCTTCTTCCAAGGGTTTCTAACCTATAAATAGACCCTATGATTCTTTTTCTAGGGTTAGTCCAAAAAGTAGCCGTCATAATCAAATATCATTTTATACGGCCTCAGATCCACATATAGAGAAGAAAGGAAATAACTAGATTAATTCTATGTTTCTTCATCTATATTGATTAGTTTGATTCTAGGTTTTTATACTCACATTTTGAGTTGAATCAAACTAATGAATACTTAGATGGTATTTCCTATCTATCTTTGATCTAAGTATTCGGCGGATCATCACCACCCAAAAATAACGATTTACCCCAAAATCGGCGCGTGGACTCGCGTGGCCTTGTGGATTCAAGGTGCAACCGCTCTCGTGGATTCGGAGCGAGGTACGTTCGTGGATTCGAAGCGTGCTACTGGGTGAAGACCGTGGATTCGGTCGGACGTCGTGGACTCGACGTTGGACGCCGTGGATTCGGCGTTGGACGCACATCGTGGATTCGAGAAGCGTCTGGAGCGAGCGGAGAAGATCAACTAGGAGCGTATGGAAAAGGTTGAGTCGTCTGTGAGTACGGTATATCATCTTGTACATGTTTAATTCTAGTGGATTTCACCGTGTTATCGGTCCCGTGGTTTTTTACTCCGGTTTGGAGTTTTCCACGTAAAAATCTCTGCGTGTTATTTATTTTTCCGCATTGGGTTTTTATATCGCAAAGATTTTTGAGTGTTTATGGTTTACACCTATTCACCCCCCCTCTAGGTGTTTTTTCCCCTATTTAGATCCTATTATTCATATAACCCAACATATATCACTTGAAGAAATCAACCAAGTCATGTATGAGGTGCATTCGGGCGTGTGTGGTGCTCATCAATCCGGTCCAAAGATGCGTTTAAAGATTAAACATCTAGGTTACTATTGGCCTACGATGATACAGGATTGTATGGAATATGCCAGAAAGTGCCACCAATGCCAAATCCATAGCGATTTTATCCATCAACATCCAAGCCCTTTACACCCGACGGTCGCATCCTGGCCATTTGATATGTGGGGGACCGATGTAATATGGCCTATAAACCCTCCTTCCTCTCGAGGACATAAATTCATTCTCGCCGCCACTGACTATTTTTCAAGATGGACCGAAGCCGTTCCTTTGAAAGAAGTAAGAGCAAATGACGTGTTGAAGTTTTTTAAAGAAAATATTTTGAATCGCTTTGGCATCCCACGGCGAATCATATCGAATAATGGTCCAGCTTTCAGAAGTTTCAAGGTTGGCAGATTTGCTACTCAACATAAAATTGACTGGCGATACTCGTCAATATATAATGCCAGAACCAATGGACTCGCTGAAGCCTTTAATAAGACCCTAACAAAACTCTTGAAGGAAATCGATGGCAAAAACAAAAAGGAATGGCATAATAAAATCTCGGAGCCGCTTTGGGCTTACCGAAGTGCATATAAAACCCCTACTCAATCAACACCATATTCCCTGGTATTCGTGACAGAAGCAGTGCTGCCTTTGGAAGTGGAAATACCATCACTCAGAATCGCAATACAATATGAACTAACGAATGAAGAAAGCGCCTTACTAAGGCAGGATGAGTTAGATGGCTTGGACGAAGCCAGACTTCTCGCCCAGCAAAATTTGGAACTTTGTCAGGCTTGAATGACGAGCACTTACAATCAACTTACACGTTTCCGTACTTTTGAAGTGGGAGAGCTAGTATTGGTCCTCCGGCGACCTATCATAGCCAATAGACATGCAAAAGGAAAATTCGATCCAAATTGGGAAGGACCTTATGCGATTGAAAAAGTATATGAAGGAGGAGCCTACCAACTAATCGATGCAAAAGGCGAAAGGCCCATGCCACCGATCAATGGACGCTTTCTAAAAAAATATCATACGTAAAAAAAAAAAAAAAAAAGAAAAAAAAATCATTCTCGGCTGTGGTATAACCCCACAGGCAAAAATGGGATCACCGCTGTGAGAATACACAATCCGAACGCACAGGCAAAAGTTAGGGGAAGGTATCGGGTGAAAACTCCATGTGGGCGCTCGATAGCCACCAAAAACATATTTTTCAATAAACCCATATTTTTTAAAATAAACCAAAATATATCCTTATGTTGTCTACGAAGGAATGCTAACTGATCCTAGGGACAGTTATGCGCAGCAATTTTATTTGCTTCTCGAGACAAAATACACTCGTATTTTTCAATAAAAAAAAAAAAAAAATCATTCCCGGCTGTGCTATAACCCCACAGGCAAAAATGGGATCCCCGCTGTGAGAATACACAATCCGAACGTAGAGGCAAAAGTTAGGGGAATGTATCGGGTGAAAACCCATATGGGCGCTCGATTGCCACCAAAAACATATTTTTCAATAAACCTATATTTTTTTTAATAAACCAAAATAAATCTATATTTTTCTTTCGAATGTATTTTGTTTATGACGGAATGCTAACTCACCTTAGGGTCGGGATTGCTTCCCGAGGCAAAATAAATTTAAATAAACCCATGAAAAAAAATATTTTTCTTTCAAGCACAGTTTTACCAGTGAGGGAATAAATCATCCATGCTTCTCAATATTTTTCTTCCAAACGGATTTTTTTTTATAACGGAATGTTAACTCACCTTAGGGTCGGGATGGCTCCTCGAGGCAAAATAAAATCATATTTCTCAACATTCAAAAAAAAAAAAAAAAAAAAAAAAAATCATTCCCGGCTGTGGTATAACCCCACAGGCAAAAATGGGATCCCCGCTATGAGAATACACAATCCGAACGCACATGCAAAAGTTAGGGGAATGTATCGAGTGAAAACCCATATGGGCGCTCGATTTCCACAAAAAACATATTTTTCAATAAACCCATATTTTTTTTTAATAAACCAAAATAAACCCATATTTTTTTTCAAACGTATTTTGTTTATGACGGAATGCTAACTCACCTTAGGGTCGGGATTGCTTCCCGAGGCAAAATAAATTTAAATAAACCTATGGAAAAAAAACATTTTTCTTTCAAGCACATTTTTACCAGTGAGGGAATAAATCATCCATGCTTCTCAATATTTTTCTTCCAAACGTATTTTGTTTATAACGGAATGCTAACTCACCTTAGGGTCGGGATGGCTCCTCGAGGCAAAATAAAACTATATTTTTCAATATTAAAAAAAAAAAAAAAAAAAAAAAAAAAAATTCTCCAAGGCAGGATAAACCAAAATAAATTCATATTGTTCTTCTAAACACTGCTCAGAAAATAATAATCGTAAATGAACTCATATATTTTAATGCCCAAATCTTTCACACCTAAATAAAATAATAATAATAATAACAAAAAAATATGGAGCCTTCTCCGCGATATTTCGAAACTCCTTGCGATAACTTTCAAAACTTCTAATAAGATCACGAAGGGTTGCAAGCTCTTCTGTGCCAGTATGACTTTCCTGGGCCTCTATAAGTTTTCGCTCAGCTTCAGCTGCATTCTTTGCTCTCTGCTCTTTAAGGCTACGACGATGACTCGAAATTCTTTCTTGAACTGTCCTATAATTTTTGTAGCTTGAAGTCCTTATCATATCAATGACCTGGCCGAGCAAGGTTGAGCCAATATATTCAAGAGTAGACGAATCAAGACTTTGAACAACTTCCCTCGGAATGCTCTTGGCCAAGGATGCATCCTTTCCAGTGACCCCCTCTGGGGTTAAGTTGGCGACAATTTCTGTCACGCCCCGGGTGTAAACCAAAACCCGGGGCCGTTCACAGATCCGCCGTGCACACAGAATTTTTCGTGTACACGAAGCGCTGGTAACCTGCTCAGATATAAGAGAATAATAAAAGAGCATAAAACAGAGCTAAACTACAACTAATACATCTCAGACAAAAGCTGGAAAGTAAAAGTACAAAAAGGAAACTCTCAAATATACACGTGTCTCTCCCAGCTCACCAAATAATACAACCTGCTGGCAGAAGGCAGGCTCAAAAAGAAAGAAAAAGTACAACTGTCTGAGTGTATAGGGGATACATCAAACGGCTAAACTCACGACCAGGTAGACGGCTATCTAATCCGCGATCCTCTTACCTCGATCCGCCGAGGAGGGTTCTGCAACTCCAGCAGATGACTCTGCAAAACAAAGGGGAAAAAAAAAAAGGAAAAACAGTGGGGGGTGAGAACTACTATAAAAACAGTAGCCTTCCCTAGTGGGTTAGACCTCAAACTCAGACATGCCCACTAGGTCTACCAGAGGCGAAAAGAAACAAAGGTGGTAAGCTATAAATATAACTACCGATGAAAAAGCTACCACTAATATGCCTCTAAAATACCAAGCTAGATGAATGGCTAACTGTATGCATCAAAATATAAATGCCTGCCTGACTAAACCCAATCTATACACCAGTAAACACTGGTACTGCCTGCTATGCCTGCCAAATCGGGTATGCCGACCAACGCATAACACCGATAGGGGATAGGAGTCTCAAGGACTCAAAGTCTGTATATCGCACACTTCGGAGTGGCACTCGAGGGGAGCGACCCACACGAGTAAAGTGCCTGAGTAATAAGTATAATAGTAGTATAAGTCAGCAGGACTGGATCATGACACTGATCAAAGTGGGAAAACCATCCACTAAAGGAAGCCCGATCCCTCGATCCCTCTCCCCCAATCTGATGCAATAACAACTGTCCGGTCAACCGCCCAAAATTCGCGGTTGCCGCAATACCCTGTCATCAAAGCCTGCCTGTCCCAAATCCCCGATATCTGGCTATACTATCCCAGCCCCTGCTCGAACCCGAGCATAATATCCCCTAAGCCTAGAAACAGGAGAAGAAATGAAAAACATGGTTTCTCCTAAGTCAGTTCCAGCATGATGGTGTAGCAGAAAATGGTGGCCTAACTAGGTGACCATACAAGCATGCAAAAGTCCTCATGATGGTAAAATAAATATAAGTATCAATGTTCACGTAATTATCAAAGCATGCTATTCCAGGATAATAGTAATCGCATACAACACTATGTACTAACATGATCGATGCCCGACTATACCACATGCATATTAATCACAATGTACTAGTCAGCATATCTATTAGCATGATACTACATTTCCTGATAATAAATTTCATCCAAAGGCGAGGACTAATGTAGCAATCTTGAACTCATACAAGCATTTTTTCCACATATGCACTTAATCCAACAAGCTTGCCAATTTATCCACATATGCATTTTAACCTTTTATATATATATTATTCCAATAAGCCTAGTGGGTAGCCCAAATTAAGAGGTTCACAACGATCACCCACCTCGAACGCTAAATCCCCGTCCAAACGATGTCCTCGCCCAAGCAAGTCAACCGCCACAAGCACTGTACAAAATACCCCAAAAATATACACAATTAAACATACAAATACTCCAACACAAGCTGTCCCTACAGCACAGTCCAGAGTTGCACTGTTTTCACCTGCGAAAAAGGTTCTGAAAATTCCCGAAAAAATACTGTCACGATCGTCGCGACGAGCTGATCGAAACGAGTACCTGCATGTTCAAAACCGAGTTCCGTACATCAAGATAAAAATTCTGCAAGGTGACCGCCTTAAAACAACCCATATACAAAATCTGTGGCACTAAGCTCAGGAAAAAGGGATTTTTCACCTTCGGGGAGAACTCAGAAAATTCCAAGAAAATTCCAAGAAAATTCGAGGACATTCCTCGCGCTGTGTAGATGCAAAACGACTATAGGCACGCCTCCATCCGACGCCTGTGCGCAAAGATATCGCCAAAATACCCAAGTGCTGTCCAAAACTCCGCGAAGAAAAATGGGTCAAAAGAAAGCTCGGGAAACTCCAAGATAAACTCGAAAAGAGGGGGAGCTCAAAACACAAAAGTTGAAGCCCTACCTGTCGTGAAGCCAACGGCGGAGAATCGCCTAAAACGGAGGTCGGAGTAAGCCGGGGGAGTCCGCGCACTGAAATGCGACGAAACGGGCCGCCGGTGTAGGAGCGTCGCTGTGCGCCGAATCGCAGAAAATGCCGAAGTAGTGACCTCCAAAAATCCTCAAAGTCCTCCAAAGTATAGGGCACTGTGAGATGAAGGAGTTTCCTAAAGCCCTCTGTGAAAAGAAGCCCAGAAAAAAAGAGAAAGAAAGCCTCAAAGGCCCTATTTATAGGCCCAGCCCAATAAGCCTAGTGGCCGGATTCGGGCGTACCGTTCGGGCGCCCGAATCTGCCGGTCGCACCGACTCCCCGTCCGACGCAGCGCCTGAAACTTCCTGCGCCCGCCACGTGTCCCCGAACAGCGGACAGCGTGTGCGGGCGGCTGAGCTTCGGCCGCGTGTCCCTGCCTGGTCAACCGTGGTTGGTACGGCCCGCCAGTGGCGGGGCGACACGTGGCCCGCACTCGAGCGTGGCCACGTGCGGCCGACAGTGCCGCCTGGCCACTGTGCGCGCACGCGCCCCGAGGCACTCCTCTGTGCTCCCGTGGACCGCGCCTACGTGAGCCAGCCAATGCCAGGCTGTCACGTGTTCCTGCACCCGGTCCACCGAGGCCACGCAAATTCCCTGGTCCGTGCCGAGTGCGCCGGCCATTCCGGGCACGCCACGCGTCCCGCCCCGCGGTCCATGCACCCGCCGAGCCTCCCCGTGGACCGAGCTGCGTGAGCCGGCCAATGACAGGCCGCCACGTGGCTCCAGGCCGCTCCACGGTCTCCCCCATGCACCAAAATTCTCCGAAAACTTCCGGAAGCCCGTTTTTGGTCATCCGGACTCAGAATTTAACAAGCAAATAGCCGTTTTCAAGCGCTTTTCCGCGCTGAATCCAAATCCAACCTCTGTTTGGCCCAAAACCTTTTCTAAAATTCGGCAAATGCAGTCGAAGGCCAAATCAGCAAAAGATACCTCACAGGGTCCATCTGTGGCATCCCTTTGATGCTCTATGGGCCAGACACACCAACACTAGGTGTTCTACACAGTGGATTCACCAGAAAGATTGCATGGGAATCTGGACCACTACAATTTTCTCTCGAATTGTACTCCCCTCAATAGTCTCCTCAACGACCACATCTTCCCCCTGAAGGTCAAGATAATAGTCACAATAATAATGGTTCAAAAAAAATTAATAAAAAAAAAAAAAAATCCGTATCTCGAAAAGTGGAGGGGAGGGTGAAGGCTCGTAATCAACCTCATCGTCATAATGAGAGGGAAGTGCATGTTCAAACACTGTACGTAAAAAATAAAAAAAAACAAAAAAAAAGGGTGATATACCTATAGGAGAAACAACATCTTTGGGAGTCGGCGATGGAAGCTCGTCAGCGATACATATTGCCCCTAAAAAAAAAAAAAAGAAAAAAATAATAATAATAATAAATAAATAGAGAAAAAAAAAAGAGACTTTCAGAGAATAGAGGGAAACTTCCCTGAACAATGGTAGTGGGCAATTCACCGACATTCGGTTTTTTTGAACTACTAGTAGAAGTATCCAGAGACCATCTCCTTTTTAAACCAGGGCAATTACCAACCCCAATTGACTCAGGGGTAACTCCTTCAACTTGTATCCCGGCATCCAAAGCAGAAGCACGTTCCTCTGAACCCTCTCTAATATGATGACGCTCCACATAATCATAAGGGGCTGAAAACATATTTGTTTTGGTTGAATCGGAAAACTTGAACGATAATTGCGGCTGAACCACCTTCTTCAATGGGCTCTCATTCTTCTTGGGACAAGATTCACGCTCAACAAGAAAATCCACACCATGCTGAAAATAAGAGTATAAACTGTTGGTCCACCATCTAGCATAATGAGATGAAGGTTTTCCAAGACGGCTACCATCAGGAATAAAAAACTTCCAAGAAGAATTAATTGTGGTCAGGTCTAACCAATAGCCGGCTAGGACACCAGCTGAAGCTACTTCTCTAGGCACATCAAAAGATCTTGGAAAATATTGATCAAATCCGAATTGCCTGGCAAAACGATGAGGGTTATAAGGTTGCGCATGCAAACCGTCATTCAAACGAAGAGGCAAGATACTATTCCTTAGGGATATAATCCATTCCCGAACCCCTTCAGGAAAATCAGACTTCCCTCTCATATCAATGACCTCATGAATCCAGCCTTCTCCAGAACAATCGAAAGAGTAGGATCGCCATATAAAATTCCTCTCATCCCTCAAATGTTGACGAGCCCTTCTGGGATTAAAGGGAGTAGCCATCGCGCCCATAAAGCTTATCATCTCCGGAACATTTTTCAGTCCAGGCATGTCTTTAATATCCTTTCTAACTGGTCTCCGAACATAAACTTTTTCAAAATGAGCACCAACCCATGCAAATAAAAAATCGATCGGGAACCGACAATAAGGATATGTTGGTACGCGATGGTCAGATACCATGCGACCCAAAGCAACTTGGATAGCACACAACACGGCAGGAACCAAGGCTACCTTCATCCCATGAGCCATCTGGGACGCCATGACAAAAGTCTCCGGCCGAATAATATCCTTTTTACCAAAAAGCATCACAAACTTACAAAGCCAAAGTGTCAAGAACGCTGCCAAATACCCATCCTCCGAATAAGTTGGTGCTTTCTTACGCTCTTCCTCGTTAATACTATCTCTTCTTAACCTAGAAGTGGATCCACGAGGGCCTCTAAACCAAAAGTCCACCCAATGATTGTAATAAATTGCCTTACCAGGCCTCCGATTAATGAGCCATTCATATACATTGAGTAATTGACGAAGATTATACGGATAATCCTCAAGTTTCGAGTTGCCAGGGACGAACTCGTCGTATATCCCCCTGTTATTGATAAACCACTTAAAGCCTTAATGTCCCACAAAGATATCCCAATTTCTCCATAGGGGAGATGGAAGGTATTCGTTTCCGAACACCACAATTCCACTAAACCTTTAAATAACTTGGGATTTTTATCATACTTCCCTGTGAAAGCGACAAAGGCCCCTAATATTTCAGCTTGCACAAGTTGAGTCTTGTATTGAGCAATGACATCGTCAATCCAGTCTTTAAGACCATCCACGACAGTCCTATCCCCAAATATCTTAATACCAGACCAACTGGGATGATCGTGTAAAATCTTTACGCCAAGAGATTCTAGCACATCTTTTTCTTTTGCTACTCCTAGCGGTTCAAGAAGTATGATGTCCTCCTCGCCGCTATTTGTATAATATGCATTAGTAAAGGATGCCATACGGAAATGCCGCTTTACTACCCACTCTTTTAATTGAATGCCACCAAAAGATATTGGGAGTTCAGCCGTACGTCCGAACATGGGCAAGGAACGGGATACGTAGAGCCCTGCATGCAATGATTCATTTTGATCCTCCATATTTTTTCTGAAAAAAAATAAAAATAAATAAAATTATCCTCTTACAATAAAAAAAATAAAAAAAAAAAAAAAAAAAGAAAAAATCATCACCTTTTCGTCACATGCAAAACTCTTGTGCCAAAAAGGTGGGGAGCAATTTGTTTGAAAGAAAAAAATAATAAAAACAAATAAATAAATAAATAAAATAATAATAATGATAATAATAATAATAATAATAAATATATACCTCAAAATCGAATTCGAACGCCACCTATATCCGAATTCGAGCCCAATCGAAATTCCTCACGCGTCAATTATCTCAAACACACTTATCCAAATCTTCAACCACATTTTAAAATATCTCTCAACTGACTTACCCAAACTTACCTATATCTTGTTTTGAACTTTTGAATCCAAGCAAATTCCCTCGTTCGTTAACCATTCAATTTTGAAATTCGAACATATTCAATTTTGAAATTTGAAATTTGAAATTTAAATACAACCATACTTCCTCAAATTTGAACATAACCGTTCAATTTTGAAATTTGAAATTTGAAATTTAAATATAACCATACTTCCTCAAATTTGAACATAATCATTCAATTTTGAAATTTAAAATTTGAATACAACCATACTGCCTCAAATTTGAACATAACCGTTCAATTTTGAAATTTGAAATTTAAAATTTAAATACAACCATACTTCCTCAAATTTGAACATAACATATTCAATTTTGAAATTTGAAATTTGAAATTTAAATACAACCATAGTTTCTCAAATTTGAATATAATCGTTCAATTTTGAAATTTGAACACATTGAAATTTGAACATAATCGGTTAATTTTAAAATTTGAACATATTCAATTTTGAAATTTGAAATTTGAAATTTAAAATTTGAACATAACCATACTCCTTCAACATATTGAAATTTGAACATAACCGTTCAATTTTGAAATTTGAAATTTAAAATTTGAATATAACCATATTCTCGCAATATTGAAATTTGAACATAATCTTTTAATTTTAAAATTCGAATATATTCAATTTTAAAATTTGAAATTTGAATTTGAAATTTGAATATAACGATTTTCCCAACGTATTTAAATTTGAACCGCGTATTTTCCTCAACGAACCCACATTCCCCACGTACGTCGTTCCTTCAACAAACCCACATTTTCTCGCCAACCTCGTAACAAATCCCAACAAACCCATGCGACATCTCTCTCCCACTCCCCAATATAAATAGAAAAAAATAGAAAGAAGAGGAGGACGATAATTTATTATTATTATTTTTTGTCTGAAGGAGAACAACGCAATCCCACCAAAACCTCCCAGATTCCACCATATATACCACAACGCAATATCCCACAAAAAATAACAACCTCTCCAATTCTCCCACACACCGTACGTTTCCAATTCCCCAATTACATTCGTACAGCTTCAATTCTCGTACCTTCGACTTCCTCACCACCTCACCATCTCCGACCGTATCGTATCCTCTCCGGCGTACTCTCTCAGGTAATATAAAAAAAAATATATATTTTACCAAAAACCTTCTCGTTTTTTTTTTAAGAAAAATAAAGCCGGTTCGGGTGATTTCTTCGGACACCTTAACTTTAGGCTCGTTCCAAACCGGTTCGGATGATTTCTTCGGACATCCGGACTTAAGTTCAAAAAAGGGGAAAGAAAAATAAAGCCGGTTCGGGTGATTTTTTCGGACACCTTAACTTTAGGCTCGTTCAAACCGGTCCGGATGATTTTTCCCGACGTTCGGACTTAGGTTCAAAAATAAAAATAAAAGGAAAATAAAAATAAAAAAATATAATAAAGCCGGTTCGAGTGATTTATTCGGACACCTTAACTTTAGGCTCGTTCCAAACCGGTTCGGATGATTTTTTCGGATATTCGGACTTAGGTTCAAAAAAGGGGAAAGAAAAATAAAGCCGGTGGGTGATTTCTTCGGACACCTTAACTTTAGGCTCATTCAAACCGGTCCGGATGATTTCTTCGGATGTCCGGACTTAGGTTCAAAAATAAAGCAAAAAAGAAAATAAAAATAAAAAAATATAATAAAGCCGGTTCGGGTGATTTCTTCGGACACATTAACTTTAGGCTCATTCAAACCGGTTCGGATGATTTCTTCAGACCGGACTTAGGTTCAAAAAAGGGGAAAGAAAAATAAAGCCGGTTCGGGTGATTTCTTAGGACACCTTAACTTTAGGCTCGTTCAAACCGGTTCGGATGATTTCTTCGAACATCCGGACTTAGGTTTAAAAAAAAAAAGAAAAAAAAAAAATATAATAAAGCCGGTTCGGGTGATTTCTTCGGACACCTTAACTTTAGGCTCGTTCCAAACTGGTTCGGATGATTTCTTCGGACATCCGGACTTAGGTTCAATAAAAAAAAAGGAAAGAAAAATAAAGCCGGTTCGGGTGATTTCTTCGGACACCTTAACTTTAGGCTTATTCAAACCGGTTCGGATGATTTTTTCGGACATCCGGACTTAGGTTCAAAAAAAAAAAAAGAGAAAAAAAAGGAAAGAAAAATAAAGCCGATTCGGGTGATTTTTTCGGACACCCTAACTTTAGGCTCGTTCCAAACCGGTTCGGATGATTTCTTCGGACATCCGGACTTAGGTTCAAAAAAAAAAAAGAGAAATCTAATAAAGTCGGTTCGGGTGATTTCTTCGGACACCTTAACTTTAGGTTCGTTCCAAACCGGTTCGGATGATTTCTTCGGACATCCGAATTTAGATTCAATCAAAAGAAAAGAAGTTCAAAGCCGGTTCGGGTGATTTCTTCGGACACCTTAACTTTAGGCTCATTCCAAACCGGTTCGGATGATTTTTCGGACATCCGGACTTAGGTTCAAAATAAAAAAATAAAATAAAAATAAAAATAAATTTAATAAAGCCGGTTCGGGTGATTTCTTCGGACACCTTAACTTTAGGCTCATTCAAACCGGTTCGGATGATTTTTTCGGACATCCGAACTTAGGTTCAATAAAAAATAAAAAGAAATCTAATAAGGCCGGTTCGGGTGATTTTTTCGGACACCCTAACTTTAGGCTCATTCCAAGCCGGTTCGGGTGATTTCTTCGGACATCCGGATTTAGGCTCAGTCAAAAAGGGATTTCTTCGGATTCCAAATCAAATTATAAGATAAAAGGGATTTCTTCGGATCCCAAATTATTTTTAAAAAATAGATTTTTTCGGATCCCAAATCAAAATAAAATAACGGGGATTTTTTCGGACCCCAAATTATTTTAAAAATAAGGGATTTTCTTCGAATCCCAAATCAAAATAAAATAACGGGGATTTCTTCAGACCCTAAATTATAAAAAAAAGAAGAAGATTTCTTCGAATCCCAAATCAAAATAAGATAAAGGGGATTTCTTCATATTCCAAATTATTTTTAAAAAAAGGGATTTCTTCGGATCCCAAATCAAAAAAGGGAGACCAAGTCTTGGTCAAGCTGCAGCCTCAACAGTCCAAAGCCTTTCGCAAGATTCATCGCGGGTTGATACGGAAATACGAGGGTCCGTTCACCGTAGTGAAGGGAGCGGGCAAGGCGGCATACAAACTACAACTACTGGCAAACTTGCGGATCCATCCAGTCTTTCATACAAGCAGCCTTCGGCCCTTCCATGGCGACTCTGAGGATCCCGACAGGAGCGTGTCGCAGCGCGCTCCCGCCACTATGACCACTGCCATTGACAAGGAAGTCTAGACCTTATTGGACACTCGCACCATCCGTCGTCGCGGAGTTCCGCCGAGTGTTGAGTACCTAGTCAAATGGAAGAACCTCCCGCATGGCGAAGCAAGCTGGGAGAAAGCTGACACTCTCTGGAAGTATTCCACTATGATCGAGGATTTCCAACACCAGCACGCAGCGAGGGCGTCTGCGCATTAGGTGGGGGAGGTTGTCAGGGACATAACTTTTTTCAACGGATTTCCTTTGCAAAACTACCAAACTCCAAATGAAATTACTTCGTGAGGTTTTACTATATCATTCTAGAAGCTTCTCCTCAAATCTCGAGACATCGAATGCGGAAGCCGAAGAGTCTGGGACTTTTCCAAGTTTCTAGGTAATTAATGTAGGACTCTTGGGAGCTTGTAGCCTCCCCTTTTGGCTTATGCTTGTACGCCACTTGGCACCTTTTCATTTGTCTTATGGGCGGTGAGTGGTCTATAAAAGGCTGTGGCCTCCACCCCCATAAGTAAGGAAGAAACAGTTGTACCTTTCTAATTCCATAAATACAATTCATCTTCTTCAAACTCTCTCTTGCACGACAACTTTGGGCGAGTAGGTACAAGTCCACAAGAGACAGTGTAGGCTTGCTCACTTCGTGAAGGAAGGCGAGCGCCGCATGGGCTTGTTAAGCAATTTCGCTTAAGTCTGTGACACGTCGCTACGAAAGTATGACCTTTGTATTTGCCATACATATGAGTGACATCAATACTCACGACCGGCCGACAATGTGCGAATCCACCAATCGAAGGTCCAAATGACCAAAAAACACGGCCAAAGCGACAAATCCCATCAGCAGGCCACCTATGTTCCAGACGCCATAAAATACCAGGATTACATTCCTTCAGTATAGTAAGGTAACGAGGTAAGTCTGTGTATGACTACTCTCAGCTCCCGTAAATAACCTGTAACGCTTTACTCCTTACTTGCCAAGCCTTCCAATAAGTTATGTCAACATGCAAAGTTGATCGCACCGTTTCTTGAATTTCTTTTGGCGTCATATTAAGTCTTACCTTTAATGTCGGGAGAATCTGTTGACATATAAGGCTCGAATTACAATTACGGTGCGCCGCATTCAGCATTAGAATTACACGTGTGTGGACCAGCATATGTTTTTACCCTAAAGTATGTCGTATTTTTAGGAACTGAAGCATGTAATCTCCATGGACATCCATCTAACGTGCATTTGACAGTATAAATCGTTCTAGTAGATTTCAATATTTTCATTTGAACATTATGGTCAATATGCCACCAGTCTAGAGCGTTCAATAAAGAAGCCTTATCATGAAAGACGCGTCCAACCCAAGTCCCGTCAATGCTAGGTAGACCAATATTGATTTGTCAAATATCAAACTCTGTAGGATCTACAACATACTTATTTATCCAATTATTATCTGAAGGAAAATATTCCGGATGTTCAACAAATTTAATTTCCTCGTCAGGATTGTCTACATATTCGTTGCTTATTTGTGGGTTGTCGATTTCAGTGAAAACTACGTTTGCAAGATAATTCAACCCTTCATTATGATCATCATCTATATTTGGAGATGGATCATTTAAATCATCATCCTCACTACTGTTCTGATCATCATTAATTGGTGCATCCTCATCACTATCACCACTCCCGTCAATATTAACACCTCCTTCGTCAATATTATTACCTCCTTCGTCA
This sequence comes from Tillandsia leiboldiana, assembly GCA_029204045.2. Classification (NCBI taxonomy): domain Eukaryota; kingdom Viridiplantae; phylum Streptophyta; class Magnoliopsida; order Poales; family Bromeliaceae; genus Tillandsia; species Tillandsia leiboldiana. Next base: position 16,999,326 of record CM055061.1, read on the forward strand.
ATATTATCACATCCCCCATCAACATTAGTACCAAAATCATTAATAGCATGATTATTCCAATGTTCATAGAAAATAGATAATCTCCACATTTGTTAAAAATAAAATTCCAACATTACCACCTCCACATTTCATTAATTAAAAATATAATTTGATTTGTCCTTACCCCCAATCATAAGGTTCTAATTATAGATGGGACATCCTTGGTTCTAGATGGGAGGTCGTGCATTGTCCGTATGAGGTCTTGGCTTGCGTGTGTGTGGTCGTAGGTGGCACACTACTAATCAAGCAAGGTACAACAGTCTCAATAGGCGAATACTCACTTTCTCTGCAGTATATATAATGATTAAGTCTTACCAAAGAAGATAACAAATTACCAATTTATTATGTTATTTTACTAATCTTGTCATTCTTACACCACCTTCGCTTGGTATATTTTGATCACCCATTACATTGGCGGAAGGACCCACATTAATATAATTGTGGAGCATTCTCGTGTAATAATCTTATGATTCAAAATTTTCTGACGGATGGAGATCTTTCTCAATGTATACCGTCACAAAACCATAATCCAATCATTTTCTCCAATGTTCATCATTTACTACTTCGTGAGCTAAATATTCACTACCGACTGTGGGGCAACGAAGAGTAAATTTTAAATGAAATTCTTCTCTTACTACATGATATATTCTCGTCTCGAAACTAGTATATGTAGAATCGGAACGTATCGCAATTAATTTTTTTCGACCGCCGACATATTTTGGACCATTCTCATCCATAACTAACTGTCCATCCTAATGAACACTTAGTAACATGCGACGGTTAGCCATTTTAACTACAAAAAAAATATTTGTAAATAGAATTTTTATTCTACAATTGTGAGAGGGACGGTGAGAGCTTGAAGTGTTGAAGAATTCAACACTTCAAAATACTAATTTGAACTTCAATGTTCTAGATCCTCTCTCACTGTGAGAGAGGGAGTGAGAGAGAGAGAGAGAGAGGGACAGTGAGACCTCTCACTGTGAGATATCTCACTCTGAGAGAGAGATCTCACAGTGAGAGGTTACTCTCACTCTCACTGTGAGAGAGAGAGAGAGATCTCATGGTGAGAGTAACCTCTCTCACACTGTGAGAGATAAATCTCACAGTGAGAGGTTACTCTCACTCTCACTATGAGAGAGAGAGAGATCTCACAATGAGATCGCTTAGTGCTCTCTCTCTCTCTCAGTGAGAGAGAGGAATGTGCTTAGAAATAGAGAGAGGGATAGTGAGAGAGAGAGAGAGAGAGAGAGGGAGAGAGGGACAAACTGCGGGCTTCGGCGACGATGGCCTTCGGCGACGGCAACGAATGTGAAAGGGAGAAGGAGAGAGTTACTGTGCTACAGGAGGGGGAGAGTAATGTGCGAATGTGAAGGGGAGAGAGAGGGCACTGTGCGGGGATTTAGTGGTGTAGAAGGCGCTCAACAATTCGGCGCTGAACGATTTGACGCCTTTAGTGTTTATGTAGAAGGCGTTGAATCATTCAGCGCCTTCTGCATTGTATCCACCGCACTGAACTTTCTTGTTGAATTTCGCAAATTTTCGCAAAAATTGGCTAAGTGGCTATGACGACCTAAAGACGGTGAACGGTTCACCGCCTTCAGCAGAGACACTGAAGGCCTTCAGCGCGCCACTCCACTGTGGCACTCACCTGGCAAAAAGAGGGTTAGTTTTACAAAAAAAAATTAGAGAGAGTTAGTTTGCAAATTATAAAAGTTTTTAGGGTTAGTTTTAAAAAAAGTCCGAGTTTGAATATTATGCAAATAGTGGAACTTGAGTGGCTATGAAAAAGTTGAATTGTTTCAGTTTCAGGTTTTCGTGTTTAGTTTCGGGTTTCCCTGTTTTTGTTGATTGCGGTTTTGGGTATGAATTTTCAAAACCCAACAGTTTCAGGTTCAGTTTCGGTTGTCGGGTTTGGTTTTGGATTTTTGAAAAACCGCCCTGAATTCGACCGTTGATTATTGGAGGCAAACATGTGGAGAAAAGTGATTGTCTTGCATGCTCGTAGTGATTGCTTGGATGCTGCTGTTAGTTATGCTCTCATCCCCTTGCTCTGATCCTGTTAGTAATGCCCAGCATACACACACTTTTCCATTAACCTTGTTCTAGTTTTTGTAGCTGTTGGTAATCGATATCATGTTAGACAGCTCCTCATTTCTCCCAATTGGATGGACAATTGGCTCTTGCTTTCTTCCATGTAACCTAATTGAACACCCTTGTGCTCCTAATTGATCGTCCCACCTCACTTTATGACTCGAACGTTTCTCTTCTATTGTTCAATCTGATTTTGTTCAGGAGATTTCACTTCTAGTATGCTGACCTCTATGTAGATAGCTGTTTGGGAAAATCTGTCAAATCTATCGCAGCGCTTTCATATATCAATTATGCTCTACACAAGCTCTATAAACAATCATATCTCAATTATGATTCTTTGCCTTATTATTAATTAGCTGTCAATTCACATGTTGCTCAGTTCAGTTCAGATTTGATTTGATGTTATGATATATAGATAGTTGACATAGGTTGAGCATTCTAATAAAGAGAGGAACCAGATATAATGATACATACAGTTAAAATTGAGATGAAATACCATTCAGAATTCTTGGTTCTTTAGTGGGTACCTTTTGTATTGGGGTAAGAGAGGTGAAATTTATGATGTTATTTTACAATGAAGGCCTGGTGCCTGTTCGACTACTGGCGCCATACCAACTACTGGCGCCATACCAAACACACAACCTCTCTCCTTGGTTCTTACTTTTAATTGTTACTTCTGATTGATGGAGCTATGAAAAATAAAGAGAAAAATATGCAGGGGTAATATTACATTATGAAATATTACTCGGAGAACATGTAATCCATAAATGTTAAACCTTGTACTAAACATACACTAAACATTAGAAGCACTTAATAAGATCTAAATGAATGTGAAAGGGCTTCAACCCTGCATATTTCACTCCTGTTCCACTGGGCAAATCTGGGGCAACTCTGTGTCTCTGCTTTTAGGTATGCTGTATTATGGTGACTACAATTATTTGGTTGTTAGTACTAAACCATCATAGCTACAGTGCTAAGTTACTTCGTTATGTTCTTCTCCTCCCAGAATCGGCCCGTGGTACCTTTAAATAGAGTTTGTGGTATTTGGGTCTACGGCAGCTTACTGGCTGTCCCCAACAAAAGAACAAAAACAGGCAGGATATATACACTCAATAATTCTCACTGCAAATCTCTTGGATAATTTCTTGGAAATTGAAATGTCTAATTTATATGCAATGTAGCCCTATTCTTATACTTTTGTTTTTCTTTCTTTGCAGAGGACCGTCTCCCAAGATGGGGAGTTGGAGCTCCTTTTTGCAAGCCTTTCCATCTAATGCTGATCTATGCCAGCTTTTTCGATGCATAGGTAAAGCTAGAATTTGGTTTTATTTTTTACCTTCGGTTGGTGCGATAATGTCACGTAAACAATTACAAGTGCATGTAGCTGCCTACTTCTTGTTCTCCCACGGCATCGGATCTATGTTATCCTAACAAATGTTATCGATATTACCATTTACATTGTCTGTCTTGCAAAGCTCCTGGAATGATAATCTTAATCTTGTGAGGCATAGCCCAGTTGTGTGCAAGCGAGGAAACGGCTTTTGATCTTTGATCTTGTGATTCTACCATGTAGAATATTTGTCAGTATGTACTGTAGCAAGTTATAACAGAAATGGTTTACTGTAGAAATACTATACTCTTTTTCGGCAGTGTTTTTTAACCAAGTTTGTAAATAATTATCTGGTATTTTACTTATCTGGTATTTTAGTTGCTTCAGATTTTACTCATGTAGGTGCTTTTTGGAACTTTCTTTCGAGCTTGCCGTGAATGAATCTTTTTCCCCAGCAATTCTGGAAGCAATAGGCAAAGGCGCTAAAGAATTTCTCTCATAAAAAAGGCACCAAGTTGTAGTTATTCTGCAGCTTTTGATCTCCTAGTGGTTTGTAATTTCCTAGTGGTTTTGGAAAACTCAAATGATTAAAGATGTTTATGTACGAGATAATTTTTCTATTTAGAGGTAGGCACTTTCTTAAGAGCTTATACATGGAATGGAAAATTATGCTGTAAATTTTTTCTTCTTTTTTTAAAGCGTTAGATTATTTTGACCTGTATCAGTTCGCCTCTCTTACGGTTGGGTTAACTTGGTTTTCACATTCTATTACACTATTCTATAATGTTTTTTAATTTTCCGTTTAATTTTCTTAAATTTAATTATTTTTTATTTAATTTATTATTATACTTCAATATAATGTTTAAAATGTAGAATAATTTTTAGATAGAATTAGAAATATTTATGAAAATAAAGATAAAAATAGAAATTAGAAGCATAGATGGCATAAATATTTGTTCTTCTCTTATATGAATTTGTCTTATGAAAATTGTTTGTCTCTATGATTGTGTTGCCTAGAACATTGCACTAATTTTTTGAATACGGTGACAGCAAGTTATCCCGAAGTAGAGAGTGTAAAATGAATTTACGGACGAATCCTTCTGTTTAATCCTAAACCTTAGATTATATATAATTTTTTCTTATTTTTATCGTTTTATTAACTTGAAATTGATGTTTGCATCTTTCAATTATATCAGTGCTTTATTTCAACAATTACTTGTTTGATAAGACTCCAGGAGGTGATTTGAGGATGAGTTACTACTAGATCCGCTTGCTTCTTCCTTTCCGTCCTTTTGCTTAGTATGATGGAAATTTATTTTCCTTTCTTTTACGAAACGTTTCTAGGAGGGATACGATCCAAAGTGAAATTGGGCTTATGTTTTGGGTACTAAATTACTAAAATCTAAGAATACAATTTAAAACTAAAGGTGTGTTTGGTCGGATAATAAGCATGGGATAATGAGAGAGATTCTAGCTTGTTCCTCAAACACAATAATGACAATTCTTTTCCAGTCTTAACGGCCTTAAAATAATTCGTTCAGGGACAAACTTCATTCCAGTACTCCCTATGCAACAACTTTCTTTTAGGTTTTATTTCATAAACAAATTTTAATTTTTTTAAGTATAATAAATTATGAAAACCACAATTTATTGTAATATTCATGAAACATATCATATTTCAAATATATTATATTGTAATACACAATATTAACGAACGTTCTATTATAATGTAATAATCCTTAACGAATTTTATTATAATTTAATAATATTATAGTATATAACTTTATTCTCAAGCTTGTTGAAAATAGCAATCAAACGCAAAAAAAAAGTTGATAAAAATTAATAGAACTTATTTAAACTGTGAACCAACCATTTTGAGTTAATTATCTAATCTTTTAAAATTTTAATTGTATTGGCCAATCTTTTCAATTTGTTTGATCTCATTTAGTTAACGACATTATAACTTCAAAAATTGAAATGCATCATTTATTTTTACAAGTTTAGTTATCATTCTCAAAAACTATAAATTTATTAAATTAAGTAATTAGTTCAAAATTTAAAGTCGAAATGTTATTGACTAAATTAAATCAAACAAATTAAAAAATTGGATAGTAAAATAATTTTTTGAAAGACTTGATAGTTAACTCAAAGTAAGTTATGTACATTTTTACGAAAAAAGTATAAACTAAACGTAATTATATTGATTTCTTGCTTGTTTCGTACCAATGTATTGACTTATTAAGGTCGTTCCGTATTAATACCCACCTAATGCTACGGGATAATATTTTGTAATACTTCTTTCGATATTTGCAACTTAATATTATGTAAAAAAATAAATAAAATATTTTTTTTTGTTGAATGCAATTCTTAGCGGGGCACTTAGAGAAAATAAGAGTTATTTCCAAGAAAAAAATATCATATGTACACTTTATTATAAGGAGTATATCTTATTATATTGTTCTGGTGCTCAGTAATTGTTCAGGCTCACTATTGTAGGATGGCCGACATATTTGGAGATGGTCGGCCGAGCGCGAGTCGTTTAACACCAAATAGATACGAAAGCGGACTCTAGATCGTGAAACTTGAAGGAACTAGAGTTTCAGAGATTTTGGGTGCTCTAAATATGTTTCGGATGCTCAGATGAGCCGAATGTATAGTGTTAGCTATTTATAGATCCCAGTTGTTGGTGCCCGAAAGTTACCATAGCAGTCTTATTGTGGGTTGATGGATTGCCTCGAAATTTATGCCTGATATTGATATGTGTCAGGGAGTGGTTGAGTTCCGAGTGTGTCACTGTGCGACTGGGCGCTAGATTCGGACGCCCAAGATGTTGCATAGTGGAGGTACTATAGTTACGAAGTTCTGATTGCGTTACTCTATAGATTCGGGTGCTGGAGATTGGATCCTAGATCACTGTATCTACGAAGAATCGGATGCGTGAATGAATTGTCGAGCGCCCAAAATCGGTTTTTCTCCGCAGGCGTAGGTTTGACGGCAGCTTTGTTTTGCAGCCTCAGCGTACCTGATGTTCCTCTCTCTATATATATACCCCATCTATGCTTGATAGTTTTCCACTTCTCCTTCCTCACTAGAGAGCCTTGGAGATCATCCTTTCCTCCAGTTCTTGTTTTTCTTCCTCCCTATATTGTGGTGGAGCAGCAGCAGCAGTAACAATAGCAACCCAACTTCGGAGGCTTGCACGGGGAGAGGCAAAGCTTTGGGCATTGGTGGAGCGGTTTGCTGGCAGTGTGATTAAGGTGGAGGGCTTGCGTTTGGACCCCATTCAGCTAGATTGAGGTTGGTTGAGCCAGGTGTTTTCCTCATTTTTTATTTCTCAGATGGTTTCTTCGTTTTACCTTCTAGTAATAGTTTTGGGATTTCTTCCTGCTAAGTTTTATTTTTTCTCTCTGGTGGTGTTGGGTGATCTGGGATAGTGGAGAGGCTAGTATAGAGTTGGGTTGAGCTGAGCTCCCTTGGAGGTTGAGGTGTGTATACTGTGGAGTTTGAGAAGAGAAAGAGTGTAGAATCTAGTAAAAATTAAATTGAATTTAATTAAATTTAGATTTTAAGAATTTTTGAATTACAGTGCCTAAGTCGCGTTTCGACTAATGTGGTGTAACGGGGACGAAATCCGATGAAACAAAAACGTCACTTAGATGATTTGGCAATGCCGAATCTAATGGTGAAGTTAGTTATTGGATTCGGGCATCGTTAGTATGCAGTTAGAGAATTTTCCGACCGATCGCTTATCGGAGGATATTAAATTTTTGTCACGCCCCGAGCTCAAAAACCAGCGTCTAAAATTTTTTATTTTTTTTATTTTTTTATTTTTTTAAAATCAGAGTTACAACCAATAAGGGCATGACAGACCGCCACATATATAGAAGAGTCCCAACCCCCTTTGGGATTGAGCCTTTTCTATATATGTACGGCGAGCTTGGCAACATCATCAGAGTTACTAACTACGTAACAACTATAAACAAAGATTACAAATTAACTTTTCAATTATTTACATTTGAATTACAACTCTTTCCTTTAACATCACATAATACATGAACTTTCGGCTGTCCAGGGTCAACATCTAACTTGAAACCTCACCAACTCGTCCCGACATCCCAGCACCCGCACGACCTAAAAAAATAGTCACCCGTGGGTGTGAGATACACTGTAAATGTATCCCAGTGGGCACGACGAGCCGAGAAATAGCAGATCGTACCTACTGGCATACAATACTAGAGGATAGTAATAATCACATTAGGTAAGCATGATTATGAAGTGAATGAATAATCAACAAGGAATATATAATCTCAACAGGGGTATACTGAAGAAGCGGATAAACAATCAGTAGGTCGATTGATAATCAAGAATACTGAATAGGCAGATATTGAACAAATGCTGATGATAAATGAATATATTCAAGCAGGAACCAGGAAATCATGAGATATGATAAAAGCAGGCTAAACAGGCAACATATGCATCAACAAATGAAATATCAAAAAAACCCAATCATAAGCCACCATATTGGTCCCACAAGACCTCAGGCAAAACTGCCCACCTGGCACCACCTGGTTGACATTCCCCCCACAAGGGATCACGGGTTGCTATTGCTAACCACTTTACCGATAAAGAACATCGCTGCGGGTAATTACTCCGCTAATGTTCGTGAAGAACAACGGTGCGGGCGATCATAATGCAAATGCTCAAGCTCTCGGTCCACTGACCGGGTAATCGGCAACAAGCCGGGAAATCCCCACTGGGATGCAACAGTGATATGATAACAACATCTCAACTCAGTGCAAGGCCAACAAAAAATCTCAACTCAATGCAAGACAAATCTCAACTCAATGCAAGACAAATCTCAACTCATATGAAGAAGCAGCAATGATATAACATGGATCAGAAGTGCTGATAATCAGATATAGTAAATATCCAGGAATCAAATCATAGTACTAGGAAGCAACTAAACATCAATCATGCAGACTAACCAACCATACAAAACTAAACACATATTTTTGAGAAAACCCTTTTGAAAACAGGTTTTAGGTCCAAACCTCGAAGAGCTTTCCCTTTTGTCCTATCAAACAAGAACAGACTCAGGCGACCCTACGATGTTCAGTAAAAACATAGTTGAATAAAACTATGTGTTTAGCAGTGTAGCATTTGATCAACAGGAAAGCAGGCTCGATCATAATGCAAATGCTCAAGCTCTCGGTCCACTGACCGGGTAATCGGCAACAAGCCGGGAAATCCCCACTAGGATGCAATATCAGAATCAACTGAATCTCAACTCACATGCAGGAATAATCAGCAACTATATATCATGGATCAGATATAATCAGGATAACAAGAATGCATATCAGAAACCAATTGAGTCTCAACTTATATGCAAGAATAAGCAACAACTATATATCATGGATCAGAAATAATCGGGAAGTACTGATAATCAGGTATATAACCTAGCAAATGACCAATCAGGCATGGCAAATGTCCAGAAATAAGTCATAATATCTGGAAGCAACTCAGAATCAATCATGCAGAACTAAAAATCTTTTTAGAAAAACAATTTGAAAACATGTTTTGTGTTCAAACCTCGAAGAGCTATGCCTTCGTCCTATCAAACAAGAACAGACTCCGGCGACTCTGCGATGCTTGGAGACAAAACATTGGTTGACTAAAATCATGTTTATAGCAAAATTAAAACTGATCAAAAAGAAGACAGGCTCAATTATCAACTAGGCTACAAGAACAGGGGTCCAACCAATACTATACCCAGAGGGCCGAAATGATAAAGCCCGGACCGAAGATAAACCCACCTGTCGTTTTGCAGGCGAACGACTGTATCCACAGATTGCTCGAAAACCAGATGCAAACCGAATAGACCTGAATCAAACATACTGATCAGGGAAAGAAACTCAATCTCACTAATCCCAACTTGAACCCAGATCAAACTTGAACCTTTGAACAACTTAACCACTCTAACCCCCGACTTAATTTAAACTCAAATCTTTTCCAAAAATCACACTTTTAGTGCCTTTAGATAGCCGTTTTCGCTCGTTCTCTTAACTGGAATAACATTTTTACGAACCGTCACTTCCAGTAGGTGACAAATAACTTGCTGAACACCGTGCTCACCCATTTGTGGCAGCACGGAACCCGAGGAAAACTTCGGGTCATAAAAATACTCCTCTAACCTAGCCTTAAGCAATTTTTTTGTTTCTTCGACTCGCCCAAACTGAAATTAAACGTGAGCATCGCGTTCAGTGACCCCAAATTTGCCAGGAGCCCACTGTCGCGGTTTCGCAAACAACCCAGAACAGACCTTGGGCCAAAACTTTAACCTAAAGCTTGTTTATACTATAACTACTCATCTAGTGATCCAAAATCAATTCTATTTGAAAAATAAGCTCAAAATACCTCAAGTTTCACAGGGCTTGCCCTAGTGCAGCCCAGCAACTACTGGTTCAACCAGAACCAACACCAAGCTCTCAGACAACATTCACAAATGCTCCAAATGTAATTCCTCACAGATTCTGTTTGATCTGAAGTGAGCATCAAGCTCAGGGAATGATTTGAAGCAACATTCATATTTAAATCGAAGCCTAATTCCCACTTTTTCTTCTCTGTGGCATTTTATCAAACATTTGGTGTGCACCTTTCACGTACAAACACACACTACCTTGCCCGAGTCCAAACTCAGCAACCACAGCACCAAAAGCTTTCAAACTCGGAAGGAAATGCTCTAAAGAGTTCACTCTATAATCCCAGCAAGTCTGGGCCATCTCAGATGCACTGGTTGGCCGGGCTCAAGGAAGAAGATGAAGTCCCAAAGCTTTGAAATTTGTGACTGTTCAACCAGTACATCTGGGACCCAACTACTTGGCCAATTGGTTGCTAAAACACATCCCTAACTCACCTGGACCCGTGCCCGGAGACAGGGCACGGCGGCGGCGGCGGCGGCGGAGAAGCAAAAGCTCGGTTGGAGCTTTTCACCTCTAATGGTGAATTTTGATAGAAGCAATATGAAGCTCTCCAACATGGATGTAAAGGTTCTACTGGACCATAGGAAGCTTCCCGACCATCCCTCCCCGGCCGGAGATGGCCGGAACGCCGGCGGCCGCGTTTGGATCAATTCTCGGGTCATCCATGGTTGCACCACTTTGATGCCGCATGGATGCCATGCAAGTGCATGGGTGCACTCCTCTCACTCCCAGGAGCACTTCTGGGCATGTGACCGGCGTCGGAGGAGCTCGCCGGCGCCGGAGCAGCAAGCTCGGCCGAAGTGCACAAAATCCCAAAACTAGGGTTTAGTTCTGCCATCAATTGGCTTGATCAAACTCCACCAAATTTGGTGGAGTTGATCACTGACTCCAACAGTAAAAGTCCTTCCTTTTATTTCCCACTTTGGTTCAGTGGTTGCGGAGTTCTTCCGAGGCGGAGCATTTCTAGGTTTCCGGCGAGACTTTGCTCCCGCCGGCTAACCATCATGCATGGGGGGCTCGGGCTGTGCAAGGAGCCTACTTAGGTTCTAATTAAGTCACTGCTAGGGGTCATGGGTGCATACAACCTGTGGTTTAGTGCACTCACCTTTGCCGGAATCGATGAAGAAGGAGGAAGCCGGTTCTCTCTTCCTCTTCTTCGCGCTGCCACGGCAAGCACCCAGAAAGATCCTCAGGTGCAGGGGAACTCCAGAGGGATTCCAGAACCCACCTTAGACAAGTTTGGTTCCAACCTTTCTTTTCTCTCCCTCTCTCTCGGGTTGCTTCTCTTGGGCTTGTGTCCTCGGCCACCCCAGTGCACCAGTGTGACGCCCCACTTCCCAGGGGGTCACCCATCCTAGAACTACTCTAGCTCTAGCACGCTTAACTCTCATGTTCCTCTTGGATCTTGCTACCATCCAAAATGCTATAGCCGGGTTAGAGATTTAGTCCTATTATATCATTTATATAGAGGACTAATCCAAATTCTGGGGGTGTCAGAACCAGACACCAAGTGGAGATTACAGAGGTAGGGATGATGCCTCGTATCCTCCCTCAGACCCCTCGTACTCCAGCCCAAAGGAGACCAAAAGGCAATTATCCTTTAATGCAAGATTCTAAAACAAAAATTGCCATGAACCCTGTTCACAATCAACCCCAACCTCTGGGATCTTCACAGGAGGTGGAAAATGCACCCAACACCTTAATGAATTAAGCTCACAACATTTGGTACATAAAATATATAGGTTTTATAGAAAAATATTGATTTTTCGACACTTTTCACGCAATTCGAGAAAATCCGCTCAGCGAATTGCGAAACAGACTTCGCCACGACGTCCGGCTCGTCGAGACTTGTCAAGTAGCGTATGTGTTTGTTTAGTTTTGCGCCCGTATGAAATCTCGGGCCATCTTGTTCCGTATGTCGCAAACCGACGCACGCACTTCGATGCACCCGGATCGCCAAACGCGAAAACCGATAGTGCCATTGCTTTCAGAATGTCGAAATTAGTTAGGTTTGACTACTCATACCCCTATGTCAGGGTTCCAGGTGGTAAATCGGCCATTAGTGGTCGAAGGGCCATTTAAAATAGGGGTTACTATTCACAACTTAAGTTGTGGGACCCGTTTCTTCTTTACTGTTTTGCGGAAGGTCCGACCGTTGGATCGTCGACAAGTGAATATGAACTTTTCATGTTTCGTCGAGATGATCGCAATGGTGCTCTCGGATTTTCGAGATCAGGCCCCGATCAAAAATTGATATTTCTGGGCCACTATTGATCCACTGTTCCAAATTTTTGCCAAAATTATCAATTTTATAAATTCCAAAGGTAATTATAAAGTCTTTAATTTTCTAGATTACTACATTACCCACAACTTCTAAGAAGTTTCATCCCCGAAACTTAAACTTAACTAATCCACTATTACGCTTCTAACAGGTTCGCAGTAGTGACAATCAGTCACATAATGTCGACAACTCTCAGGCTACTCAGTTAGACCCAATCTGATACTCCCCATTACAGGGCAGAGTATTTCCTCAGTTCTTTCGATAAGAATGGTGGTCAATCCTTCAACCACATACACTGTAACTGATCTGAGCCCTCTGGCTCCCCTGAAACAATCAAGCCTACGGTCGGAACCATGACCGCGACTAATCCTGCACTGATTCCCAAAACGCGAACACGAAACACACCTGAGCTCTACTTTGCCAATACCCAGCGCTCTCTCGTGAACACAAGTCATCCTAGGGTTCGTTCCTAACCAGACCTAGGCATCGCATTCCTATTGCTCTGATACCATCTAATCTGTCACGCCCTGAGCTCAAAAACCAGCGTCTAAAATTTTTTATTTTTTATTTTTTTATTTTTTTAAAATCAGAGTTACAACCAATCAGGGCATGACAGACCGCCACATATATAGAAGAGTCCCAACCCCCTTTGGGATTGAGCCTTTTCTATATATGCACGGCTAGCTTGGCAACATCATCAGAGTTACTAACTACGTAACAACTATAAACAAAGATTACAAATTAACTTTTCAATTATTTACATCTGAATTACAACTCTTTCCTTTAACATCACATAATACATGAACTTTCGGCTGTCCAGGGTCAACATCTAACTTGAAACCTCACCAACTCGTCCCGACATCCCAGCACCCGCACGACCTAAAAAAATAGTCACCCGAGGGTGTGAGATACACTGTAAATGTATCCCAGTGGGCACGACGAGCCGAGAAATAGCAGATCGTACCTACTGGCATACAATACTAGAGGATAGTAATAATCACATTAGGTAAGCATGATTATGAAGCGAATGAATAATCAACAAGGAATATATAATCTCAACAGGGGTATACTGAAGAAGCGGATAAACAATCAGTAGGTCGATTGATAATCAAGAATACTAAATAGGCAGATATTGAACAAATGCTGATGATAAATGAATATATTCAAGCAAGAACCAGGAAATCATGAGATATGATAAAAGCAGGCTAAACAGGCAACATATGCATCAACAAATGAAATATCAAAAAAATCCAATCATAAGCCACCATATTGGTCCCACAAGACCTCAGGCAAAACTGCCCACCTGGCACCACCTGGTTGACATTCCCCCCACAAGGGGTCACGGGTTGCTATTGCTAACCACTTTACCGGTAAAGAACATCGCTGCGGGTAATTACTCCGCTAATGTTCGTGAAGAACAACGGTGCGGGCGATCATAATGCAAATGCTCAAGCTCTCGGTCCACTGACCGGGTAATCGGCAACAAGCCGGGAAATCCCCACTGGGATGCAACAGTGATATGATAACAACATCTCAACTCAGTGCAAGGCCAACAACAAATCTCAACTCAATGCAAGACAAATCTCAACTCAATGCAAGACAAATCTCAACTCATATGAAGAAGCAACAATGATATAACATGGATCAGAAGTGCTGATAATCAGATATAGTAAATATCCAGGAATCAAATCATAGTACTAGGAAGCAACTAAACATCAATCATGCAAACTAACCAACCATACAAAACTAAACACATATTTTTGAGAAAACCCTTTTGAAAACAGGTTTTAGGTCCAAACCTCGAAGAGGTTTGCCTTTTGTCCTATCAAACAAGAACAGACTCAGGCGACCCTACGATGTTCAGTAAAAACATAGTTGAATAAAACTATGTGTTTAGCAGTGTAGCATTTGATCAACAGGAAAGCAGGCTCGATCATAATGCAAATGCTCAAGCTCTCGGTCCACTGACCGGGTAATCGGCAACAAGCCGGGAAATCCCCACTGGGATGCAATATCAGAATCAACTGAATCTCAACTCACATGGAGGAATAATCAGCAACTATATATCATGGATCAGATATAATCAGGATAACAAGAATGCATATCAGAAACCAACTGAGTCTCAACTTATATGCAAGAATAAGCATCAACTATATATCATGGATCAGATATGTAGTAATCCAGAATTTAAAAACCTCTGTTTGCTTTTAAATATTTAAAATTTGTCAATTTTGGCAAAAGTGGAGAGATAGTGGGTCAATAGTGGGCCCAGAGATATCGACTTTTGATCGGGGTCTGATCTGAAAAATCCGAGATCACCATTGCGATTGTCTCGTCGAAACATAGAAGTTTCATATTCATATGTTTTCGATCCGACGGTCGGATCTTCCAGAAATCAGAAATCAAAAGTGGGCCCCGCGACTTAAGTGAATAGTAACCCTCGAGTTTTTAATCCCTCGCTTTCACTAATGGCCGAACCACTATCTAGAGTTTTAACCTAGAGGTATGAGTAATGGAACCTAGCTAATTTCGACGTTCTGAGCGCAATGGCACTGACGGTTTTCACGTTTGGCGATCCGGGTGCATCGAAGTGCGTGCGTCAATATACGACATACAAGAACTAAATGGCTCGAGATTTTATCCGAGCACCAAACTAAACAAATGAATAGCCTATTTTGAAGGTCTCGACGAGCCGGACGTCGTGGCGAAGTCTGTTTCGCAATTCGCTGAGCGAATTTTCTCGAATTGCGTGAAAAGTGTCGAAAATCAATTATTTTCTAAAAGAACCTATATATTTTATGTACCAAATACTTCAAGCTTAATGTATTGAGGTGCTGGGTGCATATTGTGTCCACTGAGAAGGTTTCGGAAGCTAGGGTATAGTGTGAATAGAGTTTAGGGTTATTTTGCAAAAGAATCCAACATTTAATGAAAGTTGGCCTTTGGTATCCTTGGGGATGATGCACGAGGAGTCAAGATGGAATCCTAGACATCACCTAGAACCTCTGCACCTCCCAGACCCAGCCCCGAATTCTGGACAAGCCAAGGAACACCACCTTTGAGTGCAATCCGAGAGAGAGAGAGGAGGAGGAAGGTGGGAACCAACTGCAATCAAAATTGGATTTGAAGTTCTCTGTGTGTTCCCTGGCATCTGTGGAGCATTCTAGAAGTTGGCCGAGGTCGTGCGAGGAAGAAGAAGAAGGAACCGGCTTCTTCCCTCCTTCACCAACTCCGGCCAAGGTAAGGTCACTAAACCAAAGGTTGTTTGAACCCGGGACCCCTAGCAGTAGGTTTTATATGTTATTAGGATGCTACATGCATAGCCCCGGGCCCCCATGCAAAGCGGTTGGCCGGCGGGAGCATTTCTTGCCGGAAACCTAAGTGTTTCTCCGCAGCGGCCGTTCTCCACATCCAGGGGACCAAAATGAAATATAAAATGATGGACATGGACTGTAGGACCTGTAGGTCATATCTGCAAATTTTGAGAGAAGATAGTTGAGTATTTTGGAAGAAAATCGATGCCCTAGTTTTTGAGTTTTATGCATGTTGGCCGAGCTTCGTGCTCCGGCGCCGGCAAGCTTCTCCGACGCCGGCCACCTGCCCAGAACTCTTCTAGGGACCGAGGGGACTCCATCCATGCATTTGCATGGCAACCATGCAGCGCGGTTGAAGCGCGGCCAAGATGGGTTCGAAATGGGATCAAATCTCGGCCGCCGGCGTTCCGGCCAACTCCGGCCGGGGAGGGTTGGTCGGGAAGCTTCCTGTGGACCCAAAGAACATTTCCATCCAAGTTAGAGAGCTTCCAAGTGCCTTGGTTGAAATTCGCCATTAGAGGTGGAAGAGCTCGAAAATGGAGCTTGCTCCGCCGCGCCGCCGCCGTGTCCTATCGCCGGGCACGGGTCCAGAAAGTTTCACTTTGAGTTTTGGGGAAGTTCTGTGCAAAAGGTTTGGGCCCAGATCCCTTGGTTGATTGGTCACGAATTTCAAGGTTGAAGCTTCATCTTCTCCACCTTGCCGCGGCCAACCTGGGGGTTTTGGTTGTTCCAGATTGAGGGAAAATGCTCTATAAACTTAGAAGATTAATTTGATCCATCTTGGAAGGGCCCAGGTACAGTGGAGGCAGAGAACCAATTCACTTGTTTGCTTGTGTATTAATATAGATTTTATGCACATAAGGTGTTCGATTAAATGTTTCAATGAAGACAAAGATAGAATCTGGCTTCACAATAAAAATGAAAGTTGCTCTAAAATGTCCCCTGAGCTTGATGCTCACTTCAGATCAAGTTAGATCTGTGTGGAATAAAGTTTGGAGCATTGTGAACTTGTATGTGTGCAAGGCTATGGTTCTGGTTGAACCAACAGATCTGGGCTACAATTAGGGTGAGCCCTGGTATCTTGACACTGTCCAGAGACACTTTCATATACAAAGTTTTAATAAAAGATGTGTAGGTTAAAAGTTATAGTATTAACTACCTTTAAGAGTAATTTTTGCCCAAACCTTGTTTTAGGTTGTTTGCGAAGCCGCGACAGTGTATTCCTGGCTAATTTGGGGTCACTGGACGCGATGCTCGCGTTAAAATTTCTGTTTGAAGTCCCGAAGAAACAAAATGACAATAAGGCTATGTTAGTGCATATATTATGGGCCAAAGTTTGCCTCGGAACCCGTGATGCCACAAATGGGTGAGCACGGTGTTCAGCATGACGTAGAAAACCTGCTGGAAGTGACGGAATGTTAAAATGAATCTCCAGTTGAAAGAACGAGTGAAAACAGTGCCCAAATTGGCACTAAAAGTGTAAATTTAAAAGCCCTAGGGGTCTAGATGCAAAAAAATGACATCGTATACTGGTTAGTAAACTGATTTGTTAATTCACATTCAGGGTTATTCGGTAGCATCTGGGGTGCTGAGCATACAGTTGGTTCAGATTAGCCGCCTGCGTTATATCAGGTGGGTTTATCTTCGGTCCGGGCTTTATCATTTCGGCCCTCTGGGGTGCGATACTGGTTGGACTCCTGTTCTTGGTAACTTAGTTTATTTTGAGCCTGTCTGCCTTTGGTTGCAATATATATTACTGTTAGTTGCTCTGACTAATTGGCCATTTCGTAGTTGCACTCCTATGCTTGATTATTATATCAGTCTATTAATGCTTGAGCCTGCCTTTCCATTGATTCAGTGATTTGCTACCTTATGCCTGCTTTATACCTGCTTCCTTGTTGTTCGCCCGTTATGTTGCTAAATACATGATCTTTTAAAATAAATATTTTTTCCAAGCCTTGTAGGGTAGCCTGAGTGTCACGCCCCGGGGTCGAGCCTGCGACCCGGGCTCGCCAACAGACCCGCCGTCTGTGCGGAAACTGCCGCACAGACGAAGCGTCTAACCTGCAAGAAGGGATCTAGCCATACAAGTATCAGAGCAAAGGAGATGCAACACTAAATAAAGTAAACTGCATACAAGAGTCACTAAGTACATAGTCTAGGTACAACATCCGCTACCTCCCAAAAAGGGGTACACCACCAATAACAGATACAAAAGTGGGAACCAAAAATACCCGAGTAGCTCTACCTGTGACTCAACAGACCCAAGTGGCACTAGTCGGCCAAGCCCTTGCCACGGTCTGAAGACTCCGCACGCGCCGGCCCTGGAACGGCCTCCTCAGTAATACCTGTCACACACGGCGGGTGTGAGATCAACTAAAAGTCAGATCTCAGTGGGTACCGATGCCATATCCTCGGTAGCCCACCAAGTCCACTGGAGGCAAAACAGATAGATAGATAGATAGATAATACTGGAATGAAAGCTGTAAGTAAATCTATCACTATATGCCTCAATGCAATGCTGTACTGAATGACATCTAGCACAATATGAAAATGACCACCCGCACGGGTCATTTCCTCGCAGCCACCCGGTAGCCCGGCCGGGGGCGAGCTTCCGCTGGTATCTCGGCCAGGGAAGCACTCTCCTGGTAACGCAGCCAGGGAAAAAGGTCCTCCCGGTAACTCGGCCGGGTAAACAGTCTTCCCGGTAACTCGGCCGGGGAAAGGTACCCTCCTGGTAGCTCGGCCAGGGAAAAATGCATCCTCTCGGTAACTCGGTCGGGGGTAAACCCTACTGGTAACTCGGCCAGGGCTTCGAATGCAGCTGTGCATTCCAAAGCGAACACCAATCAGCAAGATACACGTCCCGGTCGGACACTATAACCCGCGACCTGCGCGGCCGACCCGCACTTGCCTGATAGCACAAGGTCACGATACCTTTGCGTTCGTAAAGAAAAAGGGGCATCCCGTGGTCCGTCGGAAGAAACCAACCCACCTGTGTAGAACCCGCAAAAATCGCGCGCCCAACGAAGGTCTCAGCGCGATCTCACAACTCCTCGCGGCACAGCGCTCACCACTGATCACGTAGCCAAGCTGACACAGAGGCACACTGCGAAAAAGGTGGAAACTGGAATCAGAAAAGCCGCGGTCGAAAACCACGCCCACAAGGTGACAAAACCCCCCCTCCGGCGACGAGAACGCCGCGAGTGGCGCGGAAAGCCCATCGCACCCACGCCGCGGCGCGCGGCCGGGCCGTAGCCCGCGCGGCAACAGCGCTGCCCGCGGCCGCACGACACAAAGGCCGCCCGCGCGGCCTGGCAGGCCCGCGCGCCTTGCGCGCGGCCTGCAGGCCCGCCGCGGCACCAGGGCCGCCCGCGCGGCCTGGCAGGCCCGCGCGCCTTGTGCGCGGCCTGCAGGCCCGCCGCGGCACCAGGGCCGCCCGCGCGGCCTGGCAGGCCCGCCGCGGCAACCGGGCCGCCCGCGCGGCCTGGCAGGCCCGCGCTCCTTGCGCGCGGCCTGCAGGCCCGCCGCGGCACCAGGGCTGCCCGCGCGGCCTGGCAGGCCCGCGCGCCTTGCGCGCGGCCTGCATGGCCCGCCGCGGCACCAGGGCCGCCCGCGCGGCCTTGCAGGCCCGCGCGCCTTGCGCGCGGCCTGCAGGGCCCGCCGCGGGAACTGGGCCGCCCGCGCGGCCTGGCAGGCCCGCGCGCCTTGCGGGCGGCCTGCAGGCCCGCCGCAGCACCAGGGTCGCCCGCGCGGCCTGGCAGGCCCGCGCGCCTTGCGCGCGGCCTGCAGGGCCCGCCGCGGCACCAGGGCCGCCCGCGCGGCCTGGCAGGCCCGCGCGCCATGCGCGCGGCCTGCAGGGCCCGCCGCGGCACCGCGCACGCACCGCAGTGCCGCGCGCGGCCCGCGCGGGGCCCGCGGCACTGCGCGCGGCCCGCGCAGTGCCCGCGGCACTGCGCACGCACTGCAGTGCCGCGCGCGGCCCGCGCGGGGCCCGCGGCACTGCGCGCGGTCTGCGCAGTGCCCGCGGCACTGCGCACGCGCCGCCCCCCTGGCGGGGCGCCCAGGGGCCGCTGCGGCCTGGCGCTCCGCTGCACGACCACAGCGGCAGGGTGCCTGCTGCGAGCAGCGCCATAGCCCGGCCGCCGGCGCCCTGCTGCTCAATGTGGCAGCAGGGCGCGCGCTGGGCGCGACGAGCATGCGCGCACGCGCAGCCCCAGCCTACTCAGATCGCGCCGCCGCAATTGCGCGAGCGGCGCGAGTAGCGCCACGCCTCGGCACTCAGCCCACACGACGCAGCGGCAAAAGAAAAAAAGAGCAAAAAGAAGGAGGGGAGAGGGGAGAAGCCAAAACCCAACTTGCAACAATAACGAAACACCAACCTTGTTATTGTCAGCCCGCAAGCTCCGCTCGACTCCACACCGTCGCAGCGAGGGAAAGATAAAAGCCCAAGAACCCTCCTCCAACTCCTCTTCTTCTTCCTCTTCTTCTTCTTCTTCTTTGCTTCAGACCACCACGAAAAGCAGGGAGGTGTGTGGTGAGGTGGCTCGAGAGAGAGAGTGAGAGGGAGTTAAATAAAGGGGAAAGGAAATAAATTTCCCACCAACCCACTACTAATTAATTAGCACCAGCCACCCTAATTAATTAGCACTCCCCCCCTCAGTCAACAACACCCTCTCCACCAACAGCACCAAGGAAAGGAAACATTACAACAATTTTAATTAATGCAATTAAATAAATAAAATAATCAAAAGGGGTCACGATAACTCACTTTTCGACCCCGGCACCTCCGCCGCCGCCCGGAACCACCCGAACACCGCTGTAAATCGAAAATACACGCGCTCACGCCTTTTTCCAGTCAAAAGGCTCGTCGGTGGAGTCAGAAAGCTCAACCCAAAAACCGGTATACTACACTCTCCCCCCCTTCAAAATGGTTTCGTCCTCGAAACCCAAAAAGCTCAAAGGTCAGAGGGGGCCTCAAAAAGGTGTGGGTAGGTATTCCTCATCTCATCCTCGGGCTCCCAAGTAGCCTCTCTCTCATCGTGGTGGCTCCACAATACCTTCACATAAGGTATTACCCGACTTCGCAATTCTCTCGACTCTTGAGCAAGAATTCGAATCGGGCGCTCCCGGAAGTGCAGGTCCTCGTCCAGCTCCAAAGAAGTGAAGTCCACAACGTGAGAGGGATCATAGACATACCTCCTCAACACAGATACATGGAAAACATCATGAGTACCGGCTAGCAGTGGCGGTAGAGCAATCCGATAGGCGACAGGGCCGACACGCTCAAGAATCTCAAATGGGCCAATAAAACGCGGGCTCAACTTCCCGCGCACCCCAAAGCGCCGAATCCCTCGAGAGGGCGAGACTTTCAAAAACACATGGTCTCCCACCAGAAACACCAAGTCTCGCCTCCTCTTATCGGCTTAGCTCTTCTGTCGGCTCTGAGCAGTGACCAAGTGGCGCCGAATAACCTTAACTTTCTCCTCAGCCTCCAAGAGCAAGTCAGGCCCCAAGGTTTTTCTTTCACCCACATCACTCCAACAAAGAGGCGATCGACATTTCCTACCATACAATGCTTCAAAGGGCGCCATCTGGATACTCGCCTGGAAGCTATTGTTGTAGGCAAACTCTGCAAGTCTCAAGTGTCGATCCCAACTGCCACTAAAACTCAGGACACAAGCTCTCAACATGTCCTCCAAGGTCTGAATCGTCCGCTCCGACTGTCCGTCGGTCTGTGGGTGAAAGGCAGTGCTGAACTGAAGCTGGGTCCCCATAGCCGACTGCAAGCTCCTCCAAAACTGAGAGGTAAACCTGGGATCCCTATCTGATACAATAGAAGCTGGCACTCCATGAAGCCTCACGATCTCGTCAAGGTATAACTGCGCTAATCTCTCCAAGGCCCAACCAGACTGAATCGGCAGAAAGTGAGCTGATTTAGTCAACCGATCAACGATCACCCAAATGGCATTGGCTCCTCCCTGAGTCCTCGGCAGACCCACAATAAAGTCCATGGTAACACAATCCCATTTCCACTCAGGGATTGGTAGGCTTTGTAACTTGCCAGCGGGAACCTGATGTTCCGCTTTAACCTGTTGGCAAGTTAGACAGCGGGCCACAAACCTACCAACATCCCTCTTCAAGCCCTGCCACCAAAACTGAGTCTTCAAATCCCTATACATCTTAGTTCCCCCAGGATGGAGGGTGTAAGGTGTATAGTGAGCCTCTCTCAGGATCAGCTCTCTAATATCCTCATCCGCCGGTACACAAATGCGGTCCCTGTACCTGAGTACTCCCGCGACATCCACAGAAAAGTCCCCGCTCTGTCCAAGCTGCATCTGGTCTCGAATCCTGAGAAGATAGGGGTCCCCACTCTGCTTCTCTCTAATCCTGTCCAGTAGCGTGGGCTGCAAGACCATAGACATAAGTCTTGCCGAAACCCCCGGGGACACAACCTCTATATCCAAACTCCTCAGCTGCTCTCTCAGTGGTCTCTGCTGGGTAATAAGCATACTCAAGGTCTGCCCTGCTCGCCTGCTCAAAGCATCCGCGACCACGTTAGCCTTGCCGGGATGATAGAGAATGCTCAAGTCATAGTCCTTTAACAGCTCAAGCCACCGGCGCTGCCTTAGGTTGAGTTCCTTCTGGGTGAACAGGTACTTCAAACTCTGATGATCAGTAAAAATCTCACAGCGCTCGCCATACAAATAGTGCCGCCAGAGCTTCAAGGCAAAAACCACAGCAGCGAGCTCAAGGTCATGTGTAGGGTAATTCCTCTCATAATCCTTTAACTGGCGAGAAGCGTAGGCAATCACCCTACCATGTTGCATCAACACGCAACCAAGGCCGCTGTGGGAGGCATCACTGTAAATCACGTACCCCTCTCCCATAACTGGTAGTGCAAGAACTGGTGCTGAAATCAACCTCTGCTTCAAATCCTCGAAGCTTTGCTGGCATTGCTCTGTCCAAACAAATTTTACCCCTTTCTTGGTCAATTTGGTGAGGGGAGAAGAGAGCTTCGCAAAGCCCTCAACAAAACGACGGTAGTAGCCCGCAAGGCCCACGAAGCTCCGAATCTCCGCCACCGTCGTAGGTCTAGGCCAATCCCGAACTGAAACTATCTTTGCCGGGTCCACTGCCACTCCTGCGGCTGAAACAATGTGGCCTAGAAAAGAAACCTCCCGAAGCCAAAAGGCACACTTCTTTAACTTCGCATACAGCTTTTTCTCCCTCAGAAGCTGCAGCACTAACCTCAAGTGCTCCTCGTGCTCAAAGTCGCTACGGGAGTAAATCAGGATGTCATCAATGAAAACCACCACAAAACGGTCCAAGTACGGCTGAAAGACTCGGTTCATCAGATCCATGAACGCCGCCGGGGCATTCGTCAAACCAAAAGGTAGCACTGTAAACTCGTAATGCCCATACCGAGACCTGAACGCCGTCTTGGACACATCCTCGGCCCTCACCCTCAGCTGGTGGTAACCGGACTGCAGATCTATCTTCGAGAAGACCGTGGCTCCCTGAAGCTGATCAAATAAATCATCAATCCGAGGAAGTGGATACTTGTTCTTGACGGTCACTTTATTCAATTCCCTGTAGTCCACTCAAAGCCTAAGTGACCCGTCCTTTTTCTTCACAAAAAGAATCGGGGCTCCCCAAGGAGAAACACTAGGACGAACAAACCCGCGATCCATGAGATCCTGAAGCTGAGCCTTTAGCTCTCTCAATTCAGCTGGTGCCATTTGTAGGGTGCCTTAGAGATTGGCGTGGTTCCAGGGACCACGTCAATCACAAACTCAATCTCTCGATCCGGCGGCATAGACGATAGCTCGGGAGGGAACACATCTGGATACTCTCGGACGATAGGAATGTCCTCGAGTCCAGGCATCGCCGTAGGCGCCTCTACCACAGTAGCTAAGAAAGCAACACAACCGTGACTCATCAGCTGTCGGGCTCTAGCAGAAAAGATCGTCGCTGCGAACAGCGTACTCTGACAACCTCTGAAAACATACTCCTCCTGTCCCGGCTCCCTGAGGGTCACAGTCCTCTCTCGACAATCAATAGCAGCGTAATACCGAGTCAACCAATCCATCCCCAAAACTACGTCGAAATCCTGGAGCTGGGGAAGGACCAAAAGGTCAACAGATAAAGTCCAAGGCCCTAACTGCACAGGGCAGGACCAACAACACTCATCAACGCGTAGAACATGATCGGGTACCTGAACCTCACGAGCACAAGGCAACAGTCCTATCTCTAGCCCATGCATGAATGCAAATGTCCTACTGATGAATGAATGAGATGCTCTGGTATCAAATAAAGCTCTAGTGCGAGTAGAGGAGATAAGGATAATACCTGCCACCACGTGGCCAGCTGCCTCCGCATCATCGACCTGTGCGGTGTACACCCTGCCGCTCGGGGGTGGTCGCCTGCCCGACTGCCGTGACGAAGTGGCCCTATCCCCCTGGCCAACCCCTGTCGAGGATCTGCCTGTCAGAAAAGGCGGTGTAGGAAGAACCGAAGCTGCCGGCGCTGCTGATGACCCCGCTCCGGGACAAGACCACGATCTGTGCCCTGCCTGCCCACACCGGTAACATCGGCCCTGCCGCTGGTCACACTGCTGGGGGGTATGGGATCCGCCGCAAATCACACAACTGTCAGTGCGGCTCTGCTGCTGCTGCTGCCTAGGAGGCCGGGAGCCTCCCGATCTCTGTCTCCTCTGTGCCCCGCGGCCTCGAGGCGGAATCTGGGGCGGCCTCGGGGGCCGCGGTCTGCTCGTCTGCCCAGAATCCTGTGGTGCGGGGCGCTTCTCTCCAGAACTAGACCCCGGCGCCCCGCCCCTCTCAGCCATGATCACCCGCCCTCGAGAGACCCACCGTGCACGCTCCATGGCCGCGTCCAGCGTCAACGATCGGTGAGAATGAACCAGGTGATAGATATCCGGGTGCAGCCCTCGCTCGAATAGGTCCACTCTCTGGGCCTCATCAGGGGCAACATGCAGCACGCTGCTCAATAAGCGCTGGAACTCTCGAATATAGTCCGGAAGGGGTCGGCTACCCTGCTGCAGTCGACGGAGATCCCCCTCAAGCTTCTGCTTTGCACTGTCGGGGAAGTAGGCCCCGAGCAGCAAAGCGCGGAACTCCTGCCAAGACACCACCGGAGCTCCTGGCGGTCCCGGGGGGCGGACACGACGCCACCAAGTCTCAGCGTCACCCTCCAGGAAGTGAGTAGCCAAATATACCTGATGCTTTTCTTTAATAAACAGGTTCTCGAACAACTTCTCTAATGCTGAAATCCAGTTTTCTACTTCCCGCGGCTCAGAACTCTGCCCGGCGAAACGCGGAGGACGGAACTGGCTGACATAAGCTAAACGATCCGTGAGCTCCCTCTGCTCCAACTCTGTCAAAGGGGCGATCTGAGATGAGGTCGACGAAGTCGCCGTTGGCGGTGCCGCAGATGTCCTCTGCTCAAGTAATCTCATCATCCGTTCCACATTTTCCTCCTGGCGTTTGGCAGCCTCTTCCTGGCGCCGCAATGCTTCAGTCAACTGGGCCACTTGGGCCCGCAGCTCAAGGTCAGACATCTGGGCCACTTGGGCCCGCAGCTCAGGAACCTCACCCTGTGCAACCTCCTCCTGCTCGGGCCTGTCCTCCGACGCGGAGTGCGCCCTCGTCGTCGCACGACGTCTAGGAGGCATCTCAGGCAACTGCGACAGGGAAAACAGGGTGTCAGAGAACAAAAACCTCACAACCCAAAGACAGCGAGAGTTTTAAGACATGTTTCCAGCTCTAAAGTGTTGTGTTGTCTGCAGCCAACAGAACTACTTTAGAGAGCTAACATGTAAGGTCACTCGCCCGACATCCCGGGGGAGTCACAACACAACCAAAACTCTCGCTATCACACAACTCTCCCGACAGTCACTCTACTGTCCAAACAAAAGCCTAGGGTCCCTAAGTCCCCAAAGACCTAAACACCTAGGCTCTGATACCACCTAATCTGTCACGCCCCAGGGTCGAGCCTGCGACCCGGGCTCGCCAACAGACCCGCCGTCTGTGCGGAAACTGCCGCACAGACGAAGCGTCTAACCTGCAAGAAGGGATCTAGCCATACAAGTATCAGAGCAAAGGAGATGCAACACTAAATAAAGTAAACTGCATACAAGAGTCACTAAGTACATAGTCCAGGAACAACATCCGCTACCTCCCAAAAAGGGGTACACCACCACTAACAGATACAAAAGTGGGAACCAAAAATACCCGAGTAGCTCTACCTGTGACTCAACAGACCCAAGTGGCACTAGTCGGCCAAGCCCTTGCCACGGTCTGAAGACTCCGCACGCGCCGGCCCTGGAACGGCCTCCTCAGTAATACCTGTCACACACGGCGGGTGTGAGATCAACTAAAAGTCAGATCTCAGTGGGTACCGATGCCATATCCTCGGTAGCCCACCAAGTCCACTGGAGGCAAAACAGATAGATAGATAGATAGATAATACTGGAATGAAAGCTGTAAGTAAATCTATCACTATATGCCTCAATGCAATGCTGTACTGAATGACATCTAGCACAATATGAAAATGACCACCCGCACGGGTCATTTCCCCGCAGCCACCCGGTAGCCCGGCCGGGGGCGAGCT
Organism: Tillandsia leiboldiana; assembly: GCA_029204045.2. Classification (NCBI taxonomy): domain Eukaryota; kingdom Viridiplantae; phylum Streptophyta; class Magnoliopsida; order Poales; family Bromeliaceae; genus Tillandsia; species Tillandsia leiboldiana. The sequence goes on from CM055061.1 coordinate 17,025,492, forward strand.
TCCGCTGGTATCTCGGCCAGGGAAGCACTCTCCTGGTAACGCAGCCAGGGAAAAAGGTCCTCCCGGTAACTCGGCCGGGTAAACAGTCTTCCCGGTAACTCGGCCGGGGAAAGGTACCCTCCTGGTAGCTCAGCCAGGGAAAAATGCATCCTCTCGGTAACTCGGCCGGGGGTAAACCCTCCTGGTAACTCGGCCAGGGCTTCGAATGCAGCTGTGCATTCCAAAGCGAACACCAATCAGCAAGATACACGTCCCGGTCGGACACTATAACCCGCGACCTGCGCGGCCGACCCGCACTTGCCTGATAGCACAAGGTCACGATACCTTTGCGTTCGTAAAGAAAAAGGGGCATCCCATGGTCCGTCGGAAGAAACCAACCCACCTGTGTAGAACCCGCAAAAGCCGCGCGCCCAACGAAGGTCTCAGCGCGATCTCACAACTCCTCGCGGCACAGCGCTCACCACTGATCACGTAGCCAAGCTGACACAGAGGCACACTGCGAAAAAGGTGGAAACTGGAATCAGAAAAGCCGCGGTCGAAAACCACGCCCACAAGGCGACAAAACCCCCCTTCCAGCGACGAGAACGCCGCGAGTGGCGCGGAAAGCCCATCACACCCACGCCGCGGCGCGCGGCCGGGCCGCAGCACGCGCGGCAACAGCGCTGCCCGCGGCCGCACGGCACAAAGGCCGCCCGCGCGGCGCCTTGCAGGCCCGCGCGCCCAGCGCGCCGCCTGCAACCCCGCCGCGGCACAAGGCCGCCCGCGCGGCCTGGCAGGCCCGCGCGCCTTGCGCGCGGCCTGCAGGCCCGCCGCGGCACCAGGGCCGCCCGCGCGGCCTGGCAGGCCCGCGCGCCTTGCGCGCGGCCTGCAGGCCCGCCGCGGCACCAGGGCCGCCCGCGCGGCCTGGCAGGCCCGCCGCGGCAACCGGGCCGCCCGCGCGGCCTGGCAGGCCCGCGCGCCTTGCGAGCGGCCTGCAGGCCCGCCGCGGCACCAGGGCTGCCCGCGCGGCCTGGCAGGCCCGCGCGCCTTGCGCGCGGCCTGCAGGGCCCGCCGCGGCACCAGGGCCGCCCGCGCGGCCTGGCAGGCCCGCGCGCCTTGCGCGCGGCCTGCAGGGCCCGCCGCGGCAACCGGGCCGCCCGCGCTGCCTGGCAGGCCCGCGCGGCCTGGCAGGCCCGCGCGCCTTACGCGCGGCCTGCAGGCCCGCCGCGGCACCAGGGCCGCCCGCGCGGCCTGGCAGGCCCGCGCGCCTTGCGCGCGGCCTGCAGGGCCCGCCGCGGCACCAGGGCCGCCCGCGCGGCCTGGCAGGCCCGCGCGCCATGCGCGCGGCCTGCAGGGTCCGCCGCGGCACCGCGCACGCACCGCGGTCTGCGCAGTGCCCGCGGCACTGCGCACGCACCGCCCCCCTGGCGGGGCGCCCAGGGGCCGCTGCGGCCTGGCGCTCCGCTGCACGACCACAGCGGCAGGGTGCCTGCTGCGAGCAGCGCCACAGCCCGGCCGCCGGCGCCCTGCTGCTCATTGTGGCAGCAGGGCGCGCGCTGCGCGCGACGTGCATGCGCGCACGCGCAGCCCCAGCCCACTCAGATCGCGCCGCCGCAATTGCGCGAGCGGCGCGAGTAGCGCCACGCCTCGGCACTCAGCCCACACGACGCAGCGGCAAAAGAAAAAAAGAGCAAAAAGAAGGAGAGGAGAGGGGAGAAGCCAAAACCCAACTTGCAACAATAACGAAACACCAACCTTGTTATTGTCAGCCCGCAAGCTCTGCTCGACTCCATACCGTCGCAGCGAGGGAAAGATAAAAGCCCAAGAACCCTCCTCCAAATCCTCTTCTTCTTCCTCTTCTTCTTCTTCTTCTTTGCTTCAGACCACCACGAAAAGCAGGGAGGTGTGTGGTGAGGTGGCTCGAGAGAGAGAGTGAGAGGGAGTTAAATAAAGGGGAAAGGAAATAAATTTCCCACCAACCCACTTCTAATTAATTAGCACCAGCCACCCTAATTAATTAGCACTCCCCCCCTCAGTCAACAACACCCTCTCCACCAACAACACCAAGGAAAGGAAACATTACAACAATTTTAATTAAAGCAATTAAATAAATAAAATAATCAAAAGGGGTCACGATAACTCACTTTTCGACCCCGGCACCTCCGCCGCCGCCCGGAACCACCCGAACACCGCTGTAAATCGAAAATACACGCGCTCACGCCTTTTTCCAGTCAAAAGGCTCGTCGGTGGAGTCAGAAAGCTCAACCCAAAAACCGGTATACTACACTGAGTCTGTTCTTGTTTGATAGGACGAGGGTAACACTCTACGAGGGTTGGGACCCAAAAACCTATTGTTTTCAAAGGTCTTCTTAAAAACATGTGTTTAGTTGCATAAGGGGTTAGTCTGTCTGATTGGGTGAGATGTTGAGCCATGCCTGTTATCAGTTCTATTCTGCCTTACATGATTATTCTTAGTGCCTCTGGTATTTATATCTTATCTTGGAATATTTCCATGGTTGATGAGTAAGCCTGTTTGTCCTGTCGATCAAATGATACACTGCTGAGCACATAGATTTGTTTAACTGATGTTTTTACCGAGCTTCGTAGGGTCGCCGGAGTCTGTTCTTGTTTGATAGGACAAAGGCAATTGCTCTGCGAGGTTTGGAAACCCAAGCTTCGTAGTGTCGCCTGAGTCTGTTCTTGTTTGATAGGACGAGGGCAATGCTCTTCGGGGTTTGGACTTTTTAAAACAGTTTTCTTAAAAATATGTGTTTAAGTTTTGTATCATTTGGTTGGTTTGTGTGGTTGAGTTGAGTTTATATGTGAGCTTCTGCTGAGTTGAGATTTGCCTTGATCTTGCATATGAGTTGAGATTTATTGCTGAGTGTTCCTGCATAAGTGTTGAGATTCAGTTGATCTTGTCATTGCATCCCAGTGGGGATTTCCCGGCTTGTTGCCGATTACCCGGTCAGTGGACCGTGAGCTTGAGCATTTGCATTTGATCGCCCGCATCGTTGTACTTCACGAACATCAGCGGAGTCATGACCCGTAGCGATGTTCTTTACCGGTAAAGTGGTTAGCCGTGGCAACCCGTGACCCTAGTTTGGGGAATGTCAACCAGGTTGGTGCTAGGTTGGGCAGCCTTGCCTGAGGTCTTGTGAAGGCCAATATGGTAGCTTGTGATTGGGTCTCTGTGTTTTCATTTATTTGATGCATGTGTTGTTAAGTTACTTTAACATACTTCTTTGATTCAGCCTGCTTTTATCATCACTCATGATTTTTGCTATCCTCTAATTAAATACAGTTCCATGATTATATATCTGCATATCCTAACTGTGATCTCCATGATTATATATCTGCATATCCTAACTGTGATTATATATCTGTTGATCTTCATGATTGCCTATCTGATTATTCTAACCCCTGATTATTACTATCCTCTAGTATTGTATACCAGTAGGTACGATCTGCTATTTCTCGGCTCGTCGTGCCCACTGGGATACACTCCGGTGTATCTCACACCCTCGGGTGACTGTTTTTCAGGCCGAGCGGGTGCTGGGATGTCGGGACGTGTTGGTGAGATTCCGAGATAGAGATTGACCTTGGACAGCCGTGTATTTAGAAATAGTTAATTCAAGTGGTATTCAGATGTAATATATTTGTAAAGAAATCTGTAACATTGTTGTTGTTGTTGTTATTGTTTTTGTAGTACGTAGTTAGTACTCTGATGATTGTTGCCAAGCTAGTCGTGCATATATAGAAAAGGCTCAATTCCATAGGGGATTGGGACTCTTCTATATATGTGGCGGCCTGTCATTGCCCTGGTTGATTTGCAACTCTGAAAAAAAAAAAAAAAAAAATAAATTATACACTGGTTTTTGAACTCGGGGCGTGACAAGATATAATCAGGAAGTACTGATAATCAGGTATATAACCTAGCAAATGACCAATCAGGCATGGCAAATGTCGGAAAATAAGTCATAATATCTGGAAGCAACTCAGAATCAATCATGCATAACTAAAAATCTTTTTAGAAAAACAATTTGAAAACATGTTTTGTGTTCAAACCTCGAAGAGCTATGCCTTCGTCCTATCAAACAAGAAGAGACTCCGGCGACTCTGCGATGCTTGGAGACAAAACATTGGTTGACTAAAATCATGTTTATGGCAAAATTAAAACTGATAAAAAAGAAGACAGGCTCAATTATCAACTAGGCTACAAGAACAGGGGTCCAACCAATACTATACCCAGAGGGCCGAAATGATAAAGCCCGGACCGAAGATAAACCCACCTGTCGTTTTGCAGGCGAACGACTGTATCCACAGATTGCTCGAAAACCAGATGCAAACCGAATAGACCTGAATCAAACATACTGATCAGGGAAAGAAACTCAATCTCACTAATCCCAACTTGAACCCAGATCAAACTTGAACCTTTGAACAACTTAACCACTCTAACCCCCGACTTAATTTAAACTCAAATCTTTTCCAAAAATCGCACTTTTAGTGCCTTTAGATAGCCATTTTCGCTCGTTCTCTTAACTGGAATAACATTTTTACGAACTGTCACTTCCAGTAGGTGACAAATAACTTGCTGAACACCGTGCTCACCCATTTGTGGCAGCACGGAACCCGAGAAAAACTTCGAGTCATAAAAATACTCCTCTAACCTAGCCTTAAGCAATTTTTTTGTTTCTTCGACTCACCCAAACTGAAATTAAACGTGAGCATCGCGTTCAGTGATCCCAAATTTGCCAGGAGCCCACTGTCGCGGTTTCGCAAACAGCCCAGAACAGACCTTGGGCCAAAACTTTAACCTAAAGCTTGTTTATACTATAACTACTCATCTAGTGATCAAAAATCAATTCTGTTTGAAAAATAAGCTCAAAATACCTCAAGTTTCACAGGGCTTGCCCTAGTGCAGCCCAGCAACTACTGGTTCAACCAGAACCAACACCAAGCTCTCAGACAACATTCACAATGCTCCAAATGTAATTCCTCACAGATTCTGTTTGATCTGAAGTGAGCATCAAGCTCAGGGAATGATTTGAAGCAACATTCATATTTAAATCGAAGCCTAATTCCCACTTTTTCTTCTCTGTGGCATTTTATCAAACATTTGGTGTGCACCTTTCACGTACAAACACACACTACCTTGCCCGAGTCCAAACTTAGCAACCACAGCACCAAAAGCTTTCAAACTCGGAAGGAAATGCTCTAAAGAGTTCACTCTATAATCCCAGCAAGTCTGGGCCATCTCAGATGCACTGGTTGGCTGGGCTCAAGGAAGAAGATGAAGTCCCAAAGCTTTGAAATTTGTGACTGTTCAACCAGTACATCTGGGACCCAACTACTTGGCCAATTGGTTGCTGAAACACATCCCTAACTCACCTGGACCCGTGCCCGGAGACAGGGCACGGCGGCGGCGGCGGAGAAGCAAAAGCTCGGTTGGAGCTTTTCACCTCTAATGGTGAATTTTTACAGAAGTAATATGAAGCTCTCCAACATGGATGTAAAGGTTCTACTAGACCATAGGAAGCTTCCCGACCATCCCTCCCCGGCCGGAGATGGCCGGAACGCCGGCAGTCGCATTTGGATCAATTCTCGGGTCATCCATGGCTGCACCACTTTGATGCCGCATGGATGCCATGCAAGTGCATGGGTGCACTCCTCTCACTCCCAGGAGCACTTCTGGGCATGTGACCGGCGTCGGAGGAGCTCGCCGGCGCCGGAGCAGCAAGCTCGGCCGAAGTGCACAAAATCCCAAAACTAGGGTTTAGTTCTGCCATCAATTGGCTTGATCAAACTCCACCAAATTTGGTGGAGTTGATCACTGACTCCAACAGTAAAAGTACTTCCTTTTATTTCCCACTTTGGTTCAGTGGTTGCGGAGTTCTTCCGAGGCGGAGCATTTCTAGGTTTCCGGCGAGACTTTGCTCCCGCCGGCTAACCATCATGCATGGGGGGCTCGGGCTGTGCAAGGAGCCTACTTAGGTTCTAATTAAGTCACTGCTAGGGGTCATGGGTGCATACAACCTGTGGTTTAGTGCACTCACCTTTGCCGGAATTGGTGAAGAAGGAGGAAGCCGGTTCTCTCTTCCTCTTCTTCACGCGGCCACGACAAGCACCCAGAAAGATCCTCAGGTGCAGGGGAACTCCAGAGGGATTCCAGAACCCACCTTAGACAAGTTTGGTTCCAACCTTTCTTTTCTCTCCCTCTCTCTCGGGTTGCTTCTCTTGGGCTTGTGTCCTCGGCCACCCCAGTGCACCAGACACCAAGTGGAGATTACAGAGGTAGGGATGATGCCTCGTATCCTCCCTCAGACCCCTCGTACTCCAGCCCAAAGGAGACCAAAAGGCAATTATCCTTTAATGCAAGATTCTAAAACAAAAATTGCCATGAACCCTATTCACACTCAACCCCAACCTCTGGGATCTTCACAGGAGGTGCAAAATGCACCCAACACCTTAATGAATTAAGCTCACAACATTTGGTACATAAAATATATAGGTTTTATAGAAAAATATTGATTTTTCGACACTTTTCACGCAATTCGAGAAAATCCGCTCTGCGAATTATGAAACAGACTTCGCCACGACGTCCGGCTCGTCGAGACCTGTCAAGTAGCGTATGTGTTTGTTTAGTTTTGCGCCCGTATGAAATCTCGGGCCATCTTGTTCCGTATGTCGCAAACCGACGCACGCACTTCGATGCACCCGGATCGCCAAACGCGAAAACCGTCAGTGCCATTGCGTTCAGAACGTTGAAATTAGTTAGGTTTGACTACTCATACCCCTATGTCAGGGTTCCAGGTGGTAAATCGGCCATTAGTGGTCGAAGGGCCATTTAAAATAGGGGTTACTATTCACAACTTAAGTTGTGGGACCCGTTTCTTCTTTACTGTTTTGCGGAAGGTCCGACCGTTGGATCGTCGACAAGTGAATATGAACTTTTCATGTTTCGTCGAGACGATCGCAATGGTGCTCTCGGATTTTCGAGATCAGGCCCCGATCAAAAATTGATATTTCTGGGCCACTATTGATCCACTGTTCCAAATTTTTGCCAAAATTATCAATTTTATAAATTCCAAAGGTAATTATAAAGTCTTTAATTTTCTAGATTACTACAATTTTAGTTAAGATTCTTATATTTTATGTGTGGATTTAAGAGAAAATCTAGAGGATAAGATCTTTTAGTTATAATTATCCTTGGGAAGAGTCCTATTATAATTAGGAATTAGTTTGAGGGTTTTTATATGCAATTGTGCATATTTGAAACTTATAATATGCGTTAGAGGTTAGGAGTTTTTAGAAAATTTTGGATCTAGAGATTTCTAATCTTCTTCTAAGAGTTATTATGATCTTTCCAGGTGATCCAAACAACTCCACGAAGTCTCCGACAAAAGAATCTGGCAATCTTTTCGTCTTCTCTTATTTCTCTTATTTCTTTCTCGTTTCTCAACCGTTTTTTGATCCGTTTTATCGGGGAGTTAGAGAGACGGGAGAGGTAGGTTCTTGGCTAAATTCTACTTGTCGAGGAAGGATCCACGTGGGCTACAAGGTTGCACCCAAGACAACCCACAAGGCCGCAAGTCTTCAAGCTCCTCCACCTACGCCTCCAGCAGCAAGAAGGATCATGGAAAGGCTTCTTTACGTTGATTCTCATCCGTTCTTTCTTGATAGAAAGTCTCGTGATGATCCGATTCACGAATCGTAAGATCGAAACCCGTTTCGATCAAGAAATGATTCGATTTTTGGGATTTTTGTTCTGGCGATCTTCCGGACATCAAGCGCGGGTTTCGAAGCGTCGTACACGATAATCTAACGTGGTTTGATAGATTAAAAGAGTCGCGAAACCAATACGTTCTTGATCTTCTTGGTTTCGAAGTTTTCAAGTCAGAAAGTTTTGAAGTATCGGATTCTAGTTGGTGTTTTTGGATTGGGCTGATGTTTTGGGATTTAGTGTGATGGCCCGGAACTCCCCAGAGCTTTATAGTGTGATTGGCAGCTTTTGGAGGCCTAGGCTGTGTGTCGGAGGTGTTTGTGCGCATATCGGACCTCAGGATTGGACCCAGCGCGAAATTTGGATTAAGATTACTTAGCTGGGTGCCTTCGACAAATTTTAGAAGTGGAATTGGGCAAAACGGACATCGGTTTTGGATTCAGCGCGCGAAAACGATGGAAATGAACTATTTACTTGTATTTTTCGGAGCCCGGATGCCCATGCACGGATTTCGAGACAAGGGGTACTGTTTCGGCGACCGGGGCAGCGCCGGCGGCGACGGGCAAGCGGCGGAGCACGGCGGGCGCGTGGGCGCGGCCACGTGTCGCGAGCGGATAGGCCGGCGCTGCTGTTTGCTGTTGTGGGCGACGTGGCGCTTCCTGGATGATCCGGGCACTGATGGATGGCTGCGGATTTTGGCGCATTTTCGGCGCTCGAAGGATTCGGGCGCCCGAAACCGGGGACACAAGTGGCATTTCTGGAATTGTTCTATTTGGGCTATAAATAGCCTCCTTTGCTGCGCGTTTGGGCCTTTTTCCCGAGCTCCTCTCCCTGTGAGGTCTTTAGCAAAGTTGTTCTACCTTGTGTTCTTCATCTTGTGGTGGATTCCCGGATTTTTTTGGAGGCCACAGCATCGGCGTTTTCTGCGACGCGGCGCACTTCGATGCTCCTTCATTTGTTGCTCCTTCCGTCGCTTTTCAGTGCGCGAGACCCCCTGAGCTACCCCGATGGAATTTTGAGCTGATTTTTATGGCAGCGCGTTCAAGAGAGGTACGCCTTCGATTTCCGTGTTGATCACTTCACCTCATTTTGGGTTTTGACATGGTTCCTGAGGTATCTTTTGACCCCTTGTACCGCTGCGAGGTATTGGACAGCGGTGGAGTATTGTTGGGATTTCTCGGCCTACGGGCATCAGAACGAGATGTATGAGGACTCAATCGACATCTACGCTTCGAGAGGAACGCACCCGTATTTTTATTGGAATTTTTGGAGGACTCTTCAAAGGTGATATTTAAGCTTCTTTGCGACTAATTTTTCACAGATTTGCGATCGTGGATAGTTTGGCTTACCGCGATGTTCTATTTGTATCTTGGCCTACAGGTGTCGGAATAAAGTGTATAAGTACTCGATTTGTATCTACTCGTCGCGAGGATCACAACGGTGATTTTTCTGGATTTTTCAGAGGACTGCACATAGGTGAAAATTCCCTTTTTCTGTGCTGGATTGTAAAAACAGCAAATGCTGTTTTTGGGGTGTGTTTGTAGTGTCGATTGATTGTTGGCTGTGATGTTGGTTGGAGTTGAGGCTTGTGCGACTGAGTACCGAGGGTGTGGTTTCGGTGGATTTTGTTAGCGGGTGGCTACGCACTTCACCGACTTCGGCTTTGCCTGCGGAAAGCGATTCAGGTGGGTTGCTTCATCTCCAGAACCAGTGGACAGTTCTCTAATTGTATCTGATAGAATATTTGCATGTTAGTGTACCCATGTATGTGATGGAGAGGTAAGCTTAGTATCGGTAATTATTTGAGAATCGCATGAGTAGTATTCCATATTATGTTTTATGAGAATTGCGATAGTGGATCTCATGATGATGATTAATAGAAGCTTACCTAAGGAAAGCAGTACATTATGTGATTGATAGCATGCATAATTTAATGTACAACCTATAGGATTGAGATGTAAGCATAAGAATGATATAGTTCATGTGGATTGAGGCTTACATGATTTATTGTACATGTTGGGTACCTTCGAGATATTATATATATTTAATGGTTGTATTCACCTATGCTAGTTGAGAGCATGTTTAGGGAGATGAGGCTTATTTTGATTGATTTTGGTGATCATATCTGTTAATGTTCCCTGCTTATGATTCAGTTTCTTTAAATGCTATTATTGGAATTTGACCTAGCACCCCGTCATACGATGCATGTTGAAACCAGACTAGTAGAGAATCTTCACTTGGGCTAGGTTCTTTTATGCTTTAGACATCCCACACTTTGCATCTTTTCCTGGATATAGATTTTTCTCGCCCGGATAGTGGGCCGATGTCACGCCCCAGGGGTTTTTAGGTAAAGATAAGCGGAAAAAGCATATATATTTTTTTCTTTATGTATAAGTATCGACCTCCCCCAGTGCGTGTCAGACCCGGCACATATACAAATTCACTCTTCAATCGGACAGAGTTTCCTTTGTATATGCATGACGTCACATTTACAACACAACATCAACAACATTCTTTAACCACACAATCACAGTGAACAAGGAAGGGAAGGTAATTTCATTCAATCATATCTAGAGTTAAACTACGGGTTTTGCAAACGGTGTCCACACGACACCCAGTTTTTGAAAACATTTACACATTCACACCAAAGCGGCCATACCTTTTTGAAAGGATAAATCCAGGGGTTTACCAAGATTGTGCCCACACGACACTTAGTTTGGAAAACATTTTCGAAATCATTTTGTTAGTTATAAACCATGCCGCATAAAAGTAAATCAAATCCACAGTGCTAACTAATTGGCTATCCAACGACCCACATGATCCACATTCAAGCAACTTAAACTAAGAGTTAAGCTAAAAGAGAAATGAGGTAAACCCAAGATGGATAACGTAGCTAGCCTCCTACGGCTAAGGTCCTCTCGACGCAGTCTCACCGCCATCCCGGCTACTACACCTAATCAGACCTGTCACGGAGTGGGTAAAGTCAGTGACAAATAAAGTAGATGATTAGCATTTGACAATAATTTTAAAACAAACCAATTACACCAGAACCTTTCGCTTTCCCATCTCATGAGTCCACATTACTTGATTTAGTCACATAGCGCCCGTCGGGGAGTAGACGATCTCCCCACGGGTAAAATCACACAGTTCACGTCAGGGAGTCGACGATCTCCCCACGTGACATTTATGATGCCCTTTACCCCTTCACGATGCGTGAGCGACATGTTTAGCTATCGTGAAGAGGTCCCCACCCTACACACGTGGGGTACACGGGTCATTCAGACCACTTCTCCGGAAAAGTACACCTATGCGGAGGCCAATCCGCCAGTGTACGTGCAGAATCCAAAAACATGGTTTGCCGAAGTCGGCGTGTATCAAGCACCGCGACCCTCAGTCGCCACAATTTAATAATGAAAGATCAATATATAGTCATGCGAAAGGTTTAACAGTTCATCTACTTTATTAGACAGATTATTAAGTCTTTTACGATGATATGGTGCACTTAATGCACTCGCTGCACTTATTGCAAGGGTACCCACCTGGTTGCGGGGAAAACTGGACAACTGGATCTTTCGCACACTCCCGCTGCGCACCCGGACCTAAGGAAGTCCCCCAAAGAAAAATGATCAATAATATGACGCACTAACACTATGGGAACGGAAATCCAAAACTATCCCCCGCGATGAAAAACCTAAAAACTGCACAATTATGACACCTGACGGGTCCCCGCGCGGACGCTGTCGCCCGCGAATGCCCCGCGCGGCCTGAAACTGCACGGTGTGCATCCGCGGGCGGCGCCCGCCTGCCCCGCGGGTGCCCCGCGCGGCGCAACGCCGCGCGGTTGCGCGCCCGGGGCGGCGCCCGCGCGGCACTCGTGCGGCGCAGCTCGCCCACGGGCGCCCCGCGCGGCGCAAGGCGGCGCGGTTGCGCGCCCGGGGCGGCGCCCGCGCGGCGCCGCCCGCCCGCGGGCGCCCCACGCGGCGCAAGGCCGCGCTGTTGCGCGCCCGGGGCGGTGCCCGCGCGGCGCCCTAGCGGCGCCGGCGTAGTCCGCCCGTCCGCGCGGTGCCCTAGCGGCACCGCGCGTCGTCCGCACGTCCGCGCGTCCGCGCGGTGCCCTAGCGGCACCGCGCGTCGTCCGCCCGCCCACTCCGCGCCCTAGGTCACGCGGTGGTGGCGGCGGCGGGGTCGACAATGACGTCGGGGACGGCGACGACGATGAAGACACGAAGAAGACACAGAAAAACCCCAATAACGCAACAAAACGAAATCTACTTACCGAAAGTTCCGACGAGGAAGCCGACCGAACGCTCTTCTAATTCCGGTACGTTGTTCGGGGTGATCGGATTCCTTCGTCTCCTTCCTCTTTTCTTCTTTCTCCTCCTCCAGTTAGGGTTCCGTCTTTTCCTTCTCTTTTTCTCCCTCGTTCTCTCCGGCTAGGGTTTTCCTTTTGCGAAAAGTGAGATTTCCCTTTTCGTACGTACAAATAAATCCCGCCTTTTAATTTCTGTCACTAATTAATTAATTCTTTAATTATTTAATCCTACGGGATAACCCACCTTGTAATACCCGTAACCGAATAACAGATTCTCTAACTAATTAATCGCACGAGATAAACCCACCTTTTCCTCGAAAAACGTGCAGGATATTTTACACATATTTCGATGCACGTTAAATCGCCGCAACTCTAAAAACCCTGTTCCGGGAGATTCCTACATCGGATTTCAGATCCGATTGCACAGTCGGTCATCATTTTTCGTGCTCTTCCACAGAAAAATACTCATGCAACTCACCACCGACTTACAGAAACTCGATAATTTCGATTCACTCAAAGGGGTACTTTATTAGAAGGAGTGTAAAATATTACTAAAAAGTCGTGTCATTACAGCCGAGTGGTCAGGTTATTGTGGGACATTGTTGCACCCGTGCCTAGGGGCTGAGTGAAGTCTGGTAGCTGAGATTAGACCTGTGCTTGTGTTGTTGGGAGCCGTTTGGGTAGACGGTTGTAGTGAACCGGAATTTGGAATATAAATAAATGGAAATAAAAATAGTATGAAATACTATTGTTTATTGAGGTGAAGAATGACCTAGAAATGAATTGGGCCCAAATCGGGATTAAAATAAGATATCTAGAATCTTATGTGAGAAAGTGGGCCCAGATTAATTGTGGAAAATTCACAGTCTCGGAAAATTCCTAGAAAATTACGGGAGCTCCGTAAATATGTTTTAAGGCCACGGTAAAAGTTTCGCGTTGATCGGACACCCGGATAGTGAGAACGGGCTCCGCCAGGGAATTCGAATACAGTGGGACTTTTGGTGACCCAGAGGTGGTCCAAACTGAAAAGTTTAAGTACCATGAGGTAAATTAAGTTATACCATGGCTGCCTGTCAATTTTGAGCGTAAACGGGCGAGAAACGGGCAAGAACGGACGAAAACGGGCGAAACTGGGCTTTGGCCCAAGTTTCGGGCGCCCGAAAGTGGGTTCCGGGTGCCCGAAAGTTACTGTAGCACACCCGATTTTCGGGCTGCAGTGAACCGGGTTCGGGCACTGTAGCGAACCGGTTACTGTAGCAGCCCGGTCCGGAAGGGGTGCGCCTGAATGTTACTGTAGCAGCCCGGATCCCGATGCAGTGGCACGGATCCCGAGGCAGTGGCACGGATCCCGATGCAGTTGGCACGGATCCCGATGCAGTTGGCACGGATCCCGATGCAGTGGCACGGATCCCGATGCAGTTGGCACGAATCCCGAGGCATGGCAGCGCGCGGGAAGCGCTGTGGCGCGCGGCCCGATGCGCGCGTGGTGGGTGAGGACCGCCACGTGGCGTCTCCTCATTGGTCGGTCTGACCGAGGGAGCGTGGGCGTGCGCGGGGAATACGCGCGGGCACTGTAGCGGTGTCAGCGGGATAGGCCACGTGTCGGCCTCCCATTCGTCGGTCAGCGCGATGTGACGCGCTGACGCGACGGGACGCTGCGGCGGGCGTCAGAGCAGGCGTGAGTGCGGTCCACGTGGCGGCCTCCCATTGGCCGCCGCTGTTCCGTGGTCGCGGTGCACGGGTCCACGGCCACGTGTCGGCCCCTGGTTGGCCGAGCATGGTGACGTGGCGCTGAGGTGGCGCAGCGTGGACTCGTGGACCGCGGCGGGGGCTTTTACTGTAGCCGCTCGAAAGTTTTCGGGCGCCCGAAAAGTGCGCCCGAAAGTCCGAAATTGGCCTATATGGGCCCGAAATGGCTCATTTTTCCTCCTTTCTCCCCTTTTGGCTTCACCCGAGCGCACGGGGAGGGGAACCGGGCGATTTCGCCTGGGGTTTTCGAGGGCGCACGAGTGCGCCGTGGACTCCGTGGAGCGCGCAAGATGCTCCAAAGTGCCTAGTGGACGCATTGGACGACGCGACGATGTCGAGGTAGGCCCCTCGTGTCGTTTTTGCGGTATTTTTGGCACAGTGTTAAGGTTTCCTTTTGGATTTTGGATTTGACCCCTTTGCCCACGTGCATGTTAGGGACCCAACATTACTGTGCCGTTTTACTACGCGAGTCTCGCGGGCGTTTTGGACGCGCCTCGTTTTGCGTGCCGCACGTGGGAGACATGCTCCGTTTTGCGTGCGGATTCGACGATTATGAGCGGTTTTGGGCGCAGGCTCGGAAAACGTGCACCGTTTTAAGTGCAACTTTGAATAAGGGACTTGCACCGTTTTGCGTGCCACCCGAGGTACGTGCTCCATTTTGCGTGCAAGTTGGACTAACGGGCACCATTTTTCGTGCAGACTCTAACAATACGTCTCGTTTTACGTGCAGGGTCGGAAAAGTATGCATTGTTTTGCGTGCAACCCTATAATGGAGCGTGCACCGTTTTACGTGCCAATACGGGGTACGTGCTCCGTTTTGCGTGCGGGTTGGACCAATGCGCGTCATTTTGCGTGTAGAATCTAATGGTTTGCATCGTTTTTCGTGCAGGCTAGGGAAAAGATGTGCACCGTTTTGCGTGCAACCCTACAGTCAGACGTGCACCGTTTTGCGTGCAGATTTGAGGTACGTGCACCGTTTCGCGTGCAGGTCGTGTTGTCGCGCACGGTTTTGCGTGCCGGTTAAAGTGGCGTGCACCACTTTACGTGTGGGTTATTAATTTAATAACGTGCACCGTTTTGCGTGTAGGTTCGGAGGACGTGCACCGTTTTGCGTGCGGACTCAAGGGATGTGCACCGTTTTACGTGCAAGCTCGAGGAAACAAGTGGAACCGCGCGGAGACCAATTGCAAGTGTCTACAAGCAATTGGGGACACTACAAGGTGGGGAATTCTGCCGAAATTGGGTGACCTCTCCCCTTGTTCTTCTGCTTTTCGATTCGAAGCATGATAGTAGCCTGTTAGAGGCGTTAGGTAATTATGATTATGATTGCCTGTGTTGAAGGACACAGATGAAAAGTGCAACTGTTGGTTGCCAGAGATAGAGGAATAGATGTGCATGTGCAAATGGACACAGAGCAAAAGTGCAACTGTTGGTTGCCAAAGTTATACGGTGATTATGCATGCGTAGAGATAATTATTATTTTATGAATAAGATGAAAATAATTGCATGCATGAAAAAGGATTAGCTATCATGATTGTGATCCTGTTAGGGTATGACCCTAGGAATCATGTGACATAAGGAAAGGAAACATGTTGGTAGCAAGACTAGGAGAAAACCTAGTTTCAGGGTTCACTGAGTGACATCAAAACTTAGGAGATTATCCTAGGGTTGGACGAGTGGCATTGTCTTAGGTGATAACCTAAGGACACTGGATAGAGTGATCAACATAGAGTCAAGGAACTCTAGGATGAGTATAATATGGAACTTAGGTAAAGGGAACCTAAAGTGATCCAGAGGAGTTTAAACTCACAGACAAGGAATTAGAGTCAGAGTAACTCTAAGTTAAAAGTGAAACCAAAAATAGAGTCAAGTGAACTCTAGGATTTAGTAAGGAATCAGGAAAGTGGGATAAGATCCCAAGGTTAAAAGATTAAACAAATATAACCCTAAAGAGTCATAGGGTGTCCGGGCAAATGGACAATAACTTCAACCTCAATTGGAAGTTAAATAAAATGAAAGAGAAATGTTTAAAAAGTCCAGGAGACTCTCTAGTTACCCGTGAGGCAAGACCTAGGGTAAAGAATGAAAAAAAGTGGTTAATAAGCAAGACAAGCAAATTGCTCATGATAGAGCTAAAGTTGGTTAATAAGCAAGACAAACAAATTGCTTAAGATAAAGAGAATGTAAATGGCGCCTCCGAATTTGAGACTCGTCAAGTGGAGCAGGACTCCCTGGGCAGTGACCCGTCGGACGAGGTACTTTCGGAAGGCTTAAAGTGAAAGCAAAGTGCTAAATGCTCAAAGGAAAGAGTGATAATAATTGCTAGTGGCAATGTGAGCTGAAGGCTCGAGTAAGAAAGAAAAGTAAAGCAAGTGTTCAAAAGCAAAGAGGCTAAGAACTAAAGTGAAAAGAACAGAAAAGAAACAGAACATAAAGATCCTCGGTGGAGCAGCCCAGGTTGGAGGTACGGGCAGTCAATCCCTCTCCCGGGCCGTGGGCCGTTCGGGACGCTTCAGCCGTAGGACAAAAGCAACTGAAATACAAAGATAATAAAACGGGCGTGCCTTCGAAGGTTGAAATGTGGCTCTGTGGGACGTAAAGGGCTTGCCCTCTCCCCGGGCGCATCAGGATCGGACGCAGGGAAACCCCCTCCCTCCGATAGCGGTGGTCCGAAGAGCACATTTACTTCGTAGGACGGGGTAACACTCGCGGGTGTTATCGGCAACCTTGGAAATCTTATCTGATGGTAGCAGGACTACCGGGCTCGGGCCCGTTGGATAAGAGTTTCTGAGGGTTAACTTGAACTAAAGCACCAGAACTTAAAGAATAAAGAGAAATTAGAGTGGCCTAGGTGGCCGGGTTAGTTTAACCCTGTGTACAGCGGCATAGCGGCCAAGTTGGTGCTTAGTAGCCTAGTATGACTAGACAGAGTAGTGCTGGGTCGATGATTATATACAGACAGTGATATATTGTTTTGCATAGCTGCATTTGATATCGAGGATTTTAGTTTCCTAGCACTATTATTATTGCTTCCATTGGACCAAGTGGTGTAGGACACGTTTTCTCGGTGGTTGAACCCACTGGGAACTCTGTCAGGAGTTCTCACACCCCTTGGGTGCACCCCCCCCACAGGTTCAGGTATGGGTGCAGCGATCGCGACGGTTTAGATGCAGACGGCGAGGTATACGTCAGGGGCAAGAGCTCAGCAGCATAGAGACCTAGAGGGTCTAGCAGAGGTACCTTTCTTTTATGTTCGAGTGAACCATGTATTGTGAGGAAGAGCATTGTAATATTATGTAATTGTAAGTTGAGAGATGTAAAATGTAATAAAGTTTATTATGGTTCATTCTTATCATGCTTTCATATCGGCTTAAACTATTTGTTTATTGAATGAAAGTTTTAAATTAGTAGTGATCTTACTCTGATATTATATCTCATCATAAGCATTGTATTGATTCGAGATGGATGTTACCGTTCCTTTCGGGTAGTGTGAGGTCGTGCCCGATTGGCGGGTCTGTTGGCGTGCCCGAACCGTACAAATTGTCGGTCCCGGGTCATGACAGATAAGAGTGGTATCAGAGCCTAGGAATAGTCCTAGGTGGTTAGCGACCTTAGGGAGACCCTAGGGATTAGCACGAGAGAGTGCGTGAATTTTTGGGCGAAAGTAATTGATTGGTTGTTATTTGTTCCCACAAAGGATGTTGGGACTGATCGAGGGCGACGAGCTTTCATTCTTCGGATATTACGTTGGGCGGCCGACAACGTAATGTTTGAGATGAAAAGGAGTACCCTCCTATACTTTCGCATGATTTGGTCGACGAGCCCTTTTGTCGGTATACGGGCTGCGCGTTGCTCAAATGGCTAAGTTTGGGCTAGTTGTTTCGTTGTGGTGTGCATATTGACGATGACACCACATAGGGAAGCGCACCGGTTTCGACTCGAGTCACGAGAGGGCTCGGGGTCAAACAAAGTACACGAGCTGCGATGTCAGGAGACCGCTCTTGTTGATGTGGTCCAGCAGCAGACCGATGCTTCTTGCCGATAAGCGGAGGTTTTCCGCCGGCAGGGAAGCGGATCACGACGCCTAGATGGGCGAGTGACATTATCCCAAGAAAGATGGGAAATAGATCAAGCTAAGAGGCAACAGTAGAGAGTGTGGCAGGTGGCCGCCGAGTCTTTGTCGGCGCACCCTGCACCTTCTGTGAAAGATGCCGTAAGCTTGTGTCAGCTGGGTTGCCGGCAAGAGTATAGTTGATGAGGTCCAGTGAGAGACCGACTCATGAAACGCTGGTGATCGCTTTATTGCGAGAGCCCAGTTGCTGTGTCCTAAAGGTTAGGGCAAGAAGGACTTACGGGCCTAGTGGCGAAAGTTCGCCCTGATGACGGTAGTGACTGTGTGGCATGTCTTCGTGGCTGAGTGCCGCATGGTGGGGCTGGTAAGACCCCGGGATAGGTTTCGAGATTCGAAAACCTCGCAAGTAAGTGAGAGTTTTGTATGGCGCCGGTCTGAGGGATCGGCATAATGGCAAGGGTTGCCACCGCAGGATTTGCGTGTTAATCACCGGGATGGTGAACGATTATAGTGGTGCCTCTACCCAGCGAAGAGAGGTGTACAGGAGTCGTATGCGTGTTCAGCAAATCGCTTAACACTGGATTCTTGCAAGTTAGCGTGGGGGCGTAGGACGGCCAACTGTTTGGGTGCTCATGAAGCACAAGCATCATTTAGCCAGAGAGAGCTAATTAGGTGGCACGTTAGCCTTTGCCCAGTGTGGCCAGAGTTGATAGAGAGTTTGGGTCGTGGAGTGACGACTTGCTAATTGAATTTGCTCAGTGAGCATAGCGGTTGCGTGGCAACGATTAGCGGGTTCGCTTGAGGACGATCCGTGCCTGGACCATGTTTGTGGACTGTGGGCCTGTAGCCCAGTGGCAGGCGCAGTCGGCTGTGAGAGACAGCGGCCCGAGGCCTGATGGCGGGGCATGATAGAGATTTGGTCGGGACGGTAGTCCGAGCGATGACCCGGGAACATGGAATGCCATGTGTAAGCCTTGAGGCTATTAGTACACTGAGAGTGTGGTATGACCAGGCCGTAGAGCTAGTGGTGATTGAGGTACTGTAGCTCCTAGTGGGAGTATTGGGGTAGTAATCCTAAGTGTGGATCTACCCGTATGACGTTTGGATCTGCGTGCTACCGAGAGCTATTGCACAGTGCGGGACTAGCTTCGGGCTATAGGCCCTATTAGACCGTGGTCTGTGAACCTGTTAGTAGTCCGAGATATCGGGTTAGCTGAAAACCCGTGGACTTAGAGCGCTAGCAGCGTGTGAGATAGCTGAGGACTTGTGGATTGGTCTTTGTACTCCACATTAGGCAGAGGAGTAACCGAAAAATGCGGTAAATGCAGTTAGTTGCAGATGCAACCTCCTTGTGAAAGGTAAGATGACCGCGGAATTAAAGTGAAGATTTCGCAAGATGAGACTTCGCCCGCTGTGGCAATTGAGAGAGCAAGTGCTCAAATGTGTCTCACGCCTACTTGGTGAAAGTGGCCAGACACTAGGTCTGAGTTTGTCCCTAAGTTGAGATAGGGATTCATGGATGAGTTGCTCGTGTGGTTCGGCGAGCGGGCAATTTGGGGCCAAATAACGACATACAGTGAGCCCAGAAGTGGGACAAGATTCCTCCCTCTCGATTAAGTAGAAGTCGAGATGTGATTCAAGTTTCGAGGACGAAACTTATTTTAAGGGGGGTAGAATGTAGTGAACCGGAATTTGGAATATAAATAAATGGAAATAAAAATAGTATGAAATACTATTGTTTATTGAGGTGAAGAATGACCTAGAAATGAATTGGGCCCAAATCGGGATTAAAATAAGATATCTAGAATCTTATGTGAGAAAGTGGGCCCAGATTAATTGTGGAAAATTCACAGTCTCGGAAAATTCCTAGAAAATTACGGGAGCTCCGTAAATATGTTTTAAGGCCACGGTAAAAGTTTCGCGTTGATCGGACACCCGGATAGTGAGAACGGGCTCCGCCAGGGAATTCGAATACAGTGGGACTTTTGGTGACCCAGAGGTGGTCCAAACTGAAAAGTTTAAGTACCATGAGGTAAATTAAGTTAAACCATGGCTGTCTGTCAAATTTGAGCGTAAACGGGCGAGAAACGGGCAAGAAACGGACGAAAACGGGCGAAACTGGGCTTTGGCCCAAGTTTCGGGCGCCCGAAAGTGGGTTCCGGGCGCCCGAAAGTTACTGTAGCACACCCGGTTTCGGGCTGCAGTGAACCGGGTTCGGGCATTGTAGCGAACCGGTTACTGTAGCAGCCCGGTCCGGAAGGGGTGCGCCCGAATGTTACTGTAGCAGCCCGGATCCCGATGCAGTGGCACGGATCCCGAGGCAGTGGCACGGATCCCGATGCAGTTGGCACGGATCCCGATGCAGTGGCAAGGATCCCGATGCAGTTGACACGAATCCCGAGGCACGGCAGCGCGCGGGAAGCGCTGTGGCGCGCGGCCCGAGGCGCGCGTGGTGGGTGAGGACCGCCACGTGGCGTCTCCTCATTGGTCGGTCTGACCGAGGGAGCGTGGGCGTGCGCGGGGAATACGCGCGGGCACTGTAGCGGTGTCAGCGGGACAGGCCACGTGTCGGCCTCCCATTCGTCGGTCAGCGCGATGTGACGCGCTGACGCGACGGGACGCTGCGGCGGGCGTCAGAGCAGGCGTGAGTGCGGTCCACGTGGCGGCCTCCCATTGGCCGCCGCTGTTCCGTGGTCGCGGTGCACGGGTCCACGGCCACGTGTCGGCCCCTGGTTGGCCGAGCATGGTGACATGGCGCTGAGGTGGCGTAGCGTGGACTCGTGGACCGCGGCGGGGGCTTTTACTGTAGCCGCCCGAAAGTTTTCGGGCGCCCGAAAAGTGCGCCGAAAGTCCGAAATTGGCCTATATGGGCCCGAAATGGCTCATTTTTCCTCCTTTCTCCCCTTTTGGCTTCACCCGAGCGCACGGGGAGGGGAACCGGGCGATTTCGCCTGGGGTTTTCGAGGGCGCACGAGTGCGCCGTGGACTTCGTGGAGCGCGCAAGATGCTCCAAAGAGCCTAGTGGACGCGTTGGACGACGCGACGATGTCGAGGTAGGCCCCTCGTGTCGTTTTTGCGGTATTTTTGGCACAGTGTTAAGGTTTCCTTTTGGATTTTGGATTTGACCCCTTTGCCCACGTGCATGTTAGGGACCCAACATTACTGTGCCGTTTTACTACGCGAGTCTCGCGGGCGTTTTGGACGCGCCTCGTTTTGCGTGCCGCACGTGGGAGACATGCTCCGTTTTGCGTGCAGATTCGACGATTATGCGCGGTTTTGGGCGCAGGCTCGGAAAACGTGCACCATTTTACGTGCAACATTGAATAAGGGACTTGCATCGTTTTGCGTGCCACCCGAGGTACGTGCTCCGTTTTGCGTGCAAGTTGGACTAACGGGCACCATTTTTCGTGCAGACTCTAACAATACGTCTCGTTTTACGTGCAGGGTCGGAAAAGTATGCATCGTTTTGCGTGCAACCCTATAATGGAGCGTGCACCGTTTTGCGTGCCAATACGGGGTACGTGCTCCGTTTGCGTGCGGGTTGGACCAATGCGCGCCGTTTTGCGTGTAGAATCTAATGGTTTGCATCGTTTTTCGTGCAGGCTAGGGAAAAGATGTGCACCGTTTGCGTGCAACCCTACAGTCAGACGTGCACCGTTTTTTGTGCAGATTTGAGGTACGTGCACCGTTTAGCGTGCAGGTCGTGTTGTCGCGCACGATTTTGCGTGCCGGTTAAAGTGGCGTGCACCACTTTACGTGTGGGTTATTAATTTAATAACGTGCACTGTTTTGCGTGCAGGTTCGGAGGACGTGCACCGTTTTGCGTGCGGGCTCAAGGGATGTGCACCGTTTTACGTGCAAGCTCGAGGAAACAAGTGGAACCGCGCGGAGACCAATTGCAAGTGTCTACAAGCAATTGGGGACACTACAAGGTGGGGAATTCTGCCGAAATTGGGTGACCTCTCCCCTTGTTCTTCTGCTTTTCGATTCGAAGCATGATAGTAGCCTGTTAGAGGCATTAGGTAATTATGATTATGATTGCCTGTGTAGACGGACACAGATGAAAAGTGCAACTGTTGGTTGCCAGAGATAGAGGAATAGATGTGCATGTGCAAATGGACACAGAGCAAAAGTGCAACTGTTGGTTGCCAAAGTTATACGATGATTATGCATGCGTAGAGATAATTATTATTTTATGAATAAGATGAAAATAATTGCATGCATGAAAAAGGATTAGCTATCATGATTGTGATCCTGTTAGGGTATGACCCTAGGAATCATGTGACATAAGGAAAGGAAACATGTTGGTAGCAAGACTAGGAGAAAACCTAGTTTCAGGGTTCACTGAGTGACATCAAACTTAGGAGATTATCCTAGGGTTGGACGAGTGGCATTGTCTTAGGTGATAACCTAAGGACACTGGATAGAGTGATCAACATAGAGTCAAGGAACTCTAGGATGAGTATAATATGGAACTTAGGTAAAGGGAACCTAAGTGATCCAGAGGAGTTTAAACTCACAGACAAGGAATTAGAGTCAGAGTAACTCTAAGTTAAAAGTGAAACCAAAAATAGAGTCAAGTGAACTCTAGGATTTAGTAAGGAATCAGGAAAGTGGGATAAGATCCCAAGGTTAAAAGATTAAACAAATATAACCCTAAAGAGTCATAGGGTGTCCGGGCAAATGGACAATAACTTCAACCTCAATTGGAAGTTAAATAAAATGAAAGAGAATGTTTAAAAAGTCCAGGAGACTCTCTAGTTACCCGTGAGGCAAGACCTAGGGTAAAGAATGAAAAAAGTGGTTAATAAGCAAGACAAGCAAATTGCTCATGATAGAGCTAAAATTGGTTAATAAGCAAGACAAACAAATTGCTTAAGATAAAGAGAATGTAAATGGCGCCTCCGAATTTGAGACTCGTCAAGTGGAGCAGGACTCCCTGGGCAGTGACCCGTCGGACGAGGTACTTTCGGAAGGCTTAAAGTGAAAGCAAAGTGCTATATGCTCAAAGGAAAGAGTGATAATAATTGCTAGTGGCAATGTGAGCTGAAGGCTCGAGTAAGAAAGAAAAGTAAAGCAAGTGTTCAAAAGCAAAGAGGCTAAGAACTAAAGTGAAAAGAACAGAAAAGAAACAGAACATAAAGATCCTCGGTGGAGCAGCCCAGGTTGGAGGTACGGGCAGTCAATCCCTCTCCCGGGCCGTGGGCCGTTCGGGACGCTTCAGCCGTAGGACAAAAGCAACTGAAATACAAAGATAATAAAACGGGCGTGCCTTCGAAGGTTGAAATGTGGCTCTGTGGGACGTAAAGGGCTTGCCCTCTCCCCGGCGCATCAGGATCGGACGCAGGGAAACCCCTCCCTCCGATAGCGGTGGTCCGAAGAGCACATTTTACTTCGTAGGACGGGGTAACACTCGCGGTGTTATCGGCAACCTTGGAAATCTTATCTGATGGTAGCAGGACTACCGGGCTCGGGCCCGTTGGATAGAGTTTCTGAGGGTTAACTTGAACTAAAGCACCAGAACTTAAAGAATAAAGAGAAATTAGAGTGGCCTAGGTGGCCGGGTTAGTTTAACCCTGTGTACAGCGGCATAGCGGCCGATGTTGGTGCTTAGTAGCCTAGTATGACTAGACAGAGTAGTGCTGGGTCGATGATTATATACAGACAGTGATATATTGTTTTGCATAGCTGCATTTGATATCGAGGATTTTAGTTTCCTAGCACTATTATTATTGCTTCCATTGGACCAAGTGGTGTAGGACACTTTTTCTCGGTGGTTGAACCCACTGGGAACTCTGTCAGGAGTTCTCACACCCCTTGGGTGTACCCCCCCCCACAGGTTCAGGTATGGGTGCAGCGATCGCGACGGTTCAGATGCAGACGGCGAGGTATACGT
Organism: Tillandsia leiboldiana; assembly: GCA_029204045.2. Classification (NCBI taxonomy): domain Eukaryota; kingdom Viridiplantae; phylum Streptophyta; class Magnoliopsida; order Poales; family Bromeliaceae; genus Tillandsia; species Tillandsia leiboldiana. Next base: position 17,049,223 of record CM055061.1, read on the forward strand.
CAGGGGCAAGAGCTCAGCAGCATAGAGACCTAGAGGGTCTAGCAGAGGTACCTTTCTTTTATGTTCGAGTGAACCATGTATTGTGAGGAAGAGCATTGTAATATTATGTAATTGTAAGTTGAGAGATGTAAATGTAATAAAGTTTATTATGGTTCATTCTTATCATGCTTTCATATCGGCTTAAACTATTTGTTTATTGAATGAAAGTTTTAAATTAGTAGTGATCTTACTCTGATATTATATCTCATCATAAGCATTGTATTGATTCGAGATGGATGTTACCGTTCCTTTCGGGTAGTGTGAGGTCGTGCCCGATTGGCGGGTCTGTTGGCGTGCCCGAACCGTACAAATTGTCGGTCCCGGGTCGTGACAACGGTGGTCCCGGGCCGTCGAGTATCTTCCAGTCATGTTGTTGGGAACCGTTTGGGTTGACGGTGGGTCCCGGGTCATGGAGTGTCGTCTGACTAGTTTTGTTGGCCCTGAGTTATGGGTCGGTCCCGGCTGTGGAGTATCTCCAGCCAGTGTGTTTTGTGCACGAGTGGTTGAGTTCGTTGGTCTCGAGATTCGTGAGAGCTGATTAGCGAGTGTCGAGAGTACTCCTGACCTTCGTACGATATGTTGAGGACCCTGAGTTTACCGTCTCAGTCTGAGAGAGGAGAGCGTGGATTTCGACTAGAGCCTGCATGTGCACTGTTCTATACTCTATGCCGCGCCATTTTTTCTCAGTTGGGGTA
>CM055061.1:17050056-17104270 GCA_029204045.2 Tillandsia leiboldiana
GGGGGTTTTTGAGTCTATCAAAAGCGGAAAACAATGCGTGTATTATTTTTTTTTTCTTAACAAAGTAACTTAAACCTCATCCCGGTGCGTTCCAGACCGCCACATACACAAATTCTCTTGCCCACGGACAGAGTCTCCTTGTATATGCACGGCTGTTTGAGGTAAAAAAAAAAATTTATATAGAAAAAAAAGGGGGAAAGATTATGGTTGGTCCGTAATATTGATTTGTTGTATAAGCCCCGTTATAAGCCCAAAAAACTTTTAACAGATTAATACTTTTGGGTCCAAAAAATTTTAATAGACCATTTGTGAACACAACCTATAGTCTCATCAAAGGCCGCCGATTTTTTTTTTTAGTCACCAAAATCAGTCGGATTCTATTTTTTTTATGCCACGGGCATTATTTATAGTCAACCTCTTGTTTCAAGATTCAATTTCAAAAAATTATGTTCAACTTGATTTTGAAATTTGAATTTTTGAATTTCAAATTTTTAACGAAAATGTCAAAATATCTCTCAATGCCACCTATACTCAAATTTGATTTATCCTTTCAAAGTCACACTTACCCAAATTTAAACTTTGAATCCAACCGAAATTCCTCATGCGTCAATTATCTCAAACTCACTTGTCACATCTTCAACCACATCTTAAAATATCTTTCAGCTGACTTATCCAAACTTAACCTTATCTTGTTTTGAACTGTGAATCCAAACAAATTCCCTCGTTCGTTAAGTTCAATCTCTGAATTAAAATTTAAAATTTAAATACTGCCATACTTCCTCAAATTAAACATAACATATTCATTTTGAATTTAAATACAACCATACTTTCTCGAATTTGAACATAACGTTCAATTTGAAATTTAAACACATATTGAAATTTGAATATTTAAAATTCGAACATATTGAAATTTGAAATTTGAAATTTAAATTTGGACATACAACCATACTCCCTCAACATATTGAAATTTGAACTAAACCATTCAATTTGAAATTTGAACATATTCAATTTTAAGATTTGAATTTTAAAATTTAAACATGTCATTTCAATTTTGGAAATTTAAATCTGAAATTTGAAATTTAAAATTAAAATTGATGAATATATAACTTCCTCAATTTGAACCCCTCTCTTCCTCGACGAAACCACATTCCCACGACTTTTCTCAACAAAACCCACATTCCCACGTACGTTCCTCAACCAACCCGCACATTCTCGCCAACCCTTTAACAAATCTCTTACAACCCCCACGCGATATTTCTTACCACTCCCCACTATAAATAGAGGTATATTTTTCTTAGCCTGGTCTGAAAAACCAACCTCCCATATTCCACCACAAAAATATAACCTCCCATATTCCACCACAAAAAATAGAACCTCAGATATCCACCACAAAAAAATATAACCTCGATATTCACCACAAAAAAATAACCTCCTATATCCCACCGCAAAAAAAAATCAACCTCTCATATTCATTCAAAAACAAAAAAAAAAAAACACTCTACCAGACTCACTAAATATCTCTCATCGCAAAAAAAAGAAGCCTCCGATCGAATTCCTCGACTCCTCCGATCGACTTCCGACTCTCCGATCGACTCCTCAGCAACTCCGAGCGACGTCCTCAACTCCTCCGATCGACTTCCTCGCCCTTTTTTTTTTTTTTACGTATTTCTCAGGTTCAAAGAAAGAAAAAAAAAAAAAAAAGAGAAAAGAATTTCTTTAAGCCGGTTCGGGACCTCTTCGGACGCCCCTTACTTCAGGTTCAAAAGAAAGAAGAAAAAAAAAGAAAAGAAAAGAAATTTCTTTTAAGCGGTTCGGGACCTCTTCGGACGCCCTTACTTCAGGGTTCAAAAGAAAGAAAAAAAAAAAAAAAGAAAAGAAAAGAAATTTCTTTAAAGCCGTGGTTCGGGACCTCTTCGGACGCCCCTTACTTCAGGTTCAAAAGAAAGAAAGGAAAAAAAAAAAAAAAGAAAAGAAAAGAAATTTCTTTTAAAGCGGTTCGGGACCTCTTCGGACGCCCCTTACTTCAGGTTCAAAAAAAAAGAAAAGGAAAAAAAAAGAAAAGAAAATAAATTTCTTTAAAGCCGGTTCGGGACCTCTTCGGACGCCCTTACTTCAGGTTCAAAAGAAAGGAAAGAAAAAAAAAAGAAAGAAAATAAATTTCTTTAAAGCGGTTCGGGACCTCTTCGGACGCCCCTTACTTCAGGTTCAAAAGAAAGAAAAGAAAAAAAAATAATAAATAAATAAATTTCTTTAAAGCCGGTTCGGAACCTCTTCGGACGCCCTTACTTCAGGTTCAACAGAAGAAAAGAAAAAAAAAAAGAAAAAAAATAAATTCTTTAAAGCCGGTTCGGGACCTCTTTGGACGCCCCTTACCTTAGACTAAAAGAAAAAAAAAATGAAAAAGGAACTCCTTCGGATCCCAAATAATTTCTTCCTCGGATCCCAAATAATTTCAAAATAATTTCAAAAGGGAATTTCTTAGTACCCACATCAAAATAAAATAACGATATCCTCCGTATCCCAAGATAAAATAAGGGATTTCTGCGATGGACCCCAAATCAAACAAAAATATTGAAATAAATGAGGATTTCTTTGAATCCAGACAAAAATTCAAATGAGTTCTAATCAACTTGGAGCTAAGTCCGATTCAAAAGAGACTAATAAATGAATTCACGGGCCTCAAATCTACCCATATGAAATAGGCTCAGTCTACATGCGGGTCCTAAATCAGTCCAGATATAATTAAGTCGAGTCCACAAATAAAACCCCAAAACCTATTCGATCCACAAATAAAACCCAAAACCCATTCAGTCCACAAATAAAATCCAAAACCCATTCAGTCCACAAATAAAATCCAAAACTCATTCAATCCCATCGCCTTAACACATATAATTAACGGCAAAATCATATTCAAACCGACTAGATTCTAAATCATATACTTAGAATTTAGTCAAATCAAATTTGATCGGACTCTAAACACATATACTTAGAGTTCATCAAATCAACTCAACTAATCCTGTACTTAGGGTTAGTCAACCTTTGACTCTAGCACATATAACTAGAGTAAGAAACATATCAAACTCGGCCAATCCTAATACATATAGGAGTTAGCCACCTCCTACTTTCGAGTAGCATCAAATCCGACCTACCTCAATACATATCCTGGGGTTTGGTCTCTCCACTTTGGAACATATGCCAAATATGGAATCAAATATAATTGGACTCTAATACATATACTTAGAGCCAATCGAACCCATTAAACTCTAACACATATATTAGAGTTTAATATCGACTAGTCCTCAACTCATATAACGGGATCAAGTCAATTTCAGATCCAGCTAAACCTAACACATATACTTAGGATTTGGTCAATCATTAGGATACGATTTATTCTATCCTCCCCGCGAAGGTCTCTTAATCGAAGGTGCCCCAATCACATGGGGGTAATTAACAATAGATGCTTGCGTCTATTGGAAGTCATGAATCCAATCACATACAAATATCCATCTGAATCACGAATACCATCCCACGGGAATCCCCCCAAGGTGAACCGCGCGGGATGCGTCATTCGAGATCGCAGACAAATGGCACGCCCGGTGGGACCTGACTTCTCTTCCATCTTTGAGACCTTTAATATATCAAAAAAAAAAAAAAAGCAAAAAAAAAAAAAAAAAAAAAAAAAAAAAGCAAAAAACAAAAAAAAAAAAAAAAAAATCAAAAAAAATAAAGAAAAAAAAAAAAACCAAAAAAAAAGAATAAAAAAAAGAAAAAAAAAAAAGAAAAAAAGAAAACAAAAAAAAAAGAAGAAAAAAAGCGGGAAGAAGGTGAATCCTAATACTTACTCAAGAAAAATAGCACCGACATATATGAACATAGGCTGCTTTACTGGGGGCATGATTACCTTTACTACCCTTTCCCAATAATACACAAAATATGGTCAATTTTTCGGCTGCAACATCGAAAAAATAATCTAATGGGGGTATACCCAATCCTCTTCACCAACCCGTAGGTGAATAGCTCACCTACTCACCTACCTCCAAAAGGATGGTGTTCAAAGGCAAGCTCACATTTTCGAAAAAAACCAGTCAAAAAAAATAATAATAATATATCTCAAAAAAAGAAAAAAAAAAAAGAGAAAAAAAAATATCTCAAAAAAAAAAAAAAAAGAAAAAAAAAAAAAAAAACCATTCCCGGCTTGTGGTATAACCCTATCAGGCAAAAATAGGATCCCCGCTGTGAGAATACACAATTCGAACTCACAGGCAAAAGTTAGGGGAAGGTATCGGGTGAAAATCCATGTGGGCGCCCGATTTGCCACCAAAAATATATTTTCCTTTCAAATAAACCCATATTTTTCAATAAACCCATATTTTCAAAAATAAACCAAAATAACCCATATTTTAAAAAAAAAAAAAAAAAAAAACTCAAAAATATTTTTCTTTCAAACATATTTTTGTCCACGACAGAATGCTAACTGATCTTTGTTACGGAATTTGAGTTGGCGTAGTTTCGTGAAAGTTTTCAAGTCCTGAAGATTGAAGGTGAAGAAAGTTGAATCTGTTAACTCAATCTCAAGAAAGAAGAATTCAAAAGGATCAGGTATGTTTAACTAAAGAATTTGTGTGATCGAATACTTCTTGTAGTGTAGAAAACACTTGGAAGAATCTTTCATTGCATAAAAATCAAAAACTGGACTTGGACATGTTCAGGATCCGGATCAGGCTGTTCGATCCGGATCCCGAAGGTGGTTCGTTCATAACATCGTCGCAATCCGGATCGTAGTCTCTTGATCCGGATCCCGAACGTTGAGTTTACCATCTACCTTGAACGATCCGGATCTTGCTTCGCATCCGGATCCCGACGTTGATGTTTGGTGAACTGTATGAACGATCCGGATCGTAGTTACATGATCCGGATCCCGAACCTTCGTTTTTCTGGAATTGGCTGTTTCGTTATGACGATCCGGATCTCAGTTATCTCGATCCGGATCGCCGTCCGTAAAATTCCAGAACTGGTTGGTTTTTGATTCTTATCTCCTTCCTAGGGTTTCTAACCTATAAATAGACCCCTATGTCTTTCTTTCTAGGGTCAATCCACATAGCCGTCATTTTCATATATCATCATATACGGCTATAGATCCACATATAGAGAAGAAAGGAAATCATTAGAGAATACTCTATGTTTCGTCATCTATATTGATTAGTTTGATTCTAGGTTTTCATACTCACATCCTGAGTTGAATCAAACTAATGATACTTAGATGGTATTTCCGATCTATCTTTGATCTAAGTATTCGGCGGATTCATCACCACCCAAAAACAACGATTACCCCAAAATCGGCGCGTGGATTCGCGTGTCCTTGTGGATTCAAGGTTCATTCGCTCTCGTGGATTCGGAGCGAGGCACGTTCGTGGATTCGAAGGGTGCTATTGGGGTGAAGACCGTGGATTCGGTTCGGACGTCGTGGATTCGACGTTGGACGCCGTGGATTCGGCGTTGGGCGCAGATCGTGGATTCGAGAAGCGTCTGGAGCGAGCGGAGAAGATCCTCTAGGAGCGTATGGAAAAGGTTGAGTCGTAAGTGTGTACGGTAAATCACCTTGTACGTGTTTTAATTCTAGTGGATTTTCTGCCGTGTTATCGGTCCCGTGGTTTTTTACTCCGGTGATGGAGTTTTCCACGTAAAAATCTTGCGAGTTATTTTCATTTCCGCATTGGGTTTTTATCGCAACGATTTTTGAGTGTTTATACGTTTACACCTATTCACCCCCCTCTAGGTGTTTCTTCCCCTATTTAGATCCGTATTATTACGACCCAACAAGTGGTATCAGAGCGGGAATAGGGTTGTGAACAATGGTTGAAGGTGGAAACATCAATCGACCCCCCTTTCTTTGATGGAACAAATATGCGTACTGGAAAGTACGGATGAAAGCCTTTTTATCTTCCATCGACGAAAGGGTGTGGCATTCAATTGAATCAGGATGGACTAATCCAACTGAACTTATCTCTGATGTTCACACCTTAAAACCTAGGTCGAAATGGACCAAGGAAGAGTTTGAGTTATCTTCTTACAATGGCAAGGGAATTAATGCTATTTTTAATGCCTTATCTCAAACTGAATTCTCTCGCGTCTCGGCATGTGAGACTGCGAAAGAAATCTGGGATGTTCTCCAGGTTACACATGAGGGAACTAACCTCGTGAAGATTCAGAAACTGCAGATGCTTACGAGCAAGTTTGACTCTATTTTGATGGCAGAAAATGAATCTTTCACGGACTACTATACACGATTGCAAGACATCGTAAACTCATGTGCTAATCTGGGAGAGAAGATTCCAGAATTTAAGATTGTAAGAAAAATCTTAAGAACTCTTCCTGAACGATTTCGCCCAAAGGTTACTGCCATTGAAACTATTAAACACCCGGACGAAATACGTGTAGAAGAATTAGTTGGTTCATTACAAACTTATGAAATGACTTTTAATACTAACAATTCTTCTGGAAAAGCATCCACTTCTAAGTCTTCAGGTTATGCGTTGAAAACAACTAAGGAAGAAGACGCGGATACATCCTCCTCGGACAATGACGAGAACCTTTCTATGGAGGAATTTGAGAAGCAGCTCGCTCTCTTGACAAGGAAATTTCGCCGCAACTTTCGAAGGGGTAATTCAAGCAAATCTCCATCCTTCAGAAAGTGGAACAAAGGCAAGGGTACTCCAAGTCACAAGTCAAGAAAGCAGGAGAACTTCTCAAAGGATAAGAAAAGTTCAGAAGGACAACTGCAATGCTTCAAATGTCGAGGCTACGGCCACATTGCAATGGAGTGTCCTAACAAGTATCCGGCAAAGAAGAAGGCGATGCAAGTCGTCACTTGGGATGACAACTCAACGTCAATGAGTCGTCTTCAAGTGATGAAGAAAAGAGCTCCACGGCATTCCACGCGTCCACATCTTCACCATTCATGTGCTTTATGGCAAGTACGTCTGAATCATTGTCCAACTCCACTGTTGAAAAGAATGCAATGGACAATGAATCGGATGATTCGGAAGGTGAAGAGTTTGCTCTAGCCTATCACAGATCTTTACAGGATTTAAAGAAACCGGCTAAGCAAAACAAGGGGTTGAGAGGGAGATTGCAGGATCTCGAAGAAGAAGTAAAAAGGGTAACTTCTCTCTCGACCGATCTTGAAGTGGAAAGGGATAGTTTGATAAAAGCAAATGTTTCCCTTCAAGAGTCCAATGAGCAGCTCGAGAAGAACTATATAGATATGGTGAACAAAGCAAACTACTTCTTGAAGCTCTATGGCGAGGGCCGACAGGAAAGACGGGAAATGACAGAGACCATTCTCCAACTCAAGGATGACTTACAGCAATTCTCTTTAGGAAGGAGTAAGTTGGATAAAACTCCTTGGTCTTGGTCAAACAAATCGGTTCGGCCTCGGGTACACTCAAACTGGAAACAGTCCAAGTTCGAGTGGGACAGTCTTTGTGCCTCAGTCGGTATCTCCTCCTCCGACATCGGAATTCAAGACAAACAACGACAACAAACCTACCTCATCCTCTTCGGAATCGTCAAGCTCAAAGGTATGTTTTCGTTGTAATTTTGCAGGGCACATCGAAAGAAATTGCAAGATTGAAGCTCAAAGAACAAATCAACCACATCTTGCAATTGCTACCAATAAGCTCACTTCCCGGAATTCAAGGAAGGATTTTTCAAAAGGAAAGAACATTGGTAGCACCTCAAACAAGACGATGACAAAAGAAAAAGATCAATCATACAAGACGTCGTCTTCAAGGAGAATCTCTCAACCTTTACCAACATACTCCAAAACTCAAAAGGTTTGGGTATGCAAAGGTGAAACCCCTCCCTGTCCTTAATCGTTCTACGATTAAATCTTGTATAGTTTGTGTAGATTATTTTCTTTTCTTCTTTTTCTTTTGGCCGACCCGTCAACCATCTTTGGGAGGTAAATGGTACATCTTTTTATTGGTTGATGATTTCTCTCGGTTTTCTTGGGTAGCATTTTTGAGAGAGAAAGCTGATACGTTTGACTCTTTTCATGAGATTTGCCATCGTATTATGATTGAAAAGAATGAAAAGATCATTCGTGTTAGAAGTGATAGGGGTGGAGAATTCATAAAATCAAAATTCATTGACTTTTGTACTTCAAATGGCATTAAACATGAATTCTCGGCACCCTATACACCTCAGCAGAATGGTGTTGTTGAGCGCAAAAACAGGGTTGTTCAAGAGATGGCGCGTGTGATGCTTCATAGCCGGAAATTACCGCTACATTTTTGGGCTGAAGCTGTGAACACCGCTGTCTATGTCATTAACAGAGTGTATTTGCGCCCAGGAACCTTGAATACACCATATGAGCTGTGGTTTAGTAGAAAACCGGATATCAAGTACTTTCGTATCTTCGGGAGTCGATGTTACATCTTACGTGACCGTGAAAATCTTGGAAAGTTCGACTCTCGAAGTGAAGAAGGGATCTTTTTGGGTTATTCTACGAATAGCAGAGCATATCGAGTATTTAACATTGAATCTAAGACGATCGTAGAATCTATAAATGTTAAAGTAGATGAAGCTTCTCATTTTGAATCTGAAAAATCTACCCTCGATATCTCTCTAGATGATGATTCTCCTGCTAGTGCATCTTCTCATAATAATACTTCCAATATTAATGATGCATCTAATGGTTCTTCTAGTTTATCTGATGTGCAGGAATCATCTCGTGTACCTCCGAGTACTCCGTTTCAACAAACGCTACGAATCTCCAAGGATCATCCGGAATCGAACATCATTGGAGATCCACAAGAAGGAGTTAGAACTCGAAGGCAGTTGGTTTGCGGATTTGCTTGCTACGTATCTTTAATCGAACCAAAGACAATAGATGAAGCTCTTCAGGATGACTACTGGATTAAAGCAATGCAGGAAGAGCTCCATCAATTTGAGCGAAACAAAGTCTGGGAATTAACGAAGCCTCCAAAGCAACATAATGTGATAGGTACCAAATGGATCTTCAAGAACAAGAAAGATGAAGATGGTACTATCATCAGGAACAAGGCACGACTAGTTGCTCAAGGCTACTCTCAAGTAGAAGGTATAGACTTTGACGAAACTTTCGCCCCTGTAGCTAGACTCGAGTCCATTCGTATATTGTTTGCTATTGCTTGTCATTTTAAAATCAAATTATTTCAAATGGACGTCAAGAGCGCATTTCTAAATGGGTTTTTAAATGAGGAAGTTTATGTAGCTCAACCGAAAGGTTTTGTAGATCATAAACAACCTAACCATGTTTTTCGTTTGAAAAAGGCTCTTTACGGTCTGAAACAAGCACCGCGAGCATGGTACGAAAGGTTAACAAAGCACCTTTTGGAGAAGGGCTATACTCGAGGGGGAGCTGACAGGACTCTCTTTGTGAAGCATTATCAAAATAATTTCATTGTAGCACAAATCTATGTCGATGACATTGTATTTGGTGCAACAAAAGATAATGATGCTTCTAAATTCGCGGAGACCATGGAAAGCGAATTTGAGATGTCCATGATGGGCGAACTGTCTTATTTCCTTGGATTGCAAATTAAACAAAATGATGAAGGTATTCACTTGAGTCAATCCAAGTATGCACTGGAGTTGGTCAAAAAGTTTGATCTAGAAAATTGTAAAGTTTTTCCAACTCCAATGGGAACTAGCCACAAGGGACTTGGAAGTGAATCACATAGTGAGAATGTAGACGAGAAACTGTATAGAAGTATGATTGGAAGTCTACTTTACCTCACGGCTAGTCGCCCGGATATATCCTTTAGTGTTGGGATTTGCGCGAGATATCAATCAGCACCAAAGGAGGTTCACCTGAAAGCGGTGAAACGGATCATCCGGTATATCAAAGGATCAATTAATTTCGGAATTTGGTATCCTATGGGAACAAGTTTGGATATTGTTGGATACTCAGATGCCGATTGGGCAGGATCAGTGGATGATCGGAAAAGCACGAGTGGTGCATGCTTCTATCTTGGCCATTGCCTTGTTGCATGGCACAGTAAAAAGCAGAATTGCATAGCACTCTCGACTGCCGAAGCGGAATACATTTCAGCTGGAAGTTGCTCAACTCAACTCATTTGGATGAAAAGCGTATTGAGTGACTTCCGCATTTCAGCATCTTCGGTAACAATTCTTTGTGACAACACAAGTGCAATTAACATTTCTAAAAACCCTGTGTTGCACTCTAGAACAAAACATATTGAACTTAGATATCATTTTCTTAGAGAGCTAGTTGAATCAAATACTCTTCAACTTTCATATATTTCAACTGAGGATCAATTAGCTGACATTTTAACAAAACCTTTGGATCAAAAACGTTTTATTCATTTACGAAAAGCAATTGGGATGCTTTCCTTGAAATAATCTTCTTTTTAAAATCTTTGCTTAGGATAGGTTTTGTATTTGTTTTTGTTTTGTTCTTTATCTATGTTTGTACATAGGACATTAATTGAGCATAGATCATAATTGACTTTAATTGCATCTGTTCATACATTTAGAAATTTATTATGCTTTTGCCATCATAATATTTCACTGTTGCAATGATCATTTATGTTAATTAAATCATCTTCTAAAGTGATCAAAGTCAATTTCTCTCTCTCTATGATCTCTTGGTATAGTCATTATCTTATTTGACTGTTTAGTCGAGTATGAAATCGAGATCAATTTTTGGTTGAATACTTTATATCTTAAATAATTGATAGCCAATTGAGGGGGAGTCAAAGATAATGTAAAATGGTCAAAAGATGTGGAAAGAGTTACATCCCAATGAGGAGTGTGAAAACTACCACCACATGGAGGAAAGAGCTACCACCTCGGTCGTCCGAGTATTGTGTGCAGCTACCACATGTATACCAAGCATGGTTGTTCAAATTTTTGATTAAGTAAAATGCATGTTGAAATACTTGACTCTGTCAAATTTCAAGGTTGGTATAAGGTGGGATTTTAAAGAAAGATGCTCAAAGAGCCACTCTCTTCAACAGATTGTCTAGAAATATTATCTACCATATTTGGGATTTCAAACATCTATTGATCTTTGTATTTCATTTTCTTTACTGAATTGATGATTTGATAAAGGCATTACTCATAAGATCAAGTTAGATGTGATTGAAGGTGTTCAACTTTAAGGGATTTAATTTTTGTAAATTTTCGTTTCATTTTTGGATATTATTGATAGATTTGGCATAATCTAATTCTTGTTGTATGAAACGATGATTTTTGTTTAAAGTTGATACACATTTGTGCTTATAATCTTTTTCTGGATCTTCCTGAATTTCTCTGAAATTTTCTAAAGAAAAAGTTGGGGCCGATCCGGATCGGGGTAGATGATCCGGATCCCGAACGCAGGAATTCTTCTGCGGGCTGACGATCCGGATTGTATCTGCCGATCCGGATCCCGAACGCAGTTTCTCACTGCGGGTAGCCGATCCGGATCGCAGTCATGAACTGATCCGGATCGCGGCTAGGTTTTATAAGGAACGAAAGGGGTTTTTGATTTCTTTACTCCAATCTTTTGTTCCGAAGTTTCCAGAGCGCTTCTCTCTAGATTTCATCCTCCTTGGAAGCTTTCTAACTCAAGTTCTTCTGTTCCAAGTAAATTTTATTGATCAAAATCTCGGTTTTTCACCGTTTTTCTCTTTTCCTCCTCAAACGTACGAAATTCTTGGATCGATTTTGTTTGTGGATGGTTTTTGATCAAATTTCTTTTGAAATAAGAATTCTGGGTTGTTTAGTTTTGATTATATGCTAGGTTTTCTCCTGATTAACGGATTTTTAGGCTTCGATTTCTAAAATTTCGGTTTTAGGGCATATAATGAGGATTTTTGAAATTCATGCAATTGATCTATTTTTAAAAGTCCTTTTGCAAAACTAATTTGATTCTTAGTCTCTCTACATGATTATGATTGTTTGGGTACATTTTTTTTCAATTTTTGAAAACTAAGAATTTTTGTGTTCTTGAGTTGGTTTTCACAGGACACCTGCTTAACTCAAGCACTTTGATCAATGGCACTTAATTCAATGTGTTTCTCTTGGTTAATCCTTCTCCTGGTCTCAATGGTACACACTCGTCCTACAAATAAACTAAAGAGAGCCAAGAACCTCCAACAAAAAGGTGAATTTGTCGAGGTCAGTGACACAGAGGTAGATTGTCATGAGATTGACTGGGCGGCATTGACGGATGATGATGACTCAATGTATGAACAAGAACCGTCTGATGGTTCAAGGAGAAAGGCGTCTGTTAAATCAAAAGAAAAGGCAACTAAGGTACCAGGAAAAGCATCAGTGGTAGCACCAACCATCTCCTTGAAAAGAAAGAGAATATCTAGACGCCGTGGGCTACGACAGGACAATAATGTTGACACGCCGATAGCTTCTGACTCCCCACATCGCTTGGAAGAAGTATTCGTTAACACTGATCGTCTTCGAGCCTTTGCACATCGCGAATGCATTGGTGAAAGGCATGTTAACATTGAGGCTCTGCAAGGTCACTCCCCTGGTTTTGGTCTTCTGATTGAACAAGCCAACCTTATTCAAGTATGTCGTTTCCCAGAAACTCTTGGCTACTGTTTGCATCTTGTGAGGACCTTCTATACTAATGCACGGCATCTTCGAGAGTCTGAGAACGGTCCTATGGAGTTCTACACGAATATCCAAGGCACAAGGTTTAAGATTACTCCAGAATTGATTGGCGAGGTTTTGGGAATGGAAGCCAGCAAGAAAGGAGTTCACTACTTGAAGGGGGTAAATTTGACAAACACATTATGGCAAAAAGTTATAGAGGGAATTTGTCTCGAGGGAACACAATCAACCGAAAAATCTGTTCGGTCTAAAGAACTTCGTCTTGAATATCGCTTCTTAAACTTCATCACATGTTACAATATACTTCCAATATGCAGACAAAGGTTGTGAGATGGGACCGGTTGTTGTTTTTGTATCTTATAGGACATCCATCAGAGGCAACGGCATTGAATATCAACATTCCGTACATTATCTGGAATAGAATGGCGCGATATGTTGAGCATCCTCATCCCACTGAGAGAATTCCATTTCCCTTGATTATAATGAGGATTTTAAAGAAATTTCAGGTTGACATTACTTCAACAACTTATCATCAATGTCTGAGCATGATAGATGAGTCTACCATTGTCAAATCCCTCCATAAGTTGCCGCATGTCACTCCAGTTCCTGCATCTGGAACGAAGCACAGTACAAACACTAACGCATCACCATCTCGACAAGCACCCAGCACAGATGATGAAGCATCAATAACGTCGATTATCAAGGAACAACAGCGACTATCTGTTAAGCAAGAACAAATTTTGAAGGAACAACAAAGAATTACCAATGAGCTTGAGATTACCACGGCAGCTCACATTACAATAACGAAGAAGATCAATTCAATGGACAAACGGATGCGAAAGATACTCTCTAAGATGGGTTGCACAAGCTCTGAAGACTCAGATTCTGACATCTGATTACTTTTGACTCATTTCTTTTTCTTTTTGTGCAGGATTTTGATTTTAGGATTTAGTCTTATACTTACTTTTAGCTTAGTTCTCAGGTTTTACGTTTTATTGGAACTTTTTCACTCTCCTAACATTTCGTAGTCTTAACTACATTTTGGCTTTGTTTTGTGACAAAAGGGGGGAGAGAGTTGTTGAGAACTTTGAACAATGATGATGATGTGAATGAACATCAAGGTAAGGGAACTTGAACAATTGATTGTGAAAATCTTGATGATGAAGATTTTGTATACATCAAGGTAAGTATGATCTCAACTTCAACTTTTGGTTTTTATCTTGTGATTTGTTGCATGTCTCGACTAACTATTTGCTAACTTTTTGGGCATGTAATATAACTAACAAGTTGATGTTCACTAACAAGTTTGTGACACTTGGTTTTTGATTGCATAGAAGATATGTTGGTTCTTAACTCTGATCAATTACATATCTATATATATATTAGTTTGTCACAAACATGTTCATGACATTTGGTATTTACGTGCAAAGAAGATATGTTGGTATTTTTTTAACTATGATCAGTTTACATATCTGAATATAAATGTCATGGTAAGTATAAATGAGTTTAAACTTCATCTCTGTTTGTGGTTTTTGAATAATACAAAATTCTTGAGGTATCTAACGATTTCTTTTGTCAAGAATGATTTCTTTTTGCAGAGAGTACAGATGTCTAAGTCTAGAGTCTGTTTTAGGAGTTTAACTCATGTATTGTATTTTGGATCTCCATTGTAAATTTTTGTTGTATGGTGATAGCAACAAAAATATCTTTTTGAATTTTCTTTAGTGGATCTGTGTTTTGTCACGAAACCGCCAAAGGGGGAGATTGTTACGGAATTTGAGTTGGCGTAGTTTCGTGAAAGTTTCAAGTCCTGAAGATTGAAGGTGAAGAAAGTTGAATCTTTTAACTCAATCTCAAGAAAGAAGAATTAAAAAGGATCAGGTATGTTTAACTAAAGAATTTGTGTGATCCGAATACTTCTTGTAGTGTAGAAACACTTGGAAGAATCTTTCATTGCATAAAAATCAAAAACTGGACTTGGGACATGTTCAGGATCCGGATCAGGCTGTTCGATCCGGATCCCGAAGGTGGTTCGTTCATACATCGTCGCAATCCGGATCGTAGTCTCTTGATCCGGATCCCGAACGTTGAGTTTACCATCTACCTTGAACGATCCGGATCTTGCTTCGCAATCCGGATCCCGAACGTTGATGTTTGGTGAACTGTATGAACGATCCGGATCGTAGTTACATGATCCGGATCCCGAACCTTCGTTTTTCTGGAATTGGCTGTTTCGTTATGACGATCCGGATCTCAGTTATCTCGATCCGGATCGCCGTCCGTAAAATTCCAGAAATGGTTGGTTTTTGATTCTTATCTCCTTCCTAGGGTTTCTAACCTATAAATAGACCCTATGTCTTTCTTTCTAGGGTCAATCCACATAGCCGTCATTTTCATATATCATCATATACGGCTATAGATCCACATATAGAGAAGAAAGGAAATCATTAGAGAATACTCTATGTTTCTTCATCTATATTGATTAGTTTGATTCTAGGTTTTCATACTCACATCCTGAGTTGAATCAAACTAATGAATACTTAGATGGTATTTCCGATCTATCTTTGATCTAAGTATTCGGCGGATCATCACCACCCAAAAACAACGATTACCCCAAAATCGGCGCGTGGATTCGCGTGTCCTTGTGGATTCAAGGTTCATTCGCTCTCGTGGATTCGGAGCGAGGCACGTTCGTGGATTCGAAGGGTGCTATTGGGTGAAGACCGTTGGATTCGGTCGGACGTCGTGGATTCGACGTTGGACGCCGTGGATTCGGCGTTGGGCGCAGATCGTGGATTCGAGAAGCGTCTGGAGCGAGCGGAGAAGATCCTCTAGGAGCGTATGGAAAAGGTTGAGTCGTAAGTGTGTACGGTAAATCACCTTGTACGTGTTTTAATTCTAGTGGATTTCTGCCGTGTTATCGGTCCCGTGGTTTTTTACTCCGGTGATGGAGTTTTCCACGTAAAAATCTTGCGAGTTATTTTCATTTCCGCATTGGGTTTTTATCGCAACGATTTTTGAGTGTTTATACGTTTACACCTATTCACCCCCCTCTAGGTGTTTCTTCCCCTATTTAGATCCGTATTATATACGACCCAACAATCTTAGGGTCGGTTATGTACCGCAATTTTGTTTGCTCATCGATACAAAATACACTCGTATTTTTCAATACCAAAAAAAAAAAAAATAAAAAAATAAAATCTCAAAAAAAAAAAAGAAAAAAAATATCAAAAAAAAAAGAAAAAACAAAAAAAAATAGAAAGAAAAATAATAATAAAAAAAATAAAATAAAAAAACGAAAAAAAAAAATCTCAAAAAAAAAAAAAAAAAATTCCAAAAAAAAAATGAAAAAAAAAAATGAAAAAATCCTAGCTGTGGTATAACCCCACAGGCAAAAATGGGATCCCCGCTGTGAGAATACACAATTCGAACTCACAGGCAAAAGTTAGGGGAAGGCATCGGGTGAAAACCCATATGGGCGCCCGATTGCCACTAAAAACATATTTTTCTTTCAAAACAAATCCATATTTTTCAATAAACCCATATTTTTCAAAATAAACCCATTTTTGTCTACGAAGAAATTCTAACTCACCTTAGGGTAAGTTATACGCAACAATTTCAATTGCTTCCCGAGATAAAATAAACTCATATATTTCAATACAAAAAAAAAAAATAAATAAATAAAAAAAAATAAAATGCCCCCAAATTATAAGCCAGTTCAACCTAAATCGAATTTAGGTGGAATCATATGAACTGGACCATGCACCAGCTCCACCCCAAATCAAAGTCAAAGGGTTTTGAGCCAAACCGCAAAGAGGGTAGCTCAAACCAAACTCTCGAAGGCGTCTTAAATCAAATCCAAACCAAATGCAATGGAGTTTCAAGTTCAAACGGATCTCGAAGGGTCCAAGTTGAGCCGAATTATAAAGGCCCGACCGAAATGGAATTCAAAGGGTCTCGAACTAAGTCATAAGGGTTCGACCTAAACCATGTCTCAAAGGGTTCTGAGCCAAAGTATAACGGTTCAACTCAAATCAAATTCAAAAGGGACAAATCAAGTGAAATCCTAAACCGGCTCAGCCCAAATCAAATACAAAATGTTCAAACCAATTCAATTTGAACCCAACCTGAACAAATGCTCAAATCGAACTTCAGGGATGATCCAAATCAAGCAAGCCAGCCCCACCCGAACTGAAACAAATCAAGAGTTCAAACCGAGCTGCTGAGTCAACTTAATCGACTCACAAACCCAAATCCAAAACGACCGAAAGGTCATTAAACTAAACCTAATTTCAAACGACCGAAAAGTCATTAAACTAAACCTAATTTCAAACGACCGAAAAGTCATTAAACTAAACCCAAATTCAAACGACCGAAAAGTCATTAAACTAAACCCAAATTCAAACGACCGAAAAGTCATTAAACTAAACCCAAATCCAAACGACCGAAAAGTCATTAAACTAAACCCAAATCCAAACGACCGAAAAGTCATTAAACTAAACCCAATTTCAAACGACCGAAAAGTCATTAAACTAAACCCAATTTCAAAAGACCGAAAAGTCATTAAACTAAACCCAATTCCAAAAGACCGAAAAGTCATTAAACTAAACCCAATTCCAAATGACCGAAAAGTCATTAAACTAAACCCAATTCCAAACGACCGAAAAGTCATTAAACTAAACCCAATTCAAAACGACCGAAAAGTCATTAAACTAAACCAAATTCCAAACGACCGAAAAGTCATTAAACTAAACCCAAATCCAAACGACCGAAAAGTCATTAAACTAAACCCAATTTCAAACGACCGAAAAGTCATTAAACTAAACCCAAATCCAAAAGACCGAAAAGTCATTAAACTAAACCCAATTTCAAACGACCGAAAAGTCATTAAACTAAACCCAAATCCAAACGACCGAAAAGTCATTAAACTAAACCTAATTTCAAACGACCGAAAAGTCATTAAACTAAACCTAATTTCAAACGACCGAAAAGTCATTAAACTAAACCTAATTTCAAACGACCGAAAAGTCATTAAACTAAACCCAAATCCAAACGACCGAAAAGTCATTAAACTAAACCTAATTTCAAACGACCGAAAAGTCATTAAACTAAACCTAATTTCAAACGACCGAAAAGTCATTAAACTAAACCCAAATCCAAAAGACCGAAAAGTCATTAAACTAAACCTAAATCCAAAAGACCGAAAAGTCATTAAACTAAACCCAATTTCAAACGACCGAAAAGTCATTAAACTAAACCCAATTTCAAACGACCGAAAAGTCATTAAACTAAACCTAAATCCAAAAGACCGAAAAGTCATTAAACTAAACCCAATTTCAAACGACCGAAAGTCATTAAACTAAACCCAATTTCAAACGACCGAAAAGTCATTAAACTAAACCCAAATCCAAACGACCGAAAAGTCATTAAACTAAACCTAATTTCAAACGACCGAAAAGTCATTAAACTAAACCTAATTTCAAACGACCGAAAAGTCATTAAACTAAACCTAATTTCAAACGACCGAAAAGTCATTAAACTAAACCCAAATCCAAACGACCGAAAAGTCATTAAACTAAACCTAATTTCAAACGACCGAAGAGTCATTAAACTAAACCTAATTTCAAACGACCGAAAAGTCATTAAACTAAACCCAAATCCAAAAGACCGAAAAGTCATTAAACTAAACCTAAATCCAAAAGAACGAAAAGTCATTAAACTAAACCCAATTTCAAACGACCGAAAAGTCATTAAACTAAACCCAATTTCAAACGACCGAAAAGTCATTAAACTAAACCTAAATCCAAACGACCGAAAAGTCATTAAACTAAACCCAAATCCAAACGACCGAAAAGTCATTAAACTAAACCTAATTTCAAACGACCGAAAAGTCATTAAACTAAACCTAATTTCAAACGACCGAAAGTCATTAAACTAAACCCAAATCCAAAAGACCGAAAAGTCATTAAACTAAACCTAAATCCAAAAGACCGAAAAGTCATTAAACTAAACCTAATTTCAAACGACCGAAAAGTCATTAAACTAAACCCAATTTCAAACGACCGAAAAGTCATTAAACTAAACCTATATCCAAAAGACCGAAAGTCATTAAACTAAACCCAATTTCAAACGACCGAAAAGTCATTAAACTAAACCCAAATCCAAACGACCGAAAAGTCATTAAACTAAACCTAATTTCAAACGACCGAAAAGTCATTAAACTAAACCTAATTTCAAACGACCGAAAAGTCATTAAACTAAACCTAATTTCAAACGACCGAAAAGTCATTAAACTAAACCCAAATCCAAACGACCGAAAAGTCATTAAACTAAACCTAATTTCAAACGACCGAAGAGTCATTAAACTAAACCTAATTTCAAACGACCGAAAAGTCATTAAACTAAACCCAAATC
Source organism: Tillandsia leiboldiana (assembly GCA_029204045.2). Lineage (NCBI taxonomy): Eukaryota > Viridiplantae > Streptophyta > Magnoliopsida > Poales > Bromeliaceae > Tillandsia > Tillandsia leiboldiana. The sequence continues at coordinate 17,069,092 of CM055061.1, forward strand.
CAAAAGACCGAAAAGTCATTAAACTAAACCTAAATCCAAAAGACCGAAAAGTCATTAAACTAAATCCAATTTCAAACGACCGAAAAGTCATTAAACTAAACCCAATTTCAAACGACCGAAAAGTCATTAAACTAAACCTAAATCCAAAAGACCGAAAAGTCATTAAACTAAACCCAATTTCAAACGACCGAAAAGTCATTAAACTAAACCCAATTTCAAACGACCGAAAAGTCATTAAACTAAACCCAATTCCAAACGACCGAAAAGTCATTAAACTAAACCCAAGTTCAAACGACCGAAAAGTCATTAAACTAAACCTAATTTCAAACGACCGAAAATGATTAAACCAAACCCAATTTCAAACGACCGCCATGTCACTAAACTGAGCAAACTCATACCCATATCGACCGCCATGTCAATAAACTGAGCGACCTATACCCATATCGACCGACATGTCACTAAACTGAGCAACCCATATTCAAATCGACCGCCATGTCACAAAACTGAGCAACTCATATTTATATCGACCGCCAAGTCACTAAACTGAGCAACCCATATCCATACCGACCGCCATGTCAATAACTGAGCAACCCATATCCATACCGACCGCCATGTCACTAAACTGAGCAACCCATATTCAAATCGACCGCCATGTCACTAAACTGAGCAACTCATATTTATATCGACCGCCATGTCACTAAACTGAGCAGCCCATATTCAAATCGACCGCCATGTCACTAAACTGAGCAACCCATATTCATATCGACCGCCATGTCACTAAACTGAGCAAGCTATACCCATATCGACCGCCATGTCACTAAACTGAGCAACCTATACCCATATCGACTGCCATGTTACTAAACTGAGCGACCCATATTCATATCGACCGCCATGTCATTAAACTGAGCGAGCCATATTCAATTGACCGCCTTGTCATTAAACTGAGAAATCAAATTGAATGCGTACGAAAAAAAAATAAAAAAAAAAATATTTGGAAAAAAAATGAAGAGAGAAAAGCAATTGAACGTGCATCTTTTCACCGTACTCATACCTCGTACAACGAAAAGATGGGGGCATTTGTTTGAGGTAAAAAAAAAAAATTATATAGAAAAAAAAGGGGGAAAGATTATGGTTGGTCCGTAATATTGATTTGTCTGTATAAGCCCCGTATAAGCCCAAAACTTTTAACATATTAATAATTTGGGTCCAAAAAATTTTAATAGACCATTTGTGAACACAACCATATAGGTCTCATCAAAGTCCGCCGATTTTTTTTTTAGTCACCAAAATCAGTCGGATTCTATTTTTTTTCTGCCACGCTGGCCTTATATTATAGTCAACCTCTTGTTTAAAGATTCAATTTCAAAAATTATGTTCAAATTGAATTTTGAAATTTGAAATTTTGAATTTCAAATTTTTAACGAAATGTCAAAATATCTCTCAAATGCCACCTATACTCAAATTTGAATTTATCTTTCAAACGTCACCTTTACCCAAATTTAAACTTTGAATCCAACCGAAATTCCTCATGCGTCAATTATCTCAAACTCACTTGTCCACATCTTCAACCACATCTTAAAATATCTTTCAGATGGCTTATCCAAACTTACCTATATCTTGTTTTGAACTTTTGAATCCAAACAAATTCCCTCGTTCGTTAACCGTCCAATCTTGAAATTTAAAATTTAAAATTTAAATACTGCCATACTTCCTCAAATTTAAACATAACATATTCAATTTTGAAATTTAAATACAACCATACTTTCTCGAATTTGAACATAACCGTTCAATTTTGAAATTTAAACACATATTGAAATTTGAATATTTTAAAATTCGAACATATTGAAATTTGAAATTTGAAATTTAAAATTTGGACATAACCATACTCCCTCAACATATTGAAATTTAAACATAACCATTCAATTTTGAAATTTGAACATATTCAATTTTAAGATTTGAATTTTAAAATTTAAACATGTCATTTCAATTTTGGAAATTTAAATCTGAAATTTGAAATTTAAAATTTAAAATTTGAATATAATAACTTCCTCAAATTTGAACCCCTCTCTTCCTCGACGAAACCACATTCCCACGTACTTTTCTCAACAAACCCACATTCCCACGTACGTTCCTCAACAAACCCGCACATTCTCGCCAACCCTTTAACAAATCTTAACAAACCCCACGCGATATTTCTCTACCACTCCCCACTATAAATAGAGGTATATTTTTCTTTAGCCTGGTCTGAAAAACCAACCTCCCATATTCCACCACAAAAAAATATAACCTCCCATATTCCACCACAAAAAATAGAACCTCAGATATTCCACCACAAAAAAATATAACCTCCGATATTCCACCACAAAAAATATAACCTCCCATATCCCACCGCAAAAAAAAATCAACCTCCCATATTCCACCACAAAAAAAAAAACACTCCTACCAGACTCCACTAAATATCTCTCATCGCAAAAAAAAAGAAGCCTCCGATCGAATTCCTCGACTCCTCCGATCGACTTCCGACTCCTCCGATCGACTTCCTCAGCAACTCCGAGCGACTTCCTCAACTCCTCCGATCGACTTCCTCGCCCTTTTATTTTTTTTACGTATTTCTCAGGTTCAAAAGAAAGAAAAAAAAAAAAAAAAAAAGAAATTTCTTTAAAGCCGGTTCGGGACCTCTTCGGACGCCCCTTACTTCAGGTTCAAAAGAAAGAAAGAAAAAAAAAGAAAAGAAAATAAATTTCTTTAAAGCCGGTTCGGGACCTCTTCGGACGCCCCTTACTTCAGGTTCAAAGAAAGAAAGAAAAAAAAGAAAAGAAAAGAAATTTCTTTAAAGCCGGTTCGGGACCTCTTCGGACGCCCCTTACTTCAGGTTCAAAAGAAAAGAAAGGAAAAAAAAAGAAAAGAAAAGAAATTTCTTTAAAGCCGGTTCGGGACCTCTTTCGGACGCCCCTTACTTCAGGTTCAAAAAAAAAGAAAAGGAAAAAAAAGAAAAGAAAAATAAATTTCTTTAAAGCCGGTTCGGGACCTCTTCGGACGCCCCTTACTTCAGGTTCAAAAGAAAGTAAAGAAAAAAAAAGAAAAGAAAATAAATTTCTTTAAAGCCGGTTCGGGACCTCTTCGGACGCCCCTTACTTCAGGTTCAAAAGAAAGAAAAGAAAAAAAAATAATAAATAAATAAATTTCTTTAAAGTCGGTTCGGGACCTCTTCGGACGCCCCTTACTTCAGGTTCAAAAGAAAGAAAAGAAAAAAAAAGAAAAAAATAAATTTCTTTAAAGCCGGTTCGGGACCTCTTTGGACGCCCCTTACCTTAGACTCAAAGAAAAAAAAAATGAAAAAGGAACTCCTTCGGATCCCAAATAATTTCTTCCTCGGATCCCAAATAATTTCAAAATAATTTCAAAAAGGGAATTTCTTAGTACCCCACATCAAAATAAAATAACGATATTCCTCCGTATCCCAAGATAAAATAAGGGATTTTCTGCGAACCCCAAATCAAACAAAAATATTGAAATAAATGAGGATTTCTTTGAATCCAGACAAAATTCAAATGAGTTCTAATCAACTTGGAGCCTAAGTCCGATTCAAAAGAGACTAATAAATGAATTCACGGGCCTCAAATCTACCCATATGAAAATAAGGCTCAGTCTACATGCGGGTCCTAAATTCAGTCCAGATATAATATAAGTCGAGTCCACAAATAAAACCCAAAACCTATTCGATCCACAAATAAAACCCAAAACCCATTCAGTCCACAAATAAAATCCAAAACCCATTCAGTCCACAAATAAAATCCAAAACTCATTCAATCCCATCGCCTTAACACATATAATTAAGGCAAAATTATATTCAAACCGACTAGATTCTAAATCATATACTTAGAATTTAGTCAAATCAAATTTGATCGGACTCTAACACATATACTTAGAGTTCATCCAAATCAACTCAACTAATCCTATACTTAGGGTTAGTCAACCTTTGACTCTAGCACATATAACTAGAGTAAGAAACATATCAAACTCGGCCAATCCTAATACATATAGGAGTTAGCCACCTCCTACTTTCGAGTAGCATCAAATCCGACCTACCTCAATACATATCCTTGGGGTTTGGTCTCTCCACTTTGGAACATATGCCAAATATGGAATCAAATATAATTGGACTCTAATACATATACTTAGAGCCAATCGAACCCAATTAAACTCTAACACATATACTTAGAGTTTAATATCGACTAGTCCTCAACTCATATAACGGGATCAAGTCAATTTCAGATCCAGCTAAATCCTAACACATATACTTAGGATTTGGTCAATCATTAGGATACGATTTATTCTATCCTCCCCGCAAAGGTCTCTTAATCGAAGGTGCCCCAATCACATGGGGGTAATTAACAATAGATGCTTGCGTCTATTGGAAGTCATGAATCCGCAATACCTGATACCCACATACATCCATCAACATACAAATATTCAATATTAATCTGAATCGTGAATACCATCCAACGGGAATCATCCGAGGTGAACCGCGCGAGATGCATCATTCGAGATCGCAGACAACGGTGTTTCATTTACAACATGCGTTTCATTTACAACATCATACATCAACCATCAACCATACAATAGACATACATCGTCAAACAGAGTACAGTAATTTAACTAATGTTTTAAAAGACCGGTGTCCACTCGACACCTTGTTATTTTTTTTTCAAGCGAGTTATTAAAGCGGCATCAACGTTTAGAAAGGATAAAACCAGCGGTTGCAAAACCCGTGCCCACACGGCACTTCGTTTTGAGAAAACATTTTCGAAATCATTTGGTTTATCATGAAAACGTGCCGCGTATGAAAACATCACTAAAAGTATCAAAGTATAAAAGTACACCTCATCCACAGCGCTAACTAATACATGTCCACGACTAATATGATCCACAAGCAAATTAACTGTTTAAGGTATAAGGAAAACGAGATAAAAACCAAGTATCCTGACTACGGTCCTCGCGACGCTGTTTCACCGCCATCCCGGCTAACGCACCGAGTAATACCTGTCACGGAGTGGGTAAAGTCAGTGACAAACAAAGTAAATGTCTAAATATCAATAACGAATAACGAGCAAACCGATTACACCGGAACATTTCGCTAAAACCCTGTACATAATTAAGCTGGGCACCAACCCAAGATTTATCAATTAAGTTGGGCACCAACCCCAGAGTACTTGTCGGAGAGACTAAAGTCTCCCCTCGTGCGCAAACACCTTTTTGATGCTTTTAACCTCTTCACGGTGCTGGTGTGCTATTTTCAGCAGGCGCGAAGAGGTCCTCACGGCTCCCACCCCTTTGTGAGGTACACGGGTCAAAAAGACCACTTCTCCGGAAAAGTACACCCATGCGGAGGCCAATCCGCCTGTGTACGTGCAGCATCCGAAAACGGATTTGCCGAGATCGGCGTGTAGTGAGCACCGCGACCGCAGCCGCTTCAATTGTTAGATAAAATACAATTATGCGAAAGGTTAAACTGTCCATCTACTTTGTTAGACAAATTAAGAGCATTTTAATGATGATAAATGCACTTACTGCACTTGTTGCACCTACAGCAACCGTACCCACCTAGTTGAAGAGAAATCGGAACACCAGAGTCCTTCGCGCACCCCCGCTGCGCACCTGGACCTAAAGAAAGTTCGCAAGGATAACTATAGTCAAAAACGTGTACTAACATCCCAAAACAAAAGACCCAATTTACTCTTTTCGACGGAAAAGTCCAACACCGTCCGGGTTGACGAAAACCGGAATCCCGCGCCGCCGTCGCCGTCCGCCGGAGCCCCGCGCGGTTCGGAACCGCGCAGCGTGTCTCCGCGGGCGGCGCCCACGCGGCGCGGCGCCTCGCGCGGGTGCTGCCCGTGCGGCGGCCGCGCGGCGCCCGCGCGGGTGCGGCCCCGTACGGCGCCCGCGCGCGGGGTTGCCCGCGCGGCGCCCGCGTGGGTGCCCCGCGCGGCGCCTGCGCGGTTGCGGGTCCGCGCGGGTGCCGCCCGCGCGGCAGCCGCGCAGCGCGCGCGCGGTGCCCGCGCGGTTGCCGCCCGCGCGGCAGCCGCGCGGCGCCCGCGCGGTGCCCGCGCGGTTGCGGGTCCGCGCGGGTGCCGCCCGCGCGGTGCCCGCGCGGTCCCATCGCCGCTTGCGGCGGCGATCGGCCGTCCGCGATTCTCCTCCGCGCGATGCCCTAGCGGCACCGCGCGCCTCCGCCGTTCGTTCCGTGCCCTAGCATAACGACGATGAGGGCGACGGTGACAGATACGACGGAGAAACCCAAGAACTCAAACAAAAAGGACGACGGAAAAATCCCAAATAATTTATAACAATTATTTTACTAACCGAAGATCGACGGGAAGGTTGTCCGGTCGCGTTCTTGCCTTTGGTTCGATGTCCGGGAAGATCGGGCTCCTTCTCTTTCTCCTTTCCCTTTCTTCCGGCTAGGGTTCCGTCTTTTCCTTTTTCTCTTTCTTTCTCTCCTCACCGGTTAGGGTTTTATTTTTCTTTTCTTTTCTTTCCGATAATCGGGATCCCTTATATAGCTCGTATTATATCTTTAATTAATTTCCTCTTTAATTCGTACGTAATAAAATTCTATTTTCCGTCATCGGATAATTAATTAATTAATTAATTATCCCCTACGAGATAACCCACCTTATCTCCAACGGGTGCAAGATATTTTGCACGGATTCCGATGCATGACTAATCACCTCATCACTAAGAATTCCGTTCCGGGAGGTCCCGACATCGGATTTCAGATCCGATCGCACCGTCGGCCATCATTTTCCGCACTCTATCGCAGAACAATACCAGCACCACACACTGGCCAACTCTTAAGAATTGAATAATTTTATTTCACTTAAAGGCTTAAATAATTACATGTGAGTCAAAAATACCCCTAAGGGCTGGATCACTACAGGGGTACCCACCTGGTTGCGGAAAGATCGGAGCACTTGGATTTTTAACACACTCCCGCTGCGCACTTGGACCTAAAGAAGTCCCCAAAACCGATAATTAATAAAACGCACTTACACGGCGAAAACGGAAATCCAAAACTAACCCTGCGACGAAAACCCAAAGACGGTGCTCTTACTACACTTGACGACTCCCCGCGCGCCCTCCCACGTGGAAGTCGTCGCCCGCGGAGTTTGCCCGCGCGGATGCCGCCGCTCGCGGATGCCCCGCGCGGCACGAAACCGCGCGGCGTGCGTCCGCGGGCGGCGCCCGCGCGGCGCCCGTCGGCCCGCGGGTGTCCCGCGCGGTGCAAGGCCGCGCGGTGTGTGTGCCCGCGGGTGGCGCCCGCGCGGTGCCTGCCCGCCCGCGGGTGCCCCGCTCGGCGCGAGGCCGCGGAGTGCGCGCCCGCGCGGCGCCCGCCAGCCCGCGGGCGCCCCGCGCGGCACGAGGCCGAGCGGTGCGCGCCCGCGCGGCGCCAGCACGCCCGCGGGCGCCCCGCGCGGTGCGCACCCGCGGGCGGCGCCCGCATGGCGTCCGTGTTGGGTTATGTATAATTGGATCTAAATAGGGGAAAAAAACACCTAGAGGGGGGTGAATAGGTGTAAACAATAAACACTCAAAAATCTTTGCGATATAAAACCCAATGCGGAAAAATAAATAACACGCAGAGATTTTTACGTGGAAAACTCCAAACCGGAGTAAAAAACCACGGGACCGATAACACGGTGAAATCCACTAGAATTAAACACGTACAAGGTGATATACCGTACTCACAGACGACTCAACCTTTTCCATACGCTCCTAGTTGATCTTCTTGTAGAGTTATGAATCCCAAAGGATCTAAATAGGTACTATCAAACAACTAGAGGGGGGGTGAATAGGTGTAATACTTAAAAACTCAATCTCAGTGCAAAATAAAAACCAATGCGGAAAATAAAAACAGCACACCGAGATATACGTGGAAACTCCAATCCAGGAGAAAAACCACGGGACCAACACGCAATAACAATCCACTAAGAATAGAAGAATAACAAGGTGATTACCGACTCCACGGACTCAAACCCCTCCTTCAGCTTCTTCGGACCTTGCGCTGACCGGTTGGATATCCACGCAATAACAATCCCTAAGAAAAGAAGAATAACAAGGTGATTACCGTCTCCACGGATTTAACCCCTCCTTCAATTTCTTGGACCTCGCGCTCCACCGTTTTGCCCGTCCACTGCTCACGTTCGAATCCACGAACGCACGCTTCGAATTCACGAAACGCCTTTAGCACACCGAATCCACGATGCCACGTCGAATCCACGACGCAAACTCAGTCGATAAGAATATTGACTTCGATGGTGATCCTCTGCTTAGATTCTCATTGAGGAACCGTAGAAGAAATCTCTAAGCAAAGATTAGATCAATTCGACAAAAGATATGTTCTTGAAAGAACCATCGAATTGACCTAAAAGAGGCTATGAAGAAGATCGATAAAAACCTAGCCTCTAGGGTTGCTCTCAAGTGTTTTATAAATTGATCGGCCGTAGCTCCCACGTTTTTGAGAAACCCTAAGTGTCTATTTATAGTTTAGAAACCTTTGGAAGGAGATAAGAATCAAAAACTTACCTTATCTGGAAATTTTCAGGACGGCGATCCGGATCGGATTTTCTGCGATCCGGATCGTCGTAACGAGATTGACGATTCCAGAAAACCAAGGGTTCGGGATCCGGATCGCATTGCCCGATCCGGATCGTTCATACAAATCAGAAAACTTAACATTCGGGATCCGGATCGGAAATTGCATGGATCCGGATCGAAGTCTTGTATGAAGCAACAACCTTCGGGATCCGGATCGTTGGCCCTGATCCGGATCCTGAACATGTCCGAACACCAGTTTTTGATTATTATGAAATTAAAAATTCTTCCAAGTGTTTCTATACTATAAGAAAGTATTCGGATCACCAAAATTATTTAGTTAACCATACCTGATCCTTTTGAATACTTTCTTCTTGAGATTGATGTAACTGATCCACAATTCTTCAACTTCAATCTTCAAGATTCAAGACACTGAGTGTCAACTTGAGCTCTTGTTGAATCTTCTCTAAGTCTTTGATTGCTGATTGACAATTTGATCCCTTTAAGACTCCGACTCAACTCACTGACTTGACTCACGAAATATGCCAATACCAAAATGCCGTAACAATCTCCCCCTTTGGCAATTTCGTGACAAAACCCAAAAATACATAAAAGCGCTCAAGTCACTTATCTTAAACCAAAAATCGAAATTCAATGTTATCACCAAAACATTGATTTTCTTTGCGTGAAAGATCCAATAAATACAAAATTACATTTGAACCAAACAGTCCTAGAACATACTCTATGACTTAGGACTTGGAGTCTTAAAGTGATGTAATTCCTGCAAAACAAAACTCCAAACAAAATCAAACGTCAGTCGTTAGAAATTAAAATCCTACATTTGATTCATCCTTTTGGTTCTTTTGTTTTTCCCAGCTCTTTCAACCTTTCTTTGTCTCCCCCTATCTTGAGCATCTCTAACATGTTCTCCATGTTCTTGAGCATCTATGTTCTCCCCCTTTGTGGTACGATCATCATTTTCCGTTCTCCCCCATTTTTCCATTTTCGTTTCGTTTGTCCTCTCTTGATGATCTCATCTCCGTCATTTCTCTTCTCCCCCTTTTTGTCACAAATTGTCAAACAGTGAACATACTAGACAAAAGGAAATTACTAACAAAATTAGTTCATGGAGAAAGAGAGATAAAAGCTCAGTTCTGGTATATATAACAAAAATGCAGATTGCGTACCGGTACCAGAAAGCAAAAATTAAATAATTTCTTGAAACAAATCCAGATTTTAGAATCTTTTCAAATACCGATTTGTATTCCATCAAGAAATCAATTTAAGTGCTTTAAACAGTGAATTCACACAGATGTCATTCAATCCAATTAATTTCACAAAATTAAAAAGATTTACTCCAAAATCATGAAAAATAAAGGTAAAACATTATAAACCGTTTTTCATGTTATATTCATCAAACACAAGTCATCAAAAATAATCTTGAGATCCAAAGTCTATCAAGATGTAACGGATTTACAAAGATGACATACGGAGATTTCCAAACGACATCAATCTTGAATTCTACCCTTTCAAATTGAGATAAGCACTAAAATACCTAAGGGTGGCTCTTTGAGCATCTTTCAACTATCCCACCTTATACCAACCAGGAGATTGTTCAAAATATAAGAGTTTTGCATATAAATCTCCAAATGCTTCAACTAAAGATTTTCTCATAAAATACTATCAAGCATCCATAACATGTGGTAGCTTCACACACAAACCGGACGACCGGGGTGGCAGCTCTTTCCTACATGTGGTGGTAGTTTTCACACTCCTTTCGGATGTAACTCTTTCCACATCTTTTGCAAATCATTTCAATACCCTTGAAAGAATGCAATCTCTTACGTGAAAGAATTAAATCCCAAATTTTAGTCTATCGGTTGTCTCACGTTTATCACAATGAATTCACACAACCGAGATAGATTAAGCATCTAAAGATCACACATGATTTCTAAAATTTGATGCTTATAAAATCAAAAACTCCTATAATGAAGTATCTTCAAGATTATGATTAAGGAGTAAAGTTGATAATCCAAATAAAATTAATTTGGAGTGAATAAAAGTGAAGCCCTTTTTATTCAATGCACTTGTTCAGTAAAAACCCTTTTGTTCAAAAACAAAGTATAAAAACAAAGAGCATTGAGAAACATGTAATGCAAAGATTAAGAAAAATATGAAAGGAAAACTAATCAAAGCATTACATACAGTCATAAGCTATTTAGAACTTAAGACAAGGAAAGATATCACCTTTCCGAATCCAAAATCGCTGGATTTTGGGTTGTCTTGATTCGTTGTGGCCGGGGGTTGTCCGCTTTGACTGTTGATCGACCTTAGGTCTTTGCCTCGCAGTGATCCACTTGAATGATTGATGTTGTGGCTCGGACCTTTGGTGGGTTGAGTGAACTCCTTTGACTTGATGTGTCTTTTGATTCCGTTGAGTTCGCTCCGTAGATGAAGTTGCCGAAGGACTCTTCTTTCTCTTTTTCGGGCAATTCTTCACCAAATGTCCTTCAAGTCCACATAGGTGACAAGTTCTTCCTTTCAATTTCATTGTGGAACTTGAAGCATTCACAGTTTGGTTCTTTTTGAATCCCAAACCAACCTTGCTTGTTTGACCTAATCCGGACATACATTCAAGTTTCTTGGAACCGGTTGAAATCCTTTGTATGTCGGATTTAAGTTGATGAACTTGCTTGGTCAATGCTTGATTGGTGACATGTATTTCCTCAAACTACTTTTCAAGAAAATCAATCTTGTTAATATGGGAATTAACGACCGTTTCCAATTGATTTATCTTTTCTTGGAGGATTTTATTATTATCCAATAAAAGCTCTCGTTCCTCCTCGAGATCATGAAGTTTGATCTTTAAAGCATGATTCTCGTCTTGATCTTCAAGTCGTTGCTTTCTCAACTTCTTGATATGTTTGGCCATCTTCTTAGATTCCGCAAGAAGTTGTTGATATGCCTCAACGAGTTCTTCCTCGTCCGACTCCCCCTCACTTGATGACTCTCCGCCGGTTGTTGATGTTTCATACAAAATCAAAGGAGTAGAGTTAGTGACTAATGATGATAAACAATTATTAGAAGAGGGAAAATGAGAGGCATGAGAAGCAACCATTTTTTCCTCTTTACTTGAGGTTGATTCATTAGAAGTAAAATCGTCCCAAGTTTTCGCTTGCAAAGCCTTCTTTTTATATAATTTCGGAGTAGGACAATCCGTTGAAATATGGCCGTAGCCTTTGCATCTATAACATCGGATTTCCCCTTCGAATTCATCTTTTTCCTTAGAAGGTTTTGCAAGGAATTTGAGGTTAGAGGATTTAGAACCCGATGATCCTTTAGATGGTTTCGTGGATGAAGATCCATCGGTTCGATTCTTCCAAAATTTCCGACGAAATTTCTTTGTGATCCGCGCCAATTGTTCTTCAAAATCGGCAAAAGAGATTTCATCGTCGGAACTCGATTCGCTATCTTCTTTCTTTGTGGATTTGAATGCAATACCTGTAAGCTTAGAAGAAGACTTGGAAGAAACTTGATTAGTAGGAAAAGTCAATTCATAAGTTTGCAAAGCACCTACTAATTCCTCAACACTCATCTCATCCGGATGACTAACGGTTTCAATGGCGGTAACCTTTGCCCTAAACCGTTCCGGAAGAGTCCGAAGTATCTTTCTTACAATTTTCGACTCCGGGATCTTTTCTCCTAGATTAGCACATGTATTAATTACATCTTGAAGTCTAGTGTAATAATCTGTAAACAATTCATGCTCTTCCATATGAATAGAGTCAAATTGACTTGTAAGCATCTGGAGCTTTTGAATTTTTACAAGATTAGTACCCTCATGTGTAATTTTGAGAATATCCCAAATTTCCTTCGCGGTTTCACACGCGGAAATTCTTGTAAATTCAGTCGAGGAAAGAGAGTTAAATAAAGCGTTCATACCTTTCCCATTGTAAGAAGATCTTTCAAATTCCTCTTTGGACCATCTAGAGCGAGGTTTTGGGGTAGTAGAATTTCCTACTTCCTCAACAGGATGCACCCAACCGCATTCCACGGATTGCCATACTCGCTCATCAATTGCTATGAGAAAAGCTCTCATCCGCACTTTCCAATAAGCATAATTAGTCCCATCAAAAAGAGGAGGTCTATAAATATTACCACTTTCACCCATCATGATAGATAAACCTAAAACCCGCTCTGATACCAATTGTAGAGTTATGAATCCCAAAGGATCTAAATAGGTACTATCAAACAACTAGAGGGGGGGTGAATAGGTGTAATACTTAAAAACTCAATCTCAGTGCAAAATAAAAACCAATGCGGAAAATAAAAACAGCACACCGAGATATACGTGGAAACTCCAATCCAGGAGAAAAACCACGGGACCAACACGCAATAACAATCCACTAAGAATAGAAGAATAACAAGGTGATTACCGACTCCACGGACTCAAACCCCTCCTTCAGCTTCTTCGGACCTTGCGCTGACCGGTTGGATATCCACGCAATAACAATCCCTAAGAAAAGAAGAATAACAAGGTGATTACCGTCTCCACGGATTTAACCCCTCCTTCAATTTCTTGGACCTCGCGCTCCACCGTTTTGCCCGTCCACTGCTCACGTTCGAATCCACGAACGCACGCTTCGAATTCACGAAACGCCTTTAGCACACCGAATCCACGATGCCACGTCGAATCCACGACGCAAACTCAGTCGATAAGAATATTGACTTCGATGGTGATCCTCTGCTTAGATTCTCATTGAGGAACCGTAGAAGAAATCTCTAAGCAAAGATTAGATCAATTCGACAAAAGATATGTTCTTGAAAGAACCATCGAATTGACCTAAAAGAGGCTATGAAGAAGATCGATAAAAACCTAGCCTCTAGGGTTGCTCTCAAGTGTTTTATAAATTGATCGGTCGTAGCTCCCACGTTTTTGAGAAACCCTAAGTGTCTATTTATAGTTTAGAAACCTTTGGAAGGAGATAAGAATCAAAAACTTACCTTATCTGGAAATTTTCAGGACGGCGATCCGGATCGGATTTACTGCGATCCGGATCGTCGTAACGAGATTGACGATTCCAGAAAACCAAGGGTTCGGGATCCGGATCGCATTGCCCGATCCGGATCGTTCATACAAATCAGAAAACTTAACATTCGGGATCCGGATCGGAAATTGCATGGATCCGGATCGAAGTCTTGTATGAAGCAACAACCTTCGGGATCCGGATCGTTGGCCCTGATCCGGATCCTGAACATGTCCGAACACCAGTTTTTGATTATTATGAAATTAAAAATTCTTCCAAGTGTTTCTATCTATAAGAAAGTATTCGGATCACCAAAATTATTTAGTTAACCATACCTGATCCTTTTGAATACTTTCTTCTTGAGATTGATGTAACTGATCCACAATTCTTCAACTTCAATCTTCAAGATTCAAGACACTGAGTGTCAACTTGAGCTCTTGTTGAATCTTCTCTAAGTCTTTGATTGCTGATTGACAATTTGATCCCTTTAAGACTCCGACTCAACTCACTGACTTGACTCACGAAATATGCCAATACCAAAATGCCGTAACACTTCTCCGCTCGCTCCACGACGCTTCTCGAATCCACGATCTGCGTCCAACGCCGAATCCACGGCGTCCAACGTCGAGTCCACGACATCCGACCGAATCCACGGTCTTCACCCAGTAGCACGCTCCGAATCCACGAACGTACCTCGCTCCGAATCCACGAGAGCGGTTGCACCTTGAATCCACAAGGCCACGCGAGTCCACGCGCCGATTTGGGATAAATCGTTGTTTTTTGGGTGGTGATGATCCGCCGAATACTTAGATTAGAAATAGATCGAAAATACCATCTAAGTATTCATTGATTTGATTCTACTCAAAATGTGAGTATGAAAACCTACAATCAAATTGTAAGAACTTGAATTTTGAAAATAAATAAATAAATGAAATTGATTGAAGTCAGGTTGAATTTGGATCATAAATGGCTTAGATAGCGACAGTGCCCCTTTTCTGCAGTGTAATTTGCATAATTAATGGGCCAGAAATATTGTCTTTCAAATCCGAGCCAAATCTCAAAAATCCGAGATGACCATTGCGATCGTCTCGTCGAAACATGAAAGGTTCATATTCACTTGTCGACGATCCGACGGTCGGATTGTCCAGAAATCAGCGAAGAAGCGGGCGGGCCCGCAACTTAAAAGTGAATAGTAACTCTCGAATTTGACCCCTCTCGATTTATCGTCGGCCGAATCACTGTCTAAAATCCAAACCTAGCGACATGAGTAGTCAAACCTAACTAATTTCGACCTTCTGAGCGCAATGGCACTGACGGTTTTCGCGTTTGGCGATCCGGGTGCATCGGAGTGCGTGCAACGCACTGTAATTGGTCGAACTTAATGGAACAAGTTTTTATCCGAGCATCAAACGAACCAAACAAATACGCTACTTGAAAGGTCTCGACGAGCTGGACGTCGTGGCGAAGTCCATTTCGCAAAACGACGAGCGGTTTTTCTCGAAATGCGTGAAAAACACCAAAAATTGGATTAAATTGCAAGAAAACTTAAAATTTTATGTGTCAAATTGTTAGGGGCTTAAACCATGGGGTGTTGGGTGCATTTTGTACCTACTGTGAAGACCTCGGAGGTTAGGGTTAGGTCTGAACCGGGTTTAAGGTTTTTGCAAAAGAATTTTGCATTTATGTGAGATGTCTCTTGGGCTACTCGTGTGGGAGTTACACGAGGTGACTCTTGAGATTTCATAACTCCCAGGAGTTATTTCTTTCATAACCCAGGTGATGGGATGGCCGAGGGGTCACCTCTCCCATTGTTGCTACCCAAGAGATAGAGAGAGAAAGAAGAGGTTGGACCAAAACTCTTCCAAGGTGGAGTTGGAGTTCTCTGAGGACTTCCTTGGTGTCTGTGGAGCATCTTGGGAGGTTGCCGTGGCCGCGCGAAGGAGGAGGAAGAGAACCGGCTTCTTCCATCTTCTACAACTTCGGCCAAGGTAAGGTTCTCTCAAACCCCGGTTTGTTTTAGCCCGAGACCACTAGCAGTAGGTTAGTTAGGTTCTTGTGAGGTTCCATGCACAGCCCGAGCCCCCCATGCACGACGGTTGGCCGGCGGTAGCAAGTTCTCGCCGGAAACCTAAGTTTGCTCCGCCACGGTCGTTCTCTTCAACCAATGGACCAAAATGGGTAAAAATTGGTAGGAATGGACTGTATGGGATGAGGATCAAACCCACCAAATTTGGTGGAGTATGATCGAGCGGATCAATGGCAGATTTATGCCCTAGTTTTTGGGAAAATTTCACTTCGGCCGTGCTTCGTGCTCCGGCGCCGGCGAGCCTCCCCACCACCGGGAACATGGCCAAGAAGCTTCATAGGACCATTTAGAGTCCATCCATGCACTTGCATGGCAACCATGCAGCGCGGTTGAAGCGCGGCCAAGATGGGTTCGAAATGGGATCAAATCTCGGCCGCCGGCGTTCCGGCCAACTCCGGCCGGGGAGGGTTGGTCGGGAAGCTTTGTATGGACCAGAGGAACCTTCCATCCAAGTTAGAAGGCTTCATATAGCCTCTTTTAAATTCCGCCATTAGAGGGGTTGAGCTCGAAATGGAGCTTTGCTCCCCGCCGCCGCCGCCGCACCCCGTCGACCGGGCATGGGCACAGGAAGCTTTAGTGAAGTATTTAGCACCTATTGGTGCTTTTGGTTTGGTCCCAGAGCTTCTGGTTGAAGCATCACGAATTTCAAAGCAAGGAGTCATCATCTTCTTCCTTGAGCCCGCGGCCAACTTGGCATCTGGCTTGCTCCAAGTTGCAGGAAATGTAGAGAAAACTCCAAGGAACATTTCCTTCCAAGTTGGAAAACCCCAGGTGCAGTGGTTGCAGAGAAAGAGCTCGGGAATGTTGTGTATGTGTGTGGGTATAAAGTGCACACCAAGTGCTTGATGAAATGCCTAAGAGAGGAAAAATGTGGAATTTGGGTTTGCTGTAAATATGAAAGTTGTTCCAAATATTTCCTTGAGCTTGATGCTCACTTCAGATCAAAGTTGATCTGTGTGAAATAAAGTTTGGAGCAATGTGAACCTTATATGAAACTTGGCTTTGGTTCTGCTTGAACCAGCACACCTGGGTTCCAACCAGGGTGAGCACTGAGGTCCTGGCAGTGCCCAGATCAACTTTGATATACAAAGTTTTCCTGTTTGAAGTTTAAAATAAAAGTTATAGCTTAATCAACCTTTTAAAGAAATGTTGGAACAAAACTAAGTTCCGGGCCCTTAGCGAAGCCGCAACAGCGTATTCCTGGCTAATTTGGGGTCACTGGACGCGGTGCTCGCGTTAGATTTTGGGTTTGAAGAGCCGGAGAAACAAAAATGCATTAAGGCTATGTTAGTAAAGAATTTTATGGCCCGAAGTTTGCCTCGGGTTGCGTGCTGCCACAAATGTGTGAGCACGGTGTTCAGCAAGTTAAAAGTCACCTGCTGGAAGTGACGGTTTGTTAAAATGAGTTTCCAGTTGAAAGAACGAGCGAAAACAGTGCTCAAATGACACTATTAGTTAAATAATTAGAGGTTTTAAAATGGATCTGGGGTTTAAGTTGTGATTAGTGAATTCGAGGTTGATCAATATGTTTGATTCAGGTCTGTCCAGTTTGCATCTGGTTCTGAGCATACAGTCGATTCAGTCTTGTCGCCTGCGATTTGACAGGTGGGTTATCTTCGAACCGGGCCTCAGCTTTTTGGCCCTCTGGTTGCTTTAGTCCAGTCGGCCCCCTGTTTTTGATTCCCTGCTGATTACATGACCTATCTTGATATATCGTTATTTCCCTGATTGACATTGACTTGATTAGACCTGTGATTGAGATTTTCTGTTCACGATCAGCCGATTATCATACACATATCCCCTGATTATTCCTGACTGATCCTGATTGATTGATATATATATATATATTTGCATGATTAGATGACACCGGTTGATTCCTGTCATTGAGATGTTATTCGAGATATTATTGATATGCATGATTGATTGATCCTGATTGATAGATACTACTCGATATGCATGATTGATTGATCCTGATTGATAGATACTACTCGATATGCATGATTGATTGATTCCGATTGATAGATATAGACAGATGATTCCCTGTTGGGATCTCGGCATGTTGCCGACTACCCGGTCACTAGACCGTGAGATTGATCATTATGATTTGCCATGCACTGCTGTACTTCACGAACATGGCCGGGGTAGCTCCCCGTGGAGATTGTTCTTTACCGGTAAAGTGGTCTGATGATAGACCCGTGAGCCCTCGACAAGGTTATGTCAGCCGAAAAGGTGCCGAACAGTGGCATTGCCTGAGGTTCTCTGAGACCAATATTGGCACATGATTGGATATTTGGTTTTCTACCTTTGACGCATTACTTTTACTTGTACAGTTGCTCAGTTGTTCCAGCACTATTATCTGTAGACATGCTTGTATCATTCGTAGTTCTTTATACATGATCCTTATAGTTGACTTTGATTTCCGGCCTGCATGCTCTACAGTTTTCATGATAGTTATCTCTGAGATACCCTGATTGTTCAGCATACTTACCTGCAGTTTTATTTCTGATTATTAGTAGACATCTATGTTTCCAGCTTTTCCTACCGATCTTTACTATCCGCAGATTTTAGTACCCAGTAGGTACGATTAGCTGATCCTCGGCTCGTCGTGCCCACTGGGATACACTCCGGTGTGTCTCACACCCTCGGGTGACTGTTTTTCAGGTCGAACGGGTGTTGAGATGTCGGGACGTGTTGGTGAGATCACGAGATAGAGCTTGACCCTGGACAGCCGATAGCCAAGCATTTAGTTATTTGATGTAACAAGGAAAATGTAATAAGTTGTTGTAATTGTGTAATTTAATATTTGTGTTATATTAGTGGTACGTAGATAGTACTCTGATTGATTGCCGAGCTAGCCGTGCATATATAGAAAAGGCTCAATTCCCAGTGGGATTGGGACTCTTCTATATATGTGGCGGTCTGTTGCGCCCTGGCTGGTTTTGAACTCTGATTTTAAAAAAAAAAAAAAAATTTAGACGCTTGTTTTTGAACTCGGGGCGTGACAGATTAGATGGTATCAGAGAAATAGGAATACGATGCCTAGGTTTGGCTAGGAACGAACCCTAGGATGACTTGTGTCTACGAGAGAGCGTTGGGTAATGTTCTAAGTCTTGTGGTTAGGAACAGAAGTTGTGGGTCGGTTGTGCTGAAATCCGTCCTTGGTTGTTGCAGCTATGGCTCGTCCTCCAGGTCGTGGGCGTGGACGGGGCACGGGCCGTGGAGTCGGCCGACCACCTAGCACGCCAAGCGAGCCCGTTGATCAGGGCCGTGTGGACCGGCTTGAGGCCCAGGTGGCGACTCTGGCTGGAATGTTCCAGCAATTTATGCAGCAGCAGGCTGCTGGCCCCTCTACTCCTGCCCCGCCTGCTCCTCCACCTGTACCTGAGGTCACACCACCGGGTGCACCCCCTGCTGCACCGGTCGAGGCTGAGCCAGAGATAGACCCCGTACCACCACCGGCGGGGCCCTTTTCAGCTCCAGTCCCTGCCGCAGCCTCCAGAGCGGTGCCGGGGTTTGCTGCAGCCCTAGATGCCTCTGCTTCCACCACGTTTGCTTCCTCTCGCTCTGTCGCTCCCGTTGTTGGTCCTGCGGTCGATACTGAGGCCGATCGGGCAGAGAAGGCCCGAGCAAAGGCGGCCTTACTAGAGTTTAAGAAATTCAAGCCGCAAACCTTCGACGGCAAAGACGATGATCATTGGGCGGTCGAGGAATGGATCGACCATATGGAGAAATTATTCCAAGACGCCTACACCGAGGACCGCGACAAGGTCCACATCGCTGTACATTGCCTGGAGGGCCGGGCATCCAAATGGTGGAGGCGACATCGAGAGCGCTACTTCCCGAGTCCAGCTGATCCTACTTGGGAGGACTTTAAAGCCGCCATGGACCACCATCACCTCAAGGAGACCACCAAGGAGGGTCTCGAGCGCGAATTGGAAACGATCAAACAGGGCGACAAGAGCGTCCGAGAGTACGAGCAGGAGTTCCTGCGCATCGCCGACCTGGTGCCCCAGGCGGTGCGCGAGGAGCGCCGGAAGGCACGCCTATTTTCGCAGGGCTTGAGGTCAGAGATCCGCCGCCAGCTCGCATCCCACCTCTCCACCGACTTCGACAACTGCGTGGAGCGGTGTCTAGCGATCGAGTCGGAGATCAAGATGTCTCGCGCTGAGCGGAATACGGCGGACAAGGGCAAGAAGAGGGCGCATCCTGGAAATGGCGATGAGCGTTCAAATCAAAACAAGAAGGCGAGGACACCCCGGCCTTGCGTCTTCTGCGGGGATACCCACCGGGCGAGGGATTGTGATCAGAGGCATGGCCGATGCTTCAAATGCGGCCAACAGGGGCATAGAGCTTCGGAGTGCCCGCAGGGTTCCGCACCTGCGCAGATCACAGCCCCTGTACCCGCACCTTCACAACGACGACAAGTACCGGCGCCTAGCTCAGCTTCGACTGGGCGTCCCCCTCTACCTCGACCACCTTCTGGAGGGTATCAGTCGGCAGGTGGACGCGTCTATGCACTGACCTCTCATGGAGAGCCAACGGAGGGAAACCCGACGACTGATTTCGTAGCTCTCGAATGAACTATCTTAAGCAATTCTTAAAGCATGACTTTAAGTTGTAGACTTCTGGAATAAGATTTTTTTTGTTATAAGTTTCAGGGACGAAACTTCCTTTTTGGTGGGAGAGATGTAAGAACTTGAATTTTGAAAATAAATAAATAAATGAAATTGATTGAAGTCAGGTTGAATTTGGATCATAAATGGCTTAGATAGCGACAGTGCCCCTTTTCTGCAGTGTAATTTGCACAATTAATGGGCCAGAAATATTGTCTTTCAAATCCGAGCCAAATCTCAAAAATCCGAGATGACCATTGCGATCGTCTCGTCAAAACATGAAAGGTTCATATTCACTTGTCGACGATCCGACGGTCGGATTGTCCAGAAATCAGCGAAGAAGCGGGCGGGCCCGCAACTTAAAAGTGAATAGTAACTCTCGAATTTGACCCCTCTCGATTTATCGTCGGCCGAATCACTGTCTAAAATCCAAACCTAGCGACATGAGTAGTCAAACCTAACTAATTTCGACCTTCTGAGCGCAATGGCACTGACGGTTTTCGCGTTTGGCGATCCGGGTGCATCGGAGTGCGTGCAACGCACTGTAATTGGTCGAACTTAATGGAACAAGTTTTTATCCGAGCATCAAACGAACCAAACAAATACGCTACTTGAAAGGTCTCGACGAGCTGGACGTCGTGGCGAAGTCCATTTCGCAAAACGACGAGCGGTTTTTCTCGAAATGCGTGAAAAACACCAAAAATTGGATTAAATTGCAAGAAAACTTAAAATTTTATGTGTCAAATTGTTAGGGGCTTAAACCATGGGGTGTTGGGTGCATTTTGTACCTACTGTGAAGACCTCGGAGGTTAGGGTTAGGTCTGAACCGGGTTTAAGGTTTTTGCAAAAGAATTTTGCATTTATGTGAGATGTCTCTTGGGCTACTCGTGTGGGAGTTACACGAGGTGACTCTTGAGATTTCATAACTCCCAGGAGTTATTTCTTTCATAACCCAGGTGATGGGATGGCCGAGGGGTCACCTCTCCCATTGTTGCTACCCAAGAGATAGAGAGAGAAAGAAGAGGTTGGACCAAAACTCTTCCAAGGTGGAGTTGGAGTTCTCTGAGGACTTCCTTGGTGACTGTGGAGCATCTTGGGAGGTTGCCGTGGCCGCGCGAAGGAGGAGGAAGAGAACCGGCTTCTTCCATCTTCTACAACTTCGGCCAAGGTAAGGTTCTCTCAAACCCCGGTTTGTTTTAGCCCGAGACCACTAGCAGTAGGTTAGTTAGGTTCTTGTGAGGTTCCATGCACAGCCCGAGCCCCCCATGCACGACGGTTGGCCGGCGGTAGCAAGTTCTCGCCGGAAACCTAAGTTTGCTCCGCCACGGTCGTTCTCTTCAACCAATGGACCAAAATGGGTAAAAATTGGTAGGAATGGACTGTATGGGATGAGGATCAAACCCACCAAATTTGGTGGAGTATGATCGAGCGGATCAATGGCAGATTTATGCCCTAGTTTTTGGGAAAATTTCACTTCGGCCGTGCTTCGTGCTCCGGCGCCAGCGAGCCTCCCCACCGCCGGGAACATGGGCAAGAAGCTTCATGGGACCATTTAGAGTCCATCCATGCACTTGCATAGCAACCATGCAGCGCGGTTGAAGCGCGGCCAAGATGGGTTCGAAATGGGATCAAATCTCGGCCGCCGGCGTTCCGGCCAACTCCGGCCGGGGAGGGTTGGTCGGGAAGCTTTGTATGGACCAGAGGAACCTTCCATCCAAGTTAGAAGGCTTCATATAGCCTCTTTTAAATTCCGCCATTAGAGGGGTTGAGCTCGAAATGGAGCTTTGCTCCCCGCCGCCGCCGCCGCACCCCGTCGACCGGGCATGGGCACAGGAAGCTTTAGTGAAGTATTTAGCACCTATTGGTGCTTTTGGTTTGGTCCCAGAGCTTCTGGTTGAAGCATCACGAATTTCAAAGCAAGGAGTCATCATCTTCTTCCTTGAGCCCGCGGCCAACTTGGCATCTGGCTTGCTCCAAGTTGCAGGAAATGTAGAGAAAACTCCAAGGAACATTTCCTTCCAAGTTGGAAAACCCCAGGTGCAGTGGTTGCAGAGAAAGAGCTCGGGAATGTTGTGTATGTGTGTGGGTATAAAGTGCACACCAAGTGCTTGATGAAATGCCTAAGAGAGGAAAAATGTGGAATTTGGGTTTGCTGTAAATATGAAAGTTGTTCCAAATATTTCCTTGAGCTTGATGCTCACTTCAGATCAAAGTTGATCTGTGTGAAATAAAGTTTGGAGCAATGTGAACCTTATATGAAACTTGGCTTTGGTTCTGCTTGAACCAGCACACCTGGGTTCCAACCAGGGTGAGCACTGAGGTCCTGGCAGTGCCCATATCAACTTTGATATACAAAGTTTTCCTGTTTGAAGTTTAAAATAAAAGTTATAGCTTAATCAACCTTTTAAAGAAATGTTGGAACAAAACTAAGTTCCGGGCCCTTAGCAAAGCCGCAACAGAGTATTCCTGGCTAATTTGGGGTCACTGGACGCGGTGCTCGCGTTAGATTTTGGGTTTGAAGAGCCGGAGAAACAAAAATGCATTAAGGCTATGTTAGTAAAGAATTTTATGGCCCGAAGTTTGCCTCGGGTTGCGTGCTGCCACAAATGTGTGAGCACGGTGTTCAGCAAGTTAAAAGTCACCTGCTGGAAGTGACGGTTTGTTAAAATGAGTTTCCAGTTGAAAGAACGAGCGAAAACAGTGCTCAAATGACACTATTAGTTAAATAATTAGAGGTTTTAAAATGGATCTGGGGTTTAAGTTGTGATTAGTGAATTCGAGGTTGATCAATATGTTTGATTCAGGTCTGTCCAGTTTGCATCTGGTTCTGAGCATACAGTCGATTCAGTCTTGTCGCCTGCGATTTGACAGGTGGGTTATCTTCGAACCGGGCCTCAGCTTTTTGGCCCTCTGGTTGCTTTAGTCCAGTCGGCCCCCTGTTTTTGATTCCCTGCTGATTACATGACCTATCTTGATATATCGTTATTTCCCTGATTGACATTGACTTGATTAGACCTGTGATTGAGATTTTCTGTTCACGATCAGCCGATTATCATACACATATCCCCTGATTATTCCTGACTGATCCTGATTGATTGATATATATATATATATTTGCATGATTAGATGACACCGGTTGATTCCTGTCATTGAGATGTTATTCGAGATATTATTGATATGCATGATTGATTGATCCTGATTGATAGATACTACTCGATATGCATGATTGATTGATCCTGATTGATAGATACTACTCGATATGCATGATTGATTGATTCCGATTGATAGATATAGACAGATGATTCCCTGTTGGGATCTCGGCATGTTGCCGACTACCCGGTCACTAGACCGTGAGATTGATCATTATGATTTGCCATGCACTGCTGTACTTCACGAACATGGCCGGGGTAGCTCCCCGTGGAGATTGTTCTTTACCGGTAAAGTGGTCTGATGATAGACCCGTGAGCCCTCGACAAGGTTATGTCAGCCGAAAAGGTGCCGAACAGTGGCATTGCCTGAGGTTCTCTGAGACCAATATTGGCACATGATTGGATATTTGGTTTTCTACCTTTGACGCATTACTTTTACATGTACAGTTGCTCAGTTGTTCCAGCACTATTATCTGTAGACATGCTTGTATCATTCGTAGTTCTTTATACATGATCCTTATAGTTGACTTTGATTTCCGGCCTGCATGCTCTACAGTTTTCATGATAGTTATCTCTGAGATACCCTGATTGTTCAGCATACTTACCTGCAGTTTTATTTCTGATTATTAGTAGACATCTATGTTTCCAGCTTTTCCTACAGATCTTTACTATCCGCAGATTTTAGTACCCAGTAGGTACGATTAGCTGATCCTCGGCTCGTTGTGCCCACTGGGATACACTCCGGTGTGTCTCACACCCTCGGGTGACTGTTTTTCAGGTCGAACGGGTGTTGAGATGTCGGGACGTGTTGGTGAGATCACGAGATAGAGCTTGACCCTGGACAGCCGATAGCCAAGCATTTAGTTATTTGATGTAACAAGGAAAATGTAATAAGTTGTTGTAATTGTGTAATTTAATATTTGTGTTATATTAGTGGTACGTAGATAGTACTCTGATTGATTGCCGAGCTAGCCGTGCATATATAGAAAAGGCTCAATCCCCAGTGGGATTGGGACTCTTCTATATATGTGGCGGTCTGTTGCGCCCTGGCTGGTTTTGAACTCTGATTTTAAAAAAAAAAAAAAATTTTAGACGCTTGTTTTTGAACTCGGGGCGTGACACAAATCAATCAATATAGATGAAGAAACATAAGATAGAATCTATGATTTCCTTTCTTCTCTATATGTGGATCTTAGGCCGTATATAAGATGACGGCTTTTTGGATTAGCGGCTTGCCCTAGAAAAAAGAATCATAGGGTCTATTTATAGGTTAGAAACCCTTGGAAAAAGATAAGAATCAAAAACTATCCTTTTCTGGAATTTTACATGACGACGATCCGGATCGGAGTTCGGCGATCCGGATTGCAGTAGCGAGAAAAACAGTTTCCAGAAAAACGAAGGTTCGGGATCCGGATCGAAGTGCCTGATCCGGATCGTTCATACAGTTTCACCAAACACCAACGTTCGGGATCCGGATTGCAAAGCCTGATCCGGATCGTTCATAAATCATGGTAAAACCAGTGTTCGGGATCCGGATCAAAGGAGGCTACGATCCGGATTGAACTGGTGTATGAACGAACACCCTTCGGGATCCGGATTGAAAAGTCTGATCCGGATCCTGAACATGTCCCATGTCCAGTTTTTGATATTTATGCAATTACAAGTTCATCCAAGTGTTTCTACACTATTAGAAGTATTCGGATCACCAAAGATATTAAGTTAAACATACCTGATCCTTTTGAATTCTTCTTTCTTGAGATTGAGTTATATGATCCAACCTTCTTTATCTTCAATCTTCAAGACTTAACCGAATTCACGAAATACGCCAACTCAAATTTCGTAACAATCTCCCCCTTTGGCGGTTTCGTGACAAAACATAGATCCACTCAAGAAAATTCAAAAAGATATTTTTGTTGCTATCACCATACAACAAAAATTTACAATGGAGATCCAAAATAAAATAGATACATGAGTTAAACTCCTAAAATAGACTCTAGACTTAGACATCTGTACTCTCTGCAAAAGAAATCATTCTTGACAAAAGAAATCGTTAGATACCTCAAGAATTTTTATATCATTCAAAAACCACATACAGAGATGAAATTTATACTCATTTACTTACCATGACATTTATACATTCAGATATGTAATTTGATCATAGTTAAAAATCAACATATCTTCTATGCAATCAAAATCCAAATGTCATGTTAGTGAACATCAACTTGTTAGTTATATTACATGCCCAAATAGTTAGTCGAATAGTTAGTCGAGGCATGCATTCAAACACAAATGAAAACCAAAAGTTGAAGTTCTACTTACCTTTCAAGTTGAGGTTATACTTACCTCTTTCACCTTTCAAGTTGAGGTTATACTTACCTCTTTCAAGTTGACCTTTATAGTTTCAAGTTTCTCACAAACATTGTATCATTGTTTATACTTCTCTTTGTTTATACTTCTCTCTCCCCCTTTTTGTCACAAAAATTAGCCAAAAATTACCAAAATGGAGAGAATAGTTAACAGTTCAAGTACCAAAAGTTTGAGAACTAAAAACTAAAAACTAAAAACTTAAAAACCTGCACAAAAAACAAAAAAATGGAAGGTCCTGCACAAGAGAATTATTAGACAAACGATTCAAGCATCTGAATCTGAGTCATCCGAGGCGCTGTATCCCATTTTCGAGAACATTTTCTGCATTAACTTCTTCATTGACGAGACCGTCTTAGTTAATGTGATTTGGGACGCTGTGATTATTTCGAGTTCTTCGGAGATTCGCCTCTGCTCTTTGGTGATTTGCTCCTGTTCAAAAGACAGTCTCTGTTGCTGTTTGTAGATGGAGGTTATTGATGCTTCATCATCTGCTCCTGGTGCTTGATGTGAAGGCGAGGCAGAGATGCCTGCACAAGGTTTCTTTGTAGAGGAAGGAGTCGAAGTGACATGAGGCAATTTGTGAAGAGACTTCACAATTGTTGATTCATCTATCATCCCCCAACAGTGTTGATATGATGTCGAGCTGATATCAATCTTAAACTTTTTCAAGATCCTCATGATGATCAATGGGAATGGAAGTCGTTCAGTAGGATGAGGATGCTTAACATATCTAGACATTCTATTCCAAATTATGTACGGGATGTTCATGTTCAACCCTACGGCCTCAGAAGGATGACCTAGGAGATATAAGAATAGCATTCTATCCCATCTCAATACCTTTGTCTGCAAGTTAGGGAGAATGTTGTAACACGTGATGAAGTTAAGAAATCGGTACTCAAGCCGAAGTTGTTTGGATTTTACAGATTTACCATCTGCTGATTCAGTTCCTTCCAAACAAATTCCTTCTATCACGGTTTGCCACATGGCATTCGTCAAACTTCTTTCAATCAAATAGTTGAACCCCGATCTGTTTGATTCCATTCCTAGTACCTCGCCGATTAACTGCGGAGTGATTGTGAGTCTCATCCCTTGGATGTTTGTGTAGAATTTCATCGAACCAAGTTCATCTTCCTGAAGATGTCTCGCATTTGTGTAAAAGGTTCTTACACGATACAAACAATACCCAAGTAATTCCGGGAATCGGCAGACTTGAATAAGATTAGTTCGTTCAATTAAAATCCCAAACTCTGGTGAGTGATTTCGGAGAGCTTCAATGTTGACATGTCGTTCACCGATGCATTCACGATGTTCAAAAGCTCTAAGGCGATCAGTGTTAACGAACACTTTTTCCATGCGAGGTGGGGAGTCAGGAGCTATTGGTTTGCTAACATCAGCATTTCGTGCTCGTCCAAAGCGTCGAGCTAGTCTCTTCCTCTTCACCGAGATGGACGGGGCAGTCATAGGTGCTTTTCCAGTGTCCATTGCAGTTTTCCCTTTCGAAACAACAGAGGTTTTCTGTGTCGATATTACAGGATGTGTTTCATCATCTGACAACTCATCCCAATTGACTTCATCCTTTTCTGGTTCAGATTCTGAATCTTCAAGTTGAACACATTCTCCTTTACGAAACGGTTTCTTTGCCCTCTTTAATTTATTGGTTGCTCGAGTATGTACCATCGCAACAAGAAGAACTATGATCCATGTGAATGCCATTGCTGCAATTGCTTGTGAAAAGAAATCCTGTGAGCAACACCTCAAGAATACGAAAAAATTATTAATTTTCAAAAATTTGAAAAATTGTACCCAAACAATCATTGTCGTGTAGAGAGACTAAGAATCAAATTAGTTTTGCAAAAGGAATTTTAAAAATAGATCAATCGCATGATTTTGAAAAATTTCCATTATATGCCCTAAAACTGAAATTTTTGAAATCGAAGACCAAAAATCCGTTTATCATTGGAATACCTAGCATATAATCAAAACTAATCTACCCAGAGTTCTTATTTCAAAAGAAATTTGATCAAAAACCATCCACAAACGAGAAAGATACGGAAATTCATCACGTTTTTGAGGAAAAATATGAAAAACTGGGAAATACCGAGATTTTGATCAATAAAACTTACTTGGAATCGAAGAACTTGAGTTAGAAAGCTTCCAAGATGGATAAATTCTAGAGAGAGAAGCTCTGGAAACTTTGGAACAAAAGATTGGAGTAAAAAGAATTCAAAACCCTTTTGTTCTATATAAAACTCTAGCCGCGATCCGGATCAGTTCGTGATTACGATCCGGATCGGCTACCCGCAGAGAATACCTGCGTTCGGGATCCGGATCGGCTTGTCCAATCCAGATCGGCTCCAACTTTTTCTTCAGAAAAAATCTAGAAAATCCAGAAAAAGATTATAAGCACTTTTGTGTATCAACTTTAAATGAAAATTATCGTTTCATACAACAAGAAATAGATTATGCCAAATCTATCAATAACATCCAACAAATGAAACGAAAATTTATAAAAATTAAATCCCTTCAAGTTGAACAACTTCAATTACATCTAACTTGATCTTATGTGTAATGCCTTTATCAAATCATCAATTCGGTAAAGAAAATGAAATACAAAGATCAATAGATGTCTAAAATCCCAGATAAGTTAGATAATATATCTAGTCAATTTATTGAAGAGAGTGGCTCTTTGAGCATCTTTCATTAAAATTCCCACCTTATACCAACCTTGAAATTTTGACAGAGTCAAGTATTTCAACATGCATTTTATTTAATCAAACTTGAAAAACCTTGCTTGGTATACATGTGGTAGCTGCACACAGTACTCGGACGACCGAGGTGGTAGCTCTTTCCTCTATGTGGTGGTAGTTTTCACACTCCTCATTGGGATGTAACTCTTTCCACATCTTTTGAGCATAACACTTTTTCTTTGACTCCCCCTTAATTGGCTATCAATTATTTAAGATATAAAGTATTCAGCCAAATATTGATCTCGATTTCATACTCGACTAAACAGTCAAATAAGATAAAAACTATACCAAGAGATCATCGAGAGAGAAATTGACTTTGATCAAAACAAAGATGATTTAATTCACATAAATGATCATTGCATCAAATGAATTATTATGATATCCAAAGCATAATAAATTTCTAAATATATAAAAGGATGCAGTTAAAGTCAATAAAACTAATGCTCCATTAATGTTCTATGTCTAAGCATAGATAATGAACAAAAACACAAAAACAAAACCTAACCTAAACAAAAGTTTCAAAAAGAGGTTATTTCAAGGAAAGCATTCCAATTGCTTTACGCAAATGAATAAAACGTTTTTGATCCAAAGGTTTTGTTAAAAAGTCAGCTAATTGATCTTCAGTTGAAATGTAGGAAATTTAAAGAATATTTGATTCACTAGCTCTCTAAGAAAATGATATCTAAGTTCAATGTGTTTTGTTCTAGAGTGCAACACAGGGTATTTTGAAATGTTTATAGCACTAGTGTTGCACATAAAACTGTTACCGAAGTTGCTGAAATCCGGAAGTCGCTCAACACGCTTTTCATCCAAATGAGTTGAGTTGAACAACTACCCGCTGAGATGTATTCCGCTTCGGCAGTCGAGAGTGCAATGCAGTTTTGCTTTTACTATGCCATGCAACAAGACATTGACCAAGATAAAAACATGCACCACTCGTACTTTTCCGATCATCCACAGATCATGCCCATCGGCATCTGAGTATCCAATAATATCTAGACTTGTTCCCATAGGATACCAAATTCCGAAATTAATGGTTCCTTTGATGTACCGGATGATCCGTTTCACACCGCTTTCAGGTGAACCCTCCTTTGGTGCTGATTGATATCTCGCGCAAATCCAACACTAAAGGATATAGCCGGGCGACTAGCTGTGAGGTAAAGTAGACTTCCAATCATGCTGCGATAAAGTTTCTCGTCTACATTCTCACTAAGAGATTCACTTCCTAATCCCTTATTGCTAGTTCCCATAGGAGTAGGAAAATCTTTAGAATCTTCTAATCCGAATTTCTTTACCAACTCCTTTGCATACTTGGATTGACACAGATGGATGCCTTCACCATTTTGTTTCACTTGCAATCCAAGAAAGTATGTCAGTTCACCCATCATAGAAATCTCAAATTCGCTTTCCATGGTTTCTGCAATTTGAGACAGCATCATTATCCTTTGTTGCTCCAAACACATGTCATCGACATAGATTTGTGCAACAATGCAGTTATTTTGATAATGCTTCACCAAGAGAGTCCTGTCTGCTCCCCCCTCGAGTATAGCCCTTCTCCAAAAGGTGCTTTGTCAACCTTTCGATACCACGCTCGCGTGCTGTTTTAAACGTAAAGAGCCTTTTTCAAACGAAAAACATGGTTAGGTAGTTTACAGTCTACCAAACCTTTTCGGTTGAGCCACATAAACTTCCTCATTTAAAAACCCATTTAAAATGCGCTCGTAACGTCCATTTGAAAGAGTTTTATTTTAAAGTGACAAGCATAGCGAATAAGATACGAATGGACTAGAGTCTAGCTACAGGGCGAACGTTTCATCAAAGTCTATACCTTCTATTTGAGAGTAGCCTTGAGCAACTAAACGTGCTTTGTTCCTGATGATGGTACCATCCTTATTTTTCTTGTTCTTGAAAAATCCATTTAGTACCGATCACATTGTTTGCTTCGGAGGCGTCGTTAATTCCCAGACTTTGTTTCGTTCAAACTGATGGAGCTCTTCCTGCATTGCTTCAATCCAGTAGTCATCCTGAAGAGCTTCATCGACGTTCTTTGGTTCGATCATGGAAACGTAACATGCGAATCCACAAACCAACTGTCTCCGAGTTTGACTCCTTGTGGGTCTCCAATGATGTTTGATTCAGGATGATCCTTGGAGATGCGTAACGTTTGTAGTGATGGAGTACTCGGAGATACATGAGATGATTCCTGCACATCAGATAAACTTGAAGAAACCATTAGATGCAATCATTAATATTGGAAGTATTATCATGAGAAGATGCATTTACAGGAGTATCATCATCAAGAGAGATATCAGGGGTAGATTTATCAGATGCAAAGTGGAAAGCTTCATCTACTTTAACATTTATAGATTCTACGATCGTTTTAGATTCCAAGTTAAATACCCGATATGCTCTACTATTTGTAGAATACCCCAAGAAAATCCCTTCGTCACTTCGAGAGTCAAATTTTCCAAGATTTTTCGCGGGTCACGTAAAATGTAACATCGACTCCCAAAGATTGCGAAAATATTTGAGTTTAGGTTTTCTACAACACCATAGTTCATATGGTGTATTTAACGTTCCCGGGCGCAAATAAACTCGATTAATCCATAGATTGCAGTGTTCACAGCTTCAGCCCAAAAATATAACGGTAAATTCCGGCTATGAAGCATAACACGTGCCATCTCTTGAACAACCCTGTTTTTGCGCTCGACAACACCATTCTGTTGAGGTGTATAGGGTGCTGAGAATTCATGCTAATACCGTTGGATAGTGCAAAAATCAATGAGTTAGAATTTATGCATTCTCCACCACTCTATCACTTCTAACACGAATGATCTTTTCATTCTTTTCAATCATAATACGAAGGCAAATCTCGTGAAAAGAATCAAAAGTATCAGCGTTCTCTTTCAAAATGCTACCCAGAATATCGAGAGAAATCATCAACCAATAAGAAAACTATACCATTTACCTCCCAAGGATGGTTGACGTGTCGGCCCCATAAGATCCATATGCAATAATTCCAAGGGCTGTTTGGTACCGACGGATTCAAGGATGAAAGAAGAATTCACCTTTTGCGTACCCAACCTTTTGAGTTTTGGAGTACGTCGGAAATGATTGTGAGGTTGATACCTTTGGTGAAAGCGTCTTGTTTGATCCGTCGCTTTTCCTTGACGTCGTCGTCTTGTTTGATGAACTACCGAGGCTCTTTTCCTTCGAATAATTTGCATTTGATTTCCGAGGAATCACCCTTTTGGTAGTCGTTGCAAGAAGTGCTTGAGTTGAGCGTTTGGCTCCCATCTTGCAATTTCTCCTTATGTGCCCTGCAATACCACAACGAAAACATACCTTAGTGCTTGACGATCCCGAGGAGGGTGAAGTAGGCTGTTGTGTTGCTTGTCGTTAATTCCGGTGTCGGAGGAGGAGATACCGACTGGGGCACAAAGACTGTCCCAACCGAACTAAAATTGTCTTCAGTTCGATTGTATCCGAGGCCGAACTTGTTTGATTGACCAAGACCAAGAAGCTTATCCAACTTACTCCTTCCTGATGAAAATCGCTGTAAGTCATCCTTGAGTTGGAGAATGGTCTCTGTCATTTCCAATTTTTCCTGTCGAGCCTCGCCGTTGAGCTTCAAGAAGTAATTCGCTTTGTTCACCATATCTATATAATTCTTCTCGAGTTGCTCATTGGACTCTTGAAGGGAAACATTTGCTTTTATCAGATTATCCCTTTCCACTTCAAGATCGGTCGAGAGAGAAGTTACCCTTTTTACTTCTTCTTCGAGATCCTGCAATCTCCCTCTCAACCCTTGTTTTGCTTAGCCAGTTTCTTTGAATCCCTCAAAAGTCTGTGGTAGGCTAGAGCAAAATCTTCACCTTCCGAATCATCCGATTCATTGTCCGTTGCAATCTTTTCAACAGTGGAGTTGGACAATGACTCGGATGTACTTGCCATTAAGCACATGAAGGGTGAAGATGTGGACGCGTGGAACGCCGTTGTTTATTTCTTCATCACTTGACGATGACTCATTTGACGATGAGGTCATCCCAAGTGACGGCTTGCATCGCCTTCTTCTTGGACGGATTCTTATTTGGACACTCCGTTGAGATATGGCCGTATCCTCGGCACTTGAAGCATTGGACTTGTCCTTCTGAGCTTTTCTTATCCTTTGAAAAGCTTCTTGCTTTCTTGATTTGTAACTTGAAAAACCTTTGCCTTTCTTCCACTTTCCAAGGATGGAGTTTTGCTTGAATACCCCTTCGGAAGTTTCGGCGAAACTTCTTGTCAAGAGAGCAGCTGCTTCTCAAAGTCCTCCATAGATAGGTTCTCGTCATCGCCTGAGGAGGATGAATCCGCGTCTTCTTCTTTTGTTGTTTTCAACGCATAACCTGAAGACTTAGAAGAGGATGCCTTTCCCGAAGAATAGTTAGTAGGAAATGTCATTTCATAAGTTTGTAATGAACCAACTAATTCTTCTACACGGATTTCGTCCGGGTGTTTAATAGTTTCAATGGCTGTAACCTTGGATCGAAATCTTCAGGAAGAGTTCTTAATATTTTTCTTACAACTTTAAATTCTGGAATCTTCTCTCCCAAGTTAGCACATGAGTTTACGATGTCTTGCAATCGTGTGTAATAGTCTGTGAAAGATTCATTTTCTGCCATGAAAATAGAGTCAAACTTGCTCGTAAGCATTTGCAGTTTCTGAATCTTCACAAGGTTAGTTCCCTCATGTGTAACTTGAAGAACATCCCAGATTTCTTTCGCAGTCTCACATGCCGAGACGCGAGAGAACTCAGTTTGAGATAAGGCATTAAATAGAGCATTAATCCCTTGCCATTGTAAGAAGAAAATCTATCTCTTCCTTGGTCCATTTCGACCTAGGTTTGATGGTGCGAACATCACCAATAAATTCAGTTGGATTAGACCATCCTAATTCAATTGATTGCCACACCCGTTCGTCGATGGAAATTAAAAAGGCTTTCATCCGTACTTTCCAGTACGCATAATTTGTTCCATCGAAGAACGGGGTCTGTTGATGTTTCCACCTTCAACCATTGTTTACAACCCTATTCCCGCTCTGATACCACTTGTTGGGTTATGTATAATTGGATCTAAATAGGGAAAAAAAAACACCTAGAGGGGGGTGAATAGGTGTAAACAATAAACACTCAAAAATCTTTGCGATATAAAACCCAATGCGGAAAAATAAATAACACGCAGAGATTTTTACGTGGAAAACTCCAAACCGGAGTAAAAAACCACGGGACCGATAACACGGTGAAATCCACTAGAATTAAACACGTACAAGGTGATTATACCGTACTCACAGACGACTCAACCTTTTCCATACGCTCCTAGTTGATCTTCTCCGCTCGCTCCACGACGCTCTCGAATCCACGATCTGCGTCCAACGCCGAATCCACGGCGTCCAACGTCGAGTCCACGACGTCCGACCGAATCCACGGTCTTCACCCAGTAGCACGCTTCGAATCCACGAACGTACCTCGCTCCGAATCCACGAGAGCGGTTGCACCTTGAATCCACAAGGCCACGCGAGTCCACGCGCCGATTTTGGGTAAATCGTTGTTTTTTGGGTGGTGATGATCCGCCGAATACTTAGATTAGAAATAGATCGGAAATACCATCTAAGTATTCATTGATTTGATTCTACTCAAAATGTGAGTATGAAAACTAGAATCAAATCAATCAATATAGATGAAGAAACATAAGATAAATCTATGATTTCCTTTCTTCTCTATATGTGGATCTTAGGCCGTATATAAGATGACGGCTTTTTGGATTAGCGGCTTAACCCTAGAAAAAAGAATCATAGGGTCTATTTATAGGTTAGAAACCCTTGGAAGAAGATAAGAATCAAAAACTAACCTTTTCTGGAATTTTACATGACGACGATCCGGATCGGAGTTCGGCGATCCGGATTGCAGTAGCGAGAAAAACAGTTTCCAGAAAAACGAAGGTTCGGGATCCGGATCGAAGTGCCTGATCCGGATCGTTCATACAGTTCACCAAACATCAACGTTCGGGATCCGGATTGCAAAGCCTGATCCGGATCGTTCATAAAATGGTAAAACAGTGTTCGGGATCCGGATCAAGGAGGCTACGATCCGGATTGAACTGGTGTATGAACGAACACCTTCGGGATCCGGATTGAAAAGTCTGATCCGGATCCTGAACATGTCCCATGTCCAGTTTTTGATATTATGCAATAACAAGTTCATCCAAGTGTTTCTACACTATAAGAAGTATTCGGATCACCAAAGATATTAAGTTAAACATACCTGATCCTTTTGAATTCTTCTTTCTTGAGATTGAGTTATATGATCCAACCTTCTTTACCTTCAATCTTCAAGACTAACGAATTCACGAAATACGCCACTAAAATCCGTAACATCCGCTCCTGCGCGGTGCACCTAGCGGCAGCCGCGCCTTACGCCCTTGCCCGCGCCGGCCCAGCGGAACGCGCTGCCTTACTGCCGCCGACGTGCCGAGAGCGCACGGCGGCGTGGCGGGCGGTGACGTCGGAGGACGGAGATCGGCGTGACGACAACGAAAAGATACAAAAAGCCCCAAAA
>CM055061.1:17104370-17280314 GCA_029204045.2 Tillandsia leiboldiana
AAAAGTGGAATTTGGGTTGCTGTAAATATGAAAGTTGTTCCAATATTTCCTGAGCTTGATGCGCACTTCAGATCAAAGTTGATCTGTGTGAAATAAAGTTTGGAGCAATGTGAACCTTATATGAAACTTGGCTTTGGTTCTGCTTGAACCAGCACACCTGGGGTTCCAACCAGGGTGAGCACTGAGGTCCTGGCAGTGCCCATATCAACTTTGATATACAAAGTTTCCTGTTTGAAGTTTAAAATAAAAGTTATAGCTTAATCAACCTTGTAAAGAATGTTGGAACAAACTAAGTTCCGGGCCCTTAGCAAGCCGCAACAGATATTCCTGGCTAATTTGGGGGCACTGGACGCGGTGCTCGCGTTAGATTTTGGGTTTGAAGAGCCGGAGAGACAAAAATGCATTAAGGCTATGTTAGTAAAGAATTTTATGGGAAGTTTTGCCTGGGTTGCGTGCTGCCACAAATGTGTGAGCACGGTGTTCAGCCAAGTTAAAAGTCACCTGCTGGAAGTGACGGTTTGTTAAAAGAGTTTCCAGTTGAAAGAACGAGCGAAAACAGTGCTCAAATGACACTATTAGTTAAATAATTAGAGGTTTTAAAATGGATCTGGGGTTTAAGTGTGATTAGTGAATTCGAGGTGATCAATATGTTGATTCAGGTCTGTCCAGTTTGCATCTGGTTCTGAGCATACAGTCGATTCCGTCTTGTCGCCTGCGATTTGACAGGGGGGTTATCTTCGAACCGGGCCTCAGCTTTTTGGCCCTCTGGTGCTTTAGTCCAGTCGGCCCCCTGTTTTTGATTCCATGTGATTACATGACCTATCTTGATATTCGTTATTTCCCTGATTGACATTGACTTGATTAGACCTGTGATTGAGATTTTCTGTTCACGATCAGCCGATTATCATACACATATCCCCTGATTATTCCTGACTGATCCTGATTGATGATTATATATTATATTTGCATGATTAGATGACACCGGTTGATTCTGTCATTGAGATGTTATTCGAGTATATTTGGATATGCATGATTGATTGATCCTGATGATAGATACTACTCGATATGCATGATTGATTGATCCTGATTGATAGATACTACTCGATATGCATGATTGATTGATTCCGATTGATAGATATAGACAGATGATTCCCTGTTGGGATCTCGGCATGTTGCCGACTACCCGGTCACTAGACCGTGAGAGTGATCATTATGATTTGCCATGCACTGCTGTACTCACGAACATGGCCGGGGTAGCTCCCCGTGGAGATTGTTCTTACCGTAAAGTGGTCTGATGATAGACCCGTAGCCCTCGACAAGGTTATGTCAGCCGAAAAGGTGCCGAACAGTGGCATTGCCTGAGGTTCTCTGAGACCAATATGGCACATGATTGGATATTTGGTTTCTACCTTTGACGCATTACTTTACATGTACAGTTGCTCAGTTGTTCCAGCACTATATCTGTAGGACATGCTTGTATCATTCGTAGTTCTTTATACATGATCCTTAAGTTGACTTTGATTTCGGCCTGCATGCTCTACAGTTTTCATGATAGTTATCTCTGAGATACCTGATTGTTCAGCATACTTACCTGCAGTTTTATTTCTGATTATTAGTAGACATCTATTTCCAGCTTTTCCTACAGATCTTTACTATCCGCAGATTTTAGTACCCAGTAGGTACGATAGCTGATGATCCTCGGCTCGTTGTGCCCACTGGGATACACTCCGGTGTGTCTCACACCCCTCGGGTGACTGTTTTTCAGGTCGAACGGGTGTGAGATGTCGGGACGTGTTGGTGAGATCACGAGATAGAGCTTGACCCTGGACAGCCGATAGCAAGCATTTAGTTATTTGATGTAACAAGGAAATGTAATAAGTTTGGTAATTGTGTAATTTAATATTTGTGTTATATTAGTGGTACGTAGATAGTACTCTGATTGATTGCCGAGCTAGCCGTGCATATATAGAAAAGGCTCAATCCCCAGTGGGATTGGGACTCTTTATATATGTGGCGGTCTGTTGCGCCCTGGCTGGTTTTGAACTCTGATTTTAAAAAAAAAAAAAAAATTTTAGACGCTTGTTTTTGAACTCGGGGCGTGACACAAATCAATCATATAGATGAGGAAACCAAGAAGAATCTATGATTTCCTTTCTTCTCTATATGTGGATCTTAGGCCGGTATAAGATGACGGCTTTTTGGATTAGCGGCTTGCCCTAGAAAAAAGAATCATAGGGTCTATTATAGGTTAGAAACCCTTGGAAAAAGATAGAATCAAAACTATCCTTTTCTGGAATTTTACATGACGACGATCCGGATCGGAGTTCGGCGATCCGGATTGCAGTAGCGAGAAAAACAGTTTCCAGAAAAACCGAAGGTTCGGGATCCGGATCGAAGTGCCTGATCCGGATCGTTCATACAGTTTCACCAAACACCAACGTTCGGGATCCGGATTGCAAAGCCTGATCCGGATCGTTCATAAATCATGGTAAAACCAGTGTTCGGGATCCGGATCAAAGGAGGCTACGATCCGGATTGAACTGTGTATGAACGAACACCCTTCGGGATCCGGATTGAAAAGTCGGATCCGGATCCTGAACATGTCCCATGTCCAGTTTTTGATATTTATGCAATTACAAGTTCATCCAAGTGTTTCTACACTATTAGAAGTATTCGGATCACCAAAGATATTAAGTAAACATACCTGATCCTTTTGAATTCTTCTTTCTTGAGATTGAGTTATATGGATCCAACCTTCTTTATCTTCAATCGTCAAGACTTAACCGAATTCACGAAATACGCCCAACTCAAATTTCGTAACAATCTCCCCCTTTGGCGGTTTCGTGACAAAACATAGATCCACTCAAGAAAATTCAAAAAGATATTTTTGTTGCTATCACCATACACAAAAATTTACAATGGAAGATCCAAAATAAAATAGATACATGAGTTAAAACTCCTAAAATAGACTCTAGCCTTAGACATCTGTACTCTCTGCAAAAGAAATCATTCTTGACAAAAGAAATCGTTAGATACCGCAAGAATTTTATATCATTCAAAACCACATACAGAGATGAAATTTATACTCATTTACTTACCATGACATTTATACATTCCAGATATGTAATTTGATCATAGTTAAAAATCAACATATCTTCTATGCAATCAAAATCCAAATGTCATGTTAGTGAACAGCAACTTGTTAGTTATATTACATGCCCAAATAGTTAGTCGAATAGTTAGTCGAGCATGCATTTCAAACACAAATGAAAACCAAAAGTTGAAGTTCTACTTACCTTTCAAGTTGAGGTTATCCTTACCCTCTTTCACCTTTCAAGTTGAGGTTATACTTACCTCTTTCAAGTTGACCTTTATAGTTTTCAAGTTTCTCACAAACATTGTATCATTGTTTATACTTCTCTTTGTTTATACTTCTCTCTCCCCCCTTTTGTCACAAAAATTAGCCAAAAGCTTACCAAATGGAGAGAATAGTTAAACAGTTCAAGTACCAAAAGGTTGAGAACTAAAACTAAAAACTAAAACTTAAAAACCTGCACAAAAAACAAAAAAATGGAAGGCCTCGGCACAAGAGAATTATTAGACAAACGATTCAAGCATCTGAATCTGAGTCATCCGAGGCGCTGTATCCCAATTTTCGAGAACATTTTCTGCATTAACTTCTTCATTGACGAGACCGTCTTAGTTAATGTGATTTGGGACGCTGTGATTAGTTTCGAGTTTCTTCGGAGATTCGCCTCTGCTCTTTGGTGATTTGCTCCTGTTCAAAAGACAGTCTCTGTTGCTGTTTGTAGATGGAGGTTATTGATGCTTCATCATCTGCTCCTGGTGCTTGATGTGAAGGCGAGGCAGAGATGCCTGCACAAGGTTTCTTTGTAGAGGAAGGAGTCGAAGTGACATGAGGCAATTTGTGAAGAGACTTCACAATTGTTGATTCATCTATCATCCCCCAACAGTGTGATATGATGTCGACTGATATCAATCTTAAACTTTTCAAGATCCTCATGATGATCAATGGGAATGGAAGTCGTTCAGTAGGATGAGGATGCTTAACATATCTAGACATTCTATTCCAAATTATGTACGGGATGTTCATGTTCAAACCCTACGGCCTCAGAAGGATGACCTAGGAGATATAAGAATAGCATTCTATCCCATCTCAATACCTTTGTCTGCAAGTTAGGGAGAATGTTGTAACACGTGATGAAGTTAAGAAATCGGTACTCAAGCCGAAGTTGTTTGGATTTTACAGATTTACCATCTGCTGATTCAGTTCCTTCCAAACAAATTCCTTCTATCACGGTTTGCCACATGGCATTCGTCAAACTTCTTTCAATCAAATAGTTGAACCCGATCTGTTTGATTCCATTCCTAGTACCTCGCCGATTAACTGCGGAGTGATTGTGAGTCTCATCCCTTGGATGTTGTGTAGAATTTCATCGAACCAAGTTCATCTTCCTGAAGATGTCTCGCATTTGTGTAAAAGGTTCTTACACGATACAAACAATACCCAAGTAATTCCGGGAATCGGCAGACTTGAATAAGATTAGTTCGTTCAATTAAAATCCCAAACTCTGGTGAGTGATTTCGGAGAGCTTCAATGTTGACATGTCGTTCACCGATGCATTCACGATGTTCAAAAGCTCTAAGGCGATCAGTGTTAACGAACACTTTTTCCATGCGAGGTGGGGAGTCAGGAGCTATTGGTTTGCTAACATCAGCATTTCGTGCTCGTCCAAAGCGTCGAGCTAGTCTCTTCCTCTTCACCGAGATGGACGGGGCAGTCATAGGTGCTTTTCCAGTGTCCATTGCAGTTTTCCCTTTCGAAACAACAGAGGTTTTCTGTGTCGATATTACAGGATGTGTTTCATCATCTGACAACTCATCCCAATTGACTTCATCCTTTCTGGTTCAGATTCTGAATCTTCAAGTTGAACACATTCTCCTTTACGAAACGGTTTCTTTGCCCTCTTTAATTTATTGGTTGCTCGAGTATGTACCATCGCAACAAGAAGAACTATGATCCATGTGAATGCCATTGCTGCAATTGCTTGTGAAAAGAAATCCTGTGAGCAACACCTCAAGAATACGAAAAATTATTAATTTTCAAAAATTTGAAAAATTGTACCCAAACAATCATTGTCGTGTAGAGAGACTAAGAATCAAATTAGTTTTGCAAAAGGAATTTTAAAAATAGATCAATCGCATGATTTTGAAAAATTTCCATTATATGCCCTAAAACTGAAATTTTTGAAATCGAAGACCAAAAATCCGTTTATCATTGGAATACCTAGCATATAATCAAAACTAATCTACCCAGAGTTCTTATTTCAAAAGAAATTTGATCAAAAACCATCCACAAACGAGAAAGATACGGAAATTCATCACGTTTTTGAGGAAAAATATGAAAAACTGGGAAATACCGAGATTTTGATCAATAAAACTTACTTGGAATCGAAGAACTTGAGTTAGAAAGCTTCCAAGATGGATAAATTCTAGAGAGAGAAGCTCTGGAAACTTTGGAACAAAAGATTGGAGTAAAAAGAATTCAAAACCCTTTTGTTCTATATAAAACTCTAGCCGCGATCCGGATCAGTTCGTGATTACGATCCGGATCGGCTACCCGCAGAGAATACCTGCGTTCGGGATCCGGATCGGCTTGTCCAATCCAGATCGGCTCCAACTTTTCTTCAGAAAAAATCTAGAAAATCCAGAAAAAGATTATAAGCACTTTTGTGTATCAACTTTAAATGAAAATTATCGTTTCATACAACAAGAAATAGATTATGCCAAATCTATCAATAACATCCAACAAATGAAACGAAAATTTATAAAAATTAAATCCCTTCAAGTTGAACAACTTCAATTACATCTAACTTGATCTTATGTGTAATGCCTTTATCAAATCATCAATTCGGTAAAGAAAATGAAATACAAAGATCAATAGATGTCTAAAATCCCAGATAAGTTAGATAATATATCTAGTCAATTTATTGAAGAGAGTGGCTCTTTGAGCATCTTTCATTAAAATTCCCACCTTATACCAACCTTGAAATTTTGACAGAGTCAAGTATTTCAACATGCATTTATTTAATCAAACTTGAAAACCTTGCTTGGTATACATGTGGTAGCTGCACACAGTACTCGGACGACCGAGGTGGTAGCTCTTTCCTCTATGTGGTGGTAGTTTTCACACTCCTCATTGGGATGTAACTCTTTCCACATCTTTTGAGCATAACACTTTTTCTTTGACTCCCCCTTAATTGGCTATCAATTATTTAAGATATAAAGTATTCAGCCAAATATTGATCTCGATTTCATACTCGACTAAACAGTCAAATAAGATAAAAACTATACCAAGAGATCATCGAGAGAGAAATTGACTTTGATCAAAACAAAGATGATTTAATTCACATAAATGATCATTGCATCAAATGAATTATTATGATATCCAAAGCATAATAAATTTCTAAATATATAAAAGGATGCAGTTAAAGTCAATAAAACTAATGCTCCATTAATGTTCTATGTCTAAGCATAGATAATGAACAAAAACACAAAAACAAAACCTAACCTAAACAAAAGTTTCAAAAAGAGGTTATTTCAAGGAAAGCATTCCAATTGCTTTACGCAAATGAATAAAACGTTTTTGATCCAAAGGTTTTGTTAAAAAGTCAGCTAATTGATCTTCAGTTGAAATGTAGGAAATTTAAAGAATATTTGATTCAACTAGCTCTCTAAGAAAATGATATCTAAGTTCAATGTGTTTTGTTCTAGAGTGCAACACAGGGTATTTTGAAATGTTTATAGCACTAGTGTTGTCACATAAAACTGTTACCGAAGTTGCTGAAATCCGGAAGTCGCTCAACACGCTTTTCATCCAAATGAGTTGAGTTGAACAACTACCCGCTGAGATGTATTCCGCTTCGGCAGTCGAGAGTGCAATGCAGTTTTGCTTTTTACTATGCCATGCAACAAGACATTGACCAAGATAAAAACATGCACCACTCGTACTTTTCCGATCATCCACAGATCATGCCCAATCGGCATCTGAGTATCCAATAATATCTAGACTTGTTCCCATAGGATACCAAATTCCGAAATTAATGGTTCCTTTGATGTACCGGATGATCCGTTTCACCGCTTTCAGGTGAACCTCCTTTGGTGCTGATTGATATCTCGCGCAAATCCCAACACTAAAGGATATAGCCGGGCGACTAGCTGTGAGGTAAAGTAGACTTCCAATCATGCTGCGATAAAGTTTCTCGTCTACATTCTCACTAAGAGATTCACTTCCTAATCCCTTATTGCTAGTTCCCATAGGAGTAGGAAAATCTTTAGAATCTTCTAATCCGAATTTCTTTACCAACTCCTTTGCATACTTGGATTGACACAGATGGATGCCTTCACCATTTTGTTTCACTTGCAATCCAAGAAAGTATGTCAGTTCACCCATCATAGACATCTCAAATTCGCTTTCCATGGTTTTCTGCGAATTTAGAAGCATCATTATCCTTTGTTGCTCCAAACACAATGTCATCGACATAGATTTGTGCAACAATGAAGTTATTTTGATAATGCTTCACAAAGAGAGTCCTGTCTGCTCCCCCTCGAGTATAGCCCTTCTCCAAAGGTGCTTTGTCAACCTTTCGTACCACGCTCGCGGTGCTTGTTTTAAACCGTAAAGAGCCTTTTTCAAACGAAAAACATGGTTAGGTAGTTTACAGTCTACCAAACCTTTCGGTTGAGCCACATAAACTTCCTCATTTAAAAACCCATTTAAAAATGCGCTCTTAACGTCCATTTGAAAGAGTTTTATTTTAAAGTGACAAGCAATAGCGAATAAGATACGAATGGACTCGAGTCTAGCTACAGGGGCGAACGTTTCATCAAAGTCTATACCTTCTATTTGAGAGTAGCCTTGAGCAACTAAACGTGCTTTGTTCCTGATGATGGTACCATCCTTATTTTTCTTGTTCTTGAAAATCCATTTAGTACCGATCACATTGTGTTGCTTCGGAGGCGTCGTTAATTCCCAGACTTTGTTTCGTTCAAACTGATGGAGCTCTTCCTGCATTGCTTCAATCCAGTAGTCATCCTGAAGAGCTTCATCGACGTTCTTTGGTTCGATCATGGAAACGTAACATGCGAATCCACAAACCAACTGTCTCCGAGTTTTGACTCCTTGTGGGTCTCCAATGATGTTTGA
Organism: Tillandsia leiboldiana; assembly: GCA_029204045.2. Classification (NCBI taxonomy): domain Eukaryota; kingdom Viridiplantae; phylum Streptophyta; class Magnoliopsida; order Poales; family Bromeliaceae; genus Tillandsia; species Tillandsia leiboldiana. The sequence continues at coordinate 17,112,598 of CM055061.1, forward strand.
TTCAGGATGATCCTTGGAGATGCGTAACGTTTGTAGTGATGGAGTACTCGGAGATACATGAGATGATTCCTGCACATCAGATAAACTTGAAGAACCATTAGATGCATCATTAATATTGGAAGTATTATCATGAGAAGATGCATTTACAGGAGTATCATCATCAAGAGAGATATCAGGGGTAGATTTATCAGATGCAAAGTGGAAAGCTTCATCTACTTTAACATTTATAGATTCTACGATCGTTTTAGATTCCAAGTTAAATACCCGATATGCTCTACTATTTGTAGAATACCCCAAGAAAATCCCTTCGTCACTTCGAGAGTCAAATTTTCCAAGATTTTCGCGGTCACGTAAAATGTAACATCGACTCCCAAAGATGCGAAAATATTTGATGTTAGGTTTTCTACAACACCATAGTTCATATGGTGTATTTAACGTTCCCGGGCGCAAATAAACTCGATTAATAACATAGATTGCAGTGTTCACAGCTTCAGCCCAAAAATATAACGGTAAATTCCGGCTATGAAGCATAACACGTGCCATCTCTTGAACAACCCTGTTTTTGCGCTCGACAACACCATTCTGTTGAGGTGTATAGGGTGCTGAGAATTCATGCTTAATACCGTTGGAAGTGCAAAAATCAATGAATTTAGAATTTATGAATTCTCCACCTCTATCACTTCTAACACGAATGATCTTTTCATTCTTTTCAATCATAATACGAAGGCAAATCTCGTGAAAAGAATCAAAAGTATCAGCTTTCTCTTTCAAAAATGCTACCCAAGAATATCGAGAGAAATCATCAACCAATAAGAAAATATACCATTTACCTCCCAAGGATGGTTGACGTGTCGGCCCCATAAGATCCATATGCAATAATTCCAAGGGCTGTTTGGTACCGACGTGATTCAAGGATGAAAGAAGAATTCACCTTTGCGTACCCAAACCTTTTGAGTTTTGGAGTACGTCGGAAATGATTGTGAGGTTGATACCTTTGGTGAAAGCGTCTTGTTTGATCCGTCGCTTTTCCTTGACGTCGTCGTCTTGTTTGATGAACTTCCGAGGCTCTTTTCCTTCGAAGAATTTGCATTTGATTTCCGAGGAATCACCCTTTTGGTAGTCGTTGCAAGAAGTGCTTGAGTTGAGCGTTTGGCTCCCATCTTGCAATTTCTCCTTATGTGCCCTGCAATACCACAACGAAAACATACCTTAGTACTCGACGATCCCGAGGAGGGTGAAACAGGCTTGTTGTTGTTGCTTGTCGTTAGTTCCGGTGTCGGAGGAGGAGATACCGACTGGGGCACAAAGACTGTTCCAACCGAACTAAAATTGTCTTCAGTTCGATTGTATCCGAGGCCGAACTTGTTTGATTGACCAAAACCAAGAAGCTTATCCAACTTACTCCTTCCTGATGAAAAACGCTGTAAGTCATCCTTGAGTTGGAGAATGGTCTCTGTCATTTCCAATTTTTCCTGTCGAGCCTCGCCGTTGAGCTTCAAGACGTAATTCGCTTTGTTCACCATATCTATATAATTCTTCTCGAGTTGCTCATTGGACTCTTGAAGGGAAACATTTGCTTTTATCAGATTATCCCTTTCCACTTCAAGATCGGTCGAGAGAGAAGTTACCATTTTTACTTCTTCTTCGAGATCCTGCAATCTCCCTCTCAACCCCTTGTTTTGCTTAGCCAGTTTCTTTGAATCCCTCAAAAGTCTGTGGTAGGCTAGAGCAAAATCTTCACCTTCCGAATTATCCGATTCATCGTCCGTTGCAATCTTTTCAACAGTGGAGTTGGACAATGACTCGGATGTACTTGCCATTAAGCACATGAAGGGTGAAGATGTGGACGCGTGGAACGCCGTTGTGTTATCTTCTTCATCACTTGACGATGACTCATTTGACGATGAGGTGTCATCCCAAGTGACGGCTTGCATCGCCTTCTTCTTGGACGGATTCTTATTTGGACATTCCGTTGAGATATGGCCGTATCCTCGGCACTTGAAGCATTGGACTTGTCCTTCTGAGCTTTTCTTATCCTTTGAAAAGCTTTCTTGCTTTCTTGATTTTTGACTTGAAAAACCTTTGCCTTTCTTCCACTTTCCAGAGGATGAAGTTTTACTTGAATTACCCCTTCGGAAGTTTCGGCGAAAATTTCTTGTCAAGAGAGCAAGCTGCTTCTCAAAGTCCTCCATAGATAGGTTCTCGTCATCGCCTGAGAAGGATGAATCCGCGTCTTCTTCTTTTGTTGTTTTCAAAGCATAACCTGAAGACTTAGAAGAGGATGCCTTTCCCGAAGAATATTTAGTAGGAAAAGTCATTTCATAAGTTTGTAATGAACCAACTAATTCTTCTACACGGATTTCGTCCGGGTGTTTAATAGTTTCAATGGTCGTAACCTTGGATCGAAATCTCTCAGGAAGAGTTCTTAATATTTTTCTTACAACTTTAAATTCTGGAATCTTCTCTCCCAAGTTAGCACATGAGTTTACGATGTCTTGCAATCGTGTGTAATAGTCTGTGAAAGATTCATTTTCTGCCATGAAAATAGAGTCAAACTTGCTCGTAAGCATTTGCAGCTTCTGAATCTTCACAAGGTTAGTTCCCTCATGCGTAACTTGAAGAACATCCCAGATTTCTTTCGCAGTCTCACATGCCGAGACGCGAGAGAACTCTGTTTGAGACAAAGCATTAAATAGAGCATTAATCCCTTTGCCATTGTAAGAAGAAAAATCTATCTCTTCCTTGGTCCATTTCGACCTAGGTTTGATGGTGCGAACATCACCAATAAATTCAGTTGGATTAGACCATCCTAATTCAATTGATTGCCACACCCGTTCGTCGATGGAAAATAAAAAGGCTTTCATCCGTACTTTCCAGTACGCATAATTTGTTCCATCGAAGAACGGAGGTCTGTTGATGTTTCCACCTTCAACCATTGTTTACAACCCTATTCCCGCTCCGATACCACTTGTTGGGTTATGTATAATTGGATCTAAATAGGGGAAAAAAACACCTAGAGGGGGGTGAATAGGTGTAAACAATAAACACTCAAAAATCTTTGCGATATAAAACCCAATGCGGAAAAATAAATAACACGCAGAGATTTTTACGTGGAAAACTCCAAACCGGAGTAAAAAACCACGGGACCGATAACACGGTGAAATCCACTAGAATTAAGCACGTACAAGGTGATATACCGTACTCACAGACGACTCAACCTTTTCCATACGCTCCTAGTTGATCTTCTCCGCTCGCTCCACGACGCTTCTCGAATCCACGATCTGCGTCCAACGCCGAATCCACGGCGTCCAACGTCGAGTCCACGACGTCCGACCGAATCCACGGTCTTCACCCAGTAGCACGGTTCGAATCCACGAACGTACCTCGCTCCGAATCCACGAGAGCGGTTGCACCTTGAATCCACAAGGCCATGCGAGTCCACGCGCCGATTTGGGATAAATCGTTGTTTTTTGGGTGGTGATGATCCGCCGAATACTTAGATTAGAAATAGATCGGAAATACCATCTAAGTATTCATTGATTTGATTCTACTCAAAATGTGAGTATGAAAACCTAGTATCAAACCAATCAATATAGATGAAGAAACATAAGATAGAATCTATGATTTCCTTTCTTCTCTATATGTGGATCTTAGGGCGTATATAAGATGACGGCTTTTTGGATTAGCGGCTTGCCCTAGAAAAAAGAATCATAGGGTCAATTTATAGGTTAGAAACCCTTGGAAAAAGATAAGAATCAAAAACTATCCTTTTCTGGAATTTTACATGACGACGATCCGGATCGGAGTTCGGCGATCCGGATTGCAGTAGCGAGAAAAACAGTTTCCAGAAAAATGAAGGTTCGGGATCCGGATCGAAGTGCCTGATCCGGATCGTTCATACAGTTTCACCAAACACCAACGTTCGGGATCCGGATTGCAAAGCCTGATCCGGATCGTTCATAAATCATGGTAAAACCAGTGTTCGGGATCCGGATCAAAGGAGGCTACGATCCGGATTGAACTGGTGTATGAACGAACACCCTTCGGGATCCGGATTGAAAAGTCTGATCCGGATCCTGAACATGTCCCATGTCCAGTTTTTGATATTTATGCAATTACAAGTTCATCCAAGTGTTTCTACACTATTAGAAGTATTCGAATCACCAAAGATATTAAGTTAAACATACCTGATCCTTTTGAATTCTTCTTTCTTGAGATTGAGTTATATGATCCAACCTTCTTTATCTTCAATCTTCAAGACTTAACCGAATTCACGAAATACGCCAACTCAAATTCCGTAACAGTCCGCCCGCGCGGTGCCCTAGCGGCACCGCGCGCCTTCCGCCCGCCCGCGCCGTGCCCTAGCGGCACCGCGCGCCTTCCGCCCGCCCGCACCGTGCCCTAGATCGCACGGCGGCGTGGCTGGCGGTGACGTCGGAGACGGAGATGGCGATGACGACAACGAAAAGATACAAAAAGCCCCAAAAATACCATAAAACGAAATCTACTTACCGAAAGTTCCGACGGGGAAGTCGATCGATCGCACTCCTAATTCCGGTACGTGGTTCGGGGTGATCGGATTCCTCCGTCTTCTTCCTCTTCCTTTCTTTTTCCCTCCTCCGGTTAGGGTTCCGCCTTTTTCTTCTCTTTTCTCCCTCGTTCTCTCCGGCTAGGGTTTCTCTTTTTGCGTAAAGTGAGATTTTTCCTTTTCGTACGTATAATTAAATCCCACCTTTTAATATCCGTAATCGAATAATTAATTCTTTAATTAATTAATCACACGAGATAAATCCACCTTTTCCTCGGAAAGCGTGCAGGATATTTTACACGGATTCCGATGCACGTTAAGTCACCGCGACACTAAAAACCCTGTTCCGGGAGATCCCTAAGTCGGATTTCAGATCCGATTGCACCGTCGGTCATCATTTTTTGTGCTCTTTCACAGAAAAATACCCATGCAACACACCGACCGACTTACAGAAACTCGATAATTTCGATCCACTAAAATAAATACTTTATTAACAGGAGGGTAAAAATTACCGAAAAAGTCGTGTCATTACAAACCATGATTGCTCTTTTTCTCCTTTCTATTCAGATATATGATAAATATTACTTGGGTTCGAGCAGGGGTTTGGGATAGTGTAGACGAGATCTTTGAGTCTGGGAAAGGTTGTACAGATTTTGGACTTGTGGGGTATTGCGGTGACCGCGGACAGTAGACGGTTGACCGGATATTGGTTATTTTATCAGATTGTGGACTTGTGAGGTATTAGGGCGACCGCTGACATTGGGCGGTTGACCGGATATTTACTTTTGCATCAAATTGGGGGATCGAGGTTTCATTAGTGGATGGATTTGTTCCACTTTGAGCATAGTCGTGATCCAGTCCTGCTATTGAGATATTTGTGACATGATTACTTTACTCGTGTGGGTAGCTCCCCTTAAGTGTCACTCCGGAGTGAGCGATTGTACTGGGTTGGTGCCGGTCAGTCTTTGAGTTCATGATTCTCTTATTACATCGATGTTATGCGTTGATGGCATACCCGATGTGGACGGCAGAGCAGGCAGTACCGATTTTACCGGTCCATTTGATTAGGTTTATTTTGGCAGATACTGGTTAATGATGCATGCATACAGCTGGTTATTTCGGTACTGCATTAGAGTTATGGTAGTGGTAGTTTTTCCTTATCAGCATTCTATTTTAGCTTACCACTTTACCTATTTTCTCTGGTAGACTTAGTGGGTACGTCGGATCTTGATAATTTACCCGCTGGGGGCTACTGGTTTTATCAGTGGTTCTCACTCTCATGGTTGTTCCTCTTTGTTTTGCAGAGTCTTCTGCGGGAGCTGCTGGGCCAACGGCGACTGATCGAGGTAAGGGGATGGATCTCTGAGTAAATAGATCTCCTGTGAGGCTGAAAGTCTTGTTAGACAATTGTTGTACCCTCCATTCAGACTGTTGTATTTTCTTTTTATTTTGGATCTGGCTTCAGCCAGCTGATTGTTAAGCTGATGCTTATTATGTTTACTATATGCAATCCATATATGTATTATTTTTGGATGGAAAGTATTATACAGATTTTGCATGTGCTTCGCGCGAATTCATGCAAGCAGCAAAATTTCTGCCCACTTGGTGAATTTGTGCATGCACCCAAAAGGCTTCTGCTCTGGGCGCAAAAGACTTCCACTGTGGGCCTCAAAGGATTCTCGTCTGTGAAATATGCTTGCATCTCAAATTATGATATCAAAACCGCTCAAGGAGCAAAAATCAAACTCATTTCTTCCGATCACAGCAGAAAAATCTTTATACCAAATAAATTATCCGTAAATAACTTATTCCTACTTCCAAACGTGACTCAAGTAAATTAACAAGATAAACAGTACAAGTTGTTCATGTATCCAAACAACCCTCAGCGTTTGAAAGCTAAGTGTGATTTTTGGCTTCTTCAAAGATTTTGACATCCATAATTTTAATAGAATTGCATATTTTTACCTACAAAGTAATTTATTTTAAGCCAAAAATTGATTTGGAGGCTAAATATGGCATACCAATCTAGACATTCGGCCAACCCCTAACCTATCGAAACCTCCAACCTTCTTAAGTAAATCAATGAAATATACTAAACAAGATTCCCATGCATTCGCAGAGCCTACAAGGTGGGACAGTCAGTTTTACAAGATGAAAAAAATTTCAAAAGGAATTTAGTTGCCTTGCGCAATCACCACCTTGCAAAAAATTGTTTTTTCGTGAAAAAAAAAAACCCCAATCCTTGGAGATATTAGCAGTTCATTGCTTCACGATATGTATTATAAACAAGAAAAGCAATTTTGACACACAAAATTACTCTACATGGCAAATCTTAAGTGATCCTCTATTTGGCTTTTTGATGGCTATCAAGGCAACTGGTCTTCGTCGAGCCGATCCACTTGAAGAGACCCAGAGCCAACAAAGAGAATAGAGAACAACAAAGTTTGGCTATAACCAGAGTACAATAAATAAAAAGGCAGTGTAATCAATCATATGAGACATAGATCGTGTGCCAAAGACATTCCTTGTCCACCTTTCTTCAAGTGGCAGAGCTAATAAACAAGATAAACTCTATTTTCCACACAGTTTTGAGCCAATTCTTAGCAGAGATCTCAGCAAAAGTACAAATTAAAATGCTTGACGCAGTTAGTTAGATAGCCAACGAATGTCATCCTAATACAAAGCAAATTTGTACACTGAGAAATCATTTCTCAAAGCAGAAAGAATTCCAGTATATTAAAAAGAAAAATGTCATTGGCATTACAAAGAGGGCCAATGGCCCATACAGTAACACAGAACTCAAAAGGCACAGTAGGAGTTGGCCCTTTTACTTTATTTTTAAAGCATTAAAAGACAAAGCAAACCTTGTTTTGAACTGTACCTAGTGAGTTGGTGTAGCAACCACCTGTAAGTTTGTAACAAGCAAGGAAACAAGCCATAATTTTTTATAGAGAACACTTAGCTCTACAGCAGAACCATCATGACAACAACACGTGAAGACCTCATTCGGTATTGTTGTTGTTTTTTTATCCCAAATTATGATATCTAAATAAACAGAAAACAACAACAATACCGAACGTTTAGGCACAAACTTTGCAAACTTTGCAGCATGAAATGCACAGATGGATAGTGAAAAGTCTGCAGTATAAACATCTATGGGGTTTGTTTGAGACAGCAAACAAAACTCCGTAGAAATTTCTTTTTTTTTTTTTGCTTGTTTGGTCTTCTGAAGAAGACGGCTTTCGGCATCTTAAGTTGTATTGCAAGCTAACCAACAATGACACATAGAGAAGCCCATCTCCTGGCACATCCAACAACTAGAATTTTTGTTTATAAAACTGAAAAGAAGGTGACGATACCAAACCACTCCAAACGTTGTGATAAAACAAAGTACAAATATTAACGGGCACCTTTGTATGTTTCATTTGCAAGGACTTTTCTAAGTGGAAAGCTATGCAATGAAGTAATGAATCAACCATTTTTTTTGGAAATAAGTAAAAACATTTAGACCAAGGATTTAAGTATTCATCGGCACAGCCCGTATCCACCATGCCGTATCGCGCCAACAAGATACATGCACGATACAGCCCCCATGTTGATGGTACAACTCAAAACCTTTTTTTAAAAAAATTATTAAGTAATTTTCTCAATAAAGTTCAAAATATTTGATAAAAATACATAATCAGTAATTAGAAAATTTTGTTGCTAAAGAAAATAAATATTTATTGTGACCGGCACTCATCGGCATGGCCCGGCACGCACCGTGCCGGTGCGTGCCGTACCGTGCCGGCAAGTTTTCAGCACGATCCCGTGCCACGGCACTTAAATTCTTGATTTAGACATCAAAAGAATCGACAGTTGTATGCAGTTTCCATAATCATCATGCTCGACTTTCATGAAGGTGCTTACAAGAATTCAGCATGTCTAAAGGAGAATTTTCCAATAGAAGAAAAATACAATATAATATCCAACAATACTTATCACTTGAGTAGTAGTACAAGCATATATCTAGAAGGAACATTTACATATAAACTCGAATATTAAATGCATACCTCTTCCTTTTTCCCTTTCTTTCCACCGAAAAGTTTGTACCCTCCGTATCCTAGTAAACCCCAACCACTTAAACTAGCCAGTACAAACTGCAAAAGATGAAAGAGTTTGTGGGCGCGACATCCAAAACAATTTACATCTACTAGAGATAAACTAGAATGGGCAAAAAACTTTTAGCAACAATAAAAGAAATTTCATCTCCGAAAGGCCAAAACCTTGCTCTCGCCCTCTCTCTCTCTCTCTCTCTCTCTCTCTCTCTCTCTCTCTCTCTCTCTCTCTCTCTCTCTCTCGATGAGTAAAGCTATTATACTCTTATGAGTACGAAAACCTTCATACTGATAAGTTGTTTGAGATAATAGAATTTTCAAATTGGCGATTCATGCCATTAAACATGATCTAGAGCATTTAAAGTACCTAGATACCAAATTTTGTATTTTTTTATTTATAATAGTGCCTATCAAGCAGGTATAAAATAAACAGTCAAAATCAAAGGATCTTCTAACAATAGAGGATCGGATTCTTCAATTCAAAATTTGGGTTATTGATCTTTATCTAAATAGTTAATAAAATTTTCTATAAAATTGGCATGTTGAATTTGGCATATAAGTAAATCATGTCAAAATAAACGGTGGTGGAAATTGAACAATCTTTAAAATTTGAGGATAGAACTATTGAATTCAGGATCAAGAATGATGGTCTTGATTTAAATAGTTTAAAGTATTTTCTATCAAAATTTGAATAAATTTAGATTCTTCTACACTGTTAAACTACAAACTCGACATAGTAGCCATTGAAAATTAACAATTTTGAAATAGTTTGATCATAAAGTAAACTATGTCGAAAAAATATTAAAAAAAAAAATTCTAAAAACTTAAAATATCTTAGATTAGTTTTAATGATGTGGAACGTTGATTTGAACACCATAAGATCGAAAACAATACTATAGTACCGGAGCTCCGATACTATAAATTGTATAGGATCCTAGCTCTATATATATATATATATATATATATATATATATATATATATATATATATATATATATATAGAAAGAGAGAGAGAGAGAGAGAGAGAGAGAGAGAGAGCCTGGCAACTATACTATTAATAGCACCAAGCACTTTGTGCTATCAAATTTTTTGCGGTTAGATCTCCCCGTTTGACCATTTCCACCCTTTAGATCATGCTATTCTATCGATAGCACCAAGTCACTGGTGCTATTAGGTTTTCAGCCCTTGGATTAAGGGATGTGCGGTTAGAATGATAGTGGTCCCCTAGGGTTTAGTGAGTGGTTGGTGGAATAGCATGATCTAAGGGATGGAAATGGTCAAAAAAGTAAATCTAACGGTGAAAAACTTGGTAGCACTAAGTGCTTGGTGCTACCGATCTCTCTCTCTCTCTATATATATATAGAGTCCGACTGGAATGCTATCGATAGCACCAAGCAATTCATGCTACCAAATTTTTTACCGTTAAATCTTTGTCTTTGATCATTTCCACCCTTGGATTATACTATTCAACCAACCACCCACTAAACTCTAGGGGACCATTATAATCCTAACCGCACATCCCTTAATCTAAGGGCTAAAAACTTGATAGCACCAATGACTTGGTGCTATCGATAGCATTCCAGTCTAGTTCTATATATATATATATATATATATATATATATATATATATATATATATATATATATATATATATATATATATATATATATATATATAGAGAGAGAGAGAGAGAGAGAGAGAGAGAGAGAGAGAAAGAGAGAGAGAGAGAGAATTGAGCTCCTATGCTTTTAAAAGTACCAAGTCATTGGTGCTTGTAGGTTTTAACCCTTGGATGAAATGATGTGCGGTTAGGATAATAGTGGGCCCCTTGAGTTTAGTGGGTAGTTGGTGAAATAGCATGATCTAAGAAGTGAAATTAGTCAAAAGGGTAGATCTAACGGTAGAAAACTTACAAGCATCAATTGCTTGGTACTTTTAAAAGCATAGTAGCCGAACTTATATATATATATATATATATATATATATATATATATATATAGAACGAGTCTACTATAATATCAATAGTACCAACCACTTGGTACTATTGAGTTTCCGAATTTTGGATGAAGGGATGTGCGGTTAGGATGATAGTGGTACCCTAGGGTTTAGTGGGTGGTTAGTGAAATAGTATATACCCTAGGGTACCACTATCATCCTGACCGTACATCCCTTCATCCAAGGGCCAAAAACTCAATAGTACCAAGTACTTGATACTATTGACAGTATAGTAGCCGGACTCGGACTCTATATATATATATATATATATATATATATATATATATATATATATATATATTGGTGGCCCTTCGCCTCCCTTGTATTTACTCCTTTTTTTTTTAGTGTCCCTTCGCCTACCGTGCCAAATTAATGTGTTCACCTAACTTCAATTATAATCACCATAAATCCTCTTAATTCTAATCCAAATCCCTCTCTCACAGGCAATCACCCCATCTCCTTCTTCGCTTCTCTAATTTTATTGTCTCTTCGCCTACCATTCCAATTAATACGTCCACCCACCTTTAATTATAATCACCATAAATCCTCTGAACTCTAACCTTGTTCGTTTTTATATATTAAGGATCCACAAGGATCTAAATAGTTACTATCAAACAACTAGAGGGGGGGTGAATAGGTGTAATATTTAAAAAACAAATCTCAGTGCAAAATAAAAACCAATGCGGAAAATAAAAATAGCACACCGAGATATACGTGAAAACTCCAATCCAGGAGAAAAACCACGGGACCAACACGCAATAACAATCCACTAAGAATAGAAGAATAACAAGGTGATTACCGACTCCACGGACTCAAACCCCTCCTTCAACTTTTTCGGACCTTGCGCTCACCGATTGCACGTCCACTGCACACGTTCGAATCCACGAACGCCACTCGAATCCACGAGAACACGTTTCGAATCCACGAAACGCCTTCAACACATCGAATCCACGATGCTACGTCGAATCCACGACGCAAACTTGATAAAAGCTTCGATGGTGATCCTTTGCCTAGATTATCATTGAGGAACCGTAGAAGGAATCTCTAAGCAAAGACTAGATCAATTCGACAAAAGATAGATCTTGGAAGAACCGTCGAATTGACCTAAAAGAGGCTATAAAGAATAACGATAAAAACCTAGCCTCTAGGGTTGCTCTCAAGTGTTTTATAAATGAATCGGTAGTTATTGAGAAACCCTAAGTGTCTATTTATAGTTTAGAAACCTTTGGAAAGAGATAAGCATCAAAAACTGACTTAACAGAAATTTTCCCGCACGACGGTCCGGACTGGATTGGCTCGGTCCGGACTGTCGTCTTTTTTCAGCAATTCCTGAAAAAACAAAGTTCGGAGTCCAGACTGGAATCCACAGTCCGGACTGGATTAACAAAACAGTCCTGAACAGAATTTCCAGTCCTGAACGGATTTCCTGAAAATACAGTTTTTGACTTTTATGCAATGAAAACTTATCCAAGTGTTTCTAAACTACACAAATGTATTCGGATCACCAAAATTATTTAGTTAAACGTACCTGATCAATCCGAATCCATTTTCCTTAAGATTGATGTATATGATCCACAATTCTTCAACTTCAATCTTCAAGACTCAAAACACTGATTGTCAACTTGAGCTCTTGTTGAATCTTCTCTAAGTCTTCAATTGCTGATTGACAATTTGATCACTTCAAGACTCCGACTCAACTCACGAAATATGCCAACACAAAAAGCCGTAACAATCTCCCCCTTTGGCAATTTCGTGACAAAACCCAAAAATACATAAAACGCTCAAGACACTCATCTTAAGCCAAAAAATCGAAACTCAATGTCATCACCAAAACATTGACTTTCTTTGCGTGAAAGATCCAATAAACAAAAATTACATTTGAACCAGTCTTAGAACAAACTCTATGACTTAGGACTTGGAGTCTTAAAGTGATGTAGATCCTGTAAAACAAAACTCCAAACAAATCAAAAGTCAGTTGTCAGAAATTAAAGTTATATCCTACATTTGATTCGTCCTTTTGGTTCTTTTTGTTTTTCGGCTCCTTTTTCATCATCTTTTTTCTTTATCTCCCCCTATCTTGAACATCTCTGTTCTCCCCCTATCTCTGTTCTCCCCCTATTTCTGTTCTCCCTCTTTTTGTCACAAATTGTCAAACAGTGAATATAGGCAAAAAGAAATCACTAACAGCATTAGTTCATAGAGAAAGAAAGATAAAAGCTCAGTTCCGGTATATAACAAAAACGCCGATTTCGTACCGGTCCTCGAAGGCAAAAATCACAAAAATTCTTGAAACAAATCCAAATTTTGAAATCTTTCAAATACCGATTTGCATTCCATCAAGAAAACAATTTAAGTGCTTGAAAATAATATGAGATCACATAGATGTCATTCAATCCAATTAATTTTACAAAAATTAAAAAGATTTACTCCGAAATCATGAAAAACAAAGATAGGACATTATAAACCGTTTTTCATATTATATACGTCAAACACAAGTCATCAAAAATAATCTTGAGATCCAAAGTCTATCAAGATGTAACGGATTTACAAAGATGACTTACAGAGATTTCCAAATGACATCAATTTGATTTCTACCCTTTCAAATTTGAGATAAGCACTAAAATACCTAAGGGTGGCTCTTTGAGCATCTTTTAACTATCCCACCTTATACCAACCAGGAGATTGTTCAAAATAAGAACTTTGAATATGAATCTCCGAATGCTTCAACTAAAAATTTTAAAAAATATTTTTCAAGCATCAAAACATGTGGTAGCTTCACACACAGACCGGACGACCGGGGTGGCAGCTCTTTCCAACATGTGGTGGTAGTTTTCACTCCTTTCGGATGTAACTCTTTCCACATCTTTTGCAATTCATTTATTACCCTTGTACGAAAATACAATCTCTTATGTGAAAGAATTAAATCCCAAATTTTAGTCAATCGGTTGTCTCATGTTTATCACAATGAATTCACACAACCGAGATAGGTTAAGCATTTTAAGATCACACAAGATTACTAAAATTTGATGAATATAACTATCAAAAACTCCTATAATGTAATATCTTCAAGAATTATGATTATAGAGTAAAGTTGATAATTCATATAAAATTAAATTGGAGTGATTGACAGTGAAATCCTTTTTATTCAATGCACTTGTTCGTTAAAACCCTTTTGTTCAAAAACAAAACATAAAAACGAAGAGCATTGAAAACATGTAATGCAGAGATTCAGAAAAATATGAAAGGAAAACCAATCAAAGCATTACATACAGTCATAAGCTATTTAGAACTTAAGACAAGGAAAGATATCACCTTTCCGAATCCAAAATCGTCGAATTTTGGGTTGTCTTGATTCATTGAGGCCGGGAGTTGACAGCTTTGACTGTTGGTTCACCTTAGGTCTTTGCCTCGCAATGATCCACTTGAATGATTGATGTTGTGGCTCGGACCTTTGGTGGATTGAGTGAACTCCATTGATTTGATGTGTCTTTTGATTTCGTTGAGTTCGCTCCGTAGATGAAGTTGCCGAAGAATTCTTCTTTCTCTTTTTCGGGCACATCTTCATCAAGTGTCCCTCAAGTCCACAATGGTGACAAGTTCTTCCTTTCAATTTAGTTGTGGAACTTGAAGCCTTCACAGTTTGGTTCTTTTTGAATCCCAAACCAACCTTGCTTGATTGACCTAATCCGGACATACAATCAAGTTTCTTGGAACTGGTTGAAATCCTTTGTATGTCGGATTTGAGTTGATGAACTTGCTTGGTCAAAGCTTGGTTGGTGACATGAATCTCCCCAAACTGCTTTTCTAGAAAACCAATCTTGTCCTTATATGATATAGCGTTTGTCTCCGATGGGTTTAGCTTTTCTTGGAGGATTTTATTGTTATCCAATAAACGTTCTCGTTCCTCCTCGAGATCATGAAGTTTTGTCTTTAAAGCATGATTCTCGTCTTGAACCTCAAGTCGTTGCTTCCTCAACTTCTTGATATGCTTGGCCATCTTCTTAGATTCCGCAAGAAGTTGTTGATATGCCTCAACGAGTTCTTCTTCGTCCGACTCCCCCTCACTTGATGACTCTCCATCGGATGTTGATGTTTCATGCAAAATCAAAGGAATAGAGTCAGTGATTAACGATGATAAGCAAACATTAGAAGAGGGAATTTGAGAGGCATGAAAGGCAACGACTTTTTCCTCTTTACTTGAGGTCGATTCATTAGAAGTAGAATCGTCCCAAGTTTTTGCTTGCAAAGCCTTCTTTTTATATGATTTCGGAGAAGGACAATCCGTTGAAATATGGCCGTAGCCTTTGCATCTATAACATCGGATTTTCCCTTCGAATTCATCTTTTTTCTTAGAAAGTTTTGCAAAGCTTTTGAGGTTAGAGGATTTAGAATCCGATGATCCTTTAGATGATTTCGAGGATGAAGATCCATCGGTTCGATTCTTCCAAAATTTCCGACGAAATTTCTTTACGATCCGCGCCAATTGTTCTTCAAAATCGGCAAAAGTGATTTCATCGTCGGAACTTGATTCGCCATCTTCTTCCTTTGTTGATTTGAATGCAACACCTGTAAGCTTAGAAGAAGACTTGAAAGAAACTTGATTAGTAGGAAAAGTCTTCTCATAAGTTTGTAAAGCACCTACTAATTCCTCTACTCTCATCTCATCCGGATGACTAACGGTTTCAATGGCGGTAACCTTTGCCCTAAACCGTTCCGGAAGAGTCCGAAGTATCTTTCTTACAATTTTCGACTCCGGGATCTTTTCTCCTAAATTAGCACAAGTGTTGATTATATCTTGAAGTCTTGTGTAATAATCTGTAAACAATTCATGCTCTTCCATATGAATAGAGTCAAATTGACTTGTAAGCATCTGGAGCTTTTGAATTTTTACAAGATTAGTACCCTCATGTGTAATTTTGAGAATATCCCAAATTTCCTTCGCGGTTTCACACGCGGAAATTCGTGTGAACTCAGTCGAGGAAAGAGAATTAAATAAAGCGTTCATACCTTTCCCATTGTAAGAAGATCTTTCGAATTCCTCTTTGGACCATCTAGAGCGAGGTTTTGGGGTAGTAGAATTTCCTACTTCCTCAACAGGATGCACCCAACCGTATTCCACGGATTGCCATACCCGCTCATCAATTGCTGTCACGCCCCGGGGGATTAATTTTAGCGGAAACGAATTACAAAAGGTAGGTATTTTTTTTTTTGAAAACCTTCTTCCCCAGTACGTGCCCAGATCCGCCGCATATACAGGATCACCCTACAAACGGACAGAGTCTCCCCTGTATATGCACGGCGTAACGGTTTGTACAATATTCATTAACGGGTAAACAGTCAATCACAACAATCCAGAACATACAACCATTCACAATGCGCTGAATAAGACTCATGGCCGTTCAGTTTGAAAGAATAAATCCACAAGGTTGAAACGGTGCCCACCCGGCACCCATATTTTGAAAACCCTTTTCGAAAGCAACATAAACTCAGGGGTTTTGGAAAACAGTGCCCACACGACACTTAGGTTTTGAAATCCATTTTCGAAAGCCTTAAACCCACAAGGTTTTGAAAACGGTGCCCACCCGACACCCGAGTTTTGAAATAGAAGTTTTCGCAATCTTTTCTTTTGTTTGCTCTTTTATTTTCCAAAACGGCCAACAGAGATGTAAAGAAAACAAAACAATTAAATAGTCACCATACCGACATCCACACCGACCCCACGAGGGTATCGAGAACCATCCACAATCTACAAATAGCAAATGGAATGCGG
Source organism: Tillandsia leiboldiana (assembly GCA_029204045.2). NCBI lineage: Eukaryota > Viridiplantae > Streptophyta > Magnoliopsida > Poales > Bromeliaceae > Tillandsia > Tillandsia leiboldiana. Next base: position 17,128,988 of record CM055061.1, read on the forward strand.
AAGAAAAAGGTAAAATACTGTTCAGGTCTCCAGGGACCCAGAATCTCTTGCCGCGGCCTCACCGTCGCCTAACTCTCCCCCCTGTAGGACCCTGTCGCAAAGTGGGAAGTCAGCGACTAGACGAAAATGATAATAGTAAAGCAGGTAAAGAAAAACGTCCAACCGTAGCCTATCCGGAGCAACCACCCTCGCAAGGGAAAAGTAAAATCAAACACCTGTAAACCAGCAATACCCGATCCCGCCGGACAACTAAACCGACGGATCGCACCACGCCCAAGTCGGACAACTAAACCGAATGGGTCGCACCGCTCCCCCGTCGGACAACTAAACCGACGGGTCGCACCGCTCACACCTTGGCGCATCCAAGCCCCACAACTAAAGAGGCCCCACTCCGTCCTGTGGGTATACACGGGTCATCGACCACTTTTCCGAAAAAGCGCACCCTTTGCGGTGGCCAAACCGCGGGTGCGCGTGCTGCAGCCTCGAGCCAAGTAACCGAACAACAATAGTATACCAGATAATAGTGACCATAAGGATTACCAGATTAGTATCAACAAGTACCTTGCAATTTTACTCAATTTAACATAAATCAAAATAACTGGAATCACTTAAAGATTGAAGTACAGCTGTCGGGAACCCGACGTTTGATCCCAAAATAAAACCCACCTGTCACTTGTAACGATCGATGCTCGACCTTCCTCGCGTCCCGGCACGCTCGCCCGGACCCATACACACCTGCCGCAAGGAGAAGTCAACACTCAGACTCGAATAATTATCACGATCAACCCGCCTCTCCCGGTCGGTCACGCGGCATGGCCCACCGATCCGGCGGCGACGGTGTCCCCGGGCGAGGCCAAAGGCACGGACGGCCCCCCGCCCGCACACTGGGCTGTGCGCGTGCCCAGCCCCGTACGGGTTCACCCCCGCATGCGGGGCTAGGCACGGGCCCGGCCCCGTGCGGGTTCACCCCCGCACGCAGGGCTGGGCACGGGCCCGGCCCCGTGCGGGTTCACCCCCGCACGCGAGGCTGGGCGCGTGCCCGGCCCCGTGCGGGTCCACCCCCACACGCGGGGCTGGGCACGGGCCCGACCCCGTGCGGGTTCACCCCCGCACGCGAGGCTGGGCGCGTGCCCAGCCACGTGCGGGTCACCGCCCGCATGCGGGGCTGGGTGCGTGCCCAGCCCCGTGCGGCTCACACGGGTACGCCGCCCGTTTGGGGGGGGGGGGGGGGGGGGTTCGCACATGCGCCGGATTCCGGAGAATCCGTCGCCTGTGCCTCCCCTTACCGATTTCAACAATCAAGAAGAAAACCAAGAACTGTAAAACCTCCGTCTTACCTCGGTTACGATGACGGTGGTTGGGAGAGGAGGGATCGTCCCGTTCTTGCGTGCCCGGTTCCGGGGAAGAAAAGATGTGCGGTGTTCTTCCCTCTCCTCGGTCGCTCCGCCGCGTTGCTCCACGCCGATCAGTGGGAAGAAGAGGGTTTGGGGAAAGCGTTCCTCGTCCGCGCTCGGGGTATCATACGCCAAGGTAAGAGAAAGGGAAGGGGTTCGAAACCTAATTCCCCAAAGCCAATTAATTAGTCGTTTAGGCACAAGTGGAATTAAACCCAAAATAGAAAATAACCGATCGGGCGAATGTGAAATGGGGTGGGTAAATCCCATACCTCAAACAGAAAGAATAGTCGATTTGGGTGCGAACTAGGGTCCGGTCTGCCTCGGTAATTGCGTAAGTCGCCTAAACCATACTAAAACTTTCGAAATTTATTTCGGGAGATTCTGGAGTCGGAATCCAACACCGATCGCGCCGCCGGTCTCCGTTTCGCGAGCTTTATTAGCCAAAAATACCCGCGAGCCCCGACGGTCTGCCCAGAGATAAAGAAAAATAATTCACCCCCGGACCCCTTAGTCGAAAAGCGGTTCAAAAGAAATTCAAAGGAAAGTCTAGAAAGACAAATAAACCCGCGGTTATCACAATTGCGATGAGAAAAGCTCTCATCCGCACTTTCCAACAAGCATAATTAGTCCCATCAAAAAGAGGAGGTCTATAAATATTACCACTTTCACCCGACATGATAGATAAACCTAAAACCCGCTCTGATACCACTTGTTCGTTTTTATATATTAAGGATCCACAAGGATCTAAATAGTTACTATCAAACAACTAGAGGGGGGGTGAATAGGTGTAATATTTAAAAAACAAATCTCAGTGCAAAATAAAAACCAATGCGGAAAATAAAAATAGCACACCGAGATATACGTGGAAACTCCAATCCAGAAGAAAAACCACGGGACCAACACGCAATAACAATCCACTAAGAATAGAAGAATAACAAGGTGATTACCGACTCCACGGACTCAAACCCCTCCTTCAACTTCTTCGGACCTTGCGCTCACCGATTGCACGTCCACTGCACACGTTCGAATCCACGAACGCCACTCGAATCCACGAGCACACGTTTCGAATCCACGAAACGCCTTCAACACATCGAATCCACGATACTACGTCGAATCCACGACGCAAACTTGATAAAAGCTTCGATGGTGATCCTTTGCTTAGATTATCATTGAGGAACCGTAGAAGGAATCTCTAAGCAAAAACTAGATCAATTCGACAAAAGATAGATCTTGGAAGAACCGTCGAATTGACCTAAAAGAGGCTATAAAGAAGAACGATAAAAACCTAGCCTCTAGGGTTGCTCTCAAGTGTTTTATAAATGAATCGGTAGTTATTGAGAAACCCTAAGTGTCTATTTATAGTTTAGAAACTTTTGGAAAGAGATAAGCATCAAAAACTGACTTAACAGAAATTTTCCCGCACGACGGTCCGGACTGGATTGGCTCGGTCCGGACTGTCGTCTTTTTTCAGCAATTCCTGAAAAAACAAGGTTCGGGGTCCGGACTGGAATCCACGGTCCGGACTGGAGTAACAAAACAGTCCTGAACAGAATTTCCAGTCCTGAACGGATTTCCTGAAAATACAGTTTTTGACTTTTATGCAATGAAAACTTATCCAAGTGTTTCTAAACTACACAAATGTATTCGGATCACCAAAATTATTTAGTTAAACGTACCTGATCAATCCGAATCCATTTTCCTTAAGATTGATGTATATGATCCACAATTCTTCAACTTCAATCTTCAAGACTCAAAACACTGAGTGTCAACTTGAGCTCTTGTTGAATCTTCTCTAAGTCTTCAATTGCTGATTGACAATTTGATCACTTCAAGACTTCGACTTAACTCACGAAATATGCCAACACAAAAAGCCGTAACAAACCTAAACTCCTATTCTCCCAGACAATCACCACTTTATCTCTTCCTCCGCTTCCCCTTCCTCCTACATAGGCTCCGAAGCCGAGATCGACCGCGTGCTTTGGACGGAGGAGGAGATTGTGCATCACGTCACCGAGCTTGGCGCTGCCATCTCCACTGACTTCATCAGGGGCGCTGCCCTCTAGGGAAAGAGATTAGGGCTAAAAGGAAATGTGAAACCAAAGCATGGTAACCGTTATCCTTGGGGGGTTTTTTTTTTCTTTATTTCGTTCCTGTGTTCTTCATATTTTGGTTAGATCTGAGATTAGAAAAATTTGATTTCTAAAAATTTTTCTACCAAAAAAATATAAGAGTTGATATTTTATTGATTTAAATAACAAGTTGAAGATCTCAATTTGTGTAGAGGAAAATTGCAGATCTAGAATAAATATGAGAGAAAGTCGTCGTACTTTTCCAAGGAACTAATTTAATGTGAGATTCCTGAATGTTCTTTTTTTCTTGAGTCCACATATGTCGTTGCATTTCATGATTTGGGTTTATCGAGATATGTTATATTCTGTTTGTATGGTGCCCATAAAAACTAATCAAATTTTAGTGCATCTTTTGTTGCTGAGACTTTCAAGATGTTTATTGTGTTTGTAACTGACTATATTTTACTTTCTCTAAATACATCATGCCATTGCATATTTCTTTTTTTATTTTTTTATATATTTATTCCTCTTTGAGTCACTCCCATGATAAACTTTCACTTTTCATAAGCCAAATGTATATTCTAGGCGATGTATTGTCAGTATCTTTTGCAAAAATTTTGAAGGACATCACAATTTGAATTTGGCATATGGAAATTGGCATGTTGTGTATGCAACCAGCTTTTTTTTTTGTTTTTTTTTCTTTATCTGATACAATCATTAATTCATATATAGAGGGAACCATTAAGAGACAAAGGGGCTAGTGACCCCTTGGTTTTTGAAAAATTACATCAAAATGTCTTTTTAAGGTTTTTTTTTTTAAATCCAATTATATAGGTGATTTTGAGTATATATGTATACATACATATATACAAATATACATACATATATATAGAGTAGAGCTCCTGTACTTGTGCAATAGGAGTAACGCCGTTTCCTAAGCCTCAGTCCTCAGTCACTGTATATTGCACGAATCTCGAAACAACTTTATCCAATGCATATAAATTTACAAGCACAAGAGCTCCTGTGCTTGTACAAATTTACAAGCACAAGAGCTCCTGTGCTTGTACAAGCACAGGAGCTCTACTCCATATATATATATATATATATATATATATATATATAGAGAGAGAGAGAGAGAGAGAGAGAGAGAGAGAGAGAGAGAGAGAGAGAGAGAGCGCTAGGCTAGAATACTATCGGTAGCAAATGAGCTCCATTGTTACCTATTTGCTTTTTATGATGGAGCTTCCAAAACGACAATCAGCACCATTAAATATGATTTTTATTATTTAAACTATCTGAAAATTAAATTTTATGATTTTTTGATATTCTTTTCTTGTCCATTAAGTGGACACAAAAATAAATGGCTGAAAATAAATATCCTTCAAAAAGTGATGATAGGAGCCTTATAATCAAGATTGAGAGTATAGATCTTGTTTTAAATAGTTTAAAATTTTTTCTAACCAAAATTTAAATAATTTAAATTTCTTTACACTGTTAAATGAGCAAAAGATTCAAATCTACTATTAAAATTAAAAATTTTGCAACCCTTGGATGATTAGGTCAATGATGTCGAAAAGATTTAAAGTTTGATCTCTAGATACTTTCAGCGGTCTAAATCATGTTCAACAGTGTCGATTGTCGATTTGTAAGGTCCATCATCAAAAACAAATAGATGGCAACAGAGCCCGTTTGTTACTGATAGCATTCTAGATCAACTATATATATATATATATATATATATATATATATATATATATATATATATATATATATATACATATATATATATATATATATATATATATATATATATAGAGAGAGAGAGAGAGTCCGGCTACTATACTATTAATAGTACCAAGTTATTGGTGCTATCAAGTTTTCTACCCTTACATCAACCCCTTTGATTATTTTCATTCGTTAGATTTTACTATTTTCCCAACCACCTATTAAACCCAAGGGGGCCGCCCACTATCATCTCAACCACATATCTTTTAATCCAAGAGTTAAAAACTTAATAGCACCAATGACTCGGTACTATTAATAGTATTCCAGCCTAGCTCTCTCTCTCTCTCTCTCTCTCTCTCTATATATATATATATATATATATAGAGAGAGAGAGAGAGAGAGAGCTAGGCTTGTGTGCTTTTAGAAGTACGGAGACCGCCATGCTCCCAAGTTGTTTTCAATGTTATGACTTTCGAATGGATGATCGACTCAGTTAAACTTGATCTAGAGTATTTAAAAGGCTTGAAAATTAAATTTCGTGATTTTTTGATATTATTTGCCTAGTGATCAAAGAGGCTCAAATTCAACAATTTTAATGATTGTGGTGAGCTATTTGCAAGTTTAACGGTGTAGAAATATCCAAATCACGTAAAATTTTGATAAAAAAAAAAAATTATACTATATAAAACAAGATCAATATCTTTGATCTAAAATTTTAGTATCATATCATCACATTTTGTGAGATTTTTATTTTCACCCGTTGATTTTGAACCCTTTTGATTACTAGGTAAATAATATCGAAAAATCGTAAAATTTATTATCTAGATATTTCAAATATTCTAGATATTCAAATATATATATATATATATATATATATATATATATATATATATATATATATCTAGGCTTGTGTGCTTTTAGAAGCACGGAAGCGATCAATAATTTTAATTGTCGTGATGAGCTGTTTGCACTGTCTAGGCTGGCCCAGAGAAATAATATCCTTGATCTAGCCTGCTTTTCGATATTCGGGGCGTGATAGATTTTAACGGTGTAGAAATATCCAAATCACGTAAAATTTTGATAGATCATTCTTTATACTATATAAAACAAGATTAATATTCTTGATCTAAAATTTTAGTATCATATCATCACATTTTGTGAAATTTTTATTTTCAGCCGTTGATTTTGAGCCCCTTTGATCACTAGGAAAATAATATCGAAAAATTGTGAAATTTATTTTCTAGATAATTCAAATATTCTAGATCAAATCTAACGGAGTCGATCGTCGATTGGGAAGTCCCAACATCAAAAACGACGTGGAAGCACGGTGGACTCCGTGCTTCTAAAAGCACACAAATCCTGCTCTGTGTGAGTGTGTGTGCGTGTGGGGGTGTGTGTGTGTGTGTGTGTGTATAGACCTAGGCTACTATGCTATTAATAGCACCAAGTCATTGGTGCTATTAGGTTTTTGACCCTTGAATGAAAGGATGTGTGGTTAGTAGTGGGTCCCTAGGGTTTAGTGGGTGGTTGGGAAAATAGTTAGATCTAAGGGTTAGAAATGATCCAAGGGGTAGATTTAACAGTAGAAAATTTGGTAGAACTAACTGCTTGGTGCTATCGATAGCATAGTAGCCAGATTCCATATATATATATATATATAAAGAGAGAGAGAGAGAGAGAGAGTCCGGCTTGTGTACTTTTGGAAGCACAAAGGACTCCGTACTTTCAAATTATTTTCAATGATACATCCAATTCAACGATCGGCTCAGTTAGACATGATCTACAACTATTTAGAAACTAAATTTCATAGTTTTTCGACATTATTTGTCGTGTGTGTGTGTGTGTGTGTATATATAGAGAGAGAGGGGGGGGGGGGGGGGGGGAGAGGGGGAGATAGTTGAGCTGGAATGCTATTAGTAGCAAGCGGGCTCTGTTGTCACCCATTTGTTTTCGATGATAGAAGCTTTTGAATCGACGATCGGCATCGTTGAACATGATCTAGACCACTGAAAGTATCTATAAATCAAATTTCAAATCCTTTCGACATTATTGACCTAATGATCAAAAGGTTACAAAATTTATAATTATAATGGTAGAAATAAGCCTTTTGCTCGTTTAACAGTGTAAAGAGATCTAAATTAATTAAATTTTTATTAGAAAATTCTTTAAACTATTTAAAACAAAATCTATACTCTTGATCTTGATTACAGGACTCCTATCATCACTTTTTGAAGGATATTTATTTTTAGCCGTTTATTTTTGTCCACTTAATAGACAAGAAAAAAATATCGAAAAAGCATGACATTTAATTTCTAGATAGTTTAAATGGTCTAGATCATGTTCAATGGTGTCGATCATCGATTTGGAAGCTCCATCATCGAAAACAAATAGGTGGCAACCGAGCCGGTTTGCTAGTGATAGCATTCCAGCCTAGCTATCTATATATATAAAGGATTAGTGTGCTATTAGGAGCACGGAGGCCTCCATGCCCCTAAGCCGTTTTCGATGATGGAACTTCCAAATCGACAATCGGTTCCGTTAGACTTGATCTAGTATGTTTGAAGTATCTTGAAATTAAATTTTATGATCTACTTAGTGTTGGGGCCAAAATGTGGCTTGCGCGCGATCGGCCCCTGGGGGTGACCCTCAAAGATGTCGAGTACGCCGCGTGCCAATGGATTAAGCGATCGGGCCGATGAGGGATCAGCTCGGCCAGGTTCTCCTCTAGTAACTTCTCACGACCGTTCGACCTAGGATAATCGAATCGGGTTTACGAAGGTTGAGAGGGATTGTTGGGTCCGACTTAGAATAGCCGAACCGGAAGGAATGAAAATGACACGGTTGAGGAGCCGATTATAACTTTAAAGCACAAGAAATACAAATAAAGACACGGCTGATGAGCCGCTTTACACTTTATATTGATTGAAAAGGGGATATAATGACACAGCGATGAGCCGATTACAACTTTGTGGAACAAAAGAAGGGGATACAAGGAAGAAGGTAAGGATAGAAGGATTACAAGCCTACTCCTAGGAAAGCAGTAAAGAAAGCGGTAAATGCAGGTATGAAAAGTAAACCTACTCCTAGATAAATGAATAAGCTGGGGTGGTACCTGGCTTACGAGGCTGCCGGACCCCTTTTCCCTTCGTTGGTTCACTTATTTATATAGTTTTGAACCAAGATATACAACCGCCGATTTTGGGAATCGGCGTAATCAAAGGGGAATTATCGTGAATTCCTCAACCACTTCCTTTTGAGTTAATTATCCTCAAAAGAATAATAGTTGTTTCTCGTCTAGGTCCATCCCCAGATCGTCGCACCGGAACGTAATCCTCAACGCTTTCCAATGCTGGGCGCCGCCTGCCGTTCCGAGTCCGTTGCGAGATTCGCGCCTGAATCTCGCCTTTATTCCATTCAAGATTTTTCCTTCTGCAGCTCAGGGCAGCTGATGATTGACCTTGACTTCGCCTCTTCTGTCGTTTGACTGAGGCGATCTGACATCTGTCTTCGGCCGAGAAATGGTTCTGGATGAGACGGTAATCCACTAGTTGACCGTCTCTCACGTCGGCTGATTCTCTCATCGGCTGACGCCTTCAGTCGATGGTCGTCGTGACTAGGATCGATCAGGATCGGGACGTAGACCCTTCTTCAGCTGACCCATCCTTCCGTCGGCTGGTGTCTTCGTCCGATGGTGTATGCCTTGTACGGGGTTGTTGCGTACCTAAAATTGATCTGGACGAGGACGTGAGTCTCTTCTTCTTCGGCTCGATTAACCGAAAGTTGATTCCGACTCCGCCTGCTTCGCTGTCTAAATGGGAATGTCGGATATCTTCCTTCAAACCCGCAGTTGACTCTAAATGATGCGATTATCTTTGCATCGGCTGCTTCTCCCATCGGCTGATACCTCCAACCGGTGGCACATCGCGTGCTACTCGCCTCTATCCTCGGGGCTAGTCTCAATCGAACCGCGAGTCCCTCTTTGTTGACTCAAACCTCTATCGGCTGATGTCTTTCAACCAATGGTTGACACCACGTGTCACTCCCTTCTGTGGCAGAAAATTCTGGTCTCAACACTTAGTGATCGAAAGGGTTCAAAATTAATAAATTTTAATCGTTGATGTGTGCCGTTTAGATGTTTAATGGTGAAAAAGTATTTAAATCAAATAAAATTTTGATAGAAAATTCTTTATACTATCTACAACAAGATTAATATCTCTGATGAAAATTTTAGTGCTAAGTCATAACTTTTTGTAAGATTTTTATTCTTAGCCGTCCATTTTTAGTTCTTTCGATCACTAGGTAAATAATAACAAAAAATCACAATTATTTTCTACATACTTCAAATATGCTAGATCAAGTCTGGCGGAACCGATCTTCAATTTGGAAGTTTCATCATCGAAAATGGCTTAGGAGCACGAAGGCCTCCGTGCTCCAAATAGCACACTAGTCGTACTATATATATATATATATAAATAAAGAGAGAGAGAGAGAGAGAGAGAGAGAGAGAGAGAGAGAGAGAGAGAGAGAGAGAGAGAGAGTCACGCCCCGAGACAGCCATTTTGGTCAGTTCGAGCACGCGCACAAACCCGCCGAACACGCAGAACCTCCCTTACCCGAACGAAGCGGGGACAACTGTCCAATATGTAAAATTTTGCACGAAATGGATATACAAGCATTAGAGTGAAACTGTAATGTCTAAAACATATACTGACTTTAAACTTAAAGTTTACATTCATTTTCCACAACATTACAAATATTACAACGCCATTTTTTTTTCTTTAATTTTACAACTGGATACTTGCTAGACCTCTCACTTGGTCTATCCATCCCGTGACACCTTTATCTGTCACGCCCCGAGTCCGCCAATTTGTACGGTTCGGGCACGCCAACAGACCCGCCAATCGGGCATGACCTTTCACTACCCGAAAGGAACGGTAACATCCATAATAACACAACAAGTGTATGCGGAAGCTCAATATCAGAGTACTAAAAATCACTGCAAATTTAAATTTTACAACAACTAGAGGATGATGAAAGCATACAAGAGTGAACCAAGAATTAAATTTATTACACTTTACATTTCTAAACTTGCAAATAAAATTATTACAATTTTTTTACATAAATTCCTCACCATACAAGGTTCACTCAAGAAATATATATAAAAAGGGATACCTCTGCTAGACCCTCTAGGTCTCTATGCTGCTGGGCCCTTGCCCTTGTCGTATGCCTCACCGTCTGCACCTAAACCGTCTTGACCGCTGTATCCATACCTGAACCTGTGGGGAGGTCACCCAAGGGGTGTGAGAACTACGACAGAGTTCCCAGTGGGTTCAACCACCGAGAAAAAGTGTCCTACACCACTTGGTCCAATGGAAGCAATGACAATAATGTGCTAGGAATCTAGAATCCTCAATATCAAAATGCGGTCATGCAATATATATATCACTACACTATCTATGTATACTCATCGACCCAGCACTACTCTGTCTAGCCATACTAGGCTACTATATAATAGGTCACTACACTATCTGTGTATACTCATCGACCCAGCACTACTCTGTCTAGCCATACTAGGCTACTAAGCACCAACTCGGCCACTATGCCGCTGTATACAGGGTCAACTAACCCGACCACCTTGGCCACTCTACTTTCTTTATTCTTTAAATTCTGGTGCTTTAGTTCAAGTTAACCCTCAGAAATTCTTATCCAACGGGCCCCAGCCCGGTAGTCCTGCTACCATAAGATAAGATTTCTAAGGTTGCCGATAACACCCGCAAGTGTTACCCCGTCCTACGGAAGAAACGTCCCGAACGGGTCTCTACCCGGGAGAGGGGCACTGCCTGCAACTCCAACATGGGCCGCGTTTCACTCCGTAGGTCCGCCCGTTTTATCTTTATATTTTCTTTCTTTTCCTTTCTTTTCTTTCTCTTTTCACTTTAGTTCTTAGCCTCTTTGCCTTTGAACGCATTTCTTTCTTATTCGAGCTTATAGCTCCCTTTTTGCCACTGGCAAATCTTTTTCTCTTTCCTTTGAGCATCTAGCTTTTTACTTTCACTTTTAGTCTTTCGAAAGTACCTCATCCGACGGGTCACTGCCCAGGGAGTCCTGCTCCACTTGACGAGTCTCAAATTCGAAGGCACCATTTAGATTCTCTTTTTATTCTCTTTCTGTTCTCTTTGTCTTACGCAATTTGCTTGTCTTGCTTATTAACCAATTTTTAGCTATCTTGAGCAATTTGCTTGTCTTGCTTATTAACCACATTTTTTTTTTCATCTCTTACCCTTGGTCTTGCCACGCGGGTAACCAGAGAGTCACCTGGACTCTTAAACATTTTTCTTTTAATTATTTAACTCAAATTGAAGTTAAAGTTATTGTCCATTTGCCAAGACACCCTATGACTTTCTAGGGTTATATTTGTTTAATTCTTTAAACCTTGGGATCTCATCCCACTTTCCTGATACCTCACTGAATCCTAGAGTTAACTTAACTCTATTTTTCTGTTCCACTTTTAACTTAGAGTTACACTGACTCTAATTTCTTGTTCCCTTTCATATCTCCACACTTGATCCATTTTTTTCATTTTCCTGATTCCTTACTGAATCCTAGAGTTAACTTAACTCTATTTTCCTGTCTGTGAGTTTAAACTCCTCTAGTTTACCTTAGGTTCCCTTTACCTAAGTTCCATGTCATACTCATTCTAGAGTTCCTTTACTCTATGTTGATCACTAGTTCACGTTAGGTTTCCTTTACCTATGTTCCATGTCATACCCATCCTAGATTTTCTTGACTCTATGTTGATCACTCTATCCAGTGTCCTTAGGTTGTCTCCTAAGACAATGCCACTCGTCCAATCCTAGGATAACTCCTAAGTTTGATGTCACTCATTAAACCCTGAATCTAGGTTCTCTCCTAGTCTTACTACCAACATGTTCTTTTCCCTTATGTCTCACATGATTTCTATGGTTAGACCCTAACATGATCACAATCATAAATAGCTAATCATTTTCATGCATGCAATTATTTTCATCTCAATCATAAATAAAGTTTATCATCTACGCATGCAAATATCATCCATATTTGGCAGTTTAGAAAAATCCACTTTTCCATCTGTATCCTTCTACACATGCAAGTTTATTTGCTATTTTTGACAATTAGAAAAAGGAAACACTGTTCTCTAAGTCCATTTACACAAGTAATTAATCATCTATTTAAATAAATCCAAGTTGCATCTTCCTCTATGTTCACTTGAACATGCAGTTTATCATCTCCCTTTTTGGCAACTAAAAGTTGCATTTTTATCAGTGTTCATCTACACATGCAAGTTCATCCCTTATTTTGGATAAATCATGATCTACTAGTTTCCTCTAAGTTCCTCTACACATGCACACTTATCATCTATCTTTGGCAACCAACAGTTGCAATTTTTATCTGTGTCCATTCGCACATACAGGTTTATCCCCTATTTTGACAATTAGAAAAGTTCTACTTCTCTCCTTGTCTATTTACACATGCAATTATAATCATGATTACCCACGCCTCTAACAGACTACTATCATGCTTCTAGATCGAAAAGCAAAGACGCAAGGGGAGAGGTCACCCAATTTCGGCAGAATCCCCCACCTTGTGGTATCCCCAATTGCTTGTAGACACTTCCAATTGGTCTCCACGCGATTCCACTTATTTCCCCGAACTTGCACGCGAAACGGTGCACATTCTTCGAGTCCGCATACAAAATAATGCACATCCAGCAAACCTGCACGCAAAACGGTGCACGTCACTAAAAACTTGCACGCAAAACGGTGCGCGTTAAATCAACCTGCACGCAAAACGGTGCACGTACCTCAAATCTGCACGCAAAACGGCGCACGCTCTACTGTAGGGTTGCACGCAAAATGGTGCACGTTTTTCTAACCCTACACGAAAAACGATGCATAACGTTAGAGAGTGCGCGCAAAATGATGCGCGACAACACAACCGGCACGCAAAACAGTGCATTTTTTCTCAACTTGCACGCAAAACGAGACGCGCCAAAGATACCCGCGATAGTCCGTGCAGCAACGGCACAGTAGAACTTGGTCCCTAACACGAAAAACGGCACGGGGTCAAATCCAATATCTACAAAGGAACCTAAAAACTGTGCCAGAAATACCGTAAAAATGACGAACGGGCCTACCTCGACACCGTCGCGCCGTCCAACGCGCGTATACAAGCGATCATCCGGCTGTTTGGAGCATCTTGCGCGCTCCACGAGGTCGTCGACGCACCGCCGCATCCCACGAAATCCCCTCTCCCTCTCTCCCTTGCGCTCGGTTGGAGAAGAAGAAGAAAAATGAGAGGATAAATGGTGCGGGGGAGAAGGAAGAAGAAGAAAAGAAGAAGGAAGAGGGGAGGGTGGTCCATGGACCGGGTCCACGGATCCCACCAACGGGGACCCGCCGGGTGGCGGTCCACCACGCAGGGGCGCGCGCACCAGGTCCAGGCGCGCGCCCCCGCACCATGCGGGCGTGGCACCATTGTGGCGCGCGGGACACCGTGCGCGCCACACAGGCGCGCACCCCCGCGCGCCCCCACGGGCGCGCGTCCCCGCGCCCGTGCGGCCCAATGGGGGCCCACCATGTGGCGGCCCCCGCTGACCCGCACCCCACCAGCGCGCCAGCGGCGCGCCTCGATCCGCACGCCGCCGCCGCCACGGAATCCGTTTTCGCCCCGTTTTTTGTCCGTTTCTCGCCCGTTTCCGTCCAAATTTGACAGGCGGCTTCGTTTCAGCTTAATTTACCACAGAAAATTTTAAATTTTCAGTTTGGGCCATTTTTGGGTCCCCAAAAGCCTCGCTGTATCCAGAATCATTGGCGGACCCCGTTCTCGCAATCCGGGCATCCGATCAACACAAAATTTTTACTGTCACCTTAAAACATAATTACGGAGCTCCCGTAATTTTCTCGAAATTTTTCAACACTGTTGACGGAGCCTGTTCTCACTATCCGGCATCCGATCAACGCGAAACTTTTTCTGTGGCCTTAAAACATATTTACGGGGCTCCCGTAATTTTCTCGGAATTTTCCGACACTGAATTTTCCACTAAAAATCTGGGCCCCCCTTCTCTAATAAAATTCCAGATCTCCTTATTTTATCCCGTTTTGGGCCCAACTCGCTTCCAAATATTCTTTACTTCCCTAACTTTCATAACAATAGTATTTCATACCATTTTTATTTGTATTTAGTTATGTGCCGAAAATCCGGTACTTTACATTCTACCCCTCTTAAAATAGTTTCGTCCTCGAAACTTAAATCACACTTCGACTCAAATTTGGTCGAGTGGGAGGAATCTTGCCCCCACTGCTGGGCTCACTGTATGTCGTCACTGGGCATCATACTGCCACGAATGACCCAGTCTTTATTTGCGAAATTTTCTAGACCATTTCGCAATCGTTTTTTCATAACACAGCTGAATTCGCAACCAATTACATTTACCGTGTTTCCTTGTCGCTCCGCTGCCTGATGTGGAGGGCAAAGGCCAATCCACGAGTTCTCAGCTAACCCGTCTATTTCGGACTACTAATAAGTCCACAGACCACGGTCCAATAGGGGCCTATAGCCCAAATACTAGCCCAACACTGTGCAACGGCTCTCACTAGCACGCAGATCCAATCATCATACAGGTAGATCCTCATTCAGGATTACCGCATCCACACTCCCACTAGGAGCTACAGTACCTCAATCATCATCAGCTCTACGGCCGGATCACGTCTACACTATCAATGTACTAACAGCCTCAAGGCTCACACGTGGCATTCCACGTTCTCAGGTCATCACTTGGACTACCGCCCCGACCAAATCTCTATCATGCCCCGCCCTCAGGTCTCGGACCGCTGTCTCTCACAACCGACTGCGCCTGCCCACTGGGCTACAGGCCCACAGTCCACAAACACGGTCCAGGCACGGGTCGTCCCAAGCGAACCCGAAATCCTCGCCACGCGACCACTACGCTCCACTGAGCAGAAATCCACAACTAGTCGTCAATCCACGACCCGAACTCTCTATCAACTCTGGCCACACTGGGCAGAAGCTAATATGCCATCAAACCGGCTCTCTCTGGCTAAACGGTACCTGTGCTCCATGAGCACCCGAACAGTTGGGCGTCCTATGCCCCCACGCTAACTCGCAAAAATCCAGTGTTAAGCGATTTGCCTAAGCACCCCAACGGCACTTGTGCAACTCTCCCATCTGGGTCGAGGCACCACAATAACTTTTCACCAACTTTAGGGATTAACACGCGAATCCTGTGGTGGCAACCCTTGCCATTTTACCGATCCATCAGACCGGCGCCCCAAAACTCTCACTCTTCCGAGAGATCCTCGCACCTTGAAGCCTACTCTGGGCCTCATTAACTCCACTATGCAGCAACTCAGCCACAATCGTTACGCCACACGGTTACTACCGTCATCAGGGACGAATTCCCCTGCCAGGGCTGAAAATCTTCCTTGCCCTAACCCTTAGGGTGTCGGGTTATACTATATGGATCTAAATAGGGGAAAAAATACCTAGAGGGGGGGTGAATAGGTGTAAACAATAAACACTCAAAAATCGTTGCGTAATAAAACCCAATGCGGAAATAAAAAATAACACGCAAGATTTTTACGTGGAAAACTCCAAAACCGGAGTAAAAAACCACGGGACCGATAACACGGCGAAATCCACTAGAATTATAACACGTACAAAGGTGATATACCGTACTCACAGACGACTCGACCTTTTTCCATACGCTCCTAGTAGATCTTCTCCGCTCGCTCTGCAACGCTCCTCGAATCCACGATTTGCGTCCAACGCCGAATCCATGGCGTCCAACGTCGAATCCACGACGTCCGACCGAATCTACGGTCTTCACCCAGTAGCACGTCTCGAATCCACGAACGTACCTCGCTCCGAATCCACGAGAGCGGTTGCACCTTGAATCCACAAGGCCACGCGAGTCCACGCGCCGATTTTGGAAAAATCGTTGTTTTTTGGGTGGTGATGATCTGCCGAATACTTAGATTAAAAATAGATCGGAAATACCATCTAAGTATTCATTAATTTGATTCTACTCAAAATCTGAGTTTGAAATACCTAGAATCAAATTAATCAATATAGATGAAGAAACATAGATTTAATCTAGTTATTTCCTTTCTTCTCTATAGGTGGATTTTTCTTTTTCGACCGTATTTTTTTTTAAAAAAAAAAAATGAATCGTATGGTCTATTTATAGGTTAGAAACCATTGGAAGAATATAAGAATCAAAAACTAACCTTATCTGAAATTTTTCAGGACGACGGTCCGGACTGGAATTTTGGCGGTCCGGACTGTCGTGGCTAAACAGACAATTTCCAGAAAAACATACCTTCGGGGTCCGGACTGAAATAACCACGGTCCGGACTGTTCATGCAATTCTTACAGAATCCACGTTCGGGGTCCGGACTAAAGTAACCCCGATCCGGACTAGAATTGCGCATGAACTACCCTTTGTTCGGGGTCCGGACTGTAGTGCCTGATCCGGATCCTGAACATGTAATATGTCCAGTTTTTTATTTTTATGTAATTAAAAATTCATCCAAGTGTTTCTACACTATAAGAAGTATTCGGATCACCAAAAATATTTAATTAAACGTACCTGATCCTTTTGAATTCTTCTTTCTTGAGATTGAGGTATATGATCCAAAATTCTTCATCTTCAATCTTCAAGACTTAACCATTTTCACGAATTACGCCAACACAAATTCCTTAACAATCTCCCCCTTTGGCGGTTTCGTGACAAAACACAAATCCACTCAAGAAAATTTAAAAAGGTATTTTTGTTGCTATCACCATACAACAAAAATTTACATTGGAGATCCAAATAAGGATAAATACATAAGAAACTCCTAAAACAGACTCTAGACTTAGACATCTGTACTCTCTGCAAAAAGGAAATCATTCTTGACAAACGAGATCGTTAGATACCTCGAGAATTTTAGCATTTAAAAAAAGCAAACACAGAGATAGAGTTTATACTTACCATGACATTTATGAATTCAGATATGTAATAAGATCAAAATCAAAAGCGACATATCTTTTAAACATTAAAAATCCAAATGTCACAGAATTGTTACTCAACAACAACAACTTGTTAGTTATATTACATGCCCAAATAGTTAGTCGAATAGTTAGTCGAGGCATGCATGCAAAACACAATATAAAACCACAGTAAAGTTGAAGTTGTACTTACCTTCATTGTTCAAAGTTCATAGTTCTCACAAACATGTTCAAAAACATGTTCAAAGTGCATAACCATTAGTCGATCATTGTTCGTTCTCTCCCCCTTTTTGTCACAAAATCAAGCCAAAATTACAAAACAAAAGGAGAGTTAAAAGTTCAAAGCAAGAAAATGTGAGAACTAAAAAAAAACTTGAAAAACCTATAAAACAAAATTAAAGATTAGAACAAAATCAATCATCGGACTCTGAATCCTCAGAGGTACTACAACCCATTTTCGAGAACATCTTTTTCATCAACTTTTTCATCGAAGAGAACTTCTTAGTTAAGGTGATCTGGGCTGCTGTAATGAGTTCAAGTTCATCTGAAATTCTCTTCTGCTCCTTCGTAATTTGTTCTTGCTCAAAGGATAGGCGTTGTTGTTCCTTATAAATGGATGTGACTGATGCTTCATCCTCTGGTGCGGGTGCTGGCCATGACGGTGATGCAGAAGTGCCGACGCAGGGTTTCGTTCCGCATGGAGGAGTCGGAGTGACATGAGGCAGCTTATGAAGGGACTTAACAATGGTGGACTCATTGATCATGCCTAGACAGTGTTGATAAGTTATCGAACTGATATCAACCTGAAATTTCTTTAAAATCCTCATAATGATTAATGGAAAAGGGAGTCTTTTGGTAGGATGAGGATGCTCAACGTATCTTGTCATCCTATTCCAAATAATGTATGGAATATTCATATTTAATCCCATTGCCTCTGATGGATGTCCTAGGAGATATAAAAACAACATTCGATCCCATCTCAAAACCTTCGTTTGCATGTTTGGAAGAATATTGTAACATGTGATGAAGTTTAGGAACTGGTACTCAAGACGGAGTTGTTTGGACTTGACAGATTTCTCCGTTGACTGAGTGTCTTCCAAACATATTCCCCTTATAACCGTTTGCCACATTGTGTTCGTCAAACTCCTTCCAGTCAAGTAGTTAATTCCTGACCTGCTAGCTTGCATCCCTAAGACCTCCCCAATTAGTTGTGGAGTTATTTTAAGCCTTGCTCCTTGAATGTTTGTATAAAACTGCATAGAACCTTCTTCATTCTCCTGAAGATGTCGTGCGTTTGTGTAGAAGGTCCTCACTCGATGCAAACAATAACCAAGCATTTCTGGGAATCTGCATACTTGAAGAAGGTTGGCTTGTTCAATTAACTTACCAAACTCCGGGGAGTGGTCTCGAAGAGCACCAACGTTAACATGCCTTTCGCCGATGCATTCTCTGTTCTCAAACGCCCTTAGACGGTCTGTATTAACAGAAACTTGTTCCTCACGGGGTGGAGAATCAGGAGCTATTGGTTCAGTAATTTCAACCCCTCGTGCTCGTCCAAACCGTCGAGCCAGTCTTTTTCTTTTCATCGAGATAGATGATGATGTCATTGGTGCTTTACCTTTATCCACAGCAGTCTTTCCTTTTGGTGAATCAGGGGTCTTTTGCGTCGACTTAATAGGCGTTGTTTCATCGTCCATCAATTCGTCCCAGTTCACCTCTTCTTTTTCAGATTCAGTCTCTGAGTCGTTAACAAGAACACACTCCCCTTTTCGAAGAGTTTTCTTTGCTCTTTTCAATTTATTCGTCGCCCTAGTGTGAACCATAGCAATTAGAAGAAAGATTATCCAGGTGATCACCATCTCTGCTATCTTTTGTGAAAAAGAGAATCCTGTGAGCAACAACTCAAGAATACGAAAAAAATCGTTAATTTTTAAAAATTTGAAAAATTATACCCAAACAATCATTATCGTGCAGAGAGACTAGGAATCAAATTAGTTTTGCAAAAATAATTTTAAAAATAGATCAATTCCAAGATTTTCAAAAATTCTCATTATATGCCCTAAAACCGAATTTTTAGAAATCGAAACCTAAAAATTCGTTAATCAAGAGAAAACCTAGCATATAATCAAAACTAATCTACTCAGAGTTCTTATTTCAGAAGAAATTTGATTAAAAACCAACCTCAAACGAAAAAGATACAAATTTTTCTTCACGTTTTGAGCAAAAAGATAAAAACAGTGAAAAACCAAGGTTTTGAATAAGAAAACTCACTTTGAATCGAAGAACCTGAGTTGGAAAGGCTCCAAATTGGTTGCTTTCTAGAGAGAGAAGCTCTGGAGACTTAGGAACAAAAGATTGTAGTAAAAAAAAATCAAAACCCTTTTGTTCTATATAAAACCCTACCCGCGGTCCGGACTGCCTCAAGAATCCAATCCGGATCGGCTACCCGCAGGAATTCCTGCGTTCGGGATCCGGATCGGATTTTCCAGTCCGGATCGGCTCCAAACCTTTTCTTCAGAAAAATTCCAAAAAATTCTAGAAAATCCAGAAAAAGATTGTAAGTACTTTTGTGTATCAACTTTAAATAAAAATCATCGTTTCATGTCAAGAGAAATAGATTATGCTAAATCTATCAATAATATCCAAATAATGAAACAGAAATTTATAAGAAATTAAATCCCTTAAAGTTGAACAAGTTCAATTACATCTATCACGATCTTATGAGTAATGCCTTTATCAAATCATCAATTTGGTAAAGAAAATAAAATACCAAGATCAATAGATGTTTGAAATCCCAGATAAGTTAGATAATATATCTAGTCAATTTATTGTAAGGAGTGGCTCTATGAGCATCTTTCAATAAAATCCCCACCTTATACCAACCTTGGAATTTGACAGGGTCAAGAATTCCAAAAAGCATTTTATCTAATCAACTCGAAAAACCATGCTTGGTATACATGTGGTAGCTGCACACAGTACTCGGACGACCGAGGTGGTAGCTCTTTCCTCCATGTGGTGGTAGTTTTCACACTCCTCATTGGGATGTAACTCTTTCCACATCTTTTGAGCATAACAATTTTCATCAACTCCCCCTCAATTGGCTATCAATTATTTAAAATATAAAGTATTCAACCAAAAATTGATCTCGATTTCATACTCGACTCAATTGTCAAATAAGATAAAAACTAAACCAAGAGATCATTTGAGAGAGAAATTGACTTTAATCAAAACAAAGATGACTTAATTGACATAAATGATCATTGCATCAAATGAATTATTATGATATCCAAAGCATAATAAATTTCTAATTATATGAAAGGATGCAATTAAAGTCAATATAACTAATCCTCAATAAATGTTCTATGTACAAACATAGATAATGAACAAAAACACAAAACAAAACCTAACCTAAGCAATGATTTCAAAAAAATATTATTTCAAGGAAAGCATTCCAATTGCCTTACGCAAATGAATAAATCTTTTTTGATCCAAAGGTTTTGTTAAGATATCAGCTAATTGATCTTCAGTTGAAATGTAGGAAAGTTGAAGAATATTTGATTCAACTAGCTCTCTTAGAAAATGATATCTAAGTTCAATGTGTTTTGTTCTTGAGTGCAACACAGGATTTTTAAAAATATTTATAGCACTTGTGTTGTCACAAAGAATTATTACCGAAGTTGCTGAAATCCGGAAGTCGCTCAACACACTTTTCATCCAAATGAGTTGGGTTGAACAACTACCCGCTGAAATATATTCCGCTTCGGCAGTCGAGAGTGCAATGCAGTTTTGCTTTTTACTATGCCATGCAACAAGGCAGTGGCCAAGATAAAAACATGCACCACTCATACTCTTCCGATCATCCACAGATCCTACCCAATCGGCATCTGAATATCCTATAATGTCAAGCGTTGTTCCCATAGGATACCAAATTTCGAAATTCAAAGTTCCTTTGATGTACCGGATGATCCTTTTCACCGCTTTCAGGTGAACCTCCTTTGGTGCTGATTGATATCTCGCGTAAATCCCAACACTAAAGGATATATCTGGGCGACTAGCCGTGAGATAGAGTAGACTTCCTATCATGCTGCGATAAAGCTTATCGTCTACACTCTCACTAAGAGATTCACTTCCTAATCCCTTATTGCTAGTTCCCATAGGAGTCGAAAAATCTTTAGAGTTTTCTAAATTGAATTTCTTCACCAACTCCCTAGCATACTTGGATTGACACAAATGGATGCCATCATCATTTTGTTTCACTTGCAATCCAAGAAAGTATGTCAGTTCGCCCATCATTGACATCTCAAATTCGCTTTCCATGGTTTCCGCGAATTTAGAAGCATCATTATCTCTTGTTGCCCCAAATACAATCTCATCGACATAGATTTGTGCCACAATGAAGTTATCCTGATAATGCTTCACAAAAAGAGTCTGGTCTGCTCCCCATCGAGTATAGCCCTTTTCTAATAGATGCTTTGTCAACCTTTCGTACCACGCTCGCGGTGCTTGTTTTAGACCATAAAGAGCCTTTTTCAAATGAAAAACATGGTTAGGTTGTTTACAGTCTACAAAACCTTTCGGTTGAGCCACATAAACTTCCTCGTTTAAAAACCCATTTAAAAACGCGCTCTTAACGTCCATTTGAAAGAGTTTGATTTTAAAATGACAAGCAATAGCGAATAAAATACGAATTGACTCGAGTCTAGCTACCGGGGCGAACGTTTCATCAAAGTCTATTCCTTCAATTTGTGAATAGCCCTGAGCAACTAGGCGTGCTTTGTTCCTGATGATGGTACCATCCTCGTTTTTCTTATTCTTGAAAATCCATTTAGTACCAATCACGTTGTGTTGCTTCGGAAGCTTCGTTAATTCCCAGACTTTGTTTCGTTCGAACTGAATGAGCTCTTCCTGCATTGCTTCAATCCAGTAGTCATCCTGAAGAAATTCATCGATGTTCTTTGGTTCTATCATGGAGACATAACATGCGACTCCAAAAACCAACTGTCTCCGAGTCCTGACTCCCTCTTGTGGGTCTCCAATAATGTTAGATTCCGGATGATCCTTGGAGATGCGTAACGTTTGCGGTAACGGAGTACTCGGAGGTACATGTGATGATTCCTACACATCAGATAAACTTGAAGAACCATTAGATGCATCAACATTATCGGAAGAGTTATTATGAGAAGATGCATTTACAGGAGAATCATCATCTAGAGACATATCAGGGGTAGATTTATCAGATGCAAAGTGAAAAGCTTCATCTACTTTAACATTTATAGATTCTACCATCGTTTTAGATTCCAAGTTAAATACCCGATATGCTCTACTGTTTGTAGAATAACCCATAAAAATCCCTTCGTCACTTCGAGAGTCAAATTTTCCAAGATTTTCGCGGTCACGTAAAATGTAACAACGACTCCCAAAGATACGAAAATATTTGATATTTGATTTTCTACAAAACCACAGCTCATATGGTGTATTTAAAGTTCGCGGGCGCAAATACACTCGATTGATTACATAGACGGCGGTGTTCACAGCTTCAGCCCAAAAATGTAACGGGAGTTTCCGGCTATGAAGCATCACACGCGCCATCTCTTGAAAAACCTGTTTTTGCGCTCGACTACACCATTCTGCTGAGGTGTATAGGGTGCTGAGAATTTATGTTTTATGCCGTTGGAAGTGCAAAAGTCAATGAATTTGGAATTAATGAATTCTCCACCTCTATCACTTCGAACACGAACGATCTTTTCATTTCTTTCAATCATAATACGATGACAAACCTCATGAAAAGAATCAAAAGTATCCGCTTTCTCTTTTAAAAATGTTACCCATGAATATCTAGAGAAATCATCAACCAAAAGAAAAATATACTATTTACCTCCCAAAAATGGTTGACGAGTCGGCCCCATTAAGTCCATGTGCAATAGTTCTAAGGGCCCTTTGGTACCAACGTGGTTCAAGTTCTTGTGTGCAGCCCTTGATTGTTTTCCCTTTTGACAACCTCCACACACAATGTTTTCTTTAAATAAAAGTTTAGGAACCCCCTTAACCACGTCTTTATTTGAAATCCTTGCTAGTTCTTTAAAATTAATGTGACCTAGTCTTTCATGCCAAAGAGTTTCATTATCCAAAGAAACTATATTACATTTTTCAGAAATTTTGTTTGAAACAACATAGCAATTATTTTGAGATCTAACCCCTTTCAAAAAGAATACATGGTCCTTATCAGTTACAATACATTCTGCTGAAGAAAAATTAACTGAGAAATCATTGTCACAAAGTTGACTTATACTAATGAGGTTAGTCTTTAGGCCTTCAACAAATAAGACATTGTTCAAAACCGGGCCTTCTGGAATAGCGATTGTTCCCTTTCCAACAATTTTGGAAAACGACCGTCTCCGAAAACAACATGTCCTCCGGAGATTTTCTCTAAATTTTGAAAGCAGTTTTTGTCACCGGTCATGTGACGGGAACATGCACTATCCAGATACCAAGACGAGTTGTCATAAGCATGTAAAGAAGTATGAACAACAAGACAATGGAAGATTTCACCTTTGCGCACCCAAACCTTTTTGGACTGCGTCGGCAAAGTTCGTGAAGTTATTCTCCTTGGTGAAATCGTCTTGTTTGATTCATTGCTTGACATCGTCTTGCGAGGTGAACTACCAAGGCTCTTTTCCTTTGAAAAATTTTCCTTTGAAAAATTTTCCGGGGAATCACCTTTTTGGTAGTTGTTGCAAGAGGCGCTTGAGTTGATCGTTTTGCTCCCATCTTGCAATTTCTTCTAATGTGCCCTGCAAAACCACAACGAAAACATACCTTTGTTCTTGACGATCCCGAAGAGGGTGAGGTAGGGTTGTTGTCGTTGTATGCTGTAAATTCCGTCGTCGGATGAGGAGATACCGACTGGGGCACAAAAACTGTTCCACTCGAACAAGGACTGTCTCCAGTTTGAGTGTATCCGAGGCCGAATCGGTTTGTTTGACCAAGACCAAGCATCTTATCCAACTTACTCCTTCCAGAAGAAAATCGCTTTAAATCATCCTTGAGTTGGAAAATGGTCTTCGTCATTTCCATTTTTTCCTGTCGAGCCTCGGAGTAGAGCTTCAAGAAGTAACCAGCTTTATCAACCATTTTTACATGTTCCTTCTCGAAATGCTCATTTTTCTCTTGAAGTGAAGCATTTGCTTTTATCAAGTTATCCCTTTCCACTTCAAGACCGGTCGAGAGAGAAGTTGCCCTTTTTACTTCTTCTTCGAGATCCTGCAATCTCCCTCTCAACCCCTTGTTTTGCTTAGCCAGTTTCTTTGAATCCCTCAAAAGTTTATGGTAGGCTAAAACAAAATCTTCACCTTCAGAATTACTCGATTCATCATCCGTTGCAGTTCTTTTAACCTGGGAGGAGTTGGACAATGAATCTGATGTACTTGCCATTAAGCACATGAAGGGTGAAGATGTGGACGCGTGGAATGTCGTTGCGTTATTTTCTTCATCACTCGAAGATGACTCATTTGACGATGAGGTGTCATCCCAAGTGACGGCTTGCATCGCTTTCTTTTTTGACGGATTCTTATTGGGACACTCCGTTGAGATGTGGTCGTATCCTCGGCACTTAAAGCATTGGACTTGTCCCTCCGAGCTTTTCTTATCCTTAGAAAAACTCTCTTGCTTTCTTGATTTAAAGTTAGAAGAACCTTTGCCTTTCTTCGACTTTACGAAGGATGAAGTTTTACTTGAATTACCTCTTCGAAAGTTTCGGCGAAATTTTCTTGTCAAGAGAGCAAGCTGCTTCTCAAAATCCTCCATAGATAGGTTCTCGTCATCCTCTGAGGAGGATGAATCCGCGTCTTCTTCTTTTGTTGTTTTCAACACATAACCTGAAGACTTAGAAAAGGATGCCTTTGCCGAAGAATAGTTAGTAGGAAATGTCATTTCATATGTTTGTAATGAACCAACTAATTTTTCTACACGGATTTCGTCCGGGTGTTTAATTGTTTCAATGGCCGTAACCTTGGAAGGAAATTTTTCAGGAAGAGTCCTTAAAATCTTTCTTATAATTTTAAATTCTGGAATTTTCTCTCCCAAGTTAGCACATGTATTCACGATGTCTTGCAATCGCGTATAGCAATCTGTGAAAGATTCATTTTCTGCCATGAAAATAGAGTCAAACTTGCTCGTAAGCATTTGCAGCTTTTGAATCTTCACAAGGTTAGTTCCCTCAGGTGTAACTTGAAGAACATCCCAGATTTCTTTCGCAGTCTCACATGCCGAGACGCGAGAGAATTCGGTTTGAGACAAAGCATTAAATAAAGCGTTAATTCCTTTGCCATTGTAAGAAGATAAGTCAATCTCTTCCTTGGTCCATTTCGACCTAGGTTTGATGGTGTGAACATCAACAATAACTTCAGTTGGATTTGACCATCCTAACTCGATAGATTGCCACACCCGTTCGTCGATGGAAATTAAAAAGGCTTTTATCCGTACTTTCCAGTAGACATAATTTGTTCCATCGAAGAACGGGGGTCTGTTGATGTTTCCACCTTCAACCATTGTTTACAACCCTATTCCCGCTCTGATACCACTTGTCGGGTTATACTATATGGATCTAAATAGGGGAAAAAACACCTAGAAGGGGGGTGAATAGGTGTAAACAATAAAGACTCAAAAATCGTTGCGCAATAAAACCCAATGCGGAAATGAAAAATAACACGCAAGATTTTTACGTGGAAAACTCCAAAACCGGAGTAAAAAACCACGAGACCGATAACACGGCGAAATCCACTAGAATTATAACACGTACAAAGGTGATATACCATACTCACAGACGACTCGACCTTTTTCCATACGCTCCTAGTAGATCTTCTCCGCTCGCTCCGCAACGCTCCTCGAATCCACGATTTGCGTCCAACGCCGAATCCACGGCGTCCAACGTCGAATGCACGACGTCCGACCGAATCCACGGTCTTCACCCAGTAGCACGTCTCGAATCCACGAACGTACCTCGCTCCGAATCCACGAGAGCGGTTGCACCTTGAATCCACAAGGCCACGCGAGTCCATGCGCCGATTTTGGAAAAATCGTTATTTTTTGGGTGGTGATGATCCGCCGAATACTTAGATTAAAAATAGATCGGAAATACCATCTAAGTATTCATTAATTTGATTCTACTCAAAATCTGAGTTTGAAAAACTTAGAATCAAATTAATCAATATAGACGAAGAAACATAGATTTAATATAGTTATTTCCTTTCTTCTCTATAGGTGAATTTTTTTTTTTCGACCCTACTTTTTTTAAAAAAAAAAAAAAATGAATCGTAGGGTCTATTTATAGGTTAGAAACCATTGGAAGAAGATAAGAATCAAAAACTAACCTTATCTGGAATTTTTCAGGACGACGGTCCGGACTGGAATTTTGGCGGTCCGGACTGTCGTGGCTAAACAGACAATTTCCAGAAAACCATACCTTCGGGGTCCGGACTGAAATAACCACGGTCCGGACTGTTCATGCAATTCTTACAGAATCCACGTTCGGGGTCCAGACTGAAGTAACCCCGATCCGGACTGGAATTGCGCATGAACTACCCTGTGTTCGGGGTCCGGACTGTAGTGACTGATCCGGATCCTGAACATGTAATATGTCCAGTTTTTTGATTTTTATGCAATTAAAAATTCATCCAAGTGTTTCTACACTATAAGAAGTATTCGGATCACCAAAAATATTTAATTAAACGTACCTGATCCTTTTGAATTCTTCTTTCTTGAGATTGAGGTATATGATCCAAAATTCTTCATCTTCAATCTTCAAGACTTAACCATTTTCACGAATTACGCCAACACAAATTCCTTAACATAGGGCATACTAACTTGGTTCCCGCACATAGCGATCACCAGCGTTCTGTGAGTCGGTCTCTCACTGGACCTCTTCAACCACACTTTGCCGGCAACCAAGCTGACACAAGCTCATAACGCCTCTTGCTGAAGGTGCAGGGTGCGCCGACAAAAGCTCGGCGGCCACTGCCACTCTCCCTACTGTCGCCCCTACATGCGGCGACGCCGTATACTCACGCGTCATTTATGCAGCCTCAGCTTGCTGCGTTAACAGCCACTGGAGCCTACTGATCTGCTTCGACTGTCGCCTTGACGCCACCCTTAGGCGTCGGAATCCGCCTCCCTGCCGGCGAAAAATTTCCGCATATCGACGAGAAGGTTGTCTGCAGCTGGACCACACCAATAAGTGCAACCACCCTTTATCGCAGCCCGTGTACCTTGTTCTACCCAGAGCACTCTTGTGGCTCGAGTCGAGACAAGCGCGTCTCCCTATGTGGTGTCATCGCCAATATGCGTGCACAACGAAACGATTAGCCCAAATTCAGCTATTTGAGCAATGCGCAATCTATACACCGACAAAAAGGCTCATCGACCCAATGTGGTGGCCCTAAACCCCATGCAGTTTTCCTGGTGAATCCATAGTTTAGAACACCTATTATTGGTGTATCAGGCCCATAGTGCATCAAGGAGATGGCACAAATGGACCCTGTGAGATATCTTTTACTGTGTTGGCTTTCAACTGCGTTTGCCGAAAGTTTTAAAGGGTTTTTGGCCAAACAGAGGTTGGAATTAGATTCAGCACGGAAAAACACTTGAAAACGGCTATTTGCTTGTTAAATTTGGAGTCCGTATGACCAAAAACGGGCTTCCGGAAGTTTCGGGAGAAATCGGGAGCATGGGGGTGACCGTGGACCGGTCGGAGCCACGTGGCAGCCTGTCATTGGGCCGGCTAACGCTGCTCGGTCCACGGGGGAAGAGCGGCTGGCGCTTGGACCGCGCCCGGGCCACGTGGCATTCCCGGATTGGCGGGTGCGCGCGGCGCGGTTCAGGGAAAAAAGGCGCAGCAGGGTGGACCGGGAGCACGACGCGTGGCAGCCTGGCATTGGCGGGCTCACGTGATCGCGGTCCACGGGTCCTGCGAGGGTGTACGGGGCAGCGATGCGGCCGACACGCGGCGCCCCGCACTCGAGTGCGCCACGCGTCGCCCTGCGGTCGCTCCGCCCCACCTACCCCACCGCCTGCATGAGAGGCGACGTGGCGCGCTGCGACGAGCCTTGCACAGCTGTTTGCTGTTGCGGGGCTACGTGGCGGCTCCACAGCGTTTCGGGCAGTCGGACGGGGGCGCATCCGACCTTCTATGGCGGATCCGGGCGCCCGAAATGAGGGCCCGAATCCGCCAGGCCCAATAGTGGGTAGTGGGCCTATAAATAGGACCTTTAGGTGGGCTTTTCTCCCCTTTTTGGACTTCATTTCTCTGAGAAGCCTTAAGGGGAAATCTACCTCTCGCAGAGCACCACACCTTAGAGGATTTTGGGGATTTTTTTAGAGAGCATCATTTCGGCTTTTTCTGCGACGCGGCGCACAGTGACGCTTCTACTTCGTCGACCCATTTCGTCGCGTTTTAGTGCGCGGACTCACCCGACTCACCCCGATCTCTGTTTTTAGCGATTCTTGCGCCGTCAGACTCACGACTGGTAGGACTCCAACTTTGATGTTTTGAGTTTTCTCAAATTCCTTGCGGATTTTAAAGGTTTTTGAGCTTTCTTTTGCTCCTTTTTCTTTGCGGATTTTTGGACAGCACTGCAGAGTTTTAGCTGTAACTTTGCGCACCGACATCGGATCGAGGCGATTCAAAAGGCGATTTTCATCTACTCCTCGCGAGGAATCTCCTGGATTTTTCTCAGAATTTTCTGAGTTTGCTTCGAAGGTGAGAATCTTTCTTCTTCCCGAGTTCTTATCTGTGGAATTTTGTACAGTTTAGTATGGGGTGTTTCTCTTGCCGATTTTATATCTCAGCATAGGAAACTCGGAATTGGACGTGCAGGTATTCGTTTCGAAGCTATCGACGCGTAGATCGCAAGGATATTTTATTTGGATTTTTCCGAGGACTGTCAGCAGGTGGTTTAACCGCATCTTTGCAGCTGAAATTGCAGTGTAATAATTCTGGCAGATTTGGGGATTTAAGTGTAACGGTAGCTTTGTTTTGGTACCCAGGAGCGATTGTGGACAGTGCTGGACCCGTTGGACTCTGAGTTGCTGTTTTCTGGTATTATCAGCTGTAGGACTTTTGACTGTTCGACTTGTCAGGTGGGTGGCTTCGTCTTCAAGATCTGCGAACTGCACATTAATTCTAGCTGTGTAGGGATTTGCATATACTACTATCTCCTGTATAGCATGTTAGAGAGTATTATTTGAGGTTCCTCATGTATACAATTGATCATGTGATCTTCTTATTTCCCACCACATATTTGTTTGTTGCTACCTTTGGACTTGACCTAGCACCCCTGTCATATGCAGCATGTTTAGCCAGACTAGTAGAAAACTCCAACTTGGGCTAGATAATTTTATTGCTTTAGACACCTCCACTCTATCATTATTTTTCCTCCTGGACTTAGATTGTTCCTCGCCCAGGTAGTGGGCCGAGGGGTCGGTTTATTGTGGGGTACTTTTACACTCGTGTTTGGGGACCGAGTGGAGTCAGATAGTAGTTTATTGATCAGGGTGTCTTTTGGGTACTGTCTGGGTGACAGGGGGTCTCGGCTGTGTAGTTTTCCAGCCTGTGAGTGAGACAGTGTTCTTTTGGTTACAGTTGATCCTGTTGATCGTAGATTTGGGATTATAGCCTGTATGAGCCACATTTGAGCTCAACAGAGATGCGCAGATACTTTGCTCGTTGGGGTCGCGCCCCTCGAGTGCCACTCCGGAGCTATGCGGGTTACTTGCTTTTGCGACTTGTCGATGCAGTCCCTCTGGCTGGCCAGTTTGGCAGTCACGGACGCCCTACGTAAGTCCGATCCTCCGTGGATGTTGCGGCAGTAGGTAGGCGCAGGTTTGACTGGACCCGATGTGGCAGTCAGTGTAGATTGGGTGACTTGAGTTGAGAGTTAGTAGTTGTACCATGTTCCTTCTGTTTCACCCCGTTGAGCATCTAGATAGAGGCATAGTAGCTGTAGAGTTATTTTACCAGCTTTTCTTTCCAGCATTGCATCTGTTACTTTTGCCTCTAGTAGACTTGGTGGGCAAACCGTCGGGCTTGTTGGCGGCACCCACTGAGAACTACTTTGGGATGTAGTTCTCACACCCGTCGTGGTGTCTTTTTCCCCAGGGACCTCTACTTCTGTTCCCGTTGCACCGGTTGCTGACCCGGCTGATCGAGGTAAGGGAGTCGCGAATTAGATCCCTACCAGATGTCGTCCTGATAGTAGTTGTACCCCTCACATTTTGAGAGTTCTTGTTGAGTGATCTTGTAGTGAGGATCGAGTTGTACTCTTCTTTATTTTGAGAGACTTATGTATTTATGGTGAGGTCTTTGGTTGTATATTTCTAGAGTTATGTTTATTTCATTTCAGTATTTTTTTTTCTTTTTCTTTCTAGCTCTGATATATGTATAGTGTAGATGCACTTTTGCAGGTTAGACGCTACGTTCATATGGGGCTTCCCATATGGGCGGCGGATCTGTTGGCGAGTCCGGGTCACAGTTTCGACCCGGGGCGTGACAGATTAGAGTGGTATCAGAGCCTAGGATGTAGGTCAGTGAGGACTTAGAAACCCTAGGCTGGTGGTTGGACCCTAGGATGACTTACGTGAGAGTCGTAACCTTGTTGCGAGAGTCTTGATTGGATTCTAAACTCTCCCAGTGGATGGGGTGAGAGATTGACATATCTTCCTTCGGTGGCGACTATGTTGGCTGCAGACAACATAGTGCTATTAGGAAGGGGGATATGCCTATTGACTTTCGCGAGATTGGGTCGAGTTTTGTTTGGGGGGATTGGGGAGGGGGGGGGGGGGGGGGGGGGGGGGTTCTGACTGTTCTTCTCTTTCTCCTCAGGGGAGTGATGCCTCCGCGACGCGGGATGTCGACGAGTTCGCAGCCTTCTTCCTCGGTGCCCGAGCAGGAGGACTCGGGACAGGTACATCAGGATGAGGTACAGGAGCTCCGTGCCCAGATGGCACAGATGTCTGAGGTTGTTCAGCGTCAGGAGGAGACCTCTCAGCGTCAGGAGGAGACCTTGCGACGCCAGGAGGAGGCTTCTCACCGTCAGGAAGAGGCTTCTCGCCGTCAGGAGGAGGCCTTGGGTCGGATGATGGTTCTGTTAGAGCAGAGGTCGCAGCCAGCGGTAGCACCCCATGATAGTTCGCCTGTACCTTCTCCCCCAGCTGCGGCACCCCCTGTTATTCCTCCAGTACCAGCAGTTCCTGTGGAGCCGGTTCTTTGCAGACCCCCGTCTGGGTCGACGGGACCTCTGACTTCAGCTGAGCAGCGGGTGGTGGTGGATTTGTTGATGAGGTTTCGCCAGTTCGATCCACTCGGATTTTCTGGTATGGGAGCTGAGCCGTGGGAGGCCGAGTCTTGGATCACAGCCATGGAGCGTCATTTTGAGAGTTTGTTCATCGAGGATCGCTTCCGGGTTCTCTTGGCTACCCATTTCTTGGAGAGCAACGCCGAGGCTTGGTGGCGGCGTGTGCGACCGGCTGGGCCGCCGGGGACGCAGCTTCTCACTTGGACTGAGTTCCGCAGCCTTCTTCCCTGAGAGTGTCCATCAGAGACTGGAGGAGCAGCTGAGGACTCTTCGCCAGGGAGATCGGCCCGTGCATGTGTACATAGCTGATTTCAATCAGTTGTTGGCTAGTATGCCTCAGGTGGCCAGGGATGAGGCTCATCAGATTTATATGTTTGAGCGAGGATTGCGCCGGGATATTTATCAGCTTGTTCGCTCCCGCAGACTGCAGACTTTGGAGGCCTCGATGGAGCAGGCATTATATGTTGAGTCAGGAGAGACAGTGATGGCAGAGGTGGCGCCAGCCCCTGTAGTGACTCCAGGGGCGAAGCGCCCGGCACCGTTGGATGAGGGGCAGTCGAGTCGACAGGGACCCCCGAGACCTTCACGACCTCATTCTCAGGGTCGTGGGTATCAGGGGCGCCAGAGACCAGGAGCACCCCGTCCGTGGCAGCAGCAGCGTCGGCCACCTCGGCAGCAGCATTCCCAGCAACAGCAGTCTCAGCAGCAGCAGCAGCCACGGCGACAGTCACGCCCAGACCGATGCGTTATTTGTGGAGGGCCGCACTTACCGTTCCAGTGTTCCCAGAGTCAGGGCCGTAGCTTCCGTTGTGGACAGACCGGTCACTACCAGGGTTCGTGCCCCAGAGCAGGTGCTCCGGCTCCTTCCTCAGCTTCAGCACCCATTGTTCCGTATCAGTCAGCAGGGCCTTCTGTGGCCTATGGTAGGCCTGATCATGCTTCATCTTCCTCGCGACAGCCAGATCGACGACCACCAACACGGAGCGGGCGGGTTTATGCCGCTCAGGTAGAGGATGCTACAGCCGCTGACCATGTCGTCGCAGGTATTATTTTGATTTCTGCAGTACATACTCGAGCTCTTTTTGATACTGGCGCATCGCATTCATTCATTAGTAGAGTTTTTGCATCCCTACATGGTATAGAGGTAGTTCCATTATCGCATGCATTAGAGGTTCAGATTCCAGACCATGTCTTGCATGTCGTGGAGTACTGTAGGGATTGCCCTGTACAGTTGGGACCCTGGATCCTGCTGGCAGACTTGCTCGTCTTGCGGCAGCTCCAGGATTTCGATGTGGTACTTGGCATGGATTGGTTGTCTCGGTACTCCGCCACCATAGACTGTAGGGAGAGGCCTGTGACTCTTCGTGAGCCTGGGCAGGAGGAGTTCGTTTTTAGAGGCTGTCAGAGTACCTTGTTTGCGATGACTATCTCGTCGTCGAGAGCTCGGCGGATGAGTAGGGGCTGCATCGCTTTCCTAGCGACGGTTGTAGAGGTGCCTACGGCGGCACTGGGACTCGAGGATATCCCTATTGTCCGCGAGTTCCCAGATGTGTTTCCCCCAGAGCTAACGACTCTGCCGCCGGAGAGGGAGATTGAGTTTGTGATTGATGTGGTTCCAGGGACCGCACCAATCTCGAAGGCGCCTTATAGGATGGCACCGGCCGAGCTGAGGGAGTTAAAGGCCCAGTTGCAGGACTTGATGGATGTGGGGTTTGTGAGGCCCAGTGTATCTCCGTGGGGAGCGCCGGTTTTATTTGTGAAAAAGAAGGATGGATCACTTCGTTTGTGTGTGGACTACAAGGAGCTGAATAAAGTGACCATCCGGAACAAGTACCCCCTACCACGGATTGATGATCTGTTTGATCAGTTGCTGGGAGCGTCTGTATTTTCAAAGATTGATCTGCAGTCAGGTTACCACCAGTTGAGGGTGAGGGCCGAGGACATCCCCAAGACGGCTTTTAGAACCCGGTACGGGCATTATGAGTTTACGGTTATGCCTTTTGGTTTAACTAATGCCCCTGCTGCATTTATGGATATGATGAACCGGGTATTTCAGCCGTACTTGGATCGGTTTGTCGTCGTATTCATTGACGACATCTTGATTTACTCCCGAAGTGATATGGAGCAAGAAGAGCACTTGAGGATAGTGCTACAGCTTCTGCGAGAGAAGAAGTTGTATGCCAAGCTTAAAAAGTGTTACTTTTGGCTTCGGGAGGTTGCTTTTCTAAGCCACGTTATATCAGCCGCAGGAGTGGCAGTGGACCCGACGAAGATTGATGCAGTTCGGGATTGGCCTAGACCGACGACGGTTACTGAGGTCCGTAGTTTTTGGGATTAGCAGGATATTACCGTCGTTTTGTAGAGGGCTTTGCGAAGCTCTCTACTCCCCTCACCAGCTTGACTAGGAAGGGGATAAAGTTTGTTTGGTCTGAGCGGTGCCAGGAGAGTTTTGAAGAGCTGAAGAGGAGATTGATCTCGGCACCAGTTCTAGCACTACCAGTGATGGGCGATGGATTCGTGATTTATAGTGACGCCTCTCACAGCGGCTTGGGTTGTGTCTTGATGCAGCATGGTAGGATAATTGCTTTTGCTTCACGACAATTAAAGGATTATGAGAAGAATTACCCTACTCATGATTTGGAGCTTGCAGCTGTGGTGTTTGCGCTGAAATTGTGGCGGCATTATCTCTACGGGGAGCACTGTGAGATTTTCACTGACCATAAGAGCTTAAAGTACTTGTTTACTCAAAAGGAGCTGAATTTGAGGCAACGCCGGTGGTTGGAGCTATTAAAGGACTATGATGTGAGCATCCTTTATCATCCCGGCAAAGCCAATGTTGTAGCAGACGCTTTGAGTAGGAGGTCAGCGCAGAGCTTGAGCATGTTGATCACTCAGCAGGCACCGCTTGTGGAGCAGTTGAGGCGTCTACAGATTGAGGTGGTATCCCCTAGGGTCTCTGCTAGACTCATGTCCATGGTCATGCAGCCCACTCTGTTGGACAGGATTAGAGAGGCACAGAGTGAGGACCCCTACTTGACGAGGATTAGATCGCAGTTTCAGGCAGGTCAGATAGGAGATTTTTCAGTGGATAGCTCGGAAGTACTGCAGTACAGGGACCGAGTGTGTGTGCCTACAGATCCTGAGATCAGAGACCAGATTTTGAGAGAGGCCCATTATACACCTTATACCATCCACCCTAGGGGTACTAAGATGTATAGGGAACTCAAGGCACACTTCTGGTGGTCTGGAATGAAGCGGGATATTGAAAGATTTGTGGCTCAATGTTTAACTTGTCAGCAAGTGAAGGCAGAGCACCGGGTTCCTGCTGGCAAGTTACAAAGTCTTCCAATTCCCGAGTGGAAGTGGGACCACATCACCATGGACTTCGTCACTGGACTGCCAATGGCGCAGAGTGGAGCCGATGCGATTTGGGTTATCGTGGATAGACTCACCAAGTCTGCTCACTTTTTGCCTGTACAGATGACCTGGCCGTTGGAGCGTCTTGCACAGTTATATCTGGATGATGTGGTGAGACTGCACGGTGTACCCGCCTCGATCGTATCAGATAGGGACCCGAGGTTTGTGTCGCATTTTTGGAGGAGTCTACAGTCAGCTTTGGGGACCCAGCTCCGTTTTAGCACAGCATTCCACCCACAGACCGATGGACAGTCTGAGCGCACCGTACAGACCCTGGAGGATATGCTTAGAGCGTGCGTTATGAATTTTGGAGGAGGGTGGTACCGGCACTTAGCATTGATTGAGTTTGCGTACAACAACAGCTATCAAGCGAGCATTCAGATGGCTCCGTTTGAGGCGTTGTATGGACGCAAGTGTCGGTCGCCCTTATATTGGAGTGACGTGGGTGAGAGGACTTTGGGACCGGATTTATTGTTGGAGGCAGAGGAGAAAGTCAGATTGGTTCGCCGACATCTTGAGGTAGCCCAGAGTCGTCAGAGGAGCTACGCTGATACTCGGCGGCGAGACCTAGAGTTTCAGGTTGGTGATCATGTCTTTTTAAAGGTCTCGTCGTCGAAAGGGGTCAGGAGATTCGGAGTTCGGGGGAAGCTCAGTCCCCGCTTTATTGGACCCTTCGAGGTACTGGAGAGGATTGGCCCTGTGACTTATAGAGTTGCCCTTCCACCACGCCTGGCCGGAGTTCATGATGTATTCCACGTCTCGGCTCTGAGGAGATATGTTTTCGACCCTTCGCATATGATCGACTTCACTTCTTTGGAGATTGGCGAGGATCTTGGTTATGAGGAGCGCCCGTTGCGAATTCTAGCTCGTGAGGTGAGGGAATTGCGCAACCGGGCCATTCCGTATGTGAAGATCCTGTGGAGCAATCACGGGGAGCGAGAGGCTACTTGGGAGCTGGAGACGGTGATGCGGGATACCTACCCTTTTCTGTTCGAGACTCCTGATTGAGGTACGCCTGTTTATTTTCTTTCTTGTTTCGGGGACGAAACTCCCTTTTAGTGGGGGAGGATGTGGTGGTCCTAAACCCCATGCAGTTTTCCTGGTGAATCCATAGTTTAGAACACCTATTATTGGTGTATCAGGCCCATAGTGCATCAAGGAGATGCCACAAATGGACCGTGTGAGATATCTTTTACTGTGTTGGCTTTCGGCTGCGTTTGCCAAAAGTTTTAAAGGGTTTTTGGCCAAACAGAGGTTGGAACTAGATTCAGCACGGAAAAACACTTGAAAACGGCTATTTGTTTGTTAAATTTGGAGTCCGGATGACCAAAAACGGGCTTCCGGAAGTTTCGGGGGAAATCGGGAGCATGGGGGTGACCGTGGACCGGCCGGAGCCACGTGGCGGCCTGTCATTGGGCCGCCTCACGCTGCTCGGTCCACGGGGGAAGCGCGACTGGCGCTTGGACCGCGCCCGGGCCACGTGGCATTCCCGGATTGGCGGGTGCGCGCGGCGCGGTTCAGGGAAAAAAGGCGCAGCAGGGTGGACCGGGAGCACGACGCGTGGCAGCCTGCCATTGGCGGGCTCACGTGATCGCGGTCCACGGGTCCTGCGGGGGTGTACGGGGCAGCGATGCGGCCGACACGCGGCGCCCCGCACTCGAGTGCGCCACGCGTCGCCCTGCGGTCGCTCCGCCCCACCTACCCCACCGCCTGCGTGAGAGGCGACGTGGCGCGCTGCGACGAGCCTTGCACAGCTGTTTGCTGTTGCGGGGCTACGTGGCGGCTCCACAGCGTTTCGGGCAGTCGGACGGGGGCGCATCCAACCTTCTTTGGCGGATTCGGGCGCCCGAAATGAGGACCCGAATCCGCCAGGCCCAATAGTGGGTAGTGGGCCTATAAATAGGACCTTTAGGTGGGCTTTTCTCCCCTTTTTGGACTTCATTTCTCTGAGAAGCCTTAAGGGGAAATCTACCTCTCGCAGAGCACCACACCTTGGAGGATTTTGGGGATTTTTTTAGAGAGCATCATTTCGGCTTTTTCTGCGACGCGGCGCACAGTGACGCTTCTACTTCGTCGACCCGTTTCGTCGCGTTTTAGTGCACGGACTCCCCCGACTCACCCCGATCTCCGTTTTTAGCGATTCTTGCGCCGTCGGACTCACGACCGGTAGGACTCCAACTTTGATGTTTTGAGTTTTCTCAAATTCCTTGCGGATTTTAAAGGTTTTTGAGCTTTCTTTTGCTCCTTTTTCTTTGCGGATTTTTGGACAGCACTGCAGAGTTTTAGCTGTAACTTTGCGCACCGACATCGGATCGAGGCGATTCAAAAGGCGATTTTCATCTACTCCTCGCGAGGAATCTCCTGGATTTTTCTCAGAATTTTCTGAGTTTGCTTCGAAGGTGAGAATCTTTCTTCTTCCCGAGTTCTTATCTGTGAAATTTTGTACAGTTTAGTATGGGGTGTTTCTCTTGCCGATTTTATATCTCAGCATAGGAAACTCGGAATTGGACGTGCAGGTATTCGTTTCGAAGCTATCGACGTGTAGATCGCAAGGATATTTTATTTGGATTTTTCCGAGGACTGTCAGCAGGTGGTTTAACCGCATCTTTGCAGCTGAAATTGCAGTGTAATAATTCTGGCAGATTTGGGGATTTAAGTGTAACGGTAGCTTTGTTTTGGTACCCAGGAGCGATTGTGGACAGTGCTGGACCCGTTGGACTCTGAGTTGCTGTTTTCTGGTATTATCAGCTGTAGGACTTTTGACTGTTCGACTTGTCAGGTGGGTGGCTTCGTCTTCAAGATCTGCGAACTGCACATTAATTCTAGCTGTGTAGGGATTTGCATATACTACTATCTCCTGTATAGCATGTTAGAGAGTATTATTTGAGGTTCCTCATGTATACAATTGATCATGTGATCTTCTTATTTCCCACCACATATTTGTTTGTTGCTACCTTTGGACTTGACGTAGCACCCCTGTCATATGCAGCATGTTTAGCCAGACTAGTAGAAAACTCCAACTTGGGCTAGGTTATTTTATTACTTTAGACACCTCCACTCTATCATTATTTTTCCTCCTGGACTTAGATTGTTCCTCGCCCAGGTAGTGGGCCGAGGGGTCGGTTTATTGTGGGGTACTTTTACACTCGTGTTTGGGGACCGAGTGGAGTCAGATAGTAGTTTATTGATCAGGGTGTCTTTTGGGTACTGTCTAGGTGACAGGGGGTCTCGGCTGTGTAGTTTTCCAGCCTGTGAGTGAGACAGTGTTCTTTTGGTTACAGTTGATCCTGTTGATCGTAGATTTGGGATTATAGCCTGCATGAGCCACATTTGAGCTCGACAGAGATGCGCAGATACTTTGCTCGTTGGGGTCGCGCCCCTCGAGTGCCACTCCGGAGCTAGGCGGGTTACTTGCTTTTGCGACTTGTCGATGCAGTCCCTCTGGCTGGCCAGTTTGGCAGTCACGGACGCCCTACGTAAGTCCGATCCTCCGTGGATGTTGCGACAGTAGGTAGGCGCAGGTTTGACTGGACCCGATGTGGCAGTCAGTGTAGATTGGGTGACTTGAGTTGAGAGTTAGTAGTTGTACCATGTTCCTTCTGTTTCATCCCGTTGAGCATCTAGATAGAGGCATAGTAGCTGTAGAGTTATTTTACCAGCTTTTCTTTCCAGCATTGCATCTGTTAATTTTGCCTCTAGTAGACTTGGTGGGCAGACCGTCGGGCTTGTTGGCGGCACCCACTGAGAACTACTTTGGGATGTAGTTCTCACACCCGTCGTGGTGTCTTTTTCCCCAGGGACCTCTACTTCTGTTCCCGTTGCACCGGTTGCTGACCCGGCTGATCGAGGTAAGGGAGTCGCGAATTAGATCCCTACCAGATGTCGTCCTGAGAGTAGTTGTACCCCTCACATTTTGAGAGTTCTTGTTGAGTGATCTTGTAGTGAGGATCGAGTTGTACTCTTTTTTATTTTGAGAGACTTATGTATTTATGGTGAGGTCTTGGGTTGTATATTTCTAGAGTTATGTTTATTTCATTTCAGTATTTTTTTTTTCTTTTTCTTTCTAGCTCTGATATATGTATAGTGTAGATGCTCTTTTGCAGGTTAGACGCTACGTTCATATGGGGCTTCCCATATGGGCGGCGGATCTGTTGGCGAGTCCGGGTCACAGTTTCGACCCGGGGCGTGACACCCAATCATGCGAAAGTATAAGAGGGTACTCATTTTCATCTCCAACATTACGTTGTCGGCCGCCAACATAATATCCGAAGAATGAAAGCTCGTCGCCCTCGATCAGTCCCAACTTCCTTTTTGGGAACAACAATAACCAATCAAATACTTTCGCCCAATAATCCACACACTCTCTCGTGCTAATCCCTAGGGTCTCCCTAAGGTTTGCTAACCACATAGGACTATAACCTGGCTCCGATACCACTCTAATCTGTCACGCCCCGAGTCCGCCAATTTGTACGGTTCGGGCACGCCAACAGACCCGCCAATCGGGCATGACCTTTCACTACCCGAAAGGAACGGTAACATCCATAATAACACAACAAGTGTATACGGAAGCTCAATATCAGAGTACTAAAAATCACTACAAATTTAAATTTTACAACAACTAGAGGATGATGAAAGCATACAAGAGTGAACCAAGAATTAAATGTATTACACTTTACATTTCTGAACTTGCAAATAAAATTATTACAATTCTTTTACATAAATTCCTCACCATACAAGGTTCACTCAAGAAATATATATAAAAAGGGAAACCTCTGCTAGACCCTCTAGGTCTCTATGCTGCTGGGCCCTTGCCCCTGTCGTATGCCTCGCCGTCTGCACCTGAACCGTCTTGACCGCTGCATCCATGCCTGAACCTGTTGGGAGGTCACCCAAGGGGTGTGAGAACTACGACAGAGTTCCCAGTGGGTTCAACCACCGAGAAAAAGTGTCCTACACCACTTGGTCCAATGGAAGCAATGACAATAATGTGCTAGGAATCTAGAATCCTCAATATCAAAATGCGGTCATGCAATATATATATCACTACACTATCTGTGTATACTCATCGACCCAGCACTACTCTGTCTAGCCATACTAGGCTACTATATAATAGATCACTACACTATCTGTGTATACTCATCGACCCAGCACTACTCTGTCTAGCCATACTAGGCTACTAAGCACCAACTCGGCCACTATGCCGCTGTATATAGGGTCAACTAACCCGACCATCTTGGCCACTCTACTTTCTTTATTCTTTAAATTCTGGTGCTTTAGTTCAAGTTAACCCTCAGAAATTCTTATCCAACGGGCCCCAGCCCGGTAGTCCTGCTACCATAAGATAAGATTTCTAAGGTTGCCGATAACACCCGCAAGTGTTACCCCGTCCTACGGAAGAAACATCCCGAACGGGTCTCTACCCGGGAGAGGGGCACTGCCTACAACTCCAACATGGGCCGCGTTTCACTCCGTAGGTCCGCCCGTTTTATATTTATATTTTCTTTCTTTTCCTTTCTTTTCTTTCTCTTTTCACTTTAGTTCTTAGCCTCTTTGCCTTTGAACGCTTTTCTTTCTTATTCGAGCTTATAGTTCCCTTTTTGCCACTGGCAAATCTTTTTCTCTTTCCTTTGAGCATCTAGCTTTTTACTTTTACTTTTAGTCTTTCGAAAGTACCTCATCCGACGGGTCACTGCCCAGGGAGTCCTGCTCCACTTGACGAGTCACAAATTCGAAGGCACCATTTAGATTCTCTTTTTATTCTCTTTCTATTCTCTATCTTACGCAATTTGCTTGTCTTGCTTATTAACCAATTTTTAGCTCTATCTTGAGCAATTTGCTTGTCTTGCTTATTAACCACATTTTTTTTTTCATCTCTTACCCTAGATCTTGCCACACGGGTAACCAGAGAGTCACCTGGACTCTTAAACATTTCTCTTTTATTTATTTAACTCAAATTGAAGTTAAAGTTATTGTCCATTTGCCCAGACACCCTATGACTTTCTAGGGTT
This sequence comes from Tillandsia leiboldiana, assembly GCA_029204045.2. NCBI lineage: Eukaryota > Viridiplantae > Streptophyta > Magnoliopsida > Poales > Bromeliaceae > Tillandsia > Tillandsia leiboldiana. Next base: position 17,169,997 of record CM055061.1, read on the forward strand.
ATATTTGTTTAATTCTTTAAACCTTGAGATCTAATCCCACTTTCCTGATACCTCACTGAATCGTAGAGTTAACTTAACTCTATTTTTCTGTTCCACTTTTAACTTAGAGTTACACTGACTCTAATTTCCTGTTCCCTTTCATATCTCCACACTTGATCTATTTTTTCCATTTTCCTAATTCCTTACTGAATCCTAGAGTTAACTTAACTCTATTTTCCTGTCTGTGAGTTTAAACTCCTCTAGTTTACCTTAGGTTCCCTTTACCTAAGTTCCATGTCATACTCATTCTAGAGTTCCTTTACTCTATGTTGATCACTAGTTCACCTTAGGTTTCCTTTACCTAAGTTCCATGTCATACCCGTCCTAGAGTTCCTTGACTCTATGTTGATCACTCTATCCAGTGTCCTTAGGTTGTCTCCTAAGACAATGCCACTCGTCCAATCCTAGGATAACTCCTAAGTTTGATGTCACTCATTAAACCCTGAATCTAGGTTTTCTCCTAGTCTTACTACCAACATGTTCTTTTTCCTTATGTCTCACATGATTTCTAAGGTTAGACCCTAACATGATCACAATCATAAATAGCTAATCATTTTCATGCATGCAATTATTTTCATCTCAATCATAAATAAAGTTTATCATCTACGCATGCAAATATCATCCATATTTGGCAGTTTAGAAAAATTCACTTTTCCATCTGTATCCTTCTACACATGCAAGTTTATTTGCTATTTTTGACAATTAGAAAAAGAAAACACTGTTCTCTAAGTCCATTTACACAAGTAATTAATCATCTATTTAAATAAATCCAAGTTGCATCTTCCTCTATGTTCACTTGAACATGCAGTTTATCATCTCCCTTTTTGGCAACTAAAAGTTGCATTTTTATCAGTGTTCATCTACACATGCAAGTTCATCCCTTATTTTGGATAAATCATGATCTACTAGTTTCCTCTAAGTTCCTCTACACATGCACACTTATCATCTATCTTTGGCAACCAACAGTTGCAATTTTTATCTGTGTCCATTCGCACATACAGGTTTATCCCCTATTTTGACAATTAGAAAAGTTCTACTTCTCTCCTTGTCTATTTACACATGCAATTATAATCATGATTACCCACGCTTCTAACAGACTACTATCATGCTTCTAGATCGAAAAGCAAAGGAGCAAGGGGAGAGGTCACCCAATTTCGGCAGAATCCCCTACCTTGTGGTATCCCCAATTGCTTGTAGACACTTGCAATTGGTCTCCGCGCAATTCCACTTATTTCCTCGAACTTGCACGCGAAACGGTGCACATCCTTCAAGTCCGCACGCAAAACGATGCACGTCCACCAAACCTGCACGCAAAACGGTGCACGTCACTAAAAACTCGCAAGCAAAACGGTGCTCGTTAAATCAACCTGCACGTAAAACGATGCACGTACCTCAAACTGCACGCAAAACGGCGCAGGCTCTACTGTAGGGTTGCACGCAAAACGGTGCACGTTTTTCTAACCTTGCACGAAAAACGATGCATAACGTTAGAGAGTGCGCGCAAAATGATGCGCGACAACACAACCGGCACGCAAAACGGTGCATTTTTTCTCAACTTGCACGCAAAACGAGACGCGCCAAAGATACCCGCGATAGTCCGTGCAGCAACGGCACAGTAGAACTCGGTCCCTAACACGCAAAACGGCACGGGGTCAAATCCAATGTCTAAAAAAAAACCTAAAAACTGTGCCAGAAATACCGTAAAAACGCCGAACGGGCCTACCTCGACACCGTCGCGCCGTCCAACGCGCGTATACACACGATCATCCGGCTGTTTGGAGCATCTTGCGCTCTCCACGAGGTCGTCGACGCACCGCCGCATCCCACAAAATCCCCTCTCCCTCTCTCCCTTGCGCTCGGTTAGAGAAGAAAAAGAAAAACGAGAGGATAAATGGTGCGGGGGAGAAGGAAGAAGAAGAAGAGAAGAAGGAGGAGGGGAGGGTGGTCCATGGACCGGGTCCACGGATCCCACCAACGGGGACCCGCCGGGTGGTGGTCCACCACGCAGGGGCGCGCGCACCAGGTCCAAGCGCGCGCCCCCGCACCACGTGGCGCGCGTCCCGCGCGCCATGCGGGCGTGGCACCCGCGCGCCACACGGCGCGCGGGACACCGTGCGCGCCACACAGGCGCGCGTCCCCGCGCCCGTGCGGCCCAATGGGGGCCCGCCATGTGGCGGCCCCCCGCTGACCCGAGCCCCACCAGCGCGCCAGCGGCGCGCCTCGATCCGCACGCCGCCGCCGCCTCGGAATCCGTTTTCGCCCCGTTTTTTGTCCGTTTCTCGCCCGTTTCCGTCCAAATTTGACAAGCGGCTTCGTTTCAGCTTAATTTACCACAGAAAATTTTAAATTTTCAGTTTTGGCCATTTCTGGGTCCCCAAAAGCCTCTCTGTATCAAGAATCATTGGCGGACCCCGTTCTCGCAATCCGGGCATCCGATCAACACGAAATTTTTACTGTGACCTTAAAACATAATTACGGAGCTCCCGTAATTTTCTCGGAATTTTTCGACACTGTTGGCGGAGCCTGTTCTCACTATCCGGCATCCGATCAACGCGAAACTTTTTCTGTGGCCTTAAAACATATTTACGGGGCTCCCGTAATTTTCTCAGAATTTTCCGACACTGTAAATTTTCCACTAAAAATCTGGGCCCTCCTTCTCCAATAAAATTCCAGATCTCCTTATTTTATCCCGTTTTGGGCCCAACTCGCTTCCAAATATTCTTTACTTCCCTAACTTTCATAACAATAGTATTTCATACCATTTTTATTTGCATTTAGTTATGTGCCGAAAATCCGGTACTTTACATTATCGTGACCTCGCTCGTCACTAGCGGTACCTAGATCTGAAAAAAGGTAACCATAACGAGGGTGAGAACTACAAATAAGTTCCCAGTAGGTGCAACTACCGAACGTGGCGCTTTGCACTCATTCGGTCTAAAGAAGGCAACTGTAATTAATTTGCTAAATAAATATTTCTACTAAAAAAATGCATAAATTGTAAATACAGTTACATTGCCTCAATTTAAACAATATGCTATTAGATCATTGTCTGTTTGTTGCCCAATTTGTCACTATGCAATGTGTCATAGTCTCGCCACTAAATTCATTTTAACCTTTCCTTAGCCATTTACTACTATGTTATGTGTCATAGTTTCCACTAGGTTCATTTTAACCTTTCTGTTTCTATTTGCCATGACCTCTACTTAACCCACTAGCTAGTTAGGTCCCATTTACTCACCTACCAATCATGCACATACTCTTTATGCCACGTGTCCCGAACCGTCCAACGATCGGTTTTATATCTCAATACCTCATGGACCCCCAGATAGTCAGGCTACTCTCCAATCAATGGACCCACGGCGTCGAGGGTAATCGGCATCGCCGCGCCCGCTAATCACTTGTAGTCGAGGGGGATCGGCATCTCCAAGGACTACACAGTCACTTGGTGTCGAGGGAGATCAACATCACCAAACACTATATAGGGAGTCGAGGGTGATCGACATCTCCCCTGGGAGTCGAGGGTGATCGACATCTCTCGCCATTGTACTGGGAGTCAAGGGTGATCGAGATCTCCCGCTAGGCCATTCCGAAATGTCACGACTTTGGTCACTGTCTCTCCCTAGGTCCCACAACTCTAGGACCATAACATATGTCCCATGGATTCTCTTAGTTTCATTCACTTTATAATCTTTTCGGAAGTACCTCGTCCGATGGGCACTGCCCTAGGAGCCGGCATATGTACGCACTCCTAATTGACGAGTCTCAAATCCAAAAGGAACATTTTACATTTTCTTTCACCTTTACCCTAAGTTCTAGACTCTAGGGTTTCATGCTCAACACGATCACATTACCCTCTAGCTTAAGTTTAGACTAGAGTTATATGCCACTAGGTTTTACCTTAGGTTCCAACCTAGATGAATGCCACACTTGCTTGCCCCCTTTTTAGGTTCACTTGTTTACACGCCTACACGTGCCACTTCTACTTGTTCTCTAGTTTATATTAGATCTAGAGTTCACATGCCACTTTATCTCCCTTAAGTTTTGACCTAAGTTTCAATGCCATTCGATTAATCTATCTTTTAGGTTCTCATTTAGACTTTTAGTCTTACACGTGAATTAGGTTTTGACCTAAGTTTAGATGCCACTAAATTGACCTATACTCGCCCACAATAGACGCATAGTCTTGCATGTTTTCTCTTTATGTTTGGACCAAAGTTTAGATGCCACTCTTTTATTTAACCTATATAAAGTTCACAAGGTCGCACGCCGACGCGTGCACCTTCACTTCTTTTCTAGTTCACAATGACCCTAAAATTTTCAAGTCTCTATCAACCACCTTAGGTTTATACCTAAGTTCAAGTGCCACCCATTAACCCATTTTTCAAGTTTACATTAGAGTTGTAGTCTTACAAGCATGCCACTAGCTTTTCACTTTACTTGTAAGGGCTATACCCTATATTCACTTAGGTCCAATGCTCATGAACCATTTCAATTTGTTAGATCTCCTAACATATAACTAAATCCTCTTTAGTTTACATCTTGCTATTATACATATATATGCATGAATCAAAGAGACTTTAGACAAAGGGGAGATCAAACTATTTCGGTGGTATTCCCTTTCTCTATTCACTCCTAATTGCTTGTAGTCATTTGCAATTAGGCTCCCGACACCGTCTCGGCACTAACGAACGAGGTTCTTCACTTTCGGTGCGATTTTCCTCAATTGACCACCAAGACCTCGTCGATTCTCCTATCAAAGTTGTTAGGCGCACTTCTCTAACCTTCCATTAGAGAATTATACCATCAATTAGATTTTAAAAACCTAGGAATTCAAAAACTCTTTTTCTAACCCTAGATTTCAATTTCCTCTAGAACACCTCAAAATCGTGGGTGTTTCTTTACTAAATCTAGGTTAGAAGAGTCTAGGGAAGTCAAGGATTTCAATTTTAAAAGAATGGAGTTGATCCTAACCCTAGACCAAAAACTCATACCTTTGCCCTAAGCCTTCTTGGTCTTCTTCTTGCTCCAAGAAGCTCAGGTCAAGCTCCCAAGTCTTTCCCCAAGTGATTCTCCACCAAATTTTCGAATTTTTGGAGAGATTTTTGAGAGGGAAGGAAAGAGGAAAGTGTGGGAGAAGAGAGCTCTTTCTCTCTTTCTTTCACTATGTGTGTATGCAAGAGAAAGGGCCAAGTTCCTTTTATAAAAGCTCTCTCTCAGAAATTACGAAACTGCCATTTTACTGGGCCCATGGGACATGGGGTACCGGTACTTCCCTTTCAGGTACCGGTACACGAAGCCCTAGTATTGGTACGTCACCTCAGACTCCGCAAAACCCAAGAGCTTGCTCCTACTCTGTTCTATGGGGTACCGATACGCGACATAGGGTACCAGTAAGCCATACAAAAATTCTGCAGTTTGCATATTTCCACCTTTCGAGACCGTTTTCAAGGTAACTTTATACCGAATTCCCTCGGAACTTCATCCAAATCACAGGGATGGCCTCCCAATTTGCTTTTCTCCAAAATTCCACAATTTGTGGAGGTTCCAGTTCACTACAGAGAGAGAGAGAGAGAGAGAGAGAGAGAGTTAGGCTACTATGCTTTCAAAAGTACAGAGGCCTCCGCACTAGTAAGTTGTTTTCAATAATAGGGCATCTGATTTGGCGATCGGCTCCATTAGACTTGATCTACAATGTTTGCAATATGAAGAAACCAAATTTTATAATTTTTTGACTTCGCTTGCCTATTGAACAAGTAGTCTCAAAATGAACGGCTGAAAATAAAAATTTCATAAAAAATAATGATAAAAGACAAATTTTAAATCTTAAGTATTGATCTTCCTTTTGATGGTAAGAAGAAAATTTTATTAAAATTTCACTTAATTTGGATTGTTCTACACTGTTGCACTTACAAACGTACCACATCGGCTATTAAAATAGTCTTTTTGAGACTTTTTGATCACTCGGTAAATCATGTCAAAAAATTATAAATTTTGGTTTCTAAATAGTTCTAATAACGTACATCATGCCTAACAAAGTCGGCCATCGAATTGAATGTCCCATCATCAAAAATAACTTACAAGTACGGAGGCCTTTGTGCTTTTGAAAGCCCAAGAAACGTACTCTACAGTATATATATATAGTAGAGGGGGGTCCAAGCCAGTGGGTTCAGAGAGAGAGAGAGAGGGAAGGGGGGGCAATCTGCCAGAGAAAGAATACATGGAGATAGAGAGAGGGTCTGCCAAGAAAAAAAAAAAAAAAAAAGAGAGAGATTGTGAGTCACGTGAACGTGCATGAGAGTAACGTCCTCTCCGTTATTTAGGTTCACTGATGATGCACGAATCTCGAGATAACTCAGATCCTATGGTTATAAAATTACAAGCACAAGAGTTCTGGTGATGATTTGGCTTATTTTCGTTATTAATTATTTGTCTAGTCAACTATGGAAAGTAAGTCAATGTTAGAGTATGGTAGCTCCATACCATGTGATGCCTCTTCATGAATAAGATGTCTCTCTCCTCTAGGAGGGAAGGTCCTCTTCAACCAAACTCCCGTCTAATCTTTAAATAAACTATTCGAGTAATAAGTCAATCTCTTCATGCATGGAAACTACGGTGGTCTTATCTATAGCAGTATCCTAATAGATTCCTTATATGTACAAATCTAGAAGATAGAAAGATAAGATTAGACTAAGACAAGATCTAAGAAAGAAAGGTAATTGGTCCATTGGTTTACTCTATATCGGTAGTAGTCATATTTGCAGAGTGAGAAATCGAAACCCCCTAAGACTGCCTAGATGATTTATCTACCTACTAGGCAAACTATCAGATAAGCACCTTGCAAAGTAACGCAATTCTAGTTAGAGTTTTTCCACATCAAATCACCCGCATTAAAACATATCTAGAGAGTCTAATGCCGCATATGGCGTATCTTTGACCTTCAAACCATTGTAGTTGTCGACAATGATGACAACATCACACTTGTGATTAACGAGTGACTCTTCATCGGGGATGTAACATAGCCCTCACTAAAGCCTTGCCTTCATCTAGGTATTTGTGAGTTTCCAATAGTTGATATTACGGCTAACTATGACCTTTTTCCATCATTTCATGATTGCCTTTGGAATTTTTAACGAAAAACTCTATTTTGGACAAGTATCGATCGACGATTAATTTTCATCTAATAATAACCGATAGCTTCAGTTGAGCTTGGATGATCTTAGAAGAACCACAAGGTTGGTTGCTTCCACTTTTTTGTGCAATAAATCGACGGTGAGTCCACTTGTACAATCTTCAAGAAGAAAGCCTACGTGATGCCATCAAGATTTCTAATCATTGAGGGTGCACACGAATCTCAAGGCTGATCAACACACGAAAAGTGGAAGCATTGGCTACCTGGTGTTTTGAAAGTATTCTAGCTCAACTTGCATTATCCTTGTATCAAAAAAAGGAAAAAAAAAAATTCCCAAGTATAGAAATTTTGTTATCCTAAAATATTTCCAAATAATAGAAATTAGTAATTTTTTCTAATGGCCTTAGTAATTGGCCCCAAACAGCATGAACCTAGGAAAAACCTCCGAAATGTGGAAATTTTATTATACCAAAATATTTCCACATACCAGAAATTGGTAACTTTTTATAATAGCCTTAATAATTACCCCAAACAGCATGATATCGCATAACGATTTATCAAAATCTTTTAAACAACAATACTATTACGTTAAATATATGATAGAATAGATACATACATACAAGCATATAAATAGAGAAACAAAAAGGATACAGGAGACGGAGAAAAGAGAGATTTTGAAACTTCACGATTATAGTTTGAGGACAAAATTGGCATCTTAAAATGATTTCATTTCCAACCGTCAAATAATTCAACACGAACTCACTCTCTCTGACTCTGATGGCTACATCATCTGATTATGTTCCAGATTCTAATTCCGTTGTAAACAAAACATGCCTTAAATTGTTGTTAAAATATTTACTAGCCATTACAAAATAACTAACATAGAATACTACATGGACAAATCTTTATTGAGGGATTTTGAACCATCTGAGATCCTCTGAACACAATCCTTGGACACTAATAAACCAAATTTAACATAAACAAAATAAATTAATTTAATATCTTACTAAACTCACAAGTAATAATTACGTCATAAAACTGCAGTACATGTAAATACTTTCATAATCGAATTGAGCTCCTATGCTTTTAAAAGTACCAAGTCATTGGTGCTTATAGGTTTTTAGCCCTTGCATGAAAAGATGTGCGGTTAAGATGATAGTGGGCTCCTTGGATTAAGAGAGTGATTGGTAGAATAGAATGATCTAAGGGATGAAATTAGTCAAAGGGGTAGATCTAACAGTAGAAAACTTACAAGCACCAATTGCTTGGTGCTTGTACAAGCATAGTAGCCGGACTCTTCATAATCTAAATCAGAATGCATATAGGCAACCATGAACTACTTTGCTCTAAGCTGAAGCAGTGACAACACTTTAACCGAGTTTTAACTAAACAGAGAAGACTCGGTAATCTAAAATGGAGATTGGACAAGTCCATTTTTTAAGTTACTAACAGTTATACAACAAAATAACAGTAGGACCACTATTTGTCTAGACAATAATTTAAGATAATTTTGGAAAAGTCAAAATTCACAAAATTTACCAGTTGTATGTAAGATATATGAGTCCCTGAAACATTATGTTCTCCAAATTACCAGCATGAAAGAACTTACATGCTCTTCTTTCCATTTAGATGGGTTTAGCGGATCTTCCCAAATATTCACCTTCAGGGTTCCATGATGATCTACAAATGAGAATAAATATCATTCATAAGTCTGCCAGAAAGAAACTTTGCTGGTACATAAAGATATCTAAGATTTAGTAGGAAGGCAACATAATAAGCGTGGATAGATCCATCTTGAAATTAGAATATGTTATAAAAATTTCTCACCCTGTAAAAGGCACACAAATTATTACTAGTAGATGATGATTGCAAGTACATAAGAAAACGTAAAGATGTATTTCACAAACAAAAGGACGGCAAACAATGATATAAACAAAAGCATTATAAAATAAAAATAACGACTGCATGATCATTTCCCTGTTCCTTGTTTGAAATTCTTGGCTAAATTGTTGCTAAGAATCAAGTTCCAGATGAATGGTGAACAAGAAAACACAGAATAACAACCCAATATGGGAGAGGAAACCTAGTAGCTATAACATAACACAGCATAGACAAGGCACAACACATTGGAATTATTAAAAGACAAGGAAAAAATCTTGTCTAATTAAGGTATTTAAACAAAAGAACGAGCAAACGTGATTTTGTATATATTAAGAACTATAATTTTACAAGATACACAGCCCCAATAAACCAATAGCTCTTTCGCACCGCAACTTCCTCTAGAGTTACTTACCATAAACCAATTTTAAGTAAAGCAAAAAACCATGGTGGCAGATTAACACCAATGAGTTGACCACAAAGAAAACAGGATTCAACACTTTAAAAAGTAGATGAACTAATAAATGAGATGTTGTGTACCTCACTTAAGAGGTGGGGGGAATGTAACACCTCCAGAATTTAGAATAGTCCTATATGTAAGGGCTAAACCTCTTATAGGACTATTCCAAATTCTGGAGGTGTTACATTCCCCCACCCATTAAGCCCTGACGCCCTCGTCAGGCTTAAGCACACTCGCAAGCACTTGGCTCTGATACCAACTATGACGCCCCGAGGGGTCAACTATTTTATAACTATTTTAACTCTAACATACTTAACCTTTTTAATCTCTTGGGTCCACCACCCAAAATACTATAACAGGGTTAATAGGTTTAGCCCTATTATATCTTATATATATGACTATTCCAAATCATAAGGGGTGTCATAGCTGATATCAAAGCTAATCACCAGCCGGAAGTGTAAGATGAGTCTCCGCTTAACCAGGGTCATACAGGCGATCAAGACCGTGGCTTCTTGGCTGACAACTATTGTGGGTGTAGTATGGCTCCCCACAAGGTCGGCTAACGCTAGCAAGACGAGTCTCACATTGCCCGGTACTTGTGAGTGTACTTGAGCCTACCGAAAGCATCATAGCTTAAAGGGGAGGAGAATGTGACACCCCCATGACTTGGAATAGTCCTATATATAAAATAAAATAAAGCTAAACCTCTTAACTCGGCTGTAGCATTTTGGACAATAGTTAGGCCCAAGAGTTTAAGAGGATTAAGCGTGCTAGGACTAGAGTAGTTCTAGAATGGGTGACCACCCACGAGAAGCGACGTGTCACACTCCACATACAAAGTATTAATAAAATTTTAAAGACGACAATGAACGATAATATTGTACAGATAGAAGTATTGGATTGTTTAGCTTTACGAAATCCTTCTATAGTGTAAATAGTTCACAGAACAATCATATCACAGTTGACAATGAATTTGATGTGATAAGCATCTTTCACTACAAGAACGAAAATGATATAGCAACATCACATATTTCACGTGAATTATAGGTAGTAGGAAATAAAATTATTAGTAAACCTCGAAGTGTAAAGATGGAGTGCTTATTTTTGAAGTGCCACTTAGCCTGCTAGCACTAGCGACTGACTACGAGAGGTCTACACTAGAATTCAAATTGCTCAAGTTCAACCAAGGATTTAAGTGCCCATCGATACAAACCGCATCTACTATGTCATATCGTGCCAACAAGTAATTTTCTCAATAAAGTTCAAAAAATTCGATAAAAATGCATACTAAGCAATTAAAGTATTTTGTTGCTAAAAAAAATAAATATTTCATTCCATTATGTGTCGGTACACATTTATTTTTTATGACCGGCACGCATCGATACCGCCAAGCACGCACTGTACCGTATCGTGCCGGCAAGTTCTTGGCACAACCCTATACCACGGCACTTAAATCCATGAGTTCAACCAACTAATATTATAATACAAGCCTTAAATATATGTCAATGTGAGGTACAGGCTGGCTTGCTGAAGAACTCATTATGCAGAACCCAGGCCCAATGCAGATGCAGTCTTTGCACAGTTGTCATTGTGCAACACTTGCATATGCCGCAATATACACATTTACACATATCAGCATAACGCCTTTTAGAACAGCATATGAGACGAATCCTTCTAAGACGCAATCATTTGCCCTAGGTCCAATCATGCAATTAGGTCTGCCGTCGAAAATAACATAAATTAACAAAATTTGCAACTAGTTGCAAATATTCGAAGTCAATTTTTGGTACCCCAAATAATACTCGGACCATTTAAAATACAAAAAGGGGCAGTTTGGTTCAAGTTTGCAATATTCCAGAAATGTTGTATATTTTATATTAGAAATAGTTAAAAATGTGCCCATTGAAACGACGGTCAAGATAAATATTCAATACGCAATTACGCTGTAGACTAACGTGCTTAGACTCTCCAATCTAAGGAACCAAAGTTTCTCTTTGCAAGATCTGACCATTGGTAAGCTCGTCATAAATCTATACTACGTTGAGAAACTGAAATTACGGGGAAATGCGATCGGATGGAAAAACAAAAAGCGACGACATAACGAAAAGAAAGAAGAAGTAGAATTTTTATTTGAAAGAGGAAATAAAAGAGGGGAAGATGGGAAAGAGATTGACCTCCGCCTGCGGCGAGGCGGCGGCGTGGGATGAGCTTGGCGGGCTGAGTGGGAGCGAAAAGACGAGAGAGGGAAGAAGCGACCGCCGCCCTAGCTGCTGCCATTAGAGGAGAAGGAAGAGGACTAGGACTCAGGAGTGGGCAGAGGAGGAAAATGGTGGACACAGGATATATATATTCTTATTATTGAATTATTGATGCACGTGAATGCACTTTGCCTACTAAATTTAAAATATATTAAACTATTTTTAATATTAATTTAAAAAGGTTTTTTTTTACATTTAGTCCCTGAAATTTAAAAAAAATAATAATAGTCCTTACAAATTTTAATTTACAAAAATAATTCTATATTTGTCACAAGTGCGTCACATAAACGCCACCCGAGCATGCTGGATTGTGACTGTGTAAACGCCATCCGAGAAGGCTGTATTGTGACTGTTTAAGTTGAACATAGTGAATAGTTCATCGTGTAAAAACACGGTAAATTTTTCACCATGTTTAAACACGGTGAATAATTTACCGTAATTTTTATATATACAATAAATTGTATATAATAAATAATTTATACAAAAAAAAAATTTGTAGGCTGTATAAAATTCTAAAAATCAAATAAAAAAATATTATTATTATTATAAATTTTATTTGATTATTAAAATTTTATTGATAGATTGTTGAAATTTTTTAGATGGTTAGAATTATATAAAATTAAAAAAAAAAAAAAAAAAAAAAAAAAAAAAAAAAGATGATAAATAATTTACCGTCTTTTCTAAAATTTATTAAAACTAGTAAATAATTGACCATCTTTATTATTTTTTTTATCTCTACTAAATTTAGAAGAAACGGTAAATTATATATCATCTTTTTTTTAAACTTATATAATTCTAATAATCACAAAAAAAAATTTAATAAATCTCATACAATTCTAACCATCTAAAAAATCTCAACAGCTTACCAATAAAATTCTAATAATCAAATAAAATTGTAATAATAGTAATTTTTTATTTAATTGTTATAATTTTATATAATCTGCCAATAGCATTTTTTTTTGTATAAATTATATAATATATACAACTTATTGTATATATAAGAAACTGTTGAAACCAGATTTTTTTTGGCACATAAGGGAGCGACGCGTGGCGGTGACCATCGGCTAAAAACATCAGCCGATGGGTGTCACGGCCCGGGGTCGAAACTGCGACCCGGGTTCGCCAACAGATCCGCCATCTGTACGGAAACCTCCGCACAGACGAAGCGTCTGTCCTGCAAGTCAGATCTATAGCTAAACATGTATCAGAGCTGAAATAAAACTAGTAGCTACAGAAATTAAAACTGAACATCTGAATAAAAATAAATCCTCAATACATAGTCTCTCACCCTATGTAAAATAAATACAATCCTCACAGATATCTCAGACTGTCCAGTACAAAAGTGGAAATATAAAAATACAGGGTACATCTACCTCTGACTCTCAAATAAAAATGGGTAAGGAGCTACTCGGCCACGTCCTCACCTCGATCAGCTGTCTCCGCGCGAACCAAGCCGGAACAGCAACCTCAGGAAACCTGTCATCGCAGTGGGTGTGAGAACTACTGCAGAAGGTAGTTCCCAGTGGGTACCGTCACCAATATCCACGGTATGCCCACTAAGTCTACTAGAGGCAAACAAATAGGTATGCAGATAGATAAATAGGAAAGCTGAATAAAATTACAGCTAATATGTCTCAATCATCATGCTTAAAAGAAACTCTACTATGAACATGCTATACATACTCTCGCTACTGTTAAAATGCCTCAAGTATCATGCTCAAAGGAAAACTCATCTAAGAACATACCATGCAACCACCCGCTCATATCACCCAATCTCAATGACTGCCACATCGGGTCCAGTCAAGCCTGCTGTGACGCCCCAACTTCCCAGGGGGTCACCCATTCTAGAACTACTCTAGCTCTAGCACACTCAACTCTCTTAACCTCTTGGGTTTAGCTACCACCCAAAATGCTATAGCCGGGTTAAGAGATTTAGTCCTATTATATCATTTATATATAGGACTAATCCAAATTCCGGGGGTGTCACATTCCTCTCCCCTTTAAGCCCTGACGTCCACATCAGGCTCAACACACTCACAAGCACTATGCGATGTGAGACTTGTCTCGCTAGCCTTAACCGACTTTGTGGGGAGCTGCACTCCACCCACAACAATCATTAGCCGGGGAGCCTCGCTCTACTCGCTATATAACCCTGACTCAGCCGAGACTAATCTCACATTTCCGGCTGGTGAATGTCTCTGATACCAATTGTGACGCCCCAACTTCCCAGGGGGTCACCCATCCTAGAACTACTCTAGCTCTAGCACACTCAAATCTCTTAACCTCTTGGGTCTAGCTACCACCGAAAATGTTATAGCCGGGTTAAGAGATTTAGTCCTATTATATCATTTATATATAGGACTAATTCAAATTCCGGGGGTGTCACACCTGCGCCTCTCATAGTGAGTCATCTAGGAATGCACCTGCCTACTACCACGCATCCACAAGAGGACGGGATTTATGTAGGGCGTCCTAAACTAACTATCTCAATCTCACACAAAGTGACCCCTAGTAACTCAGCTAGGGGCATCATCATCATCATCATCGCATCCGGAGCGTAACTCGAGGGGAGCGACCCCACCGAGCTCAAACGTGTCACATCTGTCTCAACAAGCGGCACCTGCAGGCTATGATCCACGATCAAACAGATCGGAAACTCAATGCTCAAATAACACAACTCAATCGGGAAACCCTCCACGACTCGATCAGGAAATGCCCAAACAGTCTCACAGCTATGTCGGAGAACCCTCCACGACTCAATCTGATAATGCACAACCCATGGCTAAGTCGGAACCCTCCACGACTCGATCTGCCAGAGCCGAAAACTCATAGCTAGGTCGGAGAACCCTCAACTACTCGACAAGCTAATGCACAAACCATGATCTAGAGTAACCCAATCAGGGAATAAATCCTCAATCTCTCACACTAGAGGCCTGGAAATTCCGAACGACTGCCGCCTACATCCCAAATCACATAAGAACAGGATGCAGGCACAGCCGCCCGTAGCTTCCGCCCCAACAATGAAACAATGCCCAATCTCTCATGACACTAGAAACTCATCTCACAAAGCTCTAAAAATCCACTCGCCCCCCCCCCCCCAACACGAGAACACATGCATGTCGAACTACCTGAACCAGTCATAATGCTCTCAATATTTTAAAAACCCTTCAAAATCAGAGTTTCACTTAAAACCGGTTACAAAAATATTATGAAAGTCCAGATGCAACCCGAATCTCAAGGAAATATGCAGTCTAGTGTCAAACCATCTCTAGATCATGCTAAAAATATATGGGGCTCAAAATTGTCTTCCTACAATTTTCTAGGCAACTATCAGATTTACCAACTATAATAACAATCAAGCTAGACATGCTAAACATGCATACAATAGCTTTAGAAGGCATTCCATACATCTTGAAGAATTTTCAACCCACCTAAAATGCTTTCCGTAGGCAAAGCTGAAGTCGGTGAAGAGCATGACCACTTGCTAACAAAATCTGCTGAACCTGCCTCCTCGGTACATGTCGCGCAAGCCTCGGCTCTACCAACATCACACACAATCAATAACCCAAACATACACCAAACAACATTGCTGCTTTTCCAAAACAGCACAAAGAAGGGCAATTCTCACCTGCAATCAGTCCTCCAAAAATCCTAGAAAAATCACGGTTGCGATCCTTGCGATGAGTAGCCCCTAAACGAGTATTTATACACCCCGTTCCTGTCACGCCCCGGGGGTCGAAACTGCGACCCGGGCTCGCCAACAGATTCGCCACCTATGCGGAACCCCGCATAAGCGAAGCGTCTAACCTGCAAAGTATCATCTAACAACTAAATAGATATCAGAGCTGAAGAAAAACTGCTGGAATAAAAACCTGAATTACTGTACAACTGAAAAAAAAGTACAATATCCATCTCCCAAAAATAGTAATACAATAATCCGGTCCACCGAAACAGTAATACAAGTAAAAGCCACCTATACATCATCTACAAATCCAAAAAGGGAGATAAACTGAAATAATAAAACACAACTGAGTACAGTGAAACCCACAATCCGGGCTGGTACATCTATCCCACTGTAGAAATCAACGCTGGTAAGGATCTATCTCGCGACTCCCTCACCTCGAACTTCCAACCGTAAGGTCAGCAACTCCCGCAGCAGACACTGCAAAACAAAGGAAGGAAAGGAGAAAAACAACAATGGGGGTGAGAACCACTAGTAAAACCAGTAGCCTCCCCCTGTGGGTAAGGTCTCAAACCCCGATATACCTACTAAGTCTACCAGAGGCAAGAGAAGGAGTAAGAGAGGTGGTAAGCTATAAACAGAAATACTGATAAGAGGAAGCTACCACTAGTATGCCTCTAAATGCCGTGCTAAGAAGTATAGCTAATGTATGTGTGACACCCCCGGAATTTGGATTAGTCCTATATATAAATGATATAATAGGACTAAATCTCTTAACCCGGCTATAGCATTTTGGATGGTAGCAAGATCCAAGAGGTTATGAGAGTTAAGCGTGCTAGAGCTAGAGTAGTTCTAGGATGGGTGACCCCCTGGGAAGTGGGGCGTCACAATTGGTATCAGAGACATTCACCAGCCGAAAATGTGAGATGAGTCTCGGCTGAGCCAGGGTTATATAGCGGGTAGAGCGAGGCTCCCCGGCTAATGACCGTTGTGAGTGGAGTGCAGCTCCTCACAAGGTCGGCTAAGGCTAGCGAGACGAGTCTCACATCGCCTGGTGCTTGTGAGTGTGCTTGAGCCTGACGTGGACGTCAAGGCTTAAAGGGGGGAAGAATGTGACACCCCCGGAATTTGGATTAGTCCTATATATAAATGATATAATATGACTAAATCTCTTAACCCGGCTATAGCATTTTGGATGGTAGCAAGATCCAAGAGGTTATGAGAGTTAAGCGTGCTAGAGCTAGAGTAGTTCTAGGATGGGTGACCCCCTGGGAAGTGGGGCGTCATAGTATGCATCAGTAAATAAATGCCTGCCTGAATAAACCCAATCCGACCACCAGTAAACACTGGTACTGCCTACTCTGCCTGCCGCATCGGGTATGCCAGCCTACGCATAACACCGATGCAAAAAAGGAGTCTCACGGACTCAAAGCCTGTCTGTCGCACACTCCGGAGTGGCACTCGAGGGGAGCGACCCACACGAGTAAGTATCTCAGTAACAAGTATCAAAACTAGCAGGACTGGATCACGATTCTGATCAAAGTGGGAAAACCCATCCACTAAAGAAAGCCCGATCCCACCAATCTGATGCACTGTAAATACGTGGTCGGCCGCCCAAAGTCCGCGGTCGCCGCAATATCCCACAAATCCCCCAAATCAAGCCCGACCTGTCATCCCTAATCCGATGCACAAGTCACCATCCGGTCAACCGCCCAAAGTCCGCGGTAGCCGCAATACCCTGCCCTCAAGCCAGCCTATCCCAGATCCCAAGAGTCTGCCTACACTATCTCAAAACCACCTGCTCGTGCACGAGCTACAAATACCCTGAGCCTAGTATGAAAGGAGAAAAGCAAGAAACATGGTTTCTCCTAAGTCAAGTCCAACATGATAGTGTAGCAGAAAAAGGTGGCCTATCTAGATGACCATACAAGCATGAAGATGTCCCAAGATGATATAAAATAAACAGGTGTCGATGTTCTACATTTATTAGAACATGTTATTCCCAAAATATTGGTGATTGCATAAGAACATTAAGTGCAACATAGCCTATGCCTGCCAATACCACATACACGATGTTCACAAAGTATGAAAATAAGGAAGTGCCACACCTAATCACAAATCACATAAGATGGTACAACGCTGGTCAACCCTCACATTCATATAGAGATAAGCCCAAGATTATTTAACATCACTTAAACAGGGACATTCAATCAAGTATCACCAATGAATAGCTTAAGGTTCAACAACCTTCATTGATCTTACATAGGATGAACATAGGATCTACCAACAACGTCCAATCTCACTGTAAGTAATAGGAGTCATGAAATTGCTTTGTCTCTTAAGGAATAGGCCTCAACTCAACAATGATATCCATCTTTTCATGAATGAACTAGGAATCAAAAGCATAGGTTAATCTCACATCGACTAGATCAATAACCAACATCAACACCCCTTTTCCCATAAACTAGGTCAAAGATCAATCAACTCATTATTCTCACATAGATAGGTTATGAATCAACATCTATGCCCAACATCACACATTGTAGGTTAAGGATCAACAAAACCAACTACTCTCATATAAGCCATTCTCAAATAAATCAACCAAGTCCTTCTCACATAAGCAACCAAGCACTTCTCACATAACCCCATCAATTCCTCACATAATTCAATCAACCATTCACATATAACAATCACCATCATTTACCATGATTAGGTTAACCATTCTTCACAAGGTGTAGGTTAAAGATTAATTTCCCAATTACCCTCACATAGCATAGGTTTAAGAATGATCACTTATAATGAACTTCATATGAAATAATGTAACATCAATCAAACTATTCATTCACTCATGTATACATTGAGGATCAATTAACTTAATCTAGACATGGATATCCAAGCATATTACACTAAGGAAAAGAGAACATCAACCACAATGCCATGAAGGAAACCAATAGCCCGAGTGGGTAAATCGATGTTTTCGGGTAAGCACAACCACCCACCTGAAACTTGACGATCCGATACCCGATCTGGCTGAATTTTGGCGTGAGTAATCCTTATCCTCCCAGGAGTCCGATGCCGTGAAAATCATCCAAATCCGCCTCACGGATTGGGCGCAATCACTAAAACAATGTACACTGCGCAATCAAATTCCAGAATTTCGGCAAGTGCAACAAGGTTAATTAAAAAGTATGTGCAACCTCAAATACCTCAAAATAAAGTTCCCAGCAGTAAAGCAAAGATATCCTTTTTCATACAAACATCTTTAAGTCCTCAAAATCCACCATTAATTTTCCTTTGACATTCAAATACAACAAAATCACAATGCTGTCCAAAATTGCTAACATAAACTTACTAACATTCCAAGCTTAAATAGGGGCTGATCCAAAGGGATTCATCCACAGATCACAACAGAGAATTTGCTCACCTTGAAGTTAAGAAGAAGTCCCAACTTGAATTTCTGCAAAAGACCTTATATCCACAAAGTTATCTGCATTCCAAGGTGCCTTGCTCAAATCAAAACTAAAACAGGGACTGTAGTAAACCATATAATTGCACTTAAAAAGATCATTAAAGTTACCTAATCAAACGTGCTCCAAATCCTGCAAGAGAGGTACCATTGGATTCCTTGTTGAGAGTAGATACAAATTGAGCTAAATAACTCCAAATTTCAAGCTCGGATGAAGGAGAAAACCCATAAACACTTTGAACTATCCACCAAGTTCCATCTGTACATGACTGCAGCAAGGTGCTCCAAAGATCATGCATATACCCTAATAAAAACTCAGATCTGGGGAAAAGGATACATACCAATATTGTAGATCTTCGAGTCTTGGAAATTTCCCCGCAAATATCATTCAAATATTCCCATCCTACTGCCCAAAAAGGCCAAAACACTGAGGACTGTTCAGGATCCCAGACTGAAATGAAGGGTTCCAAAGATGGCCTTAAAACTCTATAAAAACATGAGATCTGGGGGAAGGGTTAAATACAAAAATTGTAGCATTACCTCTTATGAAAACGTAGAACAAAAATGAACACAAAACTCTAAGAAATGAGTCCTAGGGAATTTTCGCACTGAAACGCGACGGGGAGGTTCACAAACTGCAACAATGGTGGTGCTTGCCTCATGGAGAAGATGATGGTGATGAAGCCCCTTTTGTCCATCTCTTTGCTGATGAAAATAAAGGAGAGGTGCATAAGAATCCCCTGTAGAAGTCCCCAAAGTTGGAAGCATCAAAAGAGGGAGAAGGAGGAGGAGGAAACTCAAAAATAGGAGGAAGAAGAAAAAGAAAGAACCAAAAAGGGGGGAAGAGCTTCACTGTGCAGTGCACAGTACTGGGCCAGCCCAGCGCCTGGCCCAGCCCCCCGCCAAGGCGGGCCACGTGGCGCCCATCCGGGCGCCCCTCCTTCGGGCGGATGGCCCGGATGGCGCCACGCCAGGCGCGGCGCCCGCCAATGACGCGGCGCCGCGTGTCCCCTACGCGGGGACGCGCACCGCGCCCGCGGCGCACGTGGGCGCATGCTGCCCAACGCGCGTGCGCCGCGTGGCCCACGTCCGCCCCTCCAGCGCCGACGCGTGGCGAGCCAGCCGTCGCTGCGCCTGGTGCACGAGCACCCTCGTGGACCGGCCGCCTGAATTTGACCAAAACTGCTCCAAAAATGCCCCTTTTTGCTGTTTTTGCGCGCTGAGTCCGATTCTGACCTCCAAAACTCCAAATAATGCAACCAAATAGCCGTTTTGATTGTTTTTCCGTGCTGAGTCCAAATACGGTGTCCATTTTGTGCGAAACCATCTCTATTTTTTGACGAAATTCCCAAATAGGCGATCTTGATCCATTTCTCGCACTGCGTCCGTTTCTTGGGTCCGATTTGCACGCAACCAACACTATCCACATAAATTGGCCTCCACAAGCTGTCGATCACACTGTAATGACCACGAAGATCCGAGTCTTCACAGTTCTGATACCTGTAGGCCGAGAAACAAATCAAACAAGGTGGTATGTCGGCATCCTCACGACATTGTAAAAACTGCGGGATACAACCCCAAAGAAGCTTAAATCTCACCTTTGAAGAGTCCTCAGAAAAATCTAATAAAAATACAGGCGCGTTCCTCTCGAAGCGTAGATATCAATCGAGTCCTTAAATGCCTCATTCCGATGCTCGTAGGCCGAGAAAACCCAACATTATTCCGCCGCTGTCATAAGCCTCGCAGTAGTACAAAGAGGTCAGAAAACACCTCAGGAACTATGCCAAAACTCAAAATAAGGAAAAGTGATCAACACGAAAATCGAAGCCTTACCTCTCGTGAACGCGCTGCCATGAAAATTGGCTCAAAATTCCATTGGGGTGTTTCGATGTGTCTCACGGACTGAAGAGCAATGGTAATAGCCAAAAATCCAAGGTGCGTCGATGTGCGCCGCATCACAGAAAACGCCGCTGGCACGTTCTCCAAAAATGCCCAAGATCCGTTGGAGTGTAGAAGACATAGTGTAGAAGCCCTCTGTACCAAGGGGAGCTCCCAGAAAAACTCCAAAACCCGCACAAAAGGGCACCCAATGCCTATTTATAGGCTGAAATCCGGACCAAAAATGCACTTTGGGGTGCTGTTCGTAGGCGCCCGAATGATTCGGGCGCCAACAGTGCCGCCGTTCCGCTCACCCGCGGTGCACCCGAAACCCCCTGGTTGCGCAATGTCACTCGCCAAACAGGCAACAGCCGATCCAGCCACCAATCTTGCCCCGCGTGGCCTGCCGCGGACGCCGGCGCGTGGCGCGCCCGAGCGCGGGAAACGCGCGTCAACGTGCCCACGTGCGCGCCTGCGCCCGCCGCATGCGCCCGCCGCCTGCGCCCTCTGCATGCATGCATCCCACGGCGAGCCGCACCAGCTCCATGGACCGAGTCCACTGCACCGACCAATCCACTACGGCCACGTGTCCCTAGGCAAACCAACGGGAAGACGACACGTGGCACGACGTCCCCGTGCACCGCGCGCCCGCCCGCGCCCGCGCGCCCGCCCGTGCCCACTCCGGCGCCTGCCCGCGCCCGCACCACCGCGCTTCGCTGCCGCCGCCACTGCCCGCGGGCCGCCGGAATAATACAACAACCTCGAAATCCATGCACGAGCATCCGGGCTTCGAAAAATACAAATAAGTAGTCAATTTTCATCGTTTTCGCGTGCTAAATCCAAATCTGCTGTCCGTTTTGCCAAATTCCAATCCTCAAATTTTCCGAAGGCATCCAGATAAGTGTTCCTAACCCAAATTTCGCGCTGAGTCCAATTCTGATATTTGTTCCGCGCGAAACCACTTCTAAACACTCGACGGGGTCATCCAACTACTCTCGTGATCCATTTAACATACTGAGTCCATCACTTGTGTCCAATTGGTGCACAAACACCGCCGACACATGACATAGGCCTCCATAAGCTGCCGATCAACCAGTAATCTCATCGCGGGGATCCGAGTCCTCACAATGGGGGTTTGAGCCGACAAAGAGGGACTCGCACCTCGAATGAGACCGGCCTCAAGCGCGGAAGTATGCAGCACGCGACATGCGCCAGTCGGCCAAAAACATCAATCGACAGGAAAAGCGGTCAGAATAAGGAGATCATCGTCTCATCCGATGTCGATTTCGACTGAAGACGAAGGTTAGACCGCTCGATCAAATGACAAAAGAAGGCAGAGTTAGAGGCAGCCTTCGGCTGATTAAGCCGGAGAGGAAAAGCTCTAGAAAGAAAGTGCATGAGATTTGGAGCGCGAATCTCGTAACGAACTCAAAAGCGGCAAGTGGCGCCTGACATTGGAAAGCACCGCGAATCACGGTTCGGCGCAACAATTAGGGGATGAACCTAGATGGGAAACGACTACTATCATTTTGAGGAGAATCATTTCAAAAATGAACTACTTGAGAATTTCCCGATAACTCCCCCCAAATCACGTCGATTATTTCAAATCGGCGATTATACGCATGGTTCGAAAATGTATAAATACCCGAGCCATCGAAAAAGAAGAGGTCCTGCAACCTCGTAAGCCAGGACCACCCCCTGCTTTTTCATATCTTTTAATATATGCATTTACCGCTTTCCTAGATAACTTTTACTGCATTTCCTAGGAGTAGATTAACCGTCATTGGCTACCAGTTCTCCTTGTAACCCCACTTCTATCAATACAAAGTTTTAATCGGCTCTTTAGTCGTGTCAAATCCTTATCTTTGTTATCTAATTCGGCTACTCTAGGCCGAACTCAGCCTCTCTCCACCTCCATCCCCTGTTTCGGCTAATCTAAGCCAGACGGTCGCGAGAGTTACCGAGAAGAATCCGGCCGAGCGGATCCCTCCTCGGTCGGATCGCTTGATCCATTGGCACGCAGCGCATCACATCTAAGAGCGTCAAATGAACACCCCGGGGCCGATCGGCAACCGGCATTTTCAGCCCCAACAGAAATACGGTAAATTATTCACTGTGTTTAAATACGGTAAATAGTCACTGTGTTCAACTAACACAATCACAACCCTGCCTGCCTACATTGCGCACACGTGGTAGGTATAGGACCTGGATCCCCACGACGAGATTACTGGTTGATCAGCAGCTCCTGGAGGCCTATGTGGCGTGTCGGTGGCGTTTGTACACTAATTGGACACTAGTGATGGATTCAGTGTGTTAAATGGATCACGAGAGTAGTTAGATGACCCCGTCGAATGCTTAGAAGTGGTTTTGCGCGCAATGGATATTAAAATTGGGCTCAGCGCGAAGTTTGGACAAAAGAACGCCTTTCCGGATGCCTTCGGCAATTTTTAGAGTTGGATTTTGGCAAATCGGACACCGGATTTGGATTCAGCGTGCGAAAACGATGAAAATAGAGTATTCACTTGTATTTTTTCGGAGCCCGGATGACCCGGCACGAATTTTGAGGCAGAGGTACTATTTCGGCCGCTGACGGGCAGTGGCGGCGGCGGCGGGCAGCGGCGGATCGCGGCGGCGCGGGCGCGGGCAGGTGCGCGGGCAGGCGCGTGGGCGCGGGCAGGCGCGCGGTGCACGGGAGCGGCGTGCCACGTGTCGGGTTCTCATTGGGTTGCCTAGGGACATGTGGCCGCGTAGGATTGGTCGGCGTAGCAGGCGCGGCCCACGGGAAAGCATGGGTGTACGGTGGACCGGAGGGTGACACGTAGTAGCATGGGGTTGGTGCGGTGTTGTATGCCGGGTCCACGGAGCGGGTGCAGGCTGCCTCAGGGCACGTGCGTGCAGAGATGGCAGGCGGCGGCACTATCGCGCACGTGGGTGCACGTTGACTGGAGCCGACCACGTTTCGGCTCCCCGTTAGGCCACGTGTCGTGCGGGGGATGGCCCCGCACGGCTGTCGCCTGTTTGGCGGGCGACGTGGAGGCCCGTGGGGGATTCGGGCATGCATAGTGTTGGGCCGGGCCCAACACTGTAGCAACCCGGATTTTTCGGGCGCCCGGAAGTGGGGACATATCCGGTATTTCGCGATTTGTTTTCTGGAGCCTATTTAAGCGATCCGAGCCGCCTTCTTTCCCCTTTTTCCGCCATTTTCGAGCTTCCCCTCACCCCGAGCCCTTAAGAAAAATTGTTCCCCTTCGTGTGCTGCATCCATCTGCAGAGTTTGGCGATTTTACGTGGTACGAACCCTGAGGTTTTCTTTTTTACGGCGCGGCGCGAC
The DNA here is from genome assembly GCA_029204045.2 of Tillandsia leiboldiana. NCBI lineage: Eukaryota > Viridiplantae > Streptophyta > Magnoliopsida > Poales > Bromeliaceae > Tillandsia > Tillandsia leiboldiana. Next base: position 17,194,118 of record CM055061.1, read on the forward strand.
GCTCGTCCATTTGTGTTCCCCTTCGTCACGTTTCGGTGCGCGAGCTCCCCCGGCCTACTCCGACCACCTTTTAGAGCGATTTCTTCGCCGCTGGATCCACGACGGACGGAGCTACGATCTAGGTACTTTCAGCATTCCCTAGTTTCATGCTTTTCGAGGAGTTTTTCCATGCTTACTGAGGGTCTTTTGCTGTGAATGTTTTCATGAGGACAGCGGGTTGTTTTGAGCATATCTCCGCGCTCAGGCATCGGATGGAGATGGGCCTTACACTTTTTGCATCTACGCGTCGCGAGGATTATGATCATATTTTTCTGGGATTTTTTCTGGAAATTGCCCGAAGGTATACTTTTCTTGTTCTTCTGTGCTATGTGATACAGTTATGTATGCTGTGGAGTTTCGCGCTCATCGCGCTATGGAATTTGTAACTTGGCCTACGGGGCTCAGAATTGGGCGTGCAGGTACCCGTTTCGAAGGTCTCTACGCGAGGATCACTATGATATTTTTATTGACCTTTTCTGGGCACTTTCAGCAGGTGAAATAAGCGTATCTTTGGGACTTATTTTTAGTGTGTTTGTGCGTGGTTAATTTTGGAAATTGAAGTGTAACTTTGGACCTTTTGTGGTACCCAGGAAGGTTCGCGAATGTTTTTGGAACACTGCTAGGAGCCGAGGTTGGCGCGACATGTACCGTGGATACGGGTTCAGCAGATATGGTTAGCAAGTGGCCACGCTTTTCACCGACCCCAGGTTTGCCTTGGATTGAGCACTTCAGGTGGGTAAGCTTAATATTGATAAGGTTTTATATTCTCGTGAATGTAAGTGTACTTGTGGGGATGTCACCCCTCTATGACTGATAGCAGGCATAATTGATGTACAACCGATATGAGCGAGAGGTAAGCAAGGAATGGCCTACTTGGGTGAGATTGGTATACCATAGTAGGAATATTTTAGCATGTTTTACTAATATATGTTTCACCCACTTTTATTATTTCTGAGGACAAAGCATGCTTGCATGGACATGTAGTTAGGCTATCTTTTACTGCTGCACTATTTTTGGAACTTGACTTAGGAGAAATCATGTTATCCTTTTCTCCTTCTTTGTTAATCAGGTGGTCTGTGTTGCTCGGGTTCGAGCAGGGGTTCTGGGTAGTGTAGTCGGGACTTGGTGTCTGGGACAGGTTGGATTAGTTGTGGGGCTTTGCGGCAACCGCGGATATTGGGCGGTTGATCGGATATTTATTTATGCACCAGATTGGGTATCTGATTTCTCTAGTGGACAGAGTTTCCCACTTTGATCAGAGCCAATATCCAGCCCTGCTTTTGTTACTTATCACACCGGCGCGGATATTGCCCAGTGATACTTTACTCGTGTGGGTCGCTCCCCTCGAGTGCCACACCGGAGTGTGCGATCGGACGGTTAGAGTTGCCGATCTGTTACTTGCTTTTGTTTGCGATCGGACGGTAATAGTTGTCGATCTGTTACTTACTTTGAGTCCTTGAGACTCCTATCCCTGATACTTTACTCGTGTGGGTCGCTCCCCTCGAGTGCCACTCCGGAGTGTGCGATCGGACGGTTAGAGTGGCCGATCTGTTACTTACATTTGTTTGCGATCGGACGGTAATAGTTGCCGATCTATCCCTTATCGGTGTTATGCATTGGCCAGCATACCCGATTCGTCAGGCACAGAGGGCAGCACCAGTATTTCTGGCGTCACTAGATTGGGTTTATTACAGATGTTTACTTTACTGTTACACTCGTGTCTGGGGGACCGAGTGGAGTCTAGTAGCCGTGTTTAGACCAGTGCTAGTGTTGTTGGGAACCGTTTGGGGATTGACGGTTGTCCCAAGGTCATTGTGAGTTGTTGACCGTTGTACGAGACGCATAGCAGGCATGGCAGGCATGGCAGGCATAGCAGGCATGGCAGGCATAGCAGGCATAACAGGCATGGCAGGCATGGCAGGCATAGCAGGCATGGTAGGCATGGCAGGCATGGCAGGCATGGCAGGCATAACAGGCATAGCAGGCATAGCAGGCAGTGCCAGTGATTACTGGTCTATCGGCTGGGTCGATTGTGCACTTCATGTGCTGGTGGTTGCATACCACTCTTTGGTTCTCCCCTTTTGGGCATTTAGATAGAGGCATGATATCTCCAGCTTCCTTATTTCAGTCTTTACGGCTTTGGTTAGTTTTTGTCTCTTGAGGACTTAGTGGGCAGACCGTCGGGTCTGGCGGTGGTACCCACTGAGAACTCCCTTTTTGGTGTAGTTCTCACACCCTCTGGGTGTTTCCCCCCTCCTTTTTCCTTCCTCTCCTTGTTTTGCAGAGTCTTAGCGGGTGTTGCTGATTCTGCGGTTGTTGATCGAGGCGAGAGAGTCGCGAGCTAGATCCCTACCCGTCGTTGGAGAGTAGCGGTACCCTCCCCTTCAGAGGAGATCTTCTTTAGATTAGTTATTTTATTTTCCTCTTTTGACAGACTGTTGTAGTGAGGATGATATGTATTGAGAGCCTGTACACTGATGTATTTATTGGAGATATCTCCCTGTTGAGTTTTGAGCTTAGTATATGAGGATATTGTATGATTATCATTTTTGGGAGATGGACATTGCTGTATTATTTTCAGTTGTACAGTGGTTGATTCTAGTTATATAGCAGATTTTCATTTATAGCTCTGATATCTGTTAGCTGTAGTACTTTTCTTGCGGGTAGGATGCTTCGCCTATACGGGGTTTGGCGTAGGTGGCGGATCTGTTGGCGAGCCCAGGTCGCAGTTTCGACCCCGGGGCGTGACAGATTAGGTTGGTATCAGAGCCTAGGTTGTAGGTCATGGTGGACTTAGAAACCCTAGGCTTATGGTTTGACCCTTGGTTGACTTCGTGAGAGTCGTGATTTATAGCGAGAGTCCTGATTGAGTTTTATACCTCTCCCAAGGGACGGGAAGAGTGATTAGCATGTTTATTCTTCTAAGTGATTATGTTGGCTGCAGACAACATAATGCTGTGGAATGGGTGACATGCTCTAGACTTTCGTTGGATTGGGTCGAGTGGCTTTTGTGTGCTGATTTGCAGTTTCGTCGTGGCGAGCTGTGTCTCCTCGACGCTGGGTTTTGACCCGTGTGCTTCCTGTCATAGCAGTTGAGCTTGAGCGGTTGGTTTTGGGCCGGATACCTGGATTGAGGTCAGAGAGTTCCGGACCCAGATGACAGGATCGTTTGAGGCCTATCAGCGGCAGAGTGAGCGAGCAGCTGGTTTTAGTGACACAGTTGTCGGAGCAGCGGGCAGCTCGATAGTGCTTCCTTCTGAGACCACCCGGTTGCAGTATCCTCAGGGGCGGGGATTTCTGTGGCACTGATGGAGTGAGTAGCCCCCTCTGTGCCAATATTTAGTGCCGAGGCACCGAGGCAGGGTGGATAGTTGACAGCTGGTGAGCTGAGGGGACGCGATCGATCTATTGAACCAGATTTGGCAGATGAACCACCCCGACTCGTAAGATTGAGTTTGGAGCCTTTGGAGGCAGAGTCGCGGTTGGTGGTGATGGAGTGATCAATTGAGAGCCTCCCTGTGCTAGAGAGTTTTTGCGGTTGTTGAACTGCGCGCTCCATGTTAGAGGGACGAGGCGCATAGGATATGTGTGATTGGGAGTGGATTGCGCCAGGATACCTTTCAGTTATTCAGTCCCTCCGTTGCAGGTTTTGACACCTCGATGGGGTAGGCATTGTGTATGGAGCGTGGCGCTGCAGTTCCTTTGGATAGGGATCTGCCGCTAGAGGCGAGTTCTGGATATTGGCGCTTGGCGCCGGGTGATGGAGGACAGATCGGCCGGCAGAGGCACTTCTGATTTTTTTTTAGGATGATGGGTTCCTGAGAGGCCAGCGATCGGGTGGACCCCGATGGCAGCATCAGCATTTATATCAGAGTGGCACAGCGGTAGCGTGGATTTGCTATCTGCAGAGGACCTTATTCGTCGCCTCAATGTGAGCAGAGACAGAGGTCGTACTTCCTTGTGGATAGTCCTGATTTTCAGGCAGATTGAGCGACAACCACTTGCTTTGAGCGGATGAATCTATGCCGCCCGGTTGGAGGGCGCCACGGTGGTGGTTCAAGTGTAGATAGGTCCGGGTGGTATCTAGGACCTTTTGATGGAGCTATACTCCGGCGGTTATTGTATGATGCGAGTACCTATTTGGAATCAGACAGCCAAGGACTTCGCCTAGATGGCATTCAGGATCCGGTAAGGGCATTATGAGCTCATAATGAGGCCAAATGGAATGATTAATGCCCTGTTGTCTTCAAGATTTGAGAAATTGTGTGTCCCAGTGGTACTTGGACGGATTGGGAGTGGTGTCCCCCGAGGATATTTTGATTTACTCCCAGAGTGACTTGGAGTAAGAGGAGCAGTCATGGATGTGCTACAATGCTCGTGTGGATGAAGCTGTATGCCAAGTTATTGAGGTACAAGTTTTAGCTTCTGAAACATACCTTCTTGGGTCGCATTGTGTTAGCCGTAGGGGCGGCGGTGGAAATCCGGCCAATATGGATACCATTTGGGAATTGGCCGAGGTCGACAATTATGGTCAAGGTAAGGGGCTTCTTGGACTGGGCAGTGCCAGGAGAGCTTGGCAATCGGATGACGAGACTGATGCCAGCGCCAATGCTAGCATTTCCAGTGTTGGGAGAGAGATCTTCGAGTTTTAGTGATGCCTTCTATTGTGACCGTGGAGTTATCGTTGGGTTATTGTTGAGCATTCTGGATCACCCAGACAGGGCCACGGTGTTGGCGGATACCTAGAGCAGGAAAGTTGTCTGGGGTTGAGTTGGATGATTCCACAGCTGGCGCTGTGTGGACTGTTGAGGCAAACATGGCTTGTGGTTGTGTCCCTGAGGGTTCCTTTGGATGATAGACCGCAGCTGAGTAGTTCACTCGGATGGTCAAGATTCGGGAGTGACCGAGTGAGGACCCCTCCTTGTTAGGGCTCTTTTCCTTATTGGATAATCGTGTGGGTGTGCTTCGGATTGCCTTGGTTAAGTTGACACAGGTTGTGGTTTGGTGCGTGTTGCACTGGCGGTTATCTTGTTTCCCCCAACTTTTGATGGAACCCCTGTTGTTTTTCATGTCTCAGCTCAGGAAGGTTATGTTTTTGGATCCCTCGACCGTGATTGACTCGCCCCATTTGAGATCTAGGAATGTTTGGAGTACGAGGGACGCCCATTGCGAATTCTGGGTCGTGAGATTAGAGGTTGCGCAATCGGGCTATGCCGTACTGGTTGTCGCTGTTGTTGTTGTTGAGGAGTGATCACGAGGAGTGAGTAGCGACTTGGAGCTGGAGATGATGATGATGAGTACTTACCCTTAGTGTTTGTGACTGCTGGTGGAATTGAGCTAGTTTCGAGGATGAAACTTTCTTTAGTGGGGGAGGATGTGAGGACCTGGATCCCCACAACGAGATTACTGGTTGATCAGCAGCTCCTGGAGGCCTATGTGGCGTGTCGGTGGCGTTTGTACACCAATTGGACACTAGTGATGGACTCGGTGTGTTAAATGGATCACGAGAGTAGTCAGATGACCCCGTGGAATGCTTACAAGTGGTTTTGCGCGCAATGGATATTAAAATTGGGCTCAGCGCGAAGTTTGGACAAAAGAACGCCTTTCCGGATGCCTTCGGCAATTTTTAGAGTTGGATTTTGGCAAATCGGACACCGGATTTGGATTCAGCGCGCGAAAACGATGAAAATGGACTATTCACTTGTATTTTTTCAGAGCCCGGATGACCCGACATGGATTTCGAGGCAGAGGTACTGTTCCTGCCGCCTGCGGGCAGCGGCGGCGGCGGCGGGCAGCGGCAGATCGCGGCGGCGCGGGCGCGGGCGCGGGCAGGCGCGGGCAGGCGCGCGGGCGCGAGCAGGCGCGCGGTGCATGGGAGCGGCGTGCCACGTGTCGGGTTCTCATTGGGTTACCTAGGGACACGTGCCTGCGTAGGATTGGTCGGCGCAGCAGGCGCGGCCCACGGGAAAGCATGGGTGTACGGTGGACCGGAGGGTGACACGTGGCAGCGTGCGGTTGGTGCGGTGTTGTGCGCTGGGTCCACAAAGCGGGTGCAGGCTGCCTCGGGGAACGTGCGTGTAGAGATGGCAGGCAGCGGCACTGTCGCGCACGTGGGCGCGCGTTGACTGGAGCCGGCCACGTTCCGGCTCCCCATTGGGCAACGTGTCGTGCGGGGGATGGCCCCGCACGGCTCTCGCCTGTTTGGCGGGCGACGTGGAGGCCCGTGGGGGATTCGGGCCTGCACAGTGTTGGGCCGGGCCCAACACTGTAGCAGCCCGGATTTTTCGGGCGCCCGGAAGTGGGGACATATCCGGTATTTCGCGATTTGTTTTCTGGAGCATATTTAAGCGATCCGAGCCGCCTTCTTCCCCCTTTTTCCGCCATTTTCGAGCTTCCTTTGTTCCCCTTCGTGTGCTGCATCCATCTGCAGAGTTCGGAGATTATATGTGGCACGCATCTCGAGGTTTCCATTTTTACGGCGCGGCGCGACGCTCGTCCATTTGTGTTCCCCTTCGTCGCGTTTCGGTGCGCGAGCTCCCCCGGCCTACTCCGACCACCTTTTCGAGCGATTTCTTCGCCGCTGGATCCATGACGGACGGGGCTACGATCTAGGTATTTTCAGCATTCCCTAGTTTCACGCTTTTCGAGGAGTTTTTCCATGCTTACTGGGGGTCTTTTGCTGTGAGTGTTTTCATAAGGACAGCGGGTTGTTTCGAGGATATCTCCGCGCTCAGGCATCGGATGGAGATGTGGCTGTACACTTTTTGCATCTACGCGTTGCAAGGATTATCATCGTATTTTTCTGGGATTTTTCTGGAAATTGGCCGAAGGTATACTTTTCTTATTCTTCTGTGCTATGTGATACAGTTATGTATGTTGTGGAGTTTCGCGCTCATCGGGGTGTGGAATTTGTAACTTGGCCTACGGGGCTCGGAATTGGGCGTGCTGGTACCCGTTTCGAAGGTCTCAACGCGAGGATCACAGTGATATTTTTATTGGATTTTTCTGGGCATTTTTAGCAGGTGAAATAAGCGTATCTTTGGGACTGATTTTCAGTTTGTTTGTGCGTGGTTAATTTTGGGAATTGAAGTGTAACTTTGGACCTTTTGTGGTACCCAGGAAGGTTCGCGAATGTTTTTGGAACACTGCTAGGAGCCGAGGTTGGCGCGACATGTACCGTGGATACGGGTTCAACAGATATGGTTAGCAAGTGGCCACGCTCTTCTCCGACCCCTGGTTTGCCTTGGATTGAGCACTTCAGGTGGGTAAGCTTAATATTGATAAGGTTTTATATTCTGGTGAATGTAAGTGTACTTGTGGGGATGCCACCCCTCTATGACTGATAGTAGGTATAATTGATGTACAACCGATATGAGCGAGAGGTAAGCAAGGAATGGCCTACTTGGGTGAGATTGGTATACCATAGTAGGAATATTTTAGCATGCTTTACTAATATATGTTTCACCCACTTTTATTGTTTCTGAGGACAAAGCATGCTTGCATGGACATGTAGTTAGGCCATCTTTTACTGCTGCACTACTTTTGGAACTTGACTTAGGAGAAACATGTTATCCTTTTCTCCTTCTTTGTTAGTCAGGTGGTCTGTGTTGCTCGGGTTCGAGCAGGGGTTCTGGGTAGTGTAGTCGGGACTTGGTGTCTGGGACAGGTTGGATTAGTTGTGGGGCTTTGCGGCAACCGCGGATATTGGGCGGTTGACCGAATATTTATTTATGCACCAGATTGGGTATCTGATTTCTCTAGTGGACAGAGTTTTCCACTTTGATCAGAGTCATGATCCAGTCCTGCTTTTGTTACTTATCACACCGACGTAGATATTGCCCAGTGATACTTTACTCGTGTGGGTCGCTCCCCTCGAGTGCCACACCGGAGTGTGCGATCGGACGGTTAGAGTTGCCGATCTGTTACTTGCTTTTGTTTGCGATCAGACGGTAATAGTTGCCGATATGTTACTTACTTTGAGTCCTTGAGACTCCTATCCCTGATACTTTACTCGTGTGGGTCGCTCCCCTCGAGTGCCACTCCGGAGTGTGCGATCGGATGGTTAGAGTGGCCGATCTGTTACTTACTTTTGTTTGCGATCGGATGGTAATAGTTGCCGATCTGTTACTTACTTTGAGTCCTTGAGACTCCTATCCCTTATCGGTGTTATGCATTGGCCAGCATACCCGATTCGTCTGGCACAGCAGGCAGTACCACTATTTCTGGCGTCACTAGATTGGGTTTATTACATATGTTTACTTTACTGCTACACTCGTGTCAGGGGGACCGAGTGGAGTCTAGTAGCCGTGTTTTGACCAGTGCTAGTGTCGTTGGGAACCGTTTGGGGATCGACGGTTGTCCCAAGGTCATTGTGAGTTGTTGACCGTTGTACGAGACGCATAGCAGGCATAGCAGGCATGGCAGTCATGGCAGCATAGCAGGCATAGTAGGCATGGCAAGCATAGCAGGCATGGCAGGCATAGCAGACATGGCAGGCATGGCAGGCATAGCAGGCATAGCAGGCATGGCAGGCATGGCAGGCATAGCAGGCATGGCAGGCATGGCAGGCATAGCAGGTGTAGTGAACCGGAAATTTGTATATAGATTAATGTAAATAAAAATGGTATGAATACTATTTTTATTGAGTTTAGAAAAGTAAAGGATGACCTGGAAGTGAATTGGGCCCAAATCGGGATTAAGATAAGAGATCCAGAATCTTATACGAGAAAGTGGGCCCAGATTGTAAGTGGAAAATTCACAGTCTCGGAAAATTCCGAGAAAATTACGGGAGCTCCGTAAATGTCTTTTATGGCCACAGTAAAAGTTTCGCGTTGATCGGACATCCGGATAGAGAGAACGGGCTCCGCCAGCGAATTCAAGTATAGTGGGACTTTTGGCAACCCAGAGAGGGTCCAAACTGAAAAGTTTAAGTACCAGGAGGTAAATTAAGTTAAACTGTGGCTGCCCGTCAAATTTGAGCGAAAATGGGCGAGAAACGGGCAAGGACGGACGAAAACGGGCGAAACTGGGCTTGGGCCCAAGTTTCGGGCGCCCGAAAGTGGGAACCGGGCGCCCGGAAAGTACTGTAGCAAACCGGTTTTCGGGCTGCAGCGAACCGGGTTTTTCCATTGTAGCGAACCAGTCACTGTAGCAGCCCGGTCCGGACTTCGATGCGCCCGAAAGTTACTGTAGCGCGCCCGGAAGTTACTGTTGGCACGGATCCCGAGGCAGTGGCATGGATCCCGAGGCAATTGGCACGGATCCCGAGGCAGTTGGCACGGATCCCGAGGCATGGGTGCGAATCCCGAGGCAAGCCTTTCCCGCGCGAGGCGCGGGGGCGCGCGGCCCGAGGTGCGCGTGGTAGGTGGGGGAGTGCCACGTGGCGCTCCGTCATTGGCCGCTCTGACCGAGGGAGCGGGGCGCGTCGGGAACACGCGCGCGGCACTGTAGCGGTGTCAGCGGGGGAGGCCACGTGTCGGCCTCCCATTCGTCGGTCAGCGCGACGTGACGCGCTGACGCGATGGGACGCTGCGGCGGGGGTCAGCGCGGGGAGGTGGTGCGGTCCACGTGTCGCCTCCTGGTTGGCCGCCGCTGTTCGTTGGTCGCGGTGCACGGGTCCAGGGCCACGTGTCGCCTCATCGTTGGCCGAGCGGTGCTGACGTGGCGCCCAGCTGGCGCAGCATGGACGCGTGGACCGCGGCGGGCCAGTTACTGTAGCCGCCCGAAAGTTTTCGGGCGCCCGAAAGTATGCGCCCGAAAGTCCGGAAATGGCCTATTTAGGCCCGAATCGCCCCATTTTCCTTCTTTTTCTCCCTGTTGGTTTCACCCGAGTGTACCAGGAGGCGAACCGGGTGATTTCGCCGGGGTTTTCGAGGGCGCACGAGCGCGCCGTGGACTCCGTGGAGCGCGCAAGATGTTCCAAAGAGCCTAGTGGAGCCTCGCAACTCATCGATGTATACTCGGTTAGTCGGTCACGTGCCCAGATCGTAACCCTTCAATGGTCCTAACCACCGTCTTCGCCGTAGGTTCGGCTCCTTCTGGGTGGAAGGGCGCTTCCGGCTTTGGTGGTCTGTGGGTATGTTACCGTGGGCCCCGAAGAGATAATGCCTCGACAGTCTCAGGACGAGGACGACCGCGGCAAACCCCGGGTCGGGTGTCGGTTAGTTCTACATGTAGTCCTTGAATTGCCCTGTCGCATAGGCTACGACTCTTCCTTACTGCCTTAGTACTCCCTCCAGTCCAGTTCGCGATGCAGTGCAGCATACCTCGAAGTCTTCCCCGGGCGTGGGTACGGCGAGCACGGGCGCCCTTGTTAATCGCTTTTTAGGCTCTTCACAGCTTTCCTTAGCATTGGGCCGTCCAAAAGAACTTGGCTCCCTTCCGGGTCGAGCGGTTCAAGGAAGTGCATGCTCTTTACAGGGCTTCATCTAATTCCGGGCAGTCAACGCGCAGCTGCAAGCTCCTCCTCTGTTCCCGCGCCAGTAGAACGGCCATGCACCCAGCCGGTGCCTTCCGCCCTTTACTTTTTACTACTAAGTGCATGGTCCCCAGGTAGGAAGAAACATATGAGCGCGCGCCTAAGTAGATCAAGGCCTAATCCGGTTGGTTGTGGACGAAAGAAAAGAAAGGAACTTAGAAAAGAAAAGGGGGTATCTGAAGACTACGCCAACGGCGGATTCCCGCAATCCCTTTTAAAGGCGTTCGCCCCTCCCCAAAAGATCCGGGGAAAAGCAAACAGAAAAACAACGAAGCTATTACTAAGAACGAGACATAACCGAAACACACAACGGAAAAGAAAGGATGGTATAACTCACGAGACCTGGGGGGGGGGGTTTGGTCGGGGTCAGTCAGGGATGGTTTACTCAGGTTCGACGGATGTCCCCAACCAAAAAGAAGTAGTTCAAGTATTACCTGTCGTCACTCGGTTCGGGACGTTGCTCCGTCTGCTGGGGCGGCTGGGGTAGCCCTCCCGCAACCCCTGGGCCAGCGCCGCACTGCGTGGTTGGGCAGGGTCCTGGTATCGTACGAGTCCGCCGACGGCGAGCCGTCGGGTCGGTCCTTCTGTGGGTTGGGAGCCGCGGCATCCTCTCGTCTCTCCGGTTGTGGCGTTGCGGCTGTAGCGGCCTGTTCTCGGGGACATGAAGCGCGGGTGTGATCTGATTTGCCGCAACCATTGCAGTGGGAGTACCTCCAAAGGCAGTTCGTCACTCGATGCGCCTTTCCGCAGATGACGCAGGGCCCTTGTAGCGACTCCGGGGTTCCTGTCGGTACCCGCCCACCCTTCCTTGCATTTTCCAGGTGTTGGTTCGCCCGGTACCTTGGTTTGGGGCTCCCCTGCAAGGCGGGGGTGGCGGCTTGCTCTGCTTCGACAGGTCCCGGCGCCGGGGGCCTAGTGACGCCTGGCTTCTGGGGGCACGTGTAACGCGTGTGACCCGGTCTACCACACCGGAAACAGTGATCATCCCGCCAGGGGCAGCCCATCATTCGATGCGCGCCGCCACAAATGACGCACGGCTTCGGTGGGTCGGGCCCCTCCTTCTTCACTGGTCCAAACTCCGGTTCTACCTTCGGACGTTTGGTCGCACGGCTCGCCAGATAGGGGTCCTCTGCCGGGTCAGGGTAGGGGCACCCTTGCCGGGCGTACTCTTGCTCCGCACGCATGGCCAAGTTGACTGCATCGTGATAGGTGGGAAATCCTGCCGGTGGCATCCCGCGAGGGGTACCGTCCCATGGGCCGTGGTGGAAGTAGTCAACACTCTCAAGATCCCGCGTCAGCATGCACAGACGCTCCGTGAGAGTCAGCAGCTGTCCTGCCACATCGCGCAGTTGGTTGCGCAGCAAGCGGTTCGCTCCGGCTGCGGCGTCCATTTCCGTCGGTCGCCGCCCACTGTGTTGGACTGCTATTGTATCTGCGTACATAATGAAAGCATACCGATCATCACAAAACATAGAGACATAACTGACAAGGTAACCTGGCTCCTAAAGGGTTCTACTTAATCTCTACCCTCCCCCACGTACACTCGTGTTCTATTTATTTATCCCGTGTTCACTTTATTACTCAGCAGCCAGAGTATTGCGCCCGTGGATGTTAGGCCCCGACTGTTGTGGTTGGAGTTTACCCGCTCTGATACCATCTTAATCTGTCACGCCCCGGGGGTTAGCATCGCGCGGAAGAGGAGCCACCGATGCCCCTGAATCAGCCATATATTTTTTTTTGTAAAACAATACTCCCCGGCGCGTGCACAGACCCGCCGCATACACAAATTCGCTCTGTGAACGGGCAGAGTCTCCTTTGTATATGCACGGCGTCTCAACTATAAGGTGCCTCACAAGGCGTAGCACATACAATCTCTAACCACAGCAGTTAAGGTCTCGTTCACATGCAACCATACAACTCGCGTGAAAATCTATTATTCACTTAGCGCAGGGAGGCCGATGTTTTGAAAGGATAAAGAATCACAAGGTTTTGAAAGCGGCATCCACACGATGCCATCGTTTAATGAAAGACAGTTTGAAAGCCACATAAATCCACAGGGTTTGAAAAGCTAGGTGCCCACACGACACCCACGTTTTAAAAGTAGTTTTCGCAACCGATTTACTTTGCTTTTTCATTGTTTAAAACGGCCAAGCATGAAAGGAAGCAACAATCCATCATTTATTCAAAAGGAGGAAAGGGCAACATCCACTTCGACCCCACGAGGGTATCGCAATCCACATCTAGCTAGCATGAATAATAACTGAAAAGGGAGAAGAAAGTCACTGTATCTGAAGTCACCAAAATGCCAGATCAGCACTCTCGCGGCCTCACCGGTGCCCCAGTACCCGCCCTTGGACGAACCTGTCACGGAGTGGGAAGTCAGTGACTGGAATAAACATAATGAGCAAGAAAACTATAATAATCAAACCACTGTAACCAGAGCAACTGTCACCCCTCATACGTCATCAACATGAATATGTCCTGCACCAAACATAAACCGGGCACCCTCCCCGGACACCGCACCGGGCCCCTACCCCGGTGCCCCCCCCCTCCCTGCCGAGCACCTGCCTCGGCCACCGAGCACCAACCTCGGCGTCATTGCTCACACCCTCCACCTATGAGGGCCCCCATTCCTAACGCCACCTCCGCGTGGAGTACACGGGTCAACGTACCACTTTTCCGGAAAAGCACACCCTTGCGGTGGCCAAACCGCTGGTGTGCGTGTAGCAAAACTTGAGCCTCAGATGATAAAGCGAAAGAAGTAAGAACCGGGGTCAGCGTTACTCATAAGGACAACCAGAAGGGAAAAACACTTTTGCTCTTGAGGAAAACTTAAAGTGAAAAACACCGTTGCTCGTTGGGAGCAACCTAAAGAGAAAACACACCTTTGCTCACGAAGAGCAACTTAGAAAGAAACACCTTTGTTCATGTGGAGCAACTTAGAAAGAAACACCTTTGTTCATGTGGAGCAACTTAGAAAGAAACACCTTTGTTCATGTGGAGCAACTTAGAAAGAAACACCTTTGCTCGTGTCCGCCCTTACCCAGTTAACCTCGGCGAAATTACCCACCTTTGCGTGTGTGTCGTCCGGCGTTTGGTACGTCCGCGATTGTGCGTCCGTTGCCAACAATGTCCTGCACTCCTGAAGGAATAAGGGCAAGTCAAGACTAAGGATCCGAAACTCACACCGACTCCCACCCATGTGCGGCGGAGTTCCCCGCCCGGCACCGGCCCGTGCAGCGCACACTCCGCCGGAGCACAGCACCCCGCGGCCCCAGCCCGCGGTACAGGGCGACTCCGCGCGGCACCAGCCCGCGCGGCCGTCCCTCCTTGCGGGCGGCCCCGCGGTGCGGAGGCGACCCCGCGCGGCACCAGCCCGCGCGGGCGCCCCACCTTGCGGGCGGCCCCGCGCGGCCAGGCGCCGCGCGGGCGCATGCCCGCGGTGCGGAGGCGGCCCCGCGCGGCACCAGCCCGCGCGGGCGTCCCACTTTGCGGGCGGCCCCGCGCGGCCAAGCGCCGCGCGGGCGCATGCCCGCGGTGCGGAGGCGACCCCGCGCGGCACCAGCCCGCGCGGGCGCCCCACCTTGCGGGCGGCCCCGCGCGGCCAAGCACCGCGCTGGCGCATGCCCGCGGTGCGGAGGCGACCCCGCGCGGCACCAGCCCGCGCGGGCGCCCCACCTTGCGGGCGGCCCCGCGCGGCCAAGCGCCGCGCGGGCGCATGCCCGCGGTGCGGAGGCGACCCCGCGCGGCACCAGCCCGCGCGGGCGCCCCACCTTGCGGGCGGCCCCGCGCGGCCAAGCACCGCGCGGGCGCATGCCCGCGGTGCGGAGGCGACCCCGCGCGGCACCAGCCCGCGCGGGCGCCCTACCTTGCGGGCGGCCCCGCGCGGCCAAGCGCCGCGCGGGCGCATGCCCGCGGTGCGGAGGCGACCCCGCGCGGCACCAGCCCGCGCGGGCGCCCTACCTTGCGGGCGGCCCCGCGCGGCCAAGCGCCGCGCGGGCGCATGCCCGCGGTGCGGAGGCGACCCCGCGCGGCACCAGCCCGCGCGGGCGCCCCACCTTGCGGGCGGCCCCGCGCGGCCAAGCGCCGCGCGGGCGCATGCCCGCGGTGCGGAGGCGACCCCGCGCGGCACCAGCCCGCGCGGGCGCCCCATCTTGCGGGCGGCCCCGCGCGGCCAAGCGCCGCGCGGGCGCATGCCCGCGGTGCGGAGGCGACCCCGCGCGGCACCAGCCCGCGCGGGCGCCCCACCTTGCGGGCGGCCCCGCGCGGCCAAGCGCCGCGCGGGCGCATGCCCGCGGTGCGGAGGCGACCCCGCGCGGCACCAGCCCGCGCGGGCGCCCTACCTTGCGGGCGGCCCCGCGCGGCCAAGCGCCGCGCGGGCGCCCCGCCCGCGGCCGGCCTGGCGGCGGCGGTGGCGGCGCTCCCCGCGAAGGCTCCACCCCGAACGTCTATTCTAAAGAAACTAATAAAAACTCACCTTTGATCCGCTGGAAAAGAGAGGAAAGGGATCGTCCTAACGTTGCCCGGTTGATCCCGCGTGCAAGCAACCTCCGTCCTTTTCTCCCTTCTCTTTTTCCTTCTCGTGGCGTCTCTTAAAGAGGAACCCTAGCCGTCTTTTCCTCTTTTCTTTTTCCTTCTCGTGGCGTCTCTTAAAGAGAAACCCTAGCCGTCTTTTCCTCTTTTCCTTTTTTTTTTTTTCCTTCTCGTGGCGTCTCTTAAAGAGAAAACCCTAGCCGTCTAATGAAGCGACCTAGGAGGGAACGCATAAAACCCTAGGTTCCTCAAAGGTTTAAAAGGTGATTAAATATTAGGGACAGATCCGGTGGCTAGAAATACCTCGAGAAACGTGCCGATCGTCCGCACGGATCCCGGGGCGCCTAAGTAGGGTTCGAACTTCGGAAAATTATTCCGGGTGAACCGGGAGTCGGAATCTGAAACCGATCGCGCCCCCGTTCTCTAATTCGCGAGCCCTTCCGCCTAAAAATGTCCGCGAGCCCCGACGGATTCCCCGGCAGAACACTAAAAATTGTCCCTCAGTCGGGCAGTCGAAGAAACAGGGGGTGACGGGGAGGGTCACGGAAAAGTCAGGTCTTACAGAGATATGCACCGTTTTGCGTGCGAATTCGACTAATATGCGCAGTTTTGGACGCGGGCTCGGAAAATATGTACCGTTTTGCGTGCAAAGTTGAAAAAGGAACATGCACCGTTTTGCGTGCCAATACAAGGTATGTGCTCCGTTTTGCGTGCAGGTTGGACTAACGGGCACCATTTTTCGTGCAGACTCTAACGTTGCGTCTTGTTTTTCGTGCAGGGCTGGAAAAATGTGCATCGTTTTGCGTGCAACCCTATCGTAGAGTGTGCACCGTTTTGCGTGCCAATACGGGGTGCATGCTCCGTTTTGCGTGCGGGTTGGACCAATGCGCGCAGTTTCATGAGTAGATTCTAATAAGTTACATCATTTTTCGTGCAGGGCTAGGAAAAATATGCACCGTTTTGCGTGCAACCCTATAATCAGATGTGCACCGTTTTGCGTGCAGTTTCGAGGTACGTGCACTGTTTCACGTGCAGATCGTGTTGCCGCGCATCGTTTTGCGTGCCGGCTGAAGTGGCGCGCACCATTTTTAAGTATGGATTTTAATGACATGCATCGTTTTGCGTGCAGGATTGTAGGACGTGCACCATTTTGCGTGCGGACTCGAGGAATGTGCACCGTTTTGCGTGCAAGCTCTAGGAAACAAGTGGAATCGCGCGGAGACCAATTGAAAGTGTCTACAAGCAATTGGGTACACTTCAAGGTGGGGAATTCTGCCGAAAATGGGTGACCTCTCCCCTTGCTCCTTTTCTTTTCGATTCGAAGCATGATATTAGCCTGTTAGAGGCGTTAGGTAATTATGATTAAGATTGCATGTGTAGATGGATTCAGATGAAAAAGTGCAACTATTGGTTGCCGGAGATAGAGGAATAGATGTGCATGTGCAAAGGGACACAGAGGAAAAGTGCAACTGTTGGTTGCCAAAGATATATGATGATTATGCATGCGTAGAGATAATTATTATTTTATGAATAAGATGGAAACAATTGCATGCATGAAAAAGGATTAGCTATTATGATTGTGATCATGTTAGGGTATAACCCTAGGAATCACGTGACATAAGGGAACAACATTTGTTGGTAGTAAGACTAGGAGAAAACCTAGTGTAGGGGTTTGACGAGTGACATCAACTTAGGAGTTATCCTAGGGTGGATGAGTGGCATGGTCTTAGGTAATAACCTAAGGACATTGGATAGAGTGATCAATATAGAGTCAAGGAACTCTACGACAAGCATGACATGGAACTTAGGTAAAGAGAACCTAAGGTGAACTAGTGATCAGCATAGAGTCAGGGAACTCTAGGACAAGTATGACATGGAACTTAGGTAAAGGGAACCTAAGGTGAACTAGTGGAGTTTGAATTCACAGACAGGATATTAGAGTCAGTGTAACTCTAAGATAAAGTGGAACAGGAAAATAGAGTTAAGTTAACTCTAGGATTCAGTAAGGAATCAGGAAAGTGGGATAAGATCCCAAGGTTAAGGAATTAAACAAATATAACCCTAGAGAGTCATAGGGTGTCTGGGCAAATGGACAATAACTTTAACTTCAATTTGAGTTAAACAAAGAAAGTGAAATGTGTAAGAGTCCAGGAGACTCTCTGGTTACCCGTGTGGCAAGACCTAGGGTAAGGGATGAAAAAGTGGGTAATAAGCAAGACAAGCAAATTGCTTAAGATAAAGAGAATGAAAAGAGGATATAAATGACGCCTACGAATTTGAGACTCGTCAAGTGGAGCAGGACTCCCTGGGCAGTGACCCGTCGGACGAGGTACTTTCGAAAGGTTTAAAGTTAAAAGCAAGCTAAAAGTGGCTAAAAAGCATAAAGAAAATGTAAATGGCGCCTTCGAATTTGAGACTCGTCAAGTGGAGCAGGGCTCCCTGGGCAGTGACCCGTCGGACGAGGTACTTTCGAAAGGCTTAAAGTGAAAGTAAAGAGCTAAATGCTCAAAGAAAAGAGAAAGAGATTTGCCAGTGGCAAAATGGGAGCTATAAGCTCGAATAAGAAAGGAAAGCAAGTGTTCAAAGGCAAAGAGGCTAAGAACTAAAGTAAAAAGAAAAGAAAGAAAATATAAAGATTCCACGGTGAAACCAGCCCAGGTTGGAGGTACGGGCAGTATCCCTCTCCCGGGTAGAGACCCGTTCGGGACGTTTCTTCCGTAGGACGGAGTAACGAAAATATAAAAATAAAACGGGCGGACCTACGGTGAAACCAGCCCAGGTTGGAGGTACGGGCAGTATCCCTCTCCTGGGCAGTGACCCGTTCGGGACGTTTCAACCGTAGGACGGGGTGACACTTGCGGGTGTTATCGGCAACCTTGAAAATCTTATCTTATGGTAGCAGGACTACCGGGCTTGGGCCCGTTGGATAAGAATTTTCGAGGGTTAACTTGAACTAAAGCACCAGAATTTAAAGAATAAAGAGAAAATAGAGTGGCCAAGATGGCCGGGTTAGTTGAACCCTGTATGCAGCGGCATAGTGGCCGAGTTGGTGCTTAGTAGCCTAGTATGACTAGACAGAGTAGTGCTGGGTCGATGTGTACATACAGACAGTGATATATTATTTTGCATAGCTGCATTTTGATTTCGAGGATTTTAGTTTCCTAGCACTATTATTATTGCTTCCATTGGACCAAGTGGTGTAGGACACTTTTTCTCGGTGGTTGAACCCACTGGGAACTATGTCGTAGTTCTCACACCCCTTGGGTGACTCCCCCCCCACAGGTTCAGGTATGGATGCAGCGATCGCGACGGTTCAGAGGCAGACGGCGAGGTATACGACAGGGGCAAGGGCCCAGCAGCATAGCGACCTAGAGGGTCTAGCAGAGGTATCCCTTTATATATGTTTATTGAGTGAACCTTGTATGGTGAGGAAATCATGTAAAAGAATTGTAATAATTTTATTTGCAAGTTCAGAAATGTAAAGTGTAATAAATTTAAGTTATGGTTCACTCTGGTATGCTTTCATTTCCGCATTAACTGATTGTTATTGAATGAAAGTTTTAATTAGTAGTGATTTTTAGTACTCTGATATTGAGCTTCCGCATACACTTGTTGTGTTATTATGGATGTTACCGTTCCTTTCGGGTAGGAAAAGGTCTTACCCGATTGGCGGGTCTGTTAGCGTGCCCGAACCGTACAAATTGGCGGACTCGGGGCGTGATAGCAGGCATGGCAGGCATAGCAGGCATAGCGGGCATGGCAGGCATGGCAGGCATAGCAGGGATAGCAGGCAGTGCCAGTGATTACTAGTTTATCGACTGGGTCGATTGTGCACTTCATGTGCTGGTGGTTGCATACCACTCTTTGGTTCTCCCCTTTTGGGCATTTAGATAGAGGCATGATAGCCGTTGAGAGTCTCCAGCTTCCTTATTTCAGTCTTTACGGCTTTGGTTAGTTTTTGTCTCCTGAGGACTTAGTGTGACACCCTCGGAATTTGAAATAGTCCTATATATAAATGATATAATAGGACTAAAACTCTTAACCCGGCTATAGCATTTTGGGTGGTAGCAAGACCCAAGAGGTTAAGAGAGTTAAGCGTGCTAGAGCTAGAGTAGTTCTAGGATGGGTGACCCCCTGGGAAGTTGGGGCGTCACAATTGGTATCAGAGCCAATCACCAGCCGGAAATGTGAGATGAGTCTCGGCTGAGCCAGGGTTATATAGCGGGTAGAGTGTGGCTCCTCGGCTAATGACCGTTGTAGGTGGAGTGCAGCTCCCTACAAGGTCGGCTAAGGCTAGTGAGACGAGTCTCACATCGCCTGGTACGAGTGAGTGTGCTTGAGTCTGACGTGGACGTCAGGGCTTAAAGGGGGGAGGAATGTGACACCCCCCGAATTTGAAATACTCCTATATATAAATGATATAATAGGACTAAAACTCTTAACCCGGCTATAGCATTTTGGGTGGTAGCAAGACTCGAGAGGTTAAGAGAGTTAAGCGTGCTAGAGCTAGAGTAGTTCTAGGATGGGTGACCCCCTGGGAAGTTGGGGCGTCACAATCCTAAATCTGTCACGCCCCGGGGTCGAAACTGCGACCCGGGCTCGCCAACAGATCCGCCGTCGATACGGGAAGCCCCGCACCGACGAAGCGACTAACCTGCAAAAGAAAGAACTATAGCTATACAGATATCAGAGCGGGAGAAATAAAGCTATAATATAAAATCTCACTACTGAAAAGCTGAAAGTAAATACAAGTCCATCTCCCCAAATACACGGTGATACAAATAGAAAACCACCTATACATCATCTACAAATCCAAAAAGGGAGATAACTAAAAACTAGAAATATAACAATACATAATCAAGCTCCCACAGTCCGGGATGGTACATCTACCTCACTCTAAAGAAACAATGCTGGTAGGGAACTATCTCGCGACTCCCTGTCCTCAAACCGTCAAGCCTGCTCGGGCAGGAATGGAAGAAAAGCCTCAGCAACCTGTCACTAACAGAGGGTGTGAGAACTACATCCTACAGTAGTTCTCAGTGGGTACCGTCTCCAAGAACCACGGTCTGCCCACTAAGTCTACTAGAGGCATAAGATAACAGAAAAAGACTGTGATAAGGATAAATAAGCTGGAAAAGTATCTACAGCTATCATGCCTCTATCTACTATGCTCAATAGGAAAAGAACACAGATGATGGTATGCATCCACTCACTACTGGCACTATGTCACAAGTACTATGCTCAAGAAAACTCTACTATGACACATGCTATTCCATCACTCTCTCAGTGTCACCCAATCTCAATGACTGCCTCATAGGGTCCAGTCAAGCCTGCGCCAAACCTACTGCCGCACATCCCGGAGGAACGGACTTACGTAGGGCGTCCCACACGGACTATCACAAGCGAACTCTAGTGTATCAACTAGTCGCATCATCGCAGCCTCGTTAGGCTCGGTATCATCACACACACCCGGGTGGTAGCTCGAGGGGAGCGACCCCATCGAACTCAAGTATCTCATCTGTATCACTGTCTCATAAGCGGCACATGCAGGCTATAGTCCACGATCAAACAGATCGGTATCTCGATGCTAAAAGCACAACTCTGCCGGAGAACCCTCCACGACTCAAACTCGCACACTGCTCACTAAAAGGAAGTACTACACAGCTGGGACCGCCGTCACTCCAAACGGCTCCCAAAAGACACCCCACTCATAGACGAGGAGAACCGAATGACGCAACAAAGGCCCGAGAATCCCGTTAGGCCGGTGCCTAGAACCCCAATCAAACAAGAACAGACTCTAGGCTCAGCCTATCGAAGTCCTCGATCCTTTACCGTTCAGGGATTCAGCCCTTCTCGGTTAAAGTGGGAAACCAACTCAACGCCCCAACTCACGGGCTGGAGATGCTCCACAGCCAGAACCGCAAAGAGTCCGAAAACCCCGAGAAACTAATACCTACGGCCCCAATCAAACAAGAACAGGCTATATGCGTAATCTCCCGTTGTTTTCGACCCAAGAAGGAAATCAGAGCCTTAGAACCCAGATCACTCACCCCGGTCGAGGGAGGGATTTAAGGAAAAGATAACCTTTATTGTAAAATGCTATTTTCGTTCAATCCCCTAGGGGTGAGGATAGAATTGCTCTTTTTGAAAGCCGTTTTAAATTGAGAAAACCAACTTTTATAGATTTTAGTTTCTTGAGAAATCAGTTGAAAACAAGTTTGTTTCCCGAACTCCCAGGGGTGACGCCTTCGCCCAAGCAAACAAGAACAAGCTTCGGCGACCCCTAGGAATTCGGAAGGAAAACTCTAGTTTACTAAAATCATGAGTGTCCAAAAGCATTCTGGGTTCAAGGTCCTGATAACACACGTGCACCACGATCACAACGTGGTGGTGACGAGAAGAACAGCGAAAAACTAAAAACCCGGGACCACCGTTTATCTGAAACGGTTCCCAAAACACTAACACTGGCCTAACCCAGCCACCATACCCCACTTGGCCCACTACCCGGGCGAGGAACTCTATGTCTGGAAAGAAATGCAATTGTCGAATGGCTAAAACATAAAAGAACCTAACCCAAGTTAAAGTTCACTATTGGTCTGGTTGAACACATGCAACATATGTCGGGGGTGCTAGTCAAAGTTCTAAGGAAATACTTAAACTAGCATGCAAATCCTATCATAATAGAATTAGAAGGAAGTCCGTAGACTTGGAGAGAAAACCAACCCACCTCGGTAAGCCACCAATTGCTCGTAGACACTTGCAATTGGCCTCCACGTGATTACCTTACCTTCACGTGGTCCACACGCAAAACAAAGCCCGCCGCCGGAGTTCGCACGCAAAACGGAGCACGGTGCCGCAATCCGCGCGCAAAACGGAGTCCGCACGTACCGAAGCTGCAGCACCAAACCAGGAAAAAGAAAATAGCAGAATATCAAAAACGGCTAAAATCCAAGCATTTGGCGGCGAAGAAAAATAGCCTCCATCGATAAAAACTGCTTGCGAAAATGCCCAAAAATTGCTCGCGAAACGCGCACGAAAATGAACAAAAGTGCTGGCGAAAACTGTGCAAAAACTGCTCGCAAAAATACCCAAAAACTGCTCGCGAAACGCGCGCGAAAATGCACAAAACTGCTGACGAAAACTGCAAAAAACGGCTTGCGAAACTACGGAAACAGCATGCGAAACTGCTCGCAAAACTGCTCGCAAAAACACCCAAAACAGCTCACGAAAAACTGCTCGAAAACTGCTCGCAAAACTGCACAAAAAAAGGCTTGCGAAAACAGCCGGCGAAAACTCACGAAAAACTGCTCGCGAACGCCGCTGCCAACGAAGCAACCGCGCGGCGCAGCCAGCCGCACGGCTCCGGCGAGCCAGCCGCGCGGCGTCGACCTGCCGAGCGGCGCTGGGACCAGCCGCGCGGCGCCCCGCAGCGCCGCGCGTGCCCACTCGGGTTCGCGGCGCTGCGCGGGCCGCGCGCAACCCTGCGGACCGCGCGCGTGGCGGCCCATGCAGGGCCTGCGCACTGCGCGCGGCCCGCAAGGGGCCGCGGCGCTGCGCGCCCTGCGCGCCCTGCGCGCGGCTTGCGGCACCGTGCGCGCCTCGCGCGCGGTCCGCAGGGCTGCGCGCGGCCCGCGCAGGGCCCGCGGACTGCGCGCGGCCCGCAAGGGGCCGCGGCACCGCGCGCCCAGCGCGCGGCCTGCGGCACTGCACGCGCCCGCCGCATGCACTTGCGCACGGCCTGCAGCGCCCGCGCGGCCGCTCAGCTGCGCGCGGCGCTACACTAGGGCGCAGCGCCCGGTGCTGCTCGCGCACGCCGCAGGGTGCTGCCAGCCCTGCAGCACCATGGCGGCTGCTGCGCACGGTGCCCTTGCGCGCTCGCGCAGCAGCCGCGCCGGCCGCGCGTGCGCCATTGCGCGCGCGCGGCTCCGACGGCGGCGACCCCCTCCGCGCAGTCCAAAAAAATTTTAAAAAAATATTTAAAACAAAATAAATAAAGGAAAACCCCAAAAAGCTCCAAAAACTGTACAAAAACCTCAAAATCCAAAATTCCACCTACCTCGTCATCGCACGACGCACGCCCACGAGCTCCTCTCGGCCACCAACGGGGAGCCCAAGACCAAGATCACCTTCAAGTCCTCAATCGGCGTACAATGCCTGGAAAAATTCCGAATCGAGCTGGAGCTTCTGCGTTGATCCGAATCAACCTGACATCAACAGTAAACACAACGCAACATGCCCGAGGCAAACTCTCCACTCCACGTCATCATGTTCGGTCGGCGCGCCATCCGAAAACCCGGTATTCTACACTTAGTGGGCAGATCGTCGGGTCTGGCGGTGGTACCCACTGAGAACTCCCTTTTTGGTGTAGTTCTCACACCCTCTGGGGGTTTTTCCCCTCATGTTTCCTTCCTCTCCTTGTTTTGCAGAATCTTAGCAGGTTTTGCTGATTCTGCGGTTGTTGATCGAGGCGAGAGAGTCGCGAGCTAGATCCCTACCCGTCATTGGAGAGTAGCGGTACCCCCCCCCCCCCTCAGAGGAGATCTTCTTTAGATTAGTTATTTTATTTTCCTCTTTTGAGAGACTGTTATAGTGAGGATGATATGTATTGAGAGCCTGTACACTGATGTATTTATTGGAGATATATCCCTCTTGAGTTTTGAGCTTAGTATATGAGGATATTGTATGATTATCATTTTTGGGAGATGGACATTGTTGTATTATTTCCAGTTGTACAGTGGTTGATTCTAGTTATATAGTAGATTTTCATTTATAGCTCTGATATCTGTTAGTTGTAGTACTTTTCTTGCAGGTAGGATGCTTCGCCTATGCGGGGTTTGGCGTAGGTGGCGGATCTGTTGGCGAGCCCGGGTCGCAGTTTCGACCCCGGGGCGTGACAACCTCGACCTTCCTGTTTTCCGTTTTAGTCCTAATTGAATCCTTTCAGTTGTTAGGGGGGTTGAAGTTCGAGAATTTCTGGGCTGATTGTCGGGGTTTGCGGGTATTTTTAGGTGGTAGAGCTCGCAAAACGGTGAACGGTGACGCGATCGGATTTGAATTCCGACCCCGAAATCTCCCAGAAATAATTTTTGAAGTTACTATCTATTTGGGCGCATCGGAATGCGTGCCGGTGATCGGCACGTTTTTCGAGGTGATCTGGACCCCCCGTTCTTCTTCGAATGGCTCTAAGTGTTAACTGGGGTTTTATTTTATTTCTCTTCGTATCGTTTAAGCCGATCGGGGGTGCGGGAAGAAACCCCAAAACCTTTTCCCTCTTCTCAAGAAAACGACAGAGGGAACCAAGACTGAGAATCGGGTAGAGAAAAAAAGGGAAATCACCTCTTCTCTGCGGGATTGATCGGGCGTGGAGTTGACGATCCTCTTTCTTCCTCCTCCTCCGGCGGAATCAAGGTGAGCGGTTCGAGTTTTTCCGTTTTCCTTCTTTTGCAATTTCTGTGGGGTCGAGGGTTTGGGTGGTGGTTGTTCGGTTGTCGCGCGATGTGGGTTTTGTGGTAACGGGAAGCCGCCGCCGTCGTTGTTAAACGGGAGGCCGCCGCCGCCGTTATCGTACTCACGGGGTCGCCGCCGCAGTTGCCGTGTTCGCGGGGTCATCACCGGAGCCGCGGGGGGACGAAAAAAGGGATACTGTTCATTCCCGTACGGCTGCCTTCACGCGGTCCACCGGACCGGCGTGGACCCGGCGCACGTGTCCGCGGCCCGAAGGCGCGGACCCGGCGCACGGGCGCGTGTGCCAGCCCACCCCCGCACCGCGCGGTTCACTGGGCAGGCGTGCGCCCGGCGCACGTGTCCGCAGCCTGAAGACCCGGACCCGGTGCATGGGCGCGTGCGCTAGCCCGGCCCGCAGGCGCGGTCCACGCCTGGGCGTGCACCCGGCGCTGCCGCCGCGACCGGGAGCGCGTGAGCCCGGTGCGTGCTCTGCCGTATACCGGCCCGACCCAATCCTCTTGGTGCACGCTCCCGGGGTGAGCCCGGTCTGCGCCGCCGCCTCCTTTGCGCTGTGAACCCGGTCCACGCCTGAACCCGTGCACCAGCTTTCAGCCTAAGTGTCCAGAAGCTCCGTTTTTGGTCCGTTTCGCCCCGTTTTTGAGTGTTTTTGACCGCGACAATGTTTTTAACAATAATTCTTACTGTAGCTTTTTCGGGCACAGGGTGGGAGTGTTTTAGCTGGAGTTTCCGTACACTTTCTCCTTCGCGTTTGAGGTGGGTACACCCTTAGAACCCCGTTATGCGCAACTTCGTTACTGTTATGATTATCATGTTGTGGGTACTCGTTCCGAGGTTTAGTGTCGGGATTTCAAAACTGTAAATATATTTCAATTACTCAACTAACTGTGTTAATCTTTGATGATCTCTATGGTTCATTATTGTTGGTTTTGTTTTGTGTACTTGGTTACGATGCTCGAGGCTGCAACACGCGCACCCAAGGTTTGGCCACCGCAAAGGGTGTGCTTTTCCGGAAAAGTGGTCTATGACCTGTGTTACCCCACGAGGTGACGTAGTGGGGGCCCCCGTAGGTGGGGGGTTTGAGGCGCCAAGGTGTGAGCGGTGCGACCCGTCGAGGTAGGTGCTCGTCGTGGTTTACCGAGGTAGGTGCTCGGTTTGGTTTTTCTGAGGTTGGTGCTCGGTTTGGTTTTTTCTAGGTTGGTGCTCAGTTTGGTTTTTCCCAGGTTGGTGCTCGGTCTGATTTTTTTGAGGTTGGTGCTCGGTCTGGGTTGCCGGGGCAGGTGCCCGGGTCAGGTTATGCAGGGGAGAGGGGATACCGTCGATCACACGATGAGGAGGGCGGTTACTCTGGTTTTCTTACGGTTTGCTTTAGTTACAGTCTTCCCGCATTTCATCTTTTATACCTTGTGTCGCTGACATCCCACTCTGTGACCGGTTTGTTTCGGGGGTGAGAGCTAGGGCGACGGTGAGGCCGTGACAGGAGTACTTTTGGTCCTTCGAGGCCATAGACTGTATTTACTTCTTATTTTGCTCATTTCATTACATGTTAGTTGCTTACTATGTGGATTGCGATACCCTTGTGGGGTCGATGTGGATGTTGGAATGTCTTTTTATTATCCTTGTGGGTGGTTGTTTTGCTTTTCCCGATTGGCCGCTTTCAAACTGCAAAAGAAAAGAAAAAAAAGAAAACCCTGTGGATTTATGGATTGCGAAAACCGTTTTGAAAATCTGGGTGTCGTGTGGGCACCATTTTAAAACCCTTTGGATTTATGGATTGCGAAAACCGTTTTGAAAATCTGGGTGTCGTGTGGGCACCATTTTAAAATCCTGTGGATTTATGGATTTCGAAAACCGTTTTGAAAAACCTGGGTGCCGTGTGGGCACCGTTTTTAAAACTGGTGGATTTATTGTCACGCCCCGAGTCCGCCAATTTGTACGGTTCGGGCACGCCAACAGACCCGCCAATCGAGTAAGACCTGTTTCTACCCGAAAGGAACGGTAACATCCATAATAACACAACCAGTGTATGCGGAAGCTGTATATCAGAGCACTAAAAATCACTATAAATTTAAAACTTTCATTCAATAACGAATAGTTAATGCGGAAATGAAAGCATACAGGAGTGAACCATAAATTAAACTTACTACACTTTACATTTCTGAACTTGCAAATAAAATTATTACATTTCCTTTACAAAAAATCCTCACTATACAAGGTTCACTCAAGAAATACATAAATGGGATACCTCTGCTAGACCCTCTAGGTCACCATGCTGCTGGGCCCTTGCCCCTGTCGTATGCCTCGCTGTCTGCATCTGATCCGTCTCGACCGCTGCATCCATTCCCGAACCTGGGGGGGGAGTCACCCAAGGGGTGTGAGAACTTAATCTGAGTTCCCAGTGGGTTCAACCACCGAGAAAAAGTGTCCTACACCACTTGGTCCAATGGAAGCAATAATAATAGTGCTAGGAAACTAAATCCTTAATATCAAAATGCAGCTATGCAATATAACATATCACTACACTATCTGTGTATAACCATCTGCCCAGCACTACTCTGTCTAGCCACACTAGGCTGCTAAGCACCAACTCGGCCACTATGCCGCTGAATACAGGGTCCAACTAACCCGGCCACCTTGGCCACTCTATTTTTCTTTATTCTTTAGATTCTGGTGCTTTAGTTCAAGTTAACCCTCGGAAATTCTTATCCAACGGGCCCGAGCCCGGTAGTCTTGCTACCATAAGATAAGATTTCTAAGGTTGCCGATAACACCCGCAAGTGTTACCCCGCCAAACGGGGAACTTGTCATACGGGTCACTGCCCGGGAGAGGGACACTGCCCATGGCTCCGACAAGATTTACGTTTCACCCCTGAAGGTACGCCCATTTTATCTTTTTATATTTTCTTTCTTTTCTTTCTACTTTAGTTCTTAGCCTCTTTGCCTTTGAACACTTGCTTTCCTTTCTTATTCAGGCTTATAGCTCCCTTTTTGCCACTGGCAAATCACTTTCTCTTTTCTTTGAGCATTTAGCTCCTTGCTTTCACTTTTCGCCATTCGAAAGTACCTCGTCCGACGGGTCACTGCCCAGGGAGTCCTGCTCCACTTGACGAGTCTCAAATTCGAAGGCGCCAATTACATTTTCTTTATGCTTTTAGCCACTTTTAGCTTGCTTTTAATCTTTGCCTTTTAGCAACAATTTTTTTCCTCTTATCCTAGGTCTTGCCATAAGGATAACTAGAGAGTCTCCTGGACTCTTAAACATTTCTCTTTTATTTCTTTAACTCAAATTGAAGTTAAAGTTATTATCCATTTGCCCAGACACCCTATGACCTTCTAGGGTTATATTTGATCAACTCTTTAAACTAGGGATCTCATCCCACATTTCTGATTCCTCACTGAATCCTAGAGTTAACTAAACTCTGTTTTCCTGCTTCACCATTAACTTGGAGTTACACTGACTCTAATTCCATGTTCCACTGTTATCTTAGAATTACATTGACTCTACTTTTCTGTTTTCCCTTTCATATCTCCACACTTGATCCACCTTTTCCATCCTCCTGATTCCTTACTGAATCCTAGAGTCAACTTGACTCTATTTCCTGTCTGTGAGTTTAAACTCTTCTAGCTCAACTTAGGTTCCCTTTACCTAAGTCCCATGTCATACTTGTCCTAGAGTTCCATGATTCTATGCTGACCTCTAGTTCACCTTAGGTTTCCTTACCTAAGTTCCATGTCATACTCATCCTAGAGTTCCTTGACTCTATGTTGAACACTAGTTCTCCTTAGGTTCTCTTTACCTAAGTTCCATGTCATATACACCCTAGAGTTTTCTGACTCTATGTTGATCACTCTATCCAGTGTCCTTAGGTTAGCACCTAAGACCATGCCACTCATCCTTCCTAGGATAACTCCTAAGTTGATGTCACTCGTCAAACCCCTAAACTAGGTTTTCTCCTAGTCTTACTACCAACAAGTTCTGTTCCCTTATATCACATGATTCCTAGGGTTGTACCCTAACATGATCACAGTCATCAAGTAATTACTCATTTCTACGCATGCAATTATTTTCATATCCATCATAAAAATAATATTTATCCTCTAAGTCCTTTTTGCACATGAAAATGAATTATCTCCTTTTGGCAACCGACAGTTGCATTTATCATCTGTGTCCATCTACACATACAAATTTATCCCCTATTGTGGATAAATCATAAATATCACTTTTCCTCTAAATTTCTCTACACATGCACATATATCATCTGTTATTGGCAACCAACAGTTGCTCTTTTCATCTGTGTTCCTCTAAACATGCAATCTTATTCATAATTACCTAACGCCTCTAACAGACTACTATCATGCTTCGAATCGAAAAGCAAAGGAGCAAGGGGAGAGGTCACCCAATTATGGCAGAATTCCCCACCTTGTAGTGTACCCAATTGCTTGTAGACACTTGCAATTGGTCTCCGCGCGATTCCACTTGTCTCCTCGAGCTTGCACGCAAAACGATGCACTTCTCTCGAGTCTGCACGCAAAACGGTGCATGTCCACCAAACCTGCACGCAAAACGATGCACATCACTAAAAACCCGCACGCAAAACGGTACGCGTCATTTTAGTCTGCACGCAAAACGATGCGCGTTAAATCAACCGGCACGCAAAACGGTGCACGTAACTCGAATCTGCACGCAAAATGGTGCACGGTCTACTGTAGGGTTGCACGTAAAACGGTGCACGTTTTTCTAACCCTGTACGAAAAACGATGTATAATATTAGAGAGTGCACGCAAAACGATGCGCGACAACACAACCGGCACGCAAAACGATGCACGTACCTCAAATCTGCACGCAAAACGGTGCACGTCTGACTGTAGGGTTGCACGCAAAACGGTGCATATTTTTCCTAGCCCTGCACGAAAAATGATGCACAATATTAGGATCGGCACGCAAAATTGTGCGCGACAACACGAACTGCACGCGAAATGGTGCACGTACTTGGAAACCGCACGCAAAATGGTGCACATCTGACTGTAGGGTTGCACGCAAAACGGTGTAGATTTTTCTCTAGCCCTGCACGAAAATGATGCAAACCATCAGATTCTACACGCGAAACTGCGCGCATTGGTCCAACCCGCACGCAAAACGGAGCACCTACCCCGTATTGGCACGCAAAGCGGTGCACACTCTAATATAGGATTGCACGCAAAACGGTGCACATTTTTTTATCCCTGCATGAAAAATGATGTATATTATTAGAGACTGCACGCAAAACGGTGCGCGATAACACAAGTTGCACGCGAAACGGAGCACATACCTCGGTTTGGCACGCGAAACGGTACATTTTTCTTTTTCAACGTTGTACGCAAAACGGTGCACGTTTTCCGAGTTTGCATCCAAAACTGCGCATTTTTGCCGAATCCGTACGCAAAACGGTGCATTTCTTCCACAACTAGCACGCAAAACGAGGCGCGCCAAAACTGCCCCCGGCAGTCCGCGCAGCAAAACGGCGCAGTATAACTTGGTTTCTAACACGCAATATGGTAATGGGGTCAAATCTAAACCCAAAGAAGGCTTAAAAATTATGCTAAAAATATCGTGAAAATAACATTACCTCGTACAGTCGCGCTGTCCATCGGCTTTTTGGAACGCCTCGTGCGCTCCACGAGGTTCACGGCGCGCTCGCTTGCCCCACAAAATCCCCTCTTTTTTTTTCTTTTCTTCTCTCTCTATCTCTCTCTCTCTCCCTCACTCGAAGCTCGGCTGGACAAAAATGGAAGGAGAAGAGGAAGGGTCTGCGGGGAGGAAGAAAAAGAAGAAGAAAAGAAAAAGAAAAAAGAGAAGAGAAGGGAGAGTGGGGGGGTGGCCCGTGGACCGAGTCCACGGGTCCCCCCAATGGGAACCCGCCAAATGGCGGTTCACCACGAAGGGGGGGCGTGCACCGGGTCCAAGCGGCGCCCCCCCGTGCCACGTGGCGCGCGTCCTGCGCGCCACGCGGGCGCGCACTAGCGCCAGGCGCGCCTTGCGCAGCACGCCTCCCTCGCCTCGATCCGCGCATCGCCATCGCCTCGAGATCCGTTTTTGTTTTGTTTTCTGTCCATTTTTCATCCGTTTCCGTCCAAATTTGACAGGCGGCTTCGTTTCAGCTTAATTTACCACAGAAAAATTTAAATTTTCACTTTTGGCCATTTCTGGGCCACCAAAAGCCCCGCTGTATCCAGAATCGCTGGCGGACCCCGTTCTCGCAATCCGGATATCCTATCAACCCGAAATTTTTACTGTGGCCTTAAAACATAATTACGAAGCTCCCCAAATTTTCTCAGAATTTTCCAACACTGTTGGCGGAGCCCGTTCTCACTATCAGGCATCCGATCAACGCGAAACTTTTTCTGTGGTCTTAAAATATATTTACGGGGCTCCCGTAATTTTCTCGAAATTTTCCGACACTGTGAATTTTCCACTAAAAATCTGGGCCCCCTTTCTTCAATAAATTTTTAGATCTCTCCATTTTAACCCGAATTGGGCCCAACTCGCGTCCAAATGTTCCTTACTTCCCCAACTTTCATAACACTAGTATTTCATACCACCTTTATTTACATTTATTTATGTGCCGAAAATTCGGTACATTACATTCTACCCCCCTTAAAATAAGTTTCGTCCTCGAAACTTGAATCACATCTCGACTCCTACTTGATCGAGAGGGAGGAAATCTTTCCCTCACTACTGGGCTCACTGTATATCGTGACCGGCATCAAATTTCCTGCTCGCCAGGACTACACGAGCAACTCATTCATGAATCCCTATCGCAATTTAGGGACAAACACAGACCTGGTGTCTGGCCACTTTCACCAAGTAGGTGAAAGACACAGTTGAGCACTTGTTCTCTCAATTGCCACGAATGATCCAGTTTTTTTTACTTGCGAAATTTTCACTTTAATTCCGCCATCATTCTTTTCACAACGAGGTTGCATCTGCAACTAGTTACATCTACCGCATTTCCGGTCGCTCCGCTGCCTAATGTGGAGGGCAAAGGCCAATCCACGAGTCCTCAACTATCACACACGCTACAAGCGCTCCATGTCCACGGGTTATCAGCTAACCCGATATCTAGGTCTATTAATAGGTCCGCAGACCACGATCCAATAGGGGCCTATAGCCCAACTAGTCCAACACTGTACAATGACTCTCACTAGCACAAAGATCCAATCGTCATACGGGTAGATCCACACTTAGGATTGCTACCCCAGCACTCCCACTAGGAGCTACAGAACCTTGATCACCCCTAGCACTACGGTCTGATCATATCACACACTCTCGGTGTACTAACAGCCTCAAGGCTCACACGTGGCATTTCACGTTCCTGGGTCGTCGCTCGGACTACCGCCCCGACCAAATCTCTATCATGCCCCGCCATCAGGTCTCGGGCCGCTGTCTCTCACAACTGGCTGCGCCTGCCCACTGGGCTACAGGCCTATAGTCCACAAACATGGTCCAGGCACGGATCGTCCACAAGCGAACCCGCTAATCGTCGCCACGCGACCACTATGCTCCACTGAGCAAAATCAACTAACAAGTCGTCAATCCACGACCCAAACTCTCTATATCAACTCTGGCCACACTGGGCAAAGGCTAATACACCACCTAATCAGCTCTCTCTGGCTAAACAGTACCTGTGCTCCATGAGCACCTAAACAGTTGGGCGTCCTACGCCCCTACGCTAACTTGCGTAATTCAGAATGTTAAGCAACTTGCTTAAACACGCGCGTAACTCTTGTACACCTCTCCCAACTGGGTTGAGGCACCAAAAATAACTGTCCACCAACTCTGGTGATCAACTCGCAAAGACTACGGTGGCAACCCTTGCCATTACACCGATTCATCAGAACGGCGCCACAAAACTCTCGCTCTTTCGAGAGGTTCCCGCATCCTGAAGCCTACTCTGGGCCTCACCAACTCTACTATGCGGCAACACAGCCACAGTTGTCGCGCCACACGGTTACTACCGTCATCAGGGGCAAATTCACGCCGCCAGGCTCGTAAATCTTTCTTGCCCTAACCCTCAGGGCACTGCAACTTGGCTCTCGCGACATAGCGATCACCATTTACCTCGCGAGTCGGTCTCTTACTGGACCTTACTAACCATACTTTGCCAGCAACCTAGCTGACACAAGCGTAAAACACCCTATGCTAAAGGTGTTGGCTGCGCCGACAAAAGTTCGGCGGCCACATCCATTTCTTTACTGTCGCCCCTACGGGCGGCGGCGCCGTATACCTATGTGTCATTTATGCAGCCTCAACTTGTTGCGCTATCAGTCACTGGAGCCCATCTATCTGCTCCAACTGTCACGCTGACGTTACTCTTAGGCGTCGAAACCTGTCTTCCTGTCGGCGGGGAATTTCCGCCGACGGCAAGAAGTCTGACCTGCTGCTGGACCACTCCAACAGATGCGGTTCCCTGCTATCGCAGCTCGTATACGTCGTTTGACCCCGAGCCCTCTCGTGACTCGGGTCAAAACATGTGCGTCTCCCTATGTGGTGTCATCGCTAATATGCACACCACAACGACACAACCTGCCCAAATTTAGCCATTTGAGCAACGCGCAGTCTATACACCGACAAAAAGGCTCGTCGACCCAATCATGCGAAAGTATAAGAGGGTACTCCTTTTCATCTCCAACATTACGTTGTCGGCCGCCAACGTAATATTCGAAGAATGAAAGCTCGTCGCCCTCGATCAGTCCCAACATCCTTTTTGGGAACAACAATAACCAATCAAATACTTTCGCCCAATAATCCACACACTCTCTCGTGCCTAAACCCTAGAGTCTCCCTAAGGTTTGCTAACCACCTAGGACTATTACTAGGCTCTGATACCACTCTAATCTGTCACGCCCCGAGTCCGCCAATTTGTACGGTTCGGGCACGCCAACAGACCCGCCAATCGAGTAAGACCTATTTCTACCCGAAAGGAACGGTAACATCCATAATAACACAACCAGTGTATGCGAAAGCTGTATATCAGAGCACTAAAAATCACTATAAATTTAAAACATTCATTCAATAACGAATAGTTAATGCGGAAATGAAAGCATACAGGAGTGAACCATAAATTAAACTTACTACACTTTACATTTCTGAACTTGCAAATAAAATTATTACATTTCCTTTACATAAATTCCTCACTATACAAGGTTCACTCAAGAAATACATAAATGGGATACCTCTGCTAGACCCTCTAGGTCACCATGCTGCTGGGCCCTTGCCCCTATCGTATGCCTCGCTGTCTGCATCTGATCCGTCTCGATCGCTGCATCCATTCCCGAACCTGTGGGGGGAGTCACCCAAGGGGTGTGAGAACTTCATCTGAGTTCCCAGTGGGTTCAACCACCGAGAAAAAGTGTCCTACACCACTTGGTCCAATGGAAGCAATAATAATAGTGCTAGGAAACTAAATCCTCAATATCAAAATGCAGCTATGCAATATAACATATCACTACACTATCTGTGTATAACCATCTACCCAGCACTACTCTGTCTAGCCACACTAGGCTGCTAAGCACCAACTCGGCCACTATGCCGCTGAATACAGGGTCCAACTAACCCGGCTACCTTGGCCACTCTATTTTTCTTTATTCTTTAGATTCTGGTGCTTTAGTTCAAGTTAACCCTCGGAAATTCTTATCCAACGGGCCCGAGCCCGGTAGTCTTGCTACCATAAGATAAGATTTCTAAGGTTGCCGATAACACCCGCAAGTGTTACCCCGCCCAACGGGGAACTTGTCATACGGGTCACTGCCCGGGAGAGGGACACTGCCCATGGCTCCGACAAGATCTACGTTTCACCTCCGAAGGTACGCCCATTTTATCTTTTTATATTTTCTTTCTTTTCTTTCTACTTTAGTTCTTAGCCTCTTTGCCTTCGAACACTTGCTTTCCTTTCTTATTCAGGCTTATAGCTCCCTTTTTGCCACTGGCAAATCACTTTCTCTTTTCTTTGAGCATTTAGCTCCTTGCTTTCACTTTTAGCCATTCGAAAGTACCTCGTCCGACGGGTCACTGCCCAGGGAGTCCTGCTCCACTTGACGAGTCTCAAATTCGAAGGCGCCAATTACATTTTCTTTATGCTTTTAGCCACTTTTAGCTTGCTTTTAATCTTTGCCTTTTAGCAACAATTTTTTTCCTCTTATCTTAGGTCTTGCCATAAGGATAACTAGAGAGTCTCCTGGACTCTTAAACATTTCTCTTTTATTTCTTTCACTCAAATTGAAGTTAAAGTTATTATCCATTTGCCCAGACACCCTATGACTTTCTAGGGTTATATTTGATCAACTCTTTAAACTGGGGATCTCATCCCACATTTCTGATTCCTCACTGAATCCTAGAGTTAACTAAACTCTGTTTTCCTGCTTCACCATTAACTTAGAGTTACACTGACTCTAATTTCATGTTCCACTGTTATCTTAGAATTACATTGACTCTACTTTTCTGTTTTCCCTTTCATATCTCCACACTTGATCCACCTTTTCCATCCTCCTGATTCCTTACTGAATCCTAGAGTCAACTTGACTCTATTTCCTGTCTGTGAGTTTAAACTCTTCTAGCTCAACTTAGGTTCCCTTTACCTAAGTCCCATGTCATACTTGTCCTAGAGTTCCATGACTCTATGCTGACCTCTAGTTCACCTTAGGTTTCCTTACCTAAGTTCCATGTCATACTCATCCTAGAGTTCCTTGACTCTATGTTGAACACTAGTTCTCCTTAGGTTCTCTTTACCTAAGTTCCATGTCATATACACCCTAGAGTTTTCTGACTCTATGTTGATCACTCTATCCAGTGTCCTTAGGTTATCACCTAAGACCATGCCACTCATCCTTCCTAGGATAACTCCTAAGTTGATGTCACTCGTCAAACCCCTAAACTAGGTTTTCTCCTAGTCTTACTACCAACAAGTTCTGTTCCCTTATATCACATGATTCCTAGGGTTGTACCCTAACATGATCACAGTCATCAAGTAATTACTCATTTCTACGCATGCAATTATTTTCATATCCATCATAAAAATAATATTTATCCTCTAAGTCCTTTTTGCACATGAAAATGAATTATCTCCTTTTGGCAACCGACAGTTGCATTTATCATCTATGTCCATCTACACGTACAAATTTATCCCCTATTGTGGATAAATCATAAATATCACTTTTCCTCTAAATTTCTCTACACATGCACATATATCATCTGTTATTGGCAACCAACAGTTGCTCTTTTCATCTGTGTTCCTCTAAACATGCAATCTTATTCATAATTACCTAACGCCTCTAACAGGCTACTATCATACTTCGAATCGAAAAGCAAAGGAGCAAGGGGAGAGGTCACCCAATTTTGGCAGAATTCCCCACCTTGTAGTGTACCCAATTGCTTGTAGACACTTGCAATTAGTCTCCGCGCGATTCCACTTGTCTCCTCGAGCTTGCACGCAAAATGATGCACTTCTCTCGAGTCTGCACGCAAAACGGTGCACGTGTACCAAACCTGCACGCAAAACGATGCACGTCACTAAAAACCCGCACGCAAAACAGTGCACATCATTTTAGTCTGCACGCAAAACGGTGCGCCTTAAATCAACCGGCACGCAAAACGGTGCATGTAACTCGAATCTGCATGCAAAACGGTGCACGGTCTACTGTAGGGTTGCACGTAAAATGGTGCACGTTTTTCTAACCCTGTACGAAAAACGATGTATAATATTAGAGAGTGCACGCAAAACGATGCGCGACAACACAACCGACACGCAAAACGATGCACATACCTCAAATCTGCACGCAAAACGGTGCACGTCTGCCTGTAGGGTTGCACGCAAAACGGTGCATATTTTTCCTAGCCCTGCACGAAAAATGATGCACAATATTCGGATCGGCACGCAAAATTGTGCGTGACAACACGAACTGCACGCGAAACGGTGCACGTACCTCGAAACCGCACGCAAAACGGTGCACATCTGACTGTAGGGTTGCACGCAAAACGGTGTAGATTTTTCCCTAGCCCTGCACGAAAATGATGCGAATCATCAGATTCTACACGCGAAACTCCGCGCATTGGTCCAACCCGCACGCAAAACGGAGCACCTACCTTGTATTGGCACGCAAAGCGGTGCACACTCTAATATAGGATTGCACGCAAAACGGTGCACATTTTTTTATCCCTGCACAAAAAACGATGTATATTATTAGAGACTGCACGCAAAACGGTGCGCGATAACACAAGTTGCACGCGAAACGGAGCACATACCTCGGTTTGGCACGCGAAACGGTGCATTTTTCTTTTTCAACGTTGCACGCAAAACGGTGCACATTTTCCGAGTTTGCGTCCAAAACTGCGCATTTTTGCCGAATCCGTACGCAAAATGGTGCATTTCTTCCACAACTGGCACGCAAAACGAGGCGCGCCAAAACTGTCCCCGGCAGTCCGCGCAGCAAAATGGAGCAGTATAACTTGGTTTCTAACACGCAATATGGTAATGGGGTCAAATTTAAACCCAAAGAAGGCATAAAAATTATGCTAAAAATATCGTGAAAATAACGTTACCTCGTACAATCGCGCCGTCCATCGGCTTTTTGGAACGCCTCGTGCGCTCCACGAGGTTCACGGCGCGCTCGCTTGCCCCACAAAATCCTTTTTTTTTTTCTTTTCTTCTCTCTCTATCTCTCTCTCTCTCCCTCACTCGAAGCTCGGCTGGACAAAAATGGAAGGAGAAGAGGAAGGGTCTGCGGGGAGGAAGAAGAAGAAGAAGAAAAGAAAAAGAAAAAAGAGAAGAGAAGGGAGAGTGGGGGGGGGGGGGGGGGGGGGGGGGGGGGGGGGTTGGCCCGTGGACCGGGTCCACGGGTCCCCCCAATGGGAACCCGCCAAATGGCGGTTCACCACGAAGGGGAGGCGCGCACCGGGTCCAAGCGGCGCCCCGCGCCACGTGGCGCGCGTCCTGCGCGCCACGCGGGCGCGCACTAGCGCGAGTCGCGCCGACGCCACCCTCGCCTCGATCCGCGCGTCGCCATCGCCTCGAGATTCGTTTTTGTTTCGTTTTCTGTCCATTTTTCGTCCGTTTCCGTCCAAATTTGACAGGCGGCTTCGTTTCAGCTTAATTTACCACAGAAAAATTTAAATTTTCACTTTTGGCTATTTCTAGGCCACCAAAAGCCCCGCTGTATCCAGAATCGCTGGCGGACCCCGTTCTCGCAATCCGGATATTCTATCAACCCGAAATTTTTACTGTGGCCTTAAAACATAATTACGAAGCTCCCCAAATTTTCTCAGAATTTTTCGACACTGTTGGCGGAGCCCATTCTCACTATCAGGCATCCGATCAACGCGAAACTTTTTCTGTGGTTTTAAAATATATTTACGGGGCTCCCGTAATTTTCTCAGAATTTTCCGACACTGTAAATTTTTCCACTAAAAATCTGGGCCCCCTTTCTCCAATAAATTTTTAGATCTCTCCATTTTAACCCGAATTGGGCCCAACTCGCGTCCAAATGTTCCTTACTTCCCCAACTTTCATAACACTAGTATTTCATACCACATTTATTTACATTTATTTATGTGCCGAAAATTCGGTACATTACATTATCCTTTCAAAATTAGTCGGCCTCTTTAATACTTATGGAAAATGGTTGTATGTATTCGACTGTTGAACTAGTGTGGTTAAAGTGATGATTGTATGGTTGTTGTAGTCAGGACGCCGTGCATATACAAAGGAGACTCTGCCCGTTCGCAGAGTGAATTTGTATATGCGGCGGGTCTGGGCACGTACCGGGGGAGTTTGGTTCCAAAAAAAAAAAAAAAGAAAAAAATTATACGCAAATTCAAATCTTTTTAGTGGTCGTCTTCCGCTTAATGAAACCCCCGGGGCGTGACAGACTAAGATGGTATCAGAGAAAAACAGCTTTAACCACAGTAGTCGCTGTCCAACATCCACAGGAGCACATTACCAATGGCTACTAACTAATGAAATGATCAGGGTATAATTGCGTAGAGATGCGAGAGTGCGGGACTGTTGAGTTTTGTTTTCCGGTTTAGCTCGGGTGTTGTGCTAGTATGGTCGGGTTGATTTGGAGGTTGGGGTCGAGGCCGGCTGCCACCGGGGCCTTGATGGTTGCTATGAATCAATGGATTAGGCAACCAGCATAGGACACGGTGGGTCTGCTGACGATGTTTATGCACTTGGTGCGGCTGTTGGCGCGGCAGATCGTTGCGCCAGCTTTTGTTTTTTTTTCCGAACCCCTTCCTCTGGCGACGTTCGGGTCATCGTCTGTAACAGTGACGGGTGGTAGTGCAACCCACCGGTGTTTGTTAGTGTGTCGGCCGTTTGTCGGTCGTGGGTAACTGGACAACCGTTTGTCTAAACTTGTACCTTCTAGGTCTTCTGGTGTTAGGTTATAGCAGGTAGTCGGCCGATTCTTTTTGCACCATGGGCAAGGTATGGGTGGGAATGAGGATTCTTCCCCTATGGTTGTACCTATAGTCCGGCTTTTTACCGTAGACACTGTGATGGTTGTAGAGATCGTCGTGATGGGGTCTCGGGGTGCTCCTTTGGGTTAGAAAGGGAGACCACCGGGGCTAGTAAATCTTATTCGTTTGGGCTCGTTTTCGGTTACAGAGATCGTGCCTTGTTTCGCACAAGTGTGCGTAAGTGGCGACTTTTATTGGGGGGGGGGTTTAACCCTTGACGCTGGGTGGTGCCAGGTAGCTCTGGGTCGGGTTCCTGTGTTCTGCGCAAGAGGGTCGGTTAGGTTGTCCTATTGGTGGGTTGGCACGTGATCCCTCGAGTGCGTTTAGTGAACCTAGGCAACGTTTGACAAGGTTCTTCTCACTGTTTTCGTTGCTTGTCTTCTTCCGACCCTTTAGGTCTCAGATGGATAGTCTACAGTACCTGGAGGTCATTGTTGAGCGGACCTAGAGCTTAGATTTTCTCCTAGTTGGGAGTGTCACAGTTTGGTCTGGAGATTTATCACTCGATTCGATGCCCGGTGCTTGGGGGGGGGGCAATGGAGTGGGACCGAGAGTTAGTGGTTAATTAGAGTGTCGCACCCCGTCGGTGCCAGGACGGAGGTAGGACCTTACTTTGTGGGTTTTGTCGCCAGCTTCCCATGACTAAGGCATAGCCTTGAGGCTTAGTTTGGGAGCGTTTTAGGTCGTTGATCTTTTGGGGCAGGTGTGGGTCAAGGGGATCAGTCGACTACTCGGAGTTTTGGCACTAGTCACTTTCGGCTAGGAGGCCCTGTACGCAGCTCTTTCTATGGGGTAGACCTTGTGATAGGTCTTAGAGCTGAAACCAAACGTTAGTTTTGACCGTCGCCTCGGTAGGACGGACAGTCGGAACGGGTGGTCCGGGATGGTGGTTATGCTCCGAGCTTGTGGCCCGTGTTGGTGACGGGTGGAAGTGGCCCGTGTTGGTGACGGAGGGGAGCGGTCCGTGTTGGTGACAGGTGAGTTCGTTTTTTTCAGGAGAAAATTTCGGGTAGTTAGTAACCCAGCCTGTTTTGTTGGCACCTCTTGGAGCCTTGTGAGGGCGTTAGTGTGGTTTGTTTTCCTTGTCGTCGGGTTAGTTATTTTGGTTTTTTAAGGGCTCATCGGTACGGGTTGGGCGGTATGACTGGGGTACCTCGACGCATCGCGAGACTTTGTTGCTGACTGCTCAGCGCCGGCTGAGGTGGTTTGCGGACCGGTGGCGTCGTGACGGGGAATTCCGAGTCGGGAAGCAGGAATGCGACGAGGTGCTGGGCATGGACTGGTTCGCGAGGTATCAGGCGGGTTGTATAGTTAATTGGTTTCAGTGAGCCTAGCGACTCGACCCTCGGCACCGCTCACTGACACCCCCGTTGTAGGGGTTTCTTCCGACGTCCTCCTGACTGAACTGCCGGGAATACCCCCGAGCGAGAGGTCATCCTCTCTTTCGAGCTTCTACCAGGCACGCAACCTATCACTTAGGCGCCTTATGGAATGGCTTTCGCAGAACTGAGGGAATCTAAGGCACAACTAGGAGATTTTCTGGATAAAGGGTTCATCAGACTGAGTGTGTCGCCTTGGGGCGCACTCGTGCTCTTCGTGCGAAAGAAGAACGGAAGCCTACGTCTACGCATCGACTACAGGGAGATAAACAAGGTTACAGTGAAGAACAAGCCCAGGATTGATGACCTCTTCGATCAACTGCGAGGAGCACTTGCGGATTATTCTCCGGACTCTCAGGGACCAGAGGCTGTTTGCTAAGTTTAAGAAATGTGAGTTCTGACTTCGCGAAGTGGGCTTTTTGGGGCACACAGTTCAGCAACGGGAATCGTAGAGAACATGAGCGAAACTACCCGACACACGATCAGGAATGGGCAGCAGTCGCCTTCGTTTTAAAGCTTTGGGAGACATCACCCTTTCTTGGAGTTCATCGTAATGTGTTTTCGGACCGCCAGAGTCTTAAGTTTCATTCACATAGAAGGACTTGATTTTGCAGCAGAGGCATTGGTTGGAGTTGCTGAAGGACTCGGCTTGTCCATTTAGTATCACCCCGGGAAAAGCAAGTGTAGTAGCGGATGTTTGAGCAGGAAGGGTCAAATCGAGGGGGACTAAACCACACTTCAGCACGGCGTTTCACCCCCAGACCGACGGACAGTCCAAGCGAGCGATCCGGATTCTCGAAGATATGCTTCGACCCTGTGTACTTGATTCGGATGATGGATGATCACCGCTGTTGAGCTTAGAGAGGACCTGAGCTTCGATGAAACACCGGTGCGGATCTTAACACGGGAGGACAAAAAGGGTTGCGCAGCCGGACGATCCCCTATGTGAAGGTGCTGTGGAGCCACCAGGAAGAACGTGAAGCGACGTGGGAACTGGAGTCAAAGATGGAGGAGTGCTACCCAGTTTTATTCGTTGCGGACCAGGGTTAAGTTTCGAGGACGAAACTTGTTTTAAGAGGTGAGTGATGTAGTGTCCTGGCGTTCCAATGCCTTTGAATAGCTTCTTTTTATGACGGAATTGTTAGGGAAGTTTTTCACTGTGTTTTCTGCAATGGACCGGCCTGGACCGCGAGTATTTTTCTGAGTTTGAGCTTAGAAAACGGAGAACGGCAAAATGATCGGATTCGGATTCCGATTTACGGATCTCCCGGAATGGGGGTCAAAGTGTTTGCCTTGGGGTGGTGCAGTAGAATCCGTGCTAAGTGGCCGGCACGCTTTTCAAGGCGATCGGACGGGATCGTTCTACGATAAGACCTTTTTTCATTTTATTTATGCTATTGGTTTATTTTATTTATTTGGTAGTACCTCGACCTTCCCGTTTTCCGTTTTAGTCCAAATTGAATCCTTTCAGTTGTTAGGGGGGTTGAAGTTCGAAAATTTCTGGGCTTATTGTCGGGGTTTGCGGGTATTTTTAGGTGGTAGAGCTCGCAAAACGGTGAACGGTGATGCGATCGAATTTGAATTCCGACCCCGAAATCTCCCAGAAATAATTTTTGAAGTTACTATCTATTTGGGCGCATCGGAATGCGTGCCGGTGATCGGCACGTTTTTCGAGGTGATCTGGACCCCCCGTTCTTTTTCGAATGGCTCTAAGTGTTAACTGGGGTTTTATTTTATTTCTCTTCGTATCGTTTAAGCCGATCGAGGGTGCGGGAAGAAACCCCAAAACCTTTTCCCTCTTCTCAAGAAAACGACGGAGGGAACCGAGACTGAGAATCGGGTAGAGAAAAAGGGGAAATCGCCTCTTCTCTGCGGGATTGATCGGGCGTGGAGGGGACGATCCTCTTTCTTCCTCCTCCTCAGGCGGAATCAAGGTGAGCGGTTCGAGTTTTTCCGTTTTCCTTCTTTTGCAATTTCTGTGGGGTCGAGGGTTTGGGTGGTGGTTGTTCGGTTGTCGCGCGATGTGGGTTTTGTGGTAACGGGAAGCCGCCGCCGCCGTTGTTAAACAGGAGGCCGCCGCCGCCGTTATCGTACTCACGGGGTCGCCGCCGCAGTCGCCGTGTTCGCGGGGTCATCACCGGAGCCGCGGGGGGACGAAAAAGGGGATACTGTTCATTCCCGTATGGCTGCCTTCACGCGGTCCACCGGACCGGCGTGCACCCGGCGCACGTGTCCGCGGCCAGAAGGCGCGGACCCGGCGCACGGGCGCGTGCGCCAGCCCACCCCCGCACCGCGCGGTCCACCGGGCAGGCGTGCACACATCACACGTGTCCGCAGCCCGAAGGCGCGGACCCGGTGCACGGGCGCGTGCGCCAGCCCAGCCCGCGGGCGTGGTCCACGCCTGGGCGTGCACCCGGCGCAACCGCCGCGACCGGGAGCGCGTGAGCTCGGTGTGCGCTCTGCCATGCACCGGCCCGGCCCAATCCTCTTGGTGCA
Source organism: Tillandsia leiboldiana (assembly GCA_029204045.2). NCBI lineage: Eukaryota > Viridiplantae > Streptophyta > Magnoliopsida > Poales > Bromeliaceae > Tillandsia > Tillandsia leiboldiana. Next base: position 17,236,995 of record CM055061.1, read on the forward strand.
CGCTCCCGGGGTGAGCCCGGTCTGCGCCGCCGCCTCCTCTGCGCTGTGAACCCGGTCCATGCTTGGACCCGTGCACCAGCTTTCAGCCTAAGTGTCCAGAAGCTCCGTTTTTGGCCCGGTTCGCCCCGTTTTTGAGTGTTTTTGACCGCGACGATGTTTTTAAAAATAATTCTTTCTGTAGCTTTTTCAGGCACAGGATGGGAGTGTTTTAGTTGGAGTTTTCGCACACCTTCTCCTTCAAGCTTGAGGTGGGTACACCCTTAGAACCCCTTTATGTGCAACTTCGTTACTATTATGATTATCATGTTGTGGGTACTCGTTCCGAGGTTTAGTGTCGGGATTTGAAAACTGTAAATATATTTTAATTACTCAACTAACTGTGTTAATCTTTGATGATCTCTATGGTTCATTATTGTTGGTTTTGTTTTGTGTACTTGGTAACGATGCTCGAGGCTGCAGCACGCGCACCCGCGGTTTGGCCACCGCAAAGGGTGTGCTTTTCCGGAAAAGTGGTCTATGACCCATGTTACCCCACGAGGTGACGTTGTGGGGGCCCCCGTAGGTGGGGGGTTTGAGGCGCCAAGGTGTGAGCGGTGCGACCTGTCGAGGTAGGTGCTCGGCGTGGTTTACCGAGGTAGGTGCTCGGTTTGGTTTTTCTGAGGTTGGTGCTCGGTTTGGTTTTTCCGAGGTTGGTGCTCGGTCTGGTTTTTTTGAGGTTGGTGCTCGGTCTGGGTTGCCGGGGCAGGTGGCCGGGTCAGGTTATCCTGGGGAGAGGGGATACCGTCGATCGCACGATGAGGAGGGCGGTTACTCTGGTTTTCTTACGGTTTGCTTTAGTTACAGTCTTCCTGGATTTCATCTTTTATACCTTGTGTCGCTGACTTCCCACTTTGTGACAGGTTTGTTTCGGGGGTGAGAGCTAGGGCGACGGTGAGGCCGTGGCAGGAGTACTTTTGGTCCTTCGAGGCCATAGACTGTATTTACTTCTTATTTTGCTCATTTCATTACATGTTAGTAGCTTACTATATGGATTGCGATACCCTTTTGGGGTCGATGTGGATGTTGGAATGTCTTTTTATTATCCTTGTGGGTGGTTGTTTTGCTTTTCCCGATTGGCCGCTTTCAAACTGCAAAAGAAAAGAAAAAAAAGAAAACCCTGTGGATTTATGGATTGCGAAAACCGTTTTGAAAATCTGGGTGTCGTGTGGGCACCATTTTAAAACCCTGTGGATTTATGGATTGCGAAAACCGTTTTGAAAATCTGGGTGTCGTGTGGGCACCATTTTAAAACCCTGTGGATTTATGGATTTCGAAAACCGTTTTGAAAAACCTGGGTGCCGTGTGGGCACTGTTTTTAAAACTGGTGGATTTATCCTTTCAAAATTAGTCGGCCTCTTTAATACTTATGGAAAATGGTTGTATGTTTTTGATTGTTGAACTAGTGTGGTTAAAGTGATGATTGTATGGTTGTTGTAGTCAGGACGCCGTGCATATACAAAGGAGACTCTACCCGTTCGCAGAGTGAATTTGTATATGCGGCGGGTCTGGGCACGCACCGGGAGAGTTTGGTTCCAAAAAAAAAAAAAAGAAAAAAATTATACGCAAATTCAAATCTTTTTGGTGGTCGTCTTCCGCTTAATGAAACCCCCGGGGCGTGACACTCAAACAAATCCCTCGAGTCCTCTAATAAAATCTGCGAGCACTCCGTCCCTCTCCACAGCCGGCTCACAGCACGTGTGCATGGATGCGTACACCCTCGGCTCCGCACAGTAAAAAATCCACAAGCTCACAGCACAAGTGCAAAAGATGGAAAGAATAATCCATTTAGCTCGAAACTCATCGAAAAACCATCTAAAGAATCCAAAAACCCAACTACAAAAATCTGCCGACTTACCTCGCTTGCGGCACGACGCGCGCGCGACTCCGCTCCAACCCAAGCAGCAGGAAAAACCCAACCTGCACCAATCACTTTACTTTTCTTTCTTTTCCACTTCTTCTCTTTCTTTTCCTTACTTTCTCTCTTTTCTTTCTTTCTTTCTTTCCTCTGGTTGTCATGGAGAAGAAGGCAGGCGGCTGGGGCTTCTTTATAGAAGGTGGCGAGGGGCAAAACACTGGGGAAGTGAAAAGACCAAAGTGCCCCTCACTAAAAAAGAATCTGAAACCTGCTCAAAACTGGGCTTCCTAGGACACTGGGTACCGGTACCCGTAGTGGGGTATCGGTACCAAACCGCATTGGTTCCGGAATTGAAGCTTGAGTTCCGAAACACAATGCTCAGTTCCGGAACTCAGGCTTCAGTTCCGGAACTCAAGCTCCCAAAAGCCAAAATCCGAAGTCTGAAGCTCCTTAATCCTCGCCGACAACTCACTTTCTGCCCCGGAAGCTTCCGCATCACTCTGAAATCTCTTGAACCCCGCTGTAAACATAAAGTACACATGTTCCAAGCTTCTCCCACTCAAAAAGCTCAATTGTGGAGTTGGTGTGCTAAATCCAAAAATCCGATACTCTACAAAACCCTCACTTGCATTCTCTTCTCATTTTCTTCTCGTTTCTTTTCTTAACTCCAAAGCAGGTTGAAATCAATTACTTACATCCTTTAATTGCCAACACTTTCCAATTTTCCTGTGCACCACGGCGGAGTTAGTACTTTATCCAATCCAATACTCTACAAGCACGCAAAGCTCTGAAATCACTGATTCAAGCTGGGCTTCCAAGTTTCAACGCCGCTAACTCACTTTTCATCCCAAAGGCTTCCACAGCGATCCGAATCAATCCGAACTCACTGTAAACACAAATGGAATACGCCCAAGGTGATTTCTCCGCACCACGCCATCTCGCGAGGTCGGTGCACTCTACAAAGTCCCGGTACTCTACACACCTGGCGACAACTCGTTGGCCACAAGCACGATGCGACACGCGCATTAACGCGGGGGCAGCGCAGGCGCGGACACGTGGTGACCTCAGAGTGTCGCGGGCGCACGTTCGTACGCCCGTGAGCAGCACTGTAGCACTTTAGCGGCCTGAATAATTCGGGCTGCTTTCTGTGCCATTGGGCGGCCCGAATTTGGTGTTTCAAGCACCCAAAAAAGGGTTTCGAGCACTCGAATTGATCGTTTTGGCCTATTTAACGCGATAAGGCCTCCTTCTTTCTCTCTTTTTTTCTTATGCTCGCGTTCGAGGGTTTTAGAGAGAGAAGCAGAGCACGAGGGAGTGGGAGAGGAAGGTCGTGAGCGCGTGGGGAGTGCCTTGGAGCATGCGGTTCGATCCAAGGAGTCGAGCTTAGGCAAGCGCGCGTGAGTTTTGAAGGTGCGTCGACCTTGGGGTAAATACCTTTCATTTTATTTTATTTGTTTGTGTTTTTTGGGTTGTTTTTTGATAGTGTTGGGTTTTGCTCGTTAGAGTTTTAGATTTTGAACTATGTGCTTTTTTAACTGTTAGGGTCGTAGTTTTCTATGTCGTGTTGCTGTGCGGAGTGCTGTCGAATTTTCAAATTGTGTCGTTCGCGCGTGGTGATCACCGTTGGGCGTGAAATCTTTTTGCCGACCGAGTTCTGCCAAGATTTGTGCTCTAGGTGTGTTCTGTGTCGCCGAGAATAGCATATTACCAATTATGTCTGCATACTAGATGTATGGATTTTGCCTGCTTTATTATTGTTTTTAGATGTAGAGAATGTATGTTTTTATCTACACTTAGATTGTTTGGAACCAGCGGACTAGATTATTATTATTTTATTGCTAAAGAGCTTTTGGGGGTTTTTTGGGTGCGCGGATTTGAGGTAGGCTTTATTATAGCATGTTTGGGTTTATCTGTTATCAGAGGATCCATATTAGTGATTTAGAGTGTTTTGTGTTTTAGTATTGATTTTCAAGGTAAATGTTATTTTTATAGCATGGTTGGATTAGCCTGATTGTTAGGGGAACCATATTGTCGACCTGAGTTGACCCTTCATATGTGTTGTTGGGTATAAGAGATGGGTAGTTCTTAGATAGTGAAATTTGTGCCACATTATGCTGGCGTAGTGGTTGCATTGTCTTGGGGTTTTGCGGGCCTTGAACTGATGAGAGTTGTTGTGTGTGCGTCTGGGGCACGAGTTTCGAGATATGTGATATTTTTATGTTGGGGACGCGTGAGTTGACCTTGGGGTTTGTGTCTGGTGTCGTCAGTTGTAATGACCTGAATCTCCGCAGAGCTTTTGCAGTGTGAATTGTGGCTTCTGGAGGCCTATGATGTGTGTTGGAGTTGGTTGCGCGCAAATCAGACTTCAGATTTGGACCCAGCGTGAAATTTGGATTAAGAATACCTGTCCGGATGCCTTTGACACGACTTTTCTAGTGATATTTTACCCTCCTGCTAATAGAGTGTGAGTTAGAGGAAATTAAAATATCGGGCTCTTTAGAGTTGACTAACACGCGGTGCGGATATTTCTCGGTGATAGAGCTCGAAAAACGATGAACGACGGTGCAATCGGATCCAAAATCCGACTTACGGATCTCCCGGAATGGGGTTTCTAAGATCGCGGTGACTTAAGGTGTGCATCAAAATCCGTGTAAAATATCCTACTCGCTTTCTGAGGAAGTTTGGATATTCCGTGTGATTAATTAATTAAGGAATTAATTAATCGGTGACGATAGATTAAGCTGGGAATTTATTCCCTATGATTATCTAATTAGGAAATTAAATAATCGATGACTAGGATTTAAAAGGTGGGATTTTATCTCGTGGGTTTAGATATTTATTGTTAGAAGATAAATATCCGAATATTCGTGGGTTTTTCCTTTTTACGTACGTATAATAAAAGGAAAATAAAAGAATAAAATAAAAGAGGAAATTAAATTAATAAGAGGATAATTAAATCCCGTTACCGGAAGGAAAATCCTAATTTAAAAATACCGCCTTCTCAAACCCTCCTCTTTCGTGCGTACCGAAAACCAAACGAAACCCTAGTTTGAAAAGAGAGGGAGAAAGCGGAGGAACTCGATCGCCCCGATTGACGTCCGGAGACCGGAGAACAAGACGCCGTCATCTACGGGGAGCGGATCCGGATCTCCAACGCCGCGAGAACCAAGATCGGTTCTTTAGTTCCGATAAATTAAGGTTAGTGATCATCGTTACGTTTGTCAAATTAATCGGGGGTTTTCCGTGTTCTTGTAAGGTCGTTTTAATTGGTACATCGATCGCGGATTTTTGTCGGGTTTTGATCCATGTTTTATTCTCGTTCTTGATCGAGGGTGATCAATGGTTTTTATCGAGTTTAATCGATGATTTTTTTAATCGGTTTCTTTTTATCGGGCTTCCGATCGACGTTTTGGTTGTCCGTCGATCGTTGGTTTAGTCGTTAGAATTATCGTGTATTTATTCGGGAATTTTTGGGGATGTTTCGTTGGAACATAGTGGGTTAACGGGAGGCCGCCGCCGCCGTTGTTAAACGGGAGGCTGTTACGGAATTTGAGTTGGCGTAATTTCGTGAAAGGTTCAAGTCTTGAAGATTGAAGGTGAAGAAGGTTGGATCATTTAAGTCAATCTCAAGAAAGAAGAATTCAAAAGGATCAGGTATGTTTAACTAAAGATTTTTGGTGATCCGAATACTTCTTGTAGTGTAGAAACACCTGGAAGAATTTTTCATTGCATAAAAATCAAAAACTGGACATGGGACATGTTCAGGATCCGGATCAGATATTCCAATCCGGATCCCGAAGGGTGTTCGTTCATACACTGGTTCAATCCGGATCGCAGCATCCCATGATCCGGATCCCGAACACTAGTTTTACCTTTTTACTTGCACGATCCGGATCAGGATTTGCAATCCGGATCCCGAACGTTGATGTTTGGTGAAACTGTATGAACGATCCGGATCAGCCATTTCGATCCGGATCCCGAACCATCGTTTTTCTGGAAACCGTCTTTTTTGCTACTGCAATCCGGATCGCCCAAATCCGATCCGGATCGCCGTCGGTAAAAATTCCAGAAATGGTAGGTTTTTGATTCTTATCTCCTTCCTAGAGTTTCTAACCTATAAATAGACCCTATGATTCTTTTTCTAGGGCTAGTCCAAAAAGAGGCCGGCAATCCAAATAATCCACATAGAGCCGTCATAATCAAATATCATCTTATACGGCCCTAGATCCACATATAGAGAAGAAAGGAAATCATTAGATAATACTCTATGTTTCTTCATCTATATTGATTAGTTTGATTCTAGGTTTTCATACTCACATCTTGAGTTGAATCAAACTAATGAATACTTAGATGGTATTTCCTATCTATCTTTGATCTAAGTATTCGGCGGATCATCACCACCCAAAAACAACGATTTCCCCAAAATCGGCGCGTGGACTCGCGTGTCCTTGTGGATTCAAGGTTCAACCGCTCTTGTAGATTCGGAGCGAGGTACGTTCGTGGATTCGAAGCGTGCTACTGGGTGAAGACCGTGGATTCGGTCGGACGTCGTGGGCTCGACGTTGGACGCCGTGGATTCGGCGTTGGGCGCAGATCGTGGGTTCGAGAAGCGTCGTGGAACGAGCGGAGAAGATCCTCTAGGAGCGTATGGAAAAGGTTGAGTCGTAAGTGTGTACGGTAAATCACCTTGTACGTGTTTTAATTCTAGTGGATTTCGCTGTGTTATCGGTCCCGTGGTTTTTTACTCCGGTTTGGAGTTTTTCCATGTAAAAATCTTGCGTGTTCATTTTTATTTCCGCATTGGGTTTTATTGCGCAATGATTTTTTGAGTGTTTATTGTTTACACCTATTCACCCCCTCTAGGTATTTTTTCCCCTATTTAGATCTATATTTCATATAACCCAACAAGTGGTATCAGAGCGGGAATAGGGTTGTAAACAATGGTTGAAGGTGGAAACATCAATCGACCCCCTTTCTTTGATGGAACAAATTATGCGTACTGGAAAGTACGGATGAAAGCCTTTTTAATTTCCATCGACGAAAGGGTGTGGCAATCAATTGAATTAGGATGGTCTAATCCAACTGAGATTATTTCTGATGTTCGCACCTTAAAACCTAGGTCGAAATGGACCAAGGAAGAGTTAGACTCATCTTCTTACAATGGTAAGGGAATTAATGCTATTTTTAATGCCTTATCTCAAACTGAATTCTCTCGCGTCTCGGCATGTGAGACTGCGAAAGAAATCTGGGATGTTCTTCAGGTTACACATGAGGGAACTAACCTCGTGAAGATTCAAAAGCTGCAAATGCTTATGAGCAGATTTGACTCCATTTTTATGGCAGAAAATGAATATTTCACGGACTACTATACACGATTGCAAGATATCATAAATTCATGTGCTAACCTGGGAGAGAAGATTCCAGAATTTAAGGTTGTAAGAAAGATCTTAAGAACTCTTCCTGAACGATTTCGCCCAAAGGTTACAGCCATTGAAACTATCAAACACCCGGACGAAATGCGTGTAGAAGAATTAGTTGGTTCATTACAAACTTATGAAATGACATTTACTACTAACTATTCTTCTGGAAAAGCATCCTCTTCTAAGTCTTCAGGTTATGCTTTGAAAACAACTAAGGAAGAAGACGCGGATACATCCTCCTCAGACGATGACGAGAACCTTTCTATGGAGGACTTTGAGAAGCAACTCGCTCTCTTGACAAGGAAGTTTCGCCGCAACTTTCGAAGGGGTAATTCAAGTAAATCTCCATCCTTCGGAAAGTCGAAGAAAGGCAAGGGTACTTCAAGTTACAAGTCAAGAAAGAAAGAGAACTTTTCAAAGGATAAGAAAAGTTCAGAGGGACAAGTCCAATGCTTCAAGTGCCGAGGATACGGCCATATCTCAACGGAGTGTCCAACTAAGAATCCGTCGAATAAGAAAGTGATGCAAGCCGTCACTTGGGATGACAACTCAACGTCAAATGAGTCATCCTCAAGTGATGAAGAAGAAAGCGCAACGGCATTCCACGCGTCCACATCTTCACCATTCATGTGCTTAATGGCAAGTACATCCGAGTCATTGTCCAACTCCACTGTTGAAAAGAATGCAACGGACAATGAATCGGATGATTCGGAAGGTGAAGATTTTGCTTTAGCCTACCACAGACTTTTACGGGATTCAAAGAAAGTGGCTAAGCAAAACAAGAGTTTGAGAGGGAGAGTGCATGATCTCGAAGAAGAAGCAAAAAGGGCAACTTCTCTCTCAAACGCTCTTGAAGTGGAAAGGGAAAATCTGATAAAAGTAAATGTTTCCCTTCAAGAGTCCAATGATCTTTTTGAGAAGGAACATACAAAACTGGTGGATAAAGCAGATCACTTCTCAAAGCTCTACAACGAGGCTCGACAGAACAACCTGGAAATGACAAAGACCATCTTCCAACTCAAGGATGGCTTGCAGCGATTCTCTTCTGGAAGGAGTAAGTTGGATAAGCTTCTTGGTCTTGGTCAATCAAATCGGTTCGGCCTCGGGTACACTCGAACTGAAAACAGTCCAAGTTCGAGTGGGACAGTCTTCGTGCCCCAGTCGGTATCTCCTCCTCCGACACCGGAACTAACGACAAGCAACGATAACAAGCCTACTTCATCCTCCTCGGGATCATCAAGTACTAAGGTATGTTTTCGTTGTGGTATTTTAGGGCACATAAGGAGAAACTGCAAGATGGGAGCCAAACGCTCAACTCAAGCACTTCTTGCAACGACTACCAAAAGGGCGCCTCCCCGGAATTCAAAGCAAAACTTTTCAAAAGAAAAGAACATTGGTAGTACTTCAAACAAGACGATGACAAAAGAAAAAGATCAATCATACAAAACGTCTTCATCAAGGAAAATTTCTCAACCATTGCCAACATACTCCAAAACTCAAAAGGTTTGGGTATGCAAAGGTGAAATCCTTCATTGTCTTTAATCGCTCTACGATTAAATGTTGTATAGTTTATGTAGACTATTTTTCTTTCTTTTGGCCAACCCGTCAACCATCTTTGGGAGGTAAATGGTATATTTTCTTATTGGTTGATGATTTCTCTCGGTATTCTTGGGTAGCATTTTTAAAAGAGAAAGCTGATACTTTTGATTCTTTTCACGAGATTTGCCATCGTATTATGATTGAAAAGAATGAAAAGATCATTCGTGTTAGAAGTGATAGAGGTGGAGAATTCGTTAACTCTAAATTCATTGACTTTTGCACTTCAAACGGTATTAAGCATGAATTCTCAGCACCCTATACACCTCAACAGAATGGTGTTGTCGAGCGCAAAAACAGGGTTGTTCAAGAGATGGCACGTGTTATGCTTCACAGCCGGAACTTACCGTTACACTTTTGGGCTGAAGCTGTGAACACTGCAATCTATGTAATTAATCGAGTTTATTTACGCCCGGGAACGTTAAATACACCATATGAACTATGGTGCGGTAGAAAACCCAACATCAAATATTTTCGCATCTTCGGGAGTCGGTATTACATTTTACGTGACCGTGAAAATCTTGAAAAGTTTGACTCTCGAAGTGACGAAGGGATTTTCTTGGGGTATTCTTCAAATAGTAGAGCATATCGAGTATTTAACTTGGAATCTAAGACGATCGTAGAATCGATAAATGTTAAAGTAGATGAAGCTTTTCACTTTGCATCTGAAAAATCTACCCTCGATATCTCTCTAGATGATGATACACCTGCCATTGCATCTTCTGATAATAATACTTCCAATATTAATGATGCATCTAATGGTTCTTCAAGTTTATCTGATGTGCAGGAATCGTCACATGTATTTCCGAGTACTCCGTTACCTCAAACTTTACGCATCTCCATGGATCATCCTGAATCAAACATCATTGGAGACCCACAAGAAGGAGTTAGAACTCAGAGGCAGTTGGTTTGTGGATTCGCTTGCTACGTATCTTTAATCGAACCAAAGAATATAGATGAAGCTCTTCAGGATGACTACTGGATTAAAGCAATGCAGGAAGAGCTCCATCAATTTGAGCGAAACAAAGTCTGGGAATTAACGAAGACTCCACAGCAACACAATGTGATAGGTACCAAATGGATTTTCAAGAATAAGAAAAATGAGGATGGTACTATCATCAGGAACAAGGCACGATTAGTTGCTCAAGGCTACTCTCAAGTAGAAGGTATAGACTTTGATGAAACTTTCGCCCCTGTAGCTAGACTCGAGTCCATTCGTATACTATTTGCTATTGCTTGTCATTTTAAAATCAAATTATTTCAAATGGACGTTAAGAGCGCGTTTCTAAATGGGTTTTTAAATGAGGAAGTTTATGTGGCTCAACCGAAAGGTTTTGTAGACCATAAACAACCTAATCATGTTTTTCGTTTGAAAAAGGCTCTTTACGGTCTGAAACAAGCACCGCGAGCATGGTACGAAAGGCTGACAAAGCACCTTTTGGAGAAGGGCTATACTCGAGGGGGAGCTGACAGGACTCTCTTTGTGAAGCATTATTTCATTGTAGCACAAATATATGTCGATGACATTGTATTTGGCACAACAAGAGATAATGATGCTTCTAAATTCGCGGAGACCATGGAAAGCGAATTTGAGATGTCCATGATGGGCGAATTGACTTATTTTCTTGGATTGCAAATTAAACAAAATGATGAAGGTATTCACTTGTGTCAATCCAAGTATGCAATGGAGTTGGTTAAAAAGTTTGACTTAGAAAATTCGAAGGATTTTCCGACTCCAGTGGGAACTAGCCACAAGGGACTTGGAAGTGAATCACATAGTGAGAATGTAGACGAGAAACTGTATCGAAGTATGATTGGAAGTCTACTTTACCTCACGGCTAGTCGCCCGGATATATCCTTTAGTGTTGGGATTTGCGCGAGATATCAATCAACACCAAAGGAGGTTCACTTGAAAGCGGTGAAAAGGATCATCCGGTACATCAAAGGATCAATTAATTTCGGAATTTGGTATCCTATGGGAACGAGTTTGGATATTGTTGGATACTCAGATGCCGATTGGGCAGGATCAGTGGATGATCGGAAAAGCACGAGTGGTGCATGCTTCTATCTTGGCCATTGCCTTGTTGCATGGCACAGTAAAAAGCAGAATTGCATAGCACTCTCGACTGCCGAAGCGGAATACATCTCAGCGGGTAGTTGTTCAACCCAACTCATTTGGATGAAAAGTGTGTTGAGCGACTTCCGGATTTCAGCAACTTCGGTAACAATTCTTTGTGACAACACTAGTGCTATAAACATTTCCAAAAACCCTGTGTTGCACTCTAGAACAAAACACATTGAACTTAGATATCATTTTCTTAGAGAGCTAGTTGAATCAAATACTCTTCTTCTTTCATATATTTCAACTGAAGATCAATTAGCTGACATTTTAACAAAACCTTTGGATCAAAACGTTTTATTCATTTGCGTAAAGCAATTGGAATGCTTTCCTTGAAATAAACTTCTTTTTGAAACTTTTGCTTAGGTTAGGTTTTGTTTTTGTGTTTTTGTTCTTTATCTATGTTTATACATAGTACATTAATTGAGCATGTGTATTATTGACTTTACTTGCATCCTTTCATATAATTAGAAATCTATTATGCTTTGGATATCATAATAATTCAGTTGATGCATTGATCATTTATTTAAATTAAACCATTTTTATTTGATCAAAGTCAATTTCTCTCTCAATGATCTCTTGGTATTGTTGTTATCTTATTTGACTATTTAGTTGAGTATGAATTCGAGATCAATCCTTGGTTGAATACTTTATATTTTACATTAATTGATAGCCAATTGAGGGGGAGTCAAAGAAAAGTAAAATGCTCAAAAGATGTGGAAAGAGTTACATCCCAATGAGGAGTGTGAAAACTACCACCACATGGAGGAAAGAGCTACCACCTCGGTCGTCCGAGTACTGTGTGCAGCTACCACATGTATACCAAGCATGGTTGTTCAATTTTTTTGATTAAGTAAAATGCATGATTGAAATACTTGACTCTGTCAAATTTCAAGGTTGGTATAAGGTGGGATTTTAAAGAAAGATGCTCAAAGAGCCACTCTCTTCAACAGATTGACTAGATACATTATATAATTTATTTGGGATTTCAAACATCTATTGATCTTGGTAATTCATTTTCTTTACCATTTTAATGATTTGATAAACGCCGTACTCATAAGATCATGATAGATGTGTTTGATCTTGATCAACTTTAAAAGTTTTAATTTCTATAAATTGTCATGTCATTATTTGAATGTTATTGATAGATTTAACATAATTTATTTCTCTTGACATGAAACGATGTTTTTTGTTTAAAGTTGATGTGCTAAAATGCTTACATACTTTTTCTGGATTTTATGGATTTTTTCTAAATTTTTCTGATGAAAAAGTTGCAGCTGATCCGGATCGGGATAAGTGATCCGGATCCCGAACGCAGGCTTCTTCCTGCGGCTAGCCGATCCGGATCGAAATCTCGATCCGATCCGGATCACGGCTAGGGTTTTTAATAGAACGAAAGGGTTTTGATTTCTTTTACCTTAATCTTTTGTTCTCAAGTCTCTAGAGCATATCTCTCTAGAATCCGTGCACCTTGGAGCTTTCCTAACCCAAGTTCTTCGAATCCAAGTAAGTTTTATTGATCAAAATCTCGGTTTTTCATAGTTTTTCTTATTCCTCCTCAAAACGTGATGAATTTCTTGTATCAATTTCGTTTGTGGATGGTTTTTGATCAAATTTCTTTTGAAATAAGAACTCTGGGTAGATTAGTTTTGATTGTATGCTAGGTATTATCAAGATAAACGGATTTTTGGTCTTCGATTTCAAAGAATTCGGTTTTAGGGCATATAATGGGAATTTTCCAAAATCATGCAATTGATCTATTTTTAAATTTCCTTTTGCAAAACTAATTTGATTCCTAGTCTCTCTACACGATAATGATTGTTTGGGTACAATTTTTCTAATTTTTGAAAATTAACAATTTTTCGTGTTCCTGAGTTATTATTCACAGGATACATTTTTCACTAGCGATCAAAATGGTGATCACGTGGATCATCTTCCTACTTGCTGCCATGGTTCATGTCAAGGACACTATCAAGCCCAAGAGGGCTAAGAAAGCAAAGAAAGCGAAAGATGATTCCGATACGGAGTCGGAAACGGAATCAATTGATTGGGATGAGCTTCAAGTTGAAGCAACAACACCCACTGCTTCGAAAGGAAAAGCTCCTGCAGAAACATCAAAAGCTTCAAAACCTACTGCAGCTGAAAAAGGAAAAGCCCCTATGGATCCAAATCCAGTTGGGACAAGAAGAAAAACCGGTGCAAGAAAAAGAGGCAGTGCTCAAGGAATCTCCATTGAGCAACCAGTTGCTAGACAGCCTTCTCCACAAGACTTCATCAGCTCCGCAAGAATCAAGGATTTTGAGAAGAGGGAATGCATTGGCGAGAGACATGTCAATGTCAAACCAATGAAGGAACGATCTGCTGTCTTTGGGATTCTGTTTGACCAGGTTGGTCTTGCTCAAATTTGCAACTTCCCTGAGACTACTGGGTACTGTCCACACTCAGTTCGAATGTTTTATCAGAACGCTGCAAGTCTAATTGATCACGATGATGGACGTCGAGAATTTCACACTTTGGTTAAAAATATCAAAATCAAAGTCACACCCCAACTGATTGGAGATGTGCTAGGTATGACAGCCCGAGCTGATGGACTCCATTACCTCAAAACTCAAAGCTTCAACGACAACTCCTGGAGAGTTGTAGTTAATGGAATTTGTGTTCCGAATACTGTGTCAACCGGAAATTCTGTTTTCTCTAAAGAGCTTCGACCAGAGTATCGGTATATAAACTTCATTGTCTGCTACAACATTCTTCCCAACATGAATACGAAGGTTCTTCGATGGGACAGGATGTTATTCCTTTATCTTCTTGGAAACCCGGCCGCATTGATGGGAGCAAACTTGAATATTCCTTATCTCATTTGGTCAAGGATGGCGCGGTATGTGGAACACTCTCACCCCACAGAGAGACTACCATACCCAATGATAATCATGCGCATCCTCAGAAAGTTTAAAGTCGATACAAGCGCGAGCTCATACATGTACAGTTTGGGCACCATTAATGAGACGACAATTGTGAAATCTCTCTCGACGAAGCCTGATGATCCCATAATACCTCCTCATCGCCAACGAGCACAACAACAACAAGCAACAACCTCTACACCAGCAGCACAACCAGCACCTCCATCAACGTCTGATGATGATGCGTCGGTTAGCTCAATCTTTAAAGAACAACAGCGACTCTCCAATGAACAAGAACGCATGTCTGTTGAGTTCGCTGAAATGAAAGAGGATCTCAAAGAAGTTAAGAAAGAACAAGCTTTGATGGTCCAAGATCTTAGAGAAGTTAAGAAGGAGCAAGCTTCTATGAACAAACGGATCAAGAAAATGTTTTAGAAGCTTGGGTGTATCAGTTCCGACGACTCTGCATAAAGTTTTTGTTTCTAATCCTTCTTTTGCAGGTTTTTAAGTTTTTGCATTTATATTATTCAGCTCTCACGTTTCCTTATTTTGAATTTTTAACTCTCCTTAAATTTTTGTAATTTTGGCTTAGTTTGTGACAAAAAGGGGGAGAGAGTTTAGAGAGAACTTGAACAATGATGAACTTGAACAATGATGATGTGAAAACTGTGTGAATGTGTGAACATCAAGGTAAGTATCACTTCAACTTCAACTTTGGTTTTTATCTTGTGATTTGTGTGCATGTCTCTACTAACTATTCGACTAACTATTTGGGCATGTAATATGACTAACAAGTTGATGTTGGACTAACACTTTGTGACATTTGGTTTTTGATTGCATAGAAGATATGTTGGTTTTTGACTATGATTCTCTTACATATCTGAATTCTCAAATGTCATGATGATCAGATAAACTCTATCTCTGTACTTGGTTTTGTATGTTTCGATTCTTGAGGTATCTAACGATTCTTTTTGTCAAGAATGATTTCTTTGTGCAGAGAGTACAGATGTCTAAGTCTAGAGTCTGTTTTAGGAGTTTATCTCATGTTTTTTAAATTTTTGGATCTCCATTGTAAATTTTTGTTGTATGGTGATAGCAACAAAAATATCTTTTTGAATTTTCTTTAGTGGATCTGTGTTTTGTCACGAAACTGCCAAAGGGGGAGATTATTACGGAATTTGAGTTGGCATAATTTCGTGAAAGGTTCAAGTCTTGAAGATTGAAGGTGAAGAAGGTTGGATCATTTAAGTCAATCTCAAGAAAGAAGAATTCAAAAGGATCAGGTATGTTTAACTAAAGATTTTTGGTGATCCGAATACTTCTTGTAGTGTAGAAACACCTGGAAGAATTTTTCATTGCATAAAAATCAAAAACTGGGCATGGGACATGTTCAGGATCCGGATCAGATATTCCAATCCGGATCCCGAAGGGTGTTCGTTCATACACTGGTTCAATCCGGATCGCAGCATCCCATGATCCGGATCCCGAACACTAGTTTTACCTTTTTACTTGCACGATCCGGATCAGGATTTGCAATCCGGATCCCGAACGTTGATGTTTGGTGAAACTGTATGAACGATCCGGATCAGCCATTTCGATCCGGATCCCGAACCATCGTTTTTCTGGAAACCGTCTTTCTTGCTACTGCAATCCGGATCGCCCAAATCCGATCCGGATCGCCGTCGGTAAAAATTCCAGAAATGGTAGGTTTTTGATTCTTATCTCCTTCCTAGGGTTTCTAACCTATAAATAGACCCTATGATTCTTTTTCTAGGGCTAGTCCAAAAAGAGGCCGGCAATCCAAATAATCCACATAGAGCCGTCATAATCAAATATCATCTTATACGGCCCTAGATCCGCATATAGAGAAGAAAGGAAATCATTAGATAATACTCTATGTTTCTTCATCTATATTGATTAGTTTGATTCTAGGTTTTCATACTCACATCTTGAGTTGAATCAAACTAATGAATACTTAGATGGTATTTCCTATCTATCTTTGATCTAAGTATTCGGCGGATCATCACCACCCAAAAACAACGATTTCCCCAAAATCGGCGCGTGGACTCGCGTGTCCTTGTGGATTCAAGGTTCAACCGCTCTCGTGGATTCGGAGCGAGGTACGTTCGTGGATTCGAAGCGTGCTACTGGGTGAAGACCGTGGATTCGGTCGGACGTCGTGGACTCGACGTTGGACGCCGTGGATTCGGCGTTGGGCGCAGATCGTGGATTCGAGAAGCGTCGTGGAACGAGCGGAGAAGATCCTCTAGGAGCGTATGGAAAAGGTTGAGTCGTAAGTGTGTACGGTAAATCACCTTGTACGTGTTTTAATTCTAGTGGATTTCGCCGTGTTATCGGTCCCGTGGTTTTTTACTCCGGTTTGGAGTTTTTCCACGTAAAAATCTTGCGTGTTCATTTTTATTTCCGCATTGGGTTTTATTGCGCAATGATTTTTTGAGTGTTTATTGTTTACACCTATTCACCCCCCTCTAGGTGTTTTTTCCCCTATTTAGATCTATATTTCATATAACCCAACAGAGGCCGCCGCCGTCATCAGCATGGTCGCGGGGTCTTCGCCGGAGTCGCACGGGAGCGTAAACGGAGAAGAAAACCGAGAAATTAGGGTTTACTGTTCTTGTCCGTACAGCGCGGTCCACGGGTCCAGGCGTGCACCCGGTGCACGCCCGCAGCGTCGGAAGCACAAGACCCGGCGCATGGTTTCGCGCACCGGCCCGGCCCAAGGCGCGCGGTGCACGCCTCATGCGTGCACCCGGCGCATGCCGCACGGCCACCCGACGCGCAGACCCGGTGCACGCCTCGCGCGTGCACCGGCCCGGCCCAAGACGCGCGGTGCACGCCTCCTGCGTGCACCCGGCGCATGCCGCACGGCCGCCCGATGCGCAGACCCGGTCCACGGTTGCCCCTGTGCACCACCCGACAGCCCAAAGTTCGGTGGCTCCGTTTGGGTCCATTTTTCCACCGTTTTGAGCGCCGTTTTTGCCGTTGGGATCACCATCTCCGTGATTTTCTTGGCATGGCCCCCTGGGATCTTTTTGGTCACCGTTTCGCCATGTTGGGTGCTATTTTCGCCGATGCTCCGCGCCTCGACGAAATCGTCGGGGGCGCGCCGTCGGTTCTCTTTTCTCATCATTTTCGCCACCGGGGTCTTCTTGGTCTAACCATTGACGTCCCGAGTGGGCTGCCGATTGAGAATTGGGTTTTGCTGGTTTTCCGTTAGCGGTTTTGGGTTCCGACGGAGCTCGCGACGAAATAGTCGCGTTCCGGTTGTTGTTAGTCGTTGACGTTACCGGTTTGATCTGAGTTTTTAGTTTTACTCGATGGTTTTGACTTGTTGGGTTTTTGACCGACATTGCGGTCCCCTAGGCACGACGATTTCGGTTTTGCGGGTTTAACGTAATAGTTGTTGGGACCACTGGTTTTTACCTGATTAGGGTAAGGTGTTAATTTGTGCTCTTGGATATTTTAGTAGGCAGCGAGGAGTCCTGATTTGCTTAGGAGGGTCGTGGGCGCGGTCGTATATCTTCAACTAGGTGGGTACCCTTGCTATAAGTGCAACAAGTGTAGTAAGTGCATCTATCATCATAAAAAGGCTCGTTAAATTGTCTAACAAAGTAGATGGAATGTTAAATCTTTCGCTTAAATGTTTCTTTTCATTCTAACATTATAATTGTAGCGACTGCGGTCGCGGTGCTCAATACACGCCGACACCGGCAAATATTGGGGTGGGATGCTGCACGTACACAAGCGGATTGGCCTCCGCATGGGTGTACTTTTCCGGAGAAGTGGTCTTTTTGGACCCGTGTACCTCACAAAGGGGTGGGAGCCGTGAGGACCTCTTCGCGCCTGCTGCAAATAGCACACCAGCACCGTGAAGAGGTTAAAAGCATCAAGGGGTTGTGCACGAGGGGAGACTTCCGTCTCTCCGACAGGTACTCTTGGGTTGGTGCCCAGCTTAACTCGGTATTCTGGGGTTGGTGCCCAGCTTATTTTGTGACAGGGTTTTAGCGAAAGGTTCCGGTGTATTTCGATTTGTTCTTGAATCTATGTTAATCGTTAAGACATCTACTTTGTTTGTCACTGACTTTACCCACTCCGTGACAGGTTTGACTAGGTGTAGTAGTCGGGACGACGGTGAGGCAGCGATTAAAGAACATTAGCTGGATAAGGTTTATCCCATTATTTCTTGCTTGAGTTATCTCTTCCCCTTGTTATCTAAGTTTAAGTTCTGAATTGCTTGATTGTGGAATGTTGTGGATGTTGGATTGAGAGACGGTTTTGTGATGTGATTTTTGTAATGTTCCTTGATGATTTATATGCGGCATGTTTTATACCGAACAAAAAGGGGTTTCGAAAATGTTTTCCAAAACGAAGTGTCGTGTGGGCACTGCTTTGAAAACCTGTGGATTTATCCTTTCCGAAACGATGTAGCCGCCTTACTGTGAATGTGTAGACGTTTTTAAAGGAATGGGTGTCGAGTGGACACCGTTTACAAACTTGTAGGTTCCTCTTAATGTGATTAAATGTCTTTACACTCTCGTACTTGTTGATTGTGACTGTGTGGTTAAAGAATGTATGTTGATGTTGTAAATGAGACGCCGTGCATATACAAAGGAGACTCCGTCCGTGGGCAGGGTGAATTTGTGTATGTGGCGGTCTGACACGCACCGGGGACGAGGCTGATGCTTATTTATTAAGGAAAAGATTTATACACGCACATTTCCACTTATCTTTACCTAAAAACCCCCGGGGGCGTGACAGATTAAATGGTATCAGAGAAAAACAACTTTAACCACAGTAGTCGGTGATCCACATCCACAGTGTCTGATGCCACAAGCAAATTGAACAAGAGATAACCAAGGTGTAGGAGCGGTAGATCGTGAGTGTACGAGGGATAAAAGGGGAATTTAGTTCCGGTGTGTCTGTAGGTCATGGTGCTAGACCAGTTAGGTCTAGGGTGACTTGGTTTCTTTGTATACAGCGAATAATGGCCCGAAATGGGTTATCAGCGGAGAACGCAGGGGAAAAAAGTACGGTGCGAACAGCGGCGGAGTATCAGCTTCTCCGACAACGACTACAAGAGATGGCCGGGCAGTTAGCAACCCTTATGGAACAGATGCGATAGTGGGTGCAATGGTCGACTACACCAATGGGGGTCGCCCAGGCTTCTCTGCCCGGACCAGCCGCACCAGCAACTTTGGGACCTACGCCGGGAGCCGTCATTGGAGACCCCTTGAGGGAGATACGACCGACCCTTGGGTCGTAGGAAAATAGGTAGATACCATGGAAAGGCTCTTCGAAGCTTTGCTAATGGAGGAAGGTGAATGGGTCCCTTTGGCAGTCCTTTTCTTGAGGGAGACGCCCGCAAGTGGTGGAAGACGGTGCGCCCGGACCCTTCGGAGGGCACCGCCCTTCCATCTTGGACCACGTTCCAAGGAAAACTGTTTGGGGAATTTCTCTCCGACAACATCAAACGGCAGATGGAAGGTGACGTGAAACTCATCAAGCAAGGAAGTCGGACAGTTATGGGGTATCAACGGGCATTTTTGAGGTTGATCAAATGTGTTCCCTTGTTATAAGAGATGAATCTCACAAGGCCCATCTCTTGGTGAATGGCTTATGGAGCGACATCTTCAAGGTGGTGCAAACGGCGGGTTTGCGCACCTTCCAGGAGGTGGTCGATAGAGCCACCGCGGTGGAGCGCGGATTTACGATTTCTCGAGCCCGACGGGAGAGCTCAGGACACAGCAGGGATAAGAAACGAACCCGGCCAAACTTCGGAAGGGAGCATACCAAGAGGAGCCGGCCTCCTAAATACTCGAGATTGCAACAAGGCACCAAGAATGCGCCGACGGGAGGACAATGGCCGGTGGACAAGTCTTGCATTATTGTGACGGAATACACCAAGTGACTGAGTGTCCCCAGAAGTAAGACCATTGTTTTCGAGGCGGCAAACCGGGGCACTGTCGTTGCAACTGCCCTTCGGAAACGGGGACATCATCCGTAGCAGCGTCCCCACCTTCGTCTCAGCAATCGGGAGGAGGGAGAGTCTACACGATGACCCACCAGGGGACGGACCCATAGAGCACGACGTAACAGGTAATACTCGAGTTTCAGACCATCGTGCTAGAACTCTTGTGTCAACACCTAAGCCTCCCACCCTTCCACCTTGCTTCATGTTTTCGCCCTACCTTAGTTATTAGAAGAAATCCCCATCGTAGGAATAAGTTCGGTTGAACCCTCTGCTACCCCTCGGGGCAGGCGGTTGTACCCCTTCCTGCCCAGTGAGGGTGAGGCGGGTTCTTAGTCTCTAAGAACTAATGAGGTTCTGTTAAAGGTTGTCGGTGTAGCGCTTGGGGCCGACAGTTGCGGCAATCTTTAAGCGGTAATTGACTGCTTGAAGTTCCAAGCGAGTCTCCGGGAACCGGACTCATCGGAACTTGTAAACTTAGCCTGTAGGAACGCCTTTGCTCGCTTTCCTTTGTTGCGGGCAAGGGGCTTGGTACAAGGCAGCCCAGTAGCGTTCACGAGTACCATATGGATCTCGACACGAGAAGGACAAGTACTCCTCTACCTCTGATAGACGACCTATGTGATCAACTACAAGGAGAAACGACATTCCCAAAGGTTGATCTGCGGTCCGGCTATCGCCAGCCTAGAGACCGGAGTAATGACACACTGAAAACAGACCTGCGAGCTCGGAATGGTCAAGATGAGTTTACGGTTATACCGTTTAGACTCGTTAACGCACCAGTGGTGCTCTTGGGCATGATGAATCGGATACTCAAGCCCTTCTTAGACCAGTCGGTGATGGTCTTCTAGTGGACGTTTCGACCTACTCTCGCATAGACAAAGGGTATGGGGAACACTTGCGAGTAATCCCCCAGACCCTCCGGGGTCAGAAACCATATGCCAAAACTTATAAAGTGTGAGTTATGGTCCGCGAGGGGGACTTTTGGGGCATATCATTTCGGTGTCTGGAATTACAGTGGATCCAAGGAGGATTGAATCAGGGATCAACTGGGCTCGACCAACAGCGATAAGGGAGATTCGAAGCTTCCTAGGTCTGGCAGGGTATTACAGACATTTTGAGGAAGGCTTCTCCAAGATAGTAATGCCCCTGACTTGCCTGACCCGAAAAGGGGAGAAGTTTATCTGGATTGGCCAATGCCAGAAGAGTTTTGAGGAACTCAAAGTCAGGTTGACGTAGGCCCCGGTGCTCGCCCTACCGGAGCCTGGTGAAGACTTTGAGGTTTATTGTGAGGCGTGCTTATGCAACGGGGTGAGGTCATAGCCTACGCGTTAAGGCAACTCAAGGAGTACGAGAGAAACTACCCCGTGCACGACCTGGAGCTTGCAGCGGTCGTGTTCGTCCTCAAACTGTGGAGTCACTATTCGTACGGTACACATGGCAATGTGTACTCCGATCATCAGAGCCTCAAGTACCTCTTCACTCAGAGGGAGTTAAATTTGCGGCAAGGGCGATGGCTCGAATTACTAAAGGACTATGATCTAACCATCCACTGCCACTTCAGGAAGGCGAATGTGGTGGCTGACGCCTGGAGCCGCAAGGGACAGGCATAAGGAGCAGGTGCAAGTGCTATCATCCAGCAGGACCGTCCGATTGCATAGTTAGGACTGGAAGTGGTGCCAGTGGGCACGGCCGCACAACTCTTGACCCTGGTGGTCAGACCTACCCTGCTGGACAAGATTCTGAAAGGGCAATTGACCGATGGCCAGCTACAACTGGTGCGAGACAGAATGTCCTCGGAGCAAGGCAGAGTTTTTGTGCCTAACTCGGGTGATGTAATAAGGTGCCGGGGACGAATTCGTATGCCCGATAAGCTAGAAACGAGGAGAGAATCTAGCAGAAGTATATAATACCTCATACACCGTGCATCCCGGAGGTACAAAGAGGTGCAAGGATCTGTGGCAGACCTTCAGTTGGCCCAAGTCGAAAGAACGATGTGGCACAAATTGTGGCGCAATATTGGGTGTGCCAACGGGTGAAAGCGAAACATCAGCGACCGGCGGGGGAAAGCAGACGTTTCAGCTACGAGGGAGGTAGTAGCAAGGAAGACCTCTTACAAAGAGTAATTTTGGCCACGACCCCAGAGGAACCCTTAGAAGTAATGCTTCGTACCTTCCTGCCCAATAAGGAGGTGAAGACTTAGTTGTCTTATTTGTTGGCTATTTAGTTAAGGGTTAAATAGGTCCAACTTCCGGCCTTGTGACGATAGACCCGAGGCGTTGTAACAGTATGCCTTGGACGTCCAGGTGAGGTGAGTCGGGCCAAGACCCGAGGCGTTGTAACAGTACGCCTTAGACGTCCAGGTGGGTTGAGTCAGGTCAAGATCGGTGGCGGTGTGACAGAACGCCTTAAGTAAATGGGTTGCGCATTTCTTATAATTCAAGCTTTTGGGATTGTTGGTTGGAGTCGACGACCCGACATTTGGGATTTCGGGGCACGTAGGCCCGGTGGCATACCGGTTGACGTTACTGCCAAACCTCGATACGGAGGCTGGCATGGGAGGAAAAGAAACTCCGCAACTGGACAATCCCTTACGTAAAGGTGTAATGGAGTAACCATGAGGAGCGCGAAGCGACTTGGGGACTTAAGACGAAAATGAAGGAAGTTTTCCCAGAATTGTTTAGCGAGGGTTGAGTTTAAGTTTCGAGGACGAAACTTTTTATAAAGTGTGAGTGGTGTAATGACACGACTTTTCTAGTGATATTTTACCCTCCTGCTAATAGAGTGTGAGTTAGAGGAAATTAAAATATCGGGCTCTTTAGAGTTGATTAACACGCGGTGCGGATATTTCTCGGTGATAGAGCTCGAAAAACGATGAACGACGGTGCAATCGGATCCAAAATCCGACTTACGGATCTCCCGGAATGGGGTTTCTAAGATCGCGGTGACTTAAGGTGTGCATCGAAATCCGTGTAAAATATCCTACTCGCTTTCTGAGGAAGTTTGGATATTCCGTGTGATTAATTAATTAAGGAATTAATTAATCGGTGATGATAGATTAAGCTGGGAATTTATTCCCTATGATTATCTAATTAGGAAATTAAATAATCGGTGACTAGGATTTAAAAGGTGGGATTTTATCTCGTGGGTTTAGATATTTATTGTTAGAAGATAAATATCCGAATATTCGTGGGTTTTTCCTTTTTACGTACGTATAATAAAAGGAAAATAAAAGAATAAAATAAAAGAGGAAATTAAATTAATAAGAGGATAATTAAATCCCGTTACCGGAAGGAAAACCCAAATTTAAAAATACCGCCTTCTCAAACCCTCCTCTTTCGTGCGTACCGAAAACCAAACGAAACCCTAGTTTGAAAAGAGAGGGAGAAAGCGGAGGAACCCGATCGCCCCGATTGACGTCCGGAGACCGGAGAACAAGACGCCGTCATCTACGGGGAGCGGATCCGGATCTCCAACGCCGCGAGAACCAAGATCGGTTCTTTAGTTCCGATAAATTAAGGTTAGTGATCATCGTTACTGTAGTGTACCGGATTCTTGGTTTGAGTGTACCGACTCTGCAGATGGGCTTTTTGGGTGAGTAAAGCCGTGAGCATGTGTATTTTCAGTTTACAGCGGAGTTCGGGAGGTTCCGGGCAGCGGCGGAGGTGCGGAGGTCGAAAAGTGAGTTAGCGTGGCCACTTTTTGATTATTTTAATTAAATAAATTGCTTTATTCTTTAAACTTGGTTTTTTTTTTCTTTCTTCTGCCTTCTAGCAGCTGGTGGAGTGGGAGTTAGCAGGGAATGAGAGAGTAGGTGAATTATTTAATTGAGGGTGAGTTGATGTTAATATTTAATTGGGTGTGTTGGTGGAGCTAATTAATTAGCTTTTTCCTTTTTAAAGCCCTCTCTCACTCTCTCTCTCGAACTCCATCTCACTCTTTCTTCTCCAAGTGGCCTGTTGGGTTTGGTCTGAAGCTGAGGAAGAAGGAAGGAGGAAGAAGAAGGAAACTAGAAGGAGAGGTGTTCTTGTACCAATTTCGTCGCCGCAAGGGCGTGGAGCCGAGCGTGGACGCGGCGAGCCTCGTGGAGGTGTGTATTAAATTATTTATTTATTTCGTTTTTGTGAAGCGTGGGTTTTGGCACTCTCCCTGCCTTTCCTTTTCTTTCTTTTGCTGCTGGTAAGGCGGGGGGGGCTTGCTGTCCAATTTTTTTGGCAGCGAGAGGCTCGGGAGGCGGGTCGCCGCAAGGCCGGGCTGGAGCGTTGCTTGCAGCAGGCGCCGCTGCGCGGGCGCGCATGAGCGCCGCGCGCAGCAGGCGCCCTGCTGCTGTGGTCGTGCAGTGGAGCGCCAGGCCGCAGCAGCCTTCCCCCCTGGGCGCCCCGCCAGGGCTGGTGCGTGCAGACCCCGCGCGGGCGACCATGGCCCGCGCGGGCGGCCATGGGCCGCGCGGGCTTGCAGGCCGCGCGCTAGGCGCGCGGGCCTGCAAGGCCCCGCGCGGGCGGCCATGGGCCGCGCGGGCTTGCAGGCCGTGCGCTAGGCGCGCGGGGCCTGCAAGGCCCCGCGCGGGCGGCCATGGGCCGCGCGGGCTTGCAGGCCGCGCGCTAGGCGCGCGGGCCTGCAAGGCCCGCGCGGGTGGCCTTGTGCCGCGCGGGCTTGCAGGCCGCGCGGGCCTGCAAGGCACCGCGCGGGCGGCCTTGTGCCACGGCGGGCTTGCAGGCCGCGCGCTAGGCGCGCGGGCCTGCAAGGCACCGCGCGGGCGGCCTTTTGCCGCGGCGGGCTTGCAGGCCGCGCGCTAGGCGCGCGGGCCTGCAAGGCGCCGCGCGGGCGGCCTTGTGCCGCGGCGGGCTTGCAGGCCGCGCGCTAGGCGCGCGGGCCTGCAAGGCGCCGCGCGGGCGGCCTTTGTGCCGTGCGGCCGCGAGCGGCGCTGTTGCCGCGCGGGCTGCGGCCCGGCAACGCGCCGCGGCGTGGGTGCGATGGGTTTTCCGCGCCACACGCGGTGTTCTCGTCGCTGGATGAGGTTTTTGTCGCCTTGTGGGCGCAGTTTTCGACCGCGGCTTTTCTGATCCCAATTTCCACCTTTTTCGCAGTGTGCCTCAGTGTCAGCTTGGCTACGTGATCGGTGGTGAGCGCTGTGCCGCGAGGAGTTGTGAGATCGCGCCGAGACCTTCGTTGGGCGCGCGGCTTTTGCGGGTTCTTCACAGGTGGGTTGGTTTCTTCCGTAAAGATTACGGGATGCCCATTTTCTTTCCAAACGAAAAGGTATCGTGACCTTGTGCTATCAGGCAAGTGCGGGTCGGCCGCGCAGGTCGCGGGTTATGGTTTCCGACTGGGACACGTATTATGCTAATTGGTGTTCGCTCTGGATTTCACAGCTGTATTCGAAGCCCCTGGCCGAGTTACCAGGAGGGCGTCTACCTGGCCGAGTTACCAGGAGGGTATTTTTTCCCGGCCGAGTTACCGGGAGGGCATTTTCCCTGGCCGAGTCACCAGGAGGGCACCTTTCCCCGGCCGAGTTACCGGGAGGACTTTTTTCCTGGCTGAGTTACTAGGAGAGTACTTCCCTGGCCGAGACACCAGTGGAAGCTCGCCCCCGGCCGAGTTACCGGGTGGCTGCGGGGGAATGACATGTGCGAGTGGTCATTTTCATATGATGCTAGATGTCATTTAGTACAGCATTGCATTGAGGCATATAGTGATAGATTTACTTACAGCCTTCATTTCAGTATTATCTATCTATCTATCTATCTATCTATCTATCTGTTTTTGCCTCCAGTGGACTTGGTGGGCTACCGAGGATAGGACATCGGTACCCACTGAGATCTGACTTTTCAGTTGATCTCACACCCGCCGTGTGTGACAGGTGTTTCTGAGGCGGCCGTTCCAGGGCCGGCATGTGCGGAGTCTTCAGACCGTGGCAAGGGCTTGACCGACTAGTGCCTCCTGGGTCTGTAGAGTCACAGGTAGAGCTACCCCGGGTATTTTTGGTTTCCCACTTTTGTACTGGTTAGTGGTGGTGTACCCTTTTTGGGAGGTAGTGGATGTTGTACCTGGACTTTTTACTTAGTGACTCTTGTATACAGTTTATTTTCTTCAGTGATGCATCTCTTCTGCTCTGATACTTGTATAGCTAGATCTCTTGTTACAGGTTAGACGCTTCGTCTGTGCGGCAGTTTCCGCACAGACGGCGGATCTGTTGGCGAGCCCGGGTCGCAGGCTCGACCCCGGGGCATGACAGATTAGGTGGTATCAGAGCCTAGGTGTTTAGGTCATTGGGGACTTAGGGACCCTAGGCTTTTGGTTGGACAGTGGATTGACTGTCGAGAGAGATGTGTGTTAGCGAGAGTTTTGGTTGTGTTGTGACTCCCCAGGGATTTCGGGCGAGTGACTTTACATGTTAGCTCTCTAAAGTAGTTCTGTTGGCTGCATACAACACAACACTTTAGAGTTGGAAACATGTTTTTGACTTTCGCTTGCTTTGGGTTGTGAGGTTTTGGTTCTCTGACACCCTGTTTTCCCTGTCACAGTTGCCTGAGATGCCTCCGAGACGTCGTGCGACGACGAGGGCGCACTCCGCGTCTGAGGACAAGCCCGAGCAGGAGGAGGCTACACAGGGGGAGGTTCATGAGCTGCGGGCCCAAGTGGCCCAGATGTCTGAGGCGTTGCGGCGCCAGGAGGAGGCAGCCAAACGCCAGGAGGAAAATATGGAGCGGATGATGAGGTTACTTGAGCAGAGGACATCTGCGGCACCGCCAGCGGCGACTTCGTCGACCTCATCGCAGATCGCCCCGTTGACAGAGTCGGAGCAGAGGGAGCTCACGGATCGATTAGCTTATATCATCCAGTTCCGTCCTCCGTGATTCGCCGGGCAGAGTTCTGAGCCACGGGAAGTAGAAAACTGGATTTCAGCAATAGAGAAGCTATTTGAGAACCTGTTTATTAAGGAAAAGCATCAGGTGTATTTGGCTACACACTTCCTGGAGGGTGACGCGGAGACTTGGTGGCGTCGTGTCCGCCCCCCGGGACCGCCAGGAGCCCAGGTGATGTCTTGGCAGGAGTTTCGCGCTTTGCTACTCGGGGCCTATTTCCCCGACAGTGCAAAGCAGAAGCTTGAGGGGGATCTCCGTCGACTGCAGCAGGGTAGTCGACCCCTTCCGGATTACATCCGAGAGTTCCAGCGTTTATTGAGCAGCGTGCCACATGTTGCCCCTGACGAGGCCCAGAGGGTGGACCTGTTCGAGCGAGGGCTGCACCCGGATATTTATCACCTAGTTCATTCACACCGATCGCTGACTCTGGACGCAGCCATGGAGCGTGCACGGTGGGTCTCTCGAGAGAGGGTGATCATGGCAGAGAGGGGCGGGGCACCAGGGACTAGTGCCGGGGAGAAACGCCCCGCACCGCAGGATTCTGGACAGACGAGCAGACCGCGGCCCCCGAGGCCGCCTCAGATTCCGCCTCGAGGCCGCGGGGCACAGAGGAGACAGAGATCGGGGGGCTCCCGGCCTCCTAGGCAGCAGCAGCAGCAGCAGAGCCGCACCGATAGTTGTGTGATTTGCGGCGGACCCCACGCCCCCAGCAGTGTGACCAACGGCAGGGCCGATGTTACCGGTGTGGGCAGGCAGGGCACAGGTCGTGGTCTTGTCCTAGAGCGGGGTCATCGGCAGCGTCGGCAGCTTCGGTTCTTCCTCCACCGCCCTTTCAGACGGGCGGATCTTCGACAGGTTTAGGCCAGGGGGATAGGGCCGCTTCGTCGCGGCAGTCGGACAGGCGACCACCCCCGAGCGGCAGGGTGTACACCGCACAGATCGATGATACGGAGGCAGCTGGCCACGTGGTGGTAGGTATTATCCTTATCTCCTCTACTTGCACTAGAGCTTTATTTGATACCGGAGCATCTCGTTCATTCATCAGTAGGACATTTGCATTCATGCATGGGCTAGAGATAGGATCGTTGCCTTTTGCTCGTGAGGTTCAGGTACCCGATCATGTTCTACACGTTGATGAGTGTTGTTGGTCCTGCCCTGTGCAATTAGGGCCTTGGATTTTACCTGTAGATCTTTTGGTCCTTCGCCAGCTCCGGGATTTTGACGTAGTTTTGGGGATGGATTGGTTGACTCAGTATTACGCTGCTATTGATTGTCGAGAGAGGACTGTGACCCTCAGGGAGCCGGGTCAGGAGGAGTATGTTTTCAGAGGTTGTCAGAGTACGCTGTTTGCAGCGACGATCTCTTCTGCTAGAGCCCGACAGCTGATGTGTAGTGAACCGGAATTTGGAATATAAATAAATGGAAATAAAAATAGTATGAAATACTATTGTTTATTGAGGTGAAGAATGACCTAGAAATGAATTGGGCCCAAATCGGGATTAAAATAAGATATCTAGAATCTTATGTGAGAAAGTGGGCCCAGATTATAAGTGGAAAATTCACAGTCTCGGAAAATTTCTAGAAAATTACGGGAGCTCCGAAAATATGTTTTAAGGCCACGGTAAAAGTTTCGCGTTGATCGGACACCCGGATAGTGAGAACGGGCTCCGCCAGCGAATTCGAATACACTGGGACTTTTGGTGACCCAGAGGTGGTCCAAACTGAAAAGTTTAAGTACCATGAGGTAAATTAAGTTAAACCATGGCTGCCTGTCAAATTTGAGCAAAAACGGGCGAAACTGGGCTTGGGCCCAAGTTTCGGGCGCCCGAAAGTGGGAACCGGGTGCCCGGAAAATACTGTAGCAAACCCGGTTTTCGGGCAGCAGTGAACCGGGTTCGGGCACTGTAGCGAACCGGTTACTGTAGCAGCCCGGTCCGGAATAGTGCGCCCGAAAGGTTACTGTGCGCGCTCGGAAGTCACTGTAGTGGAGCGGATCCCGAGGCAGTGGCTCGGATCCCGAGGCATCGGGCACGGATCCCGAGGCAGTGGCACGGATCCCGTGGCATCGGGCACGGATCCTGAGGCAGTGGCACGAATCCAGAGGCAAGCCTTTCCCGTGCGAGGCGTGGGGGCGCGCGGCCCGAGGCGCGCGTGGTGGGTGGAGAGCGCCACGTGTCGCTCCGCCATTGGTCGCTCTGACCGAGGGCTGCAGGTGTGCGCGGGGAAGGCGCGGCGGCACTGTGGCGTGTCAGCGGGGGCAGGCCACGTGTCGGCCTCCCATTCGTCGGTCAGCGCGACGTGACGCGCTGACGCGACGCAACGCTGCGGCCGGTGTCAGAAGGGAGCGTGGGTGCGGTCCACGTGGCGGCCCCTGATTGGCCGCCACATTTCGTTGGTCGCGGTGCACGGGTCCACGGCCACGTGTCGGCCCCTGGTTGGCCGAGCGTGGTGACGTGGCGCTGAGCTGGCGCAGGCGTGGACGCGTAGACCGCGGCGGGCCGATTACTGTAGCCGCCCGGAAACTTTCGGGCGCCCGAAAGGTGCGCCCGAAAGTTCGGAAACGGCCTATAAAGGCCCGAAACGACTCCTTTTCCTCTTTTTTTTTGTTGGGTTATATGTAATAAGGATCTAAATAGGGGAAAAAACACCTAGAGGGGGGTGAATAGGTGTAAACGTATAAACACTCAAAAAATCGTTGCGATAAAAACCCAATGCGGAAATAAAAATAATACGTAAGATTTTTACGTGGAAAACTCCATCACCGGAGTAAAAAACCACGGGACCGATAACATGGCAGAAATCCACTAGAATTAAAACACGTACAAGGTGATTTACCGTACACACTTACGACTCAACCTTTTCCATACGCTCCTAGAGGATCTTCTCCGCTCGCTCCGCGACGCTTCTCGAATCCACGATCTGCGCCCAACGCCGAATCCACGGCGTCCAACGTCGAATCCACGACGTCCGACCGAATCCACGGTCTTCACCCAATAGCACCCTTCGAATCCACGAACGTGCCTCGCTCCGAATCCACGAGAGCGGTTGAACCTTGAATCCACAAGGACACGCGAATCCACGCCCCGATTTTTGGGGTAAATCGTTGTTTTTGGGTGGTGATGATCCGCCGAATACTTAGATCAAAGATAGATCGGAAATACCATCTAAGTATTCATTAGTTTGATTCAACTCAAGATGTGAGTATGAAAACCTAGAATCAAACTAATCAATATAGATGAAGAAACATAGAGTGTTCTCTAATGATTTCCTTTCTTCTCTATATGTGGATCTAGAGCCGTAAAAGTTGATATATGAAAATGACGGCTATTTTCCTTTTTATCGGCTTACCCTAGGAAATGAATCATAGGGTCTATTTATAGGTTAGAAACCCTAGGAAGGAGATAAGAATCAAAAACCTAACATTTCTGGAAATTTTACGGACGGCGATCCGGATCGGATTAGCTGTGATCCGGATCGTCGTAACGAGTCAGGTAATTCCAGAAAAACGAAGGTTCGGGATCCGGACTGAAGTGCTTGATCCGGATCGTTCATACAGTTCACCAAACATCAACGTTCGGGATCCGGATTGCGAAGCCTGATCCGGATCGTTCAAGGAAGATGGTAAACTCAGTGTTCGGGATCCGGATCAAGAGAGGCTACGATCCGGATTGAACTGGTGTATGAACAAACCACCTTCGGGATCCGGATCGAACAACCTGATCCGGATCCTGAACATGTCCCAAGTCCAGTTTTTGATTTTTATGCAATGAAAGATTCTTCCAAGTGTTTCTACACTACAAGAAGTATTCGGATCACACAAAATCTTAGGTTAAACATACCTGATCCTTTTGAATTCTTCTTTCTTGAGATTGAGTTAAATGATCCAACTTTCTTCACCTTCAATCTTCAAGACTTGAGACTTTCACAAAACTACGCCAACTCAAATTCCGTAACAATCTCCCCCTTTGGCGGTTTCGTGACAAAACACAGATCCACTAAAGAAAATTCAAAAAGATATTTTGTTGCTATCACCATACAACAAAAATTTACAATGGAGATCCAAAAATTTAAAAACATGAGATAAACTCCTAAAACAGACTCTAGACTTAGACATCTGTACTCTCTGCACAAAGAAATCATTCTTGACAAAAAGAGATCGTTAGATACCTCAAGAATATTTAGCATACAAAACCTAGTACAGAGATAGAGTTTATCTGATCATCATGACATTTGAGAATTCAGATATGTAAGAGAATCATAGTCAAAAACCAACATATCTTCTATGCAATTAAAAACCAAATGTCACAAAATGTTAGTCCAACATCAACTTGTTAGTCATATTACATGCCCAAATAGTTAGTCGAATAGTTAGTCGAGACATGCAAACAATCACAAGATAAAAACCAAAGTTGAAGTTGAAGTGATACTTACCTTGTTGTGTACAAAATTTCACATCAGCATTGTTCATCATTGTTCAAGTTCCCTTGATGTTCACTTACCTTGATTTTCACATCACATCATTGGTCAAGTTCATTGTTCAAGTTCTCTCTAAACTCTCTCCCCCTTTTTGTCACAAACAAAGCCAAAATTACAAAAACTTTAAGGAGAGTTAAATAGAACAAAATTAAGAAACTCCTGAGAACTAAATAAGAACAAAAACTTAAAAACCTGCAAAAGAGAGATTAGAGAAAAGAAGAAAAACTTTATGCAGAGTCGTCGGAGCTGATACACCCAAGCTTCTGAAACATTTTCTTGATCCGTTTGTTTATAGAAGCTTGTTCCTTCTTAACTTCTTTGATATCCTCTTTCATTTCAGCGACATCAGTAGCCATGCGCTCTTGCTCGTTTGAGAGTCGCTGTTGTTCCTTAAAGATTGAACTCACTGACGCATCATCATCAGAAGTGGATGGAGGTGCCTGCTGTGCTGGTGGAACAGGAGGAGTTTCTGCCGGTGCAGAGGTTGTCGCTCGTTGTTGTTGTGCTCGTTGCCGGTGAGGAGGTATTATGGGTTCATCTGGCTTCGTCGAGAGAGACTTCACAATTGTCGTCTCATTAATGGTGCCCAAACTGTACATGTATGAGCTCGCGCTTGTATCGACTTTAAACTTTCTAAGGATGCGCATGATAATCATTGGGTAGGGTAGTCTTTCTGTGGGATGAGAGTGTTCCACATACCGCGCCATCCTTGACCAAATGAGATAGGGAATATTCAAGTTTGCTCCCATCAATGCGGCCGGATTTCCAAGAAGATAAAGGTATAACATTCTGTCCCATCGAAGAACCTTCGTATTCATGTTGGGAAGAATGTTGTAGCAGACAATGAAGTTTATATACCGATACTCTGGTCGTAGCTCTTTAGAGAAAACAGAATTTCCGGTCGACCGAGTATTTGGAAGACAAATTCCATTAACTACAACTCTCCAGGAGTTGTCGTTGAAGCTTTGGGTTTTTAGGTAATGGAGTCCATCAGCTCTGGCTGTCATACCTAGCACAACTCCAATCAGCTGGGGTGTGACTTTGATTTTGATATTTTTAACCAAAGTGTGAAATTCACGACGTCCATCCTCGTGATCAATCAGACTTGCAGCGTTCTGATAAAACATTCGAACTGAGTGTGGATAGTACCCAGTAGTCTCAGGGAAGTTGCAAATTTGAGCAAGACCAACTTGGTCAAACAAAGTCCCAAAAGCTACAGATCATTCCTTCATTGGTTTGACATTGACATGTCTCTCGCCAATGCATTCCCTCTTCTCAAAATCCTTGATTCTGTCGGAGCTGATGAAGTCTTGTGGAGGAGGCTGCCTAGCAACTGGTTCCTCAATGGTAATCCCCTGAGCACTGCCTCTTTTTCTTGCACCGGTTTTTCTTTTTGTTCCAACTGGACTTGGTTCCATTGGTGCTTTCCCTTTTTCAGCTGCAGTAGGTTTTGAAGCTTCAGCAGTTGCTTTCCCTTTGGAGACAATGGGAGCAGCTTGCTCGATTTCGATGTTATCCCAGTCGATCGACTCTGTCTCTGATTCAGTGTCGGAATCAACCTTAGTCTTCTTTGCTTTCTTAGCCTTCTTAGGCTTGGCAGTATCCTTGACATGTACCATGGCAGCAAGTAGGAAAATAATCCAAGTGATCACCATTTTGATTGCTAGTGAAAAATGTATCCTGTGAAGACCAACTCAAGAACACATGAAAAATTGTTAATTTTCAAAGATTTGAAAAATTGTACCCAAACAATCATAATCATGTAGAGAGACTAAGAATCAAATTAGTTTTGCAAAAGGACTTTTAAAAATAGATCAATTGCATGATTTTCAAAAATCCTTATTATATGCCCTAAAACCGAAATTTTAGAAATCGAAGGCTAAAAATCCGTTAATCAGGAGAGTACCTAGCATATAATCAAAACTAATCTACCCAGAGTTCTTATTTCAAAAGAAATTTGATCAAAAACCATCCACAAACAAAGTCGATCCAAGAAATTCACACGTTTGAGGAGGAATAGAGAAAAAACGGTGAAAAACCGAGATTTTGATCAATAAAACTTACTTGGAGTTGAAGAACTTGAGTTTGAAAGCTTCCAAGAAGGATGAAATCTAGAGAGAAAGGCTCTGGAAACTTTGGAACAAAAGATTGGAGTAAAAGAAATCAAAACCCTTTTGTTCTTTATAAAACCCTAGCCGCGATCCGGATCATCCCATGCTTGCGATCCGGATCGGCTACCCGCAGTGAGAAACTGCGTTCGGGATCCGGATCGGCAGGTCCAATCCGGATCGTCAGCCCGCAGAAGAAAACCTGCGTTCGGGATCCGGATCATCTTGCCCGATCCGGATCGGCTCCAACTTTTTCTTTAGAAAATTTCAGAGAAATTCAAGAAAAACCAGAAAAAGATTGTAAGCACAAATGTGTATCAACTTTAAACAAAAATCATCGTTTCATACAACAAGAATTAGATTATGCCAAATCTAATATCCAAAAATGAAACGAAAATTTACAAAAATTAAATCCCTTAAAGTTGAACACCTTCAATTACATCTAACTTGATCTTATGAGTAATGCCTTTATCAAATCATCAATTCAGTAAAGAAAATGAAATACAAAGATCAATAGATGTTTGAAATCCCAAATATAATAGATAATGTATCTAGACAATCTGTTGAAGAGAGTGGCTCTTTGAGCATCTTTCTTTAAAAACCCACCTTATACCAACCTTGAAATTTGACGGAGTCAAGTATTTCAACATGCATTTTACTTAATCAAAAATTTGAACAACCATGCTTGGTATACATGTGGTAGCTGCACACAATACTCGGACGACCGAGGTGGTAGCTCTTTCCTCCATGTGGTGGTAGTTTTCACACTCCTCATTGGGATGTAACTCTTTCCACATCTTTTGAGCATTTTACTTTTTCTATGACTCCCCCTCAATTGGCTATCAATTATTTAAGATATAAAGTATTCAACCAAATATTGATCTCGATTTCATACTCGACTAAGCAGTCAAATAAGATAATGACTATACCAAGAGATCATAGAGAGAGAGAAATTGACTTTGATCACTTAGAAGATGATTTAATTAACATAAATGATCATTGCAACAGTGAAATATTATGATGGCAAAAGCATAATAAATTTCTAAATGTGCGAAGAGATGCAATTAAAGTCAATTATGATCTATGCTCAATTAATGTCCTATGTACAAACATAGATAATGAACAAAACAAAACAAATACAAAACCTATCCTAAGCAAAGGTTTCAAAAAGAAGTTTATTTCAAGGAAAGCATTCCAATTGCTTTTCGTAAATGAATAAAACGTTTTTGATCCAAAGGTTTTGTTAAAAAGTCAGCCAATTGATCCTCAGTTGAAATATATGAAAGTTGAAGAGTATTTGATTCAACTAGCTCTCTAAGAAAATGATATCTAAGTTCAATATGTTTTGTTCTAGAGTGCAACACAGGGTTTTTAGAAATGTTAATTGCACTTGTGTTGTCACAAAGAATTGTTACCGAAGATGCTGAAATGCGGAAGTCGCTCAATACGCTTTTCATCCAAATGAGTTGAGTTGAGCAACTTCCAGCTGAAATGTATTCCGCTTCGGCAGCCGAGAGTGCTATGCAGTTCTGCTTTTTACTGTGCCATGCAACAAGGCAATGGCCAAGATAGAAGCATGCACCACTCGTGCTTTTCCGATCATCCACTGATCCTGCCCAATCGGCATCTGAGTATCCAACAATATCCAAACTTGTTCCCATAGGATACCAAATTCCGAAATTAATTGATCCTTTGATATACCGGATGATCTTTTTCACCGCTTTCAGGTGAACCTCCTTTGGTGCAGATTGATATCTCGCGCAGATCCCAACACTAAAGGATATATCCGGGCGACTAGCCGTGAGGTAAAGTAGACTTCCAATCATACTTCTATACAGTTTCTCGTCTACATTCTCACTATGCGATTCACTTCCAAGTCCCTTGTGGCTAGTTCCCATTGGAGTCGGAAAATCTTTACAATTTTCTAGATCAAACTTTTTGACCAACTCCATTGCATACTTGGATTGACTCAAGTGAATACCTTCATCATTTTGTTTAATTTGCAATCCAAGGAAATAAGTCAATTCGCCCATCATGGACATCTCAAATTCGCTTTCCATGATCTCCGCGAATTTAGAAGCATCATTATCTCTTGTTGCGCCAAATACAATGTCATCGACATAGATTTGTGCTACAATGAAATTGCTTTGATAATGCTTCACAAAGAGAGTCCTATCAGCTCCCCCTCGAGTATAGCCCTTCTCCAAAAGGTGCTTTGTTAACCTTTCGTACCATGCTCGCGGTGCTTGTTTCAGACTGTAAAGAGCCTTTTTCAAACGAAAAACATGGTTAGGTTGTTTATGATCTACAAAACCTTTCGGTTGAGCCACATAAACTTCCTCATTTAAAAACCCATTTAGAAATGCGCTCTTAACGTCCATTTGAAATAATTTGATTTTAAAATGACAAGCAATAGCAAACAGTATACGAATGGACTCGAGTCTAGCTACAGGGGCGAAAGTTTCATCAAAGTCTATACCTTCTACTTGAGAGTAGCCTTGAGCAACTAATCGTGCCTTGTTCCTGATGATAGTACCATCCTCATTTTTCTTGTTCTTGAAGATCCATTTGGTACCTATCACATTATGTTGCTTTGGAGGCTTCGTTAATTCCCAGACTTTGTTTCGCTCAAATTGATGGAGCTCTTCCTGCATTGCTTTAATCCAGTAGTCATCCTGAAGAGCTTCATCTATGTTCTTTGGTTCGATTAAAGATACGTAGCAAGCGAATCCACAAACCAACTGCCTCCGAGTTCTAACTCCTTCTTGTGGATCTCCAATAATATTCGATTCCGGATGATCCTTGGAGATTCGTAGCGTTTGTTGAAACGGAGTACTCGGAGATATATGAGATGATTCCTGCACATAAGATAAACTTGAAGAACCATTAGATGCATCATTAATATTGGAAGTATTATTATGAGAAGATGCAACAGCAGGAGTATCATCATCTAGAGAAATATCGAGGGTAGATTTTTCAGATGCAAAGTGAAAAGCTTCATCTACTTTAACATTTATGGATTCTACGATCGTCTTAGATTCAATGTTAAATACTCGATATGCTCTGCTATTCGTAGAATAACCCAAAAAGATCCCTTCATCACTTCGAGAGTCGAACTTTCCAAGATTTTCACGGTCACGTAAAATGTAACATCGACTCCCGAAGATACGAAAGTATTTGATATCCGGTTTTCTACTAAACCACAGCTCATATGGTGTATTTAAAGTTCCTGGGCGCAAGTAAACTCTATTAATGACATAGATAGCGGTGTTCACGGATTCAGCCCACAAATGTAGCGGTAAATTCCGGCTATGAAGCATCACACGCGCCATCTCTTGAACAACCCTGTTTTTGCGCTCATCAACACCATTCTGCTGAGGTGTATAGGGTGCCGAGAATTCATGTTTAATGCCATTTGAAGTGCAAAAATCAATGAATTTTGAATTTATGAATTCTCCACCTCTATCACTTCTAACACGAATGATCTTTTCATTCTTTTCAATCATAATACGATGGCAAATCTCATGAAAAGAGTCAAACGTATCAGCTTTCTCTTTTAAAAATGCTACCCAAGAATACCGAGAGAAATCATCAACCAATAAAAAAATATACCATTTACCTCCCAAAGATGGTTGACGGGTCGGCCCCATTAAGTCCATGTGCAAAAGTTCCAAGGGCCGTTTTGTACCAACGTGGTTCAAGTTCTTGTGTGCAGTCCTAGACTGTTTTCCCTTTTGGCAACCACCACACACAACGTTTTGTTTAAATAAAAGTTTTGGAACCCCCTTGACCACGTCCTTGTTTGAAATTCTAGTAAGTTCCTTAAAATTTAAGTGACCTAGCCTTTCATGCCAAAGAGTTTCATTATTCAAAGTGGCTAAGTTACAATTTTCAGAAAATTTATTAGGAACAACATAACAATTGTTTTCAGATCTAACCCCTTTTAAAAAGAAGACATGGTCCTTATCAGTTACTGTGATAACCGCGGATTTATTTTCCCTTTCGGGGCTTTCCGTCGATTTTTATTGAACCGTCTGGTTGACAATGGGGGTTCGAGGGTAATTTTTCCTTGTTTTTCTGGGCAGACGGTCGGGGCTCGCGGGTATTTTTGGTTAATAAAGCTCGCGAAACGGAGACCGGCGGCGCGATCGGTTTTGGATTCCGACCCCCGGATCTCCCAGAATAAATTCCGGAAGCTGGTACCGTAGCCCAGGTGACTTACACAATTACCGGGGGCGAACCGAACTCCGGTTCGCAATCAGATCGATTTTAGTCAATCAGTTTGAGGTATGGGATTAAACCACCCCTTTTTGTTTTCCTTTCACTCGAGGGTTTAAAATTAATTTGGGGTCCAAAATCCACTACGCCCAAAACGTCTAAGTAGTCGGCCTTGGGAATTAGGTTTCCTAAACCTCGCCTCCCCCCCCCTCCTTGGCGTACAATATCCGAGCGTGGACGAGGAGCGGTTCCCCAAAACCCTCGTCCTTTCCATCGGCCGGTGTGGAAGAGAAGAGATCGATCGCCTCCCCGCAAAGATCCGACGAACGCGAAGAGGACGATCCCTCTCCTTCGCCCGGTACCGACCAAAACAAGGTGAGCCGTGCTTTCGTTTTCTTTTCTTGTCTTTTCTCGTCACGAGCGAGGGAGGGGTTTTCTTGATTTCGTCGGAGATGGAAGGAGAGGGGCGGGCCATCGCACGCGGAACGCCGCGCGGGGCAACCCGCGCATACGGGGGCGCCGCGCGGGGCACCCGCATGCGGGGCGCCGTGCGGGACCGCCCGCGCATGCAGGGGTGCCGTGCGGGGCACCCGCATGAGGGGCGCCGCGCGGGGCAGCCCGCGCATGCGGGGGCACCGCGCGGTGTAGCCCGCGCATGCGGGGGTGCCACGCGGGGCGCCGCGCGGGGCAGCCCGCGCATGCGGGGGCACCGCGCGGTGCAGCCCGCGCATGCGGGGGCGCCGTGCGGGGCACCCGCATGCGGGGCGCCGCGCGGGGCAGCCCGCGCATGCGGGGGCACCGCGCGGTGCAGCCCGCGCATGCGGGGGTGCCGTGCGGGGCACCCGCATGCGGGGCGCCGCGCGGGGCAGCCCGCGCATGCGGGGGCACCGCGCGGTGCGGCCCGCGCATGCGGGGGTGCCATGCGGGGCACCCGCATGCGGGGCAGCCGCGGGGCAGCCCGCACATGCGAGGCGCCGCGCGGACAGCACGGCGGCGCGTGGGGGGTTCGGTCGCTGCCGTCGGGGGCCGGCCGGTGTTGGGGCTTTTCCTTACTTCGCGTTTAAAGGTTCTTGACCTCCCCGCCCGGGGATCCCGTTTTGCAGCTTCGGGGAGCGCGCCGGGACGCGGGGAGCCGAGCGTGGTTTTCTACTAGCGACAGGTGGGTTGTATTTACTTTATTCCTAGCCTCTAAATTCTATCAGGTTGGACGGGGTCTATTCTAAGTGTACTGGGGTTAAATAATGATGGGCGATAGCTTATGCATGTTAGTGGGTTCGCTATAGTGATTAGCGTCGGTTGCCGACGGTGATTCTCTTTTTAACCCTTATATGTCAGCGGGCCACCTTCGAGTGCGCGCAATATTACCTTGTTTTCGATTATGCACTTTACCTCATTTACCTCATTACTCTTGTTATTCATATTATGATGCTGACATGATGGTGGTTACGGTTACTTGGCTCGAGGTTGCCACACGCGCACCCGCGGTTTGGTCACCGCAAAGGGTGCGCTTTTCCGGAAAAGTGGTCTATGACCCGTGTATACCCACGAGGTGACGTAGTGGGGCCCCTTATTAGTGTTGGGGTTGAGGCGCCGAGGTGCGAGCGGTGCGACCCGTCGGTTTAGTTGTCCGGCATGGTCGGGTTTCTGCAGGTACGGTGTGGGCCGTCGGTTTAGCTGTCCGACGTGTCCGGGTATTACAGGATGCAGGGGTACAGGTTGCCTTTCCTCCTTGGGAGGGTGGTTGCTCCAGTGGTCTTCACGGTTTGTTTTACTATATTCTCCTGCTTTACTATTTCTGCGTCACTGACATCCCACTTCGTGACAGGGTCCAGACGGGGAGAGAGGTAGGCGGTGGTGAGGACGGGACAGGAGCAACTGGGTCGCTGGGGACCCTGGACTGTATTTACTCTTTTATTCTCGCTTTTCATCACTTTGTAGTTATGTGAGTGGTTCGCGATACCCTCGTGGGGTCGGCATGGATGTCGGTACGGGCTACATTTAGTGCCCCTGGTGCAATATTTTCCCTTTTATTTCTATCGGCCATTTAAAAACCAAAAAAAAAACAGAAGCCAAAGAAAGGATTGCGAAAACCGTCTTTAAAATCTAAGTGTCGGGTGGGCACTGGTTTCAAAACCCTGTGGATTTATGCTGACTTCGAAAACTAGCTTTCCAAACGTAAGCGCCGGGTAGGCGCTCTTTCAAAATTGTGGATTTATCCTTTCCAAACCGATCGGCCATGTGATCTTCTTTTATCAGTTTAGAATGCTGGTTGGTTGTGAATGATTGTTGTGATTGATTGGTTGCGCATGTTAGAACATGTACCGAACGCTACGCCGTGCATGTACAGGGGAGACTCTGCCCGTTTGCAGAGTGACCATGTATGTGTGGCGGGTCTGGGCACGTGCCGGGGAAGAGGGGTTTCTTCTTTTAAAAACAAAAAAAAAATTTACACATCAAATATTCAACTTTTATGAATCGTTTCCGCTAAAACAAAACCCCCGGGGCGTGACAGATTAAATGGTATCAGAGAGTTCTTTCAATCACAACAATTAGTGCCGACATCCGTAGACAACCCTCACTTGCCTACATATGAATGAAATGGGTAGGGCTTAGGACTGTAGAACGTGAGTGGCCGAAGGGGGGGAAAATGTTGAGTCCTCGCTTTCACTTTATGGTTGTTGTTAGCAGGGTAGTCTAAAGTTGACTCTTGTGATGAATGACAGTCATGGCCCGTACTAGATCATCGGCCGGGGACGCGGAAGCAGACGCGACGGCGTCGACGGCCGCGGAGAACCAGCTCCTGCGGCAACAACTGCAGGAGATGGCGGGGAATCTGGCCAACCTTACTGAGCACGTGCGTCAGTTGACGCAACGGCAACAGGCCGCGACGGTGACGGTCGCCCCGGGTCCCCCACAGGGGTCGACAGCGCCGGCCGCGGCACCACCGACAGCGCCACCACCGGCGACGACTACGGGACCGGCGCCGGGGACGACCAGC
The DNA here is from genome assembly GCA_029204045.2 of Tillandsia leiboldiana. Classification (NCBI taxonomy): domain Eukaryota; kingdom Viridiplantae; phylum Streptophyta; class Magnoliopsida; order Poales; family Bromeliaceae; genus Tillandsia; species Tillandsia leiboldiana. The sequence continues at coordinate 17,277,579 of CM055061.1, forward strand.
AGGGTTACTTTGGAGGAGACTATAGTCACACCTGCCCCGACCGTGGCTGCCACCGCCGCGAGGGGGGGGACGGGTGCGATGACCGAGCGGGATCGGGTGCGGGCCAACCTGAAAGACTTCAAGAAATACGACCCACCCACGTTCGAAGGGGACACGACTGATCCGTGGGTCGTCGAGAAATGGGTGGGGTCGATGGAGAAACTTTTTGAAGACCTGCTCATGGAGGACGACGAGCGGGTTCCCCTAGCGGTCCACTGCTTGGAGGGGAACGCCCGCTTGTGGTGGAAGACGGTACGCCCCGATCCTACTAAGGGTACCACATTTCCGTCCTGGACAACCTTCAAACAGGAACTGTTCGGGGCCTTCTTCACCAACAGTGTCAAGAAAAAGTTGGAGGATGACCTGAACCACATCCAACAGGGGAACCGGACGGTCATGGAGTATCAACGGGAATTCGTCCGGCTAGCAAACTGCGTCCCGTTCGTCATAAGGGACGAGGCACACAAGGCGCAGCTCTTTGTGGATGGCTTGCGGAGCAATATCTTCGAGGTGGTGCAAGCAGCCGAACTACACACCTTCCAGAAAGTGGTCGACAGAGCCACTACGGTGGAGCGGGGTTTTGCGGTCACCCGCGCCAGAAGGGAGAACTCGACGCGGCTAGAGGACCGGAAGCGGCAGCAGCAGAACTCGGGAGGAGGCTCTTGGGGCGGGGGCGGGGCCCCCAAACGGTGGAGACCTCAGGCAGGGTCCCGGAGCGCGCCAACAGGAGGACCGAGGCCAGGGAATAGGCCTTGTGTCATATGCGGGGGAGGGCACATTCCGGGGGAGTGCCCCCAAAAAGGCGACCACTGCTTCAGGTGCGGCAGACGAGGGCACTTCCGCCGCAACTGCCCCTTAGGCGGGGGGTCTGCGTCCTCCGCAGCTTCTACGCCCACGCCACAGCTCTCAGGGCGGGGGAAAGCCCCTATGGCGTCGACGTCTAGGCCCCCTGCACCACGGCGCGAGGAGGACCGGCAGCCACAACCAAGCGGGAGAGTCTTCTCAATGACCCACCAAGAGACAGATCCGCCGGAGGAAGCACTTGCAGGTACTACTTCTGTTTCCAATTCCCGTGCTAGAACCCTTTTCGACACCGGAGCAACACACTCTTTCATTTCCCGCGACTTCGTGTTTTTGTTTGGTCTCGAGGAGACACCCCTCCAAAACCCCTTGACAGTGCAAACGGCGGGAGGGACCTTGGAGGCGGTCAGCGTCGTGACCGCCTGCCCGATTAAACTAGGGCGACTAGCATGCCCTTGGGATTTAGTGGTAATTCCCCTGAAGGAGTACGACTTGGTGCTGGGCATGAACTGGCTTCACGAGGTACCAGGCACTCATCGATTGTGACAAGCGACAGCTGCGTTTACACGAACCGGGTTTCCCTGAGCATGTGTACATGATGGGTAAGAGCATCTCCTTCCCGGCGATCATCTCAGCGACCCGGGCCAGAAGACTGGTGGAGGGTGGTTGCGTGGCCTACTTGGCATCGGTGGATTTGGCTACCCGACCCCCGACGACGCTCGCCGATATTCCAGTGGTGAGGGACTTCCCCGACGTCTTCCCCACGGAACTGCCTGGGATGCCCCCTGAACGGGAGGTGGATTTCCCCATCGAACTACTACCGGGCACGCAGCCTATTTCGAAGGCACCTTACCGAATGGCCTTCGCGGAACTAAAGGAGCTTAAAGCACAACTGGAAGACCTCTTGGATAAAGGGTCATAAGACCGAGTGTGTCACCCTGGGGCGCACCGGTACTCTTCGTGCGGAAAGAAAGACGGAAGCCTGCGTCTCTGCATTGATTACAGAGGATAAACAAAGTCACAGAGAAAAACAAGTACCCCCTGCCTAGAATAGATGACCTCTTCGACCAGCTGAGAGGGGCGACGGTCTTCTCCAAGATCGATTTACAGTCGGGCTACCACCAACTCCGGGTTCGGGACAAGGACATTCCGAAGACTGCTTTCCGGACCCGGTACGGCCACTACGAGTTCACGGTTATGCCCTTCGGACTCACGAACGCCCCCGCAGTCTTCATGGACATGATGAACCGGATCTTCAGACCCTTCCTGGATCGGTTCGTGGTGGTTTCATCGACGACATACTGATCTACTCCACTACCGACGAGGAACACGAGGACCATTTGCAAACAGTCCTCCAAACTCTCAGGGAACAGGAGCTGTTCGCTAAACTCAAGAAGTGTGAGTTCTGGCTACGCGAAGTCGGCTTCCTAGGACATGTGATCTCGGCACAGGGAATCTCCGTGGATCCGAAGAAGGTGGAGTCCGTGGTCGACTGGCAGCCGCCGACGACGGTGACAGAGGTCCGCAGTTTCCTAGGACTGGCAGGATATTACAGGCGTTTTGTAGAGGGTTTCGCGAAGATTGCTACCCCTTTGAATCGATTGACCAGAAAAGGGGAGAAGTTCATATGGACGGCCAAAATGCCAGGAAAGCTTTGAGGAACTCAAAAGGAGGTTAACCAGGGCACCAATACTCGTGCTGCCGACACCCGGGGAAGATACGAAGTGTACTGCGACGCATCGGGGATCGGCCGGGTGGTGTTTGACTTGCAACCAGGGGAAAGTGATTCCTACGCGTACAGGCAACAACGGGATTACGAGAAGGAAGAACTACCCGCTACACGACTTGGAGCTGGCCGCGCGTAGTCTTCGTTCTAAAATGTGGAGGCACTACCTC
>CM055061.1:17280414-17374666 GCA_029204045.2 Tillandsia leiboldiana
TTTTACTTTTGTATCGCGACTTGTCGACGCCGTCCCTCTGACTGGGCCAGTTAGTGGCAGTTACGGACGCAGTCCCTCTGGCTGGGCCAGTTAGTGGCAGTCACCGACGCCCTACGTAAGTCCGGTCCTCCGTGGATGTAACGGCAGTAGGTAGGCGCAGGTTTGACTGGACCCTATGCGGCAGTCAGTGTAGATTGGGTGACTGTACTGTGTGAGTTAGTAGATGCATCATATTATCATCTGTTCCACTTCTTGAGCATCTAGATAGAGGCATAGTAGCTGTAGAGTTATTTTCCAGCTTTTTCCCTTTCAGTTCAGCAATTGTTACTTTATGCCTCTAGTAGACTTGGTGGGCAGACCGTTGGGCTTGTTGACGGCACCCACTGAGAACTACTGTGGGAAGTAGTTCTCACACCCGTCGTGGTGTTTTTCCCCAGGGACTTCTTCTCCTGTTCCTGTTGCTCCAGTTGCTGTTTCTTCTGACCGAGGCGAGGGAGTCGCGAGCTAGTTCCCTACCCGTCGTTGGAGTGTAGCGGTACCCCTTCTGAGGAGAGCTTCAGTAGATTAGTTTACCTCTTTTCCCTCTGTTGAGAGACCTTTGTTGTGAGGTATAGAGTTGTACTTTATTTTTCAGTTTGAGAGACTGTTGTAGTGAGGATATTTCTATATTGAGAGCTTGTACACTGATTTATTTATTGGAGATATCTCCCTTTTGGGTTTTTGTATCAGAGGACTTTTTATACGATCGTATTTGGGGAGATGGATATATGTATTATTTTCAGTTGTACAGTGATTGGATTTCAGTTTTTAGTAGTTTACTTTCAGCTCTGATATCTGTATACTATAGTTGATTCTTTTTGCAGGTTAGTCGCTTCGTCTATACGGGGTTTCCGTATGGGCGGCGGGTCTGTTGGCGAGCCCGGGTCGCAGTTTCGACGCCGGGGCGTGACAGCACATATGGGGATATCACCCCTCTATGATTGATAACAGGCATATTGTTGTGCAACCGATATGAGTGAGAGGTAAGCAAGGAATGACCTACTTGGGTGAGATTGGTATACCATAGTAGGAATATTTTAGCATGCCTTACTAATATATGTTGCACCCCCTTTTATTGTTTTTGAGGACAAAGCATGCTCGCATGGACATGTAGTTAGGCCATCTTTTACTGCTACACTACTTTTGGAACTTGACTTAGGAGAAACCATGTATTCCTTTTCTCCTTCTTTGTTAGTCAGGTGGTCTGTGTTGCTCAGGTTCGAGCAGGAGTTCTGGGTAGTGTAGTCGGGACTTGGTGTCTTGGATAGGTTGGATTAGTTGTGGGGCTTTGCGGCAACCGCGGATATTGGGCGGTTGACCGGACATTTATTTATGCACCAGATTGGGTATCTGGTTTCTCTAGTGGACAGAGTTTCCCACTTTGATCAGAGTCATGATCCAGTCCTGCCGATTTACGATACTTGTTACTGAGGCACTTTACTCGTGTGGGTCGCTCCCCTCGAGTGCCACTCCGGAGTGTGCGATTTTCAGGCTTCGAGTCCTTGAGACTCCCATCCCCTATCGGTGTTATGCGTAGGCTGGCATACCCGATTTGGCAGGCACAGCAGGCAGTACCAGTTCTACTGGTGGCATTAGATTGGGTTTATTACAGACATTTGCCTTATAGTTGCACTCGCGTCAGGGGGACCGAGTGGAGTCTAGTAGCTGTATTTAGACCAGTGCTAGTGTTGTTGGGAACCGTTTGGGGTTACGGTGGTCCCAGGGTCATTGTGAGTTGTTGACCGAGGCATAGGCAGGCATGGCAGGCATAGGCAGGCATGGCAGGCATGGCAGGCATAGGCAGGCATGGCATGCATAGGCAGGCATGGCATGCATAGGCAGGCATAGCAGGCATGGCAGGCATGGCAGGCATAGGCAGGCATGGCAGGCATGGCAAGCATAGGCAGGCATGGCAGGCATGGCAGGCATGGCAGGCATAGGCAGGCATGGCAGGCATAGGCAGGCATAGGCAGGCATGGCAGGCATGGCAAGCATAGGCAGGCATGGCAGGCATGGCAGGCATAGGCAGGCATAGGCAGGCATAGGCAGGCATGGCAGGCATGGCAGACATAGGCAGGCTTAGCGGGCATAGCAGGCATGGCAGGCATAGCAAGCATAGAGGCTTGATAGCTGTTGAGAGTCACCAGCTTCCTTCTTTTTCAGTCTTTACGGTTTTGGTTAGCTTTTTGTATTTTGAGGACTTAGTGGGCAGACCGTCGGGTCTGGCGGTGGTACCCACTGAGAACTCCCTTTTTGGTGTAGTTCTCACACCCTCTGGGGGTTTTCCCCCTCATTTTCTTTCCTCTCCTCTGTTTTGCAGAGTCCTAGCGGATGTTGCTGATTCTGCGATTGTTGATGGAGGCGAGAGAGTTGCGAGATAGATCCCTACCCGTTGTTGGAGAGTAGCGGTACCCCTTCAGAGGAGATCTACTGCAGATTAGTTGTTTTACTTTTCCTCTTTTGAGAGACTGATGTAGTGAGGACATATTATGTACCGTGAGACTGTACACTGTTGCATTTGTTGAGGATTTTCCCAGTTGTATTCAGAGCTTGTATAAGGGGATATGGTATGATTATTAATCTGGGAGACGGACATTGTTGTTTTACTTCCAGTGGTACAGTTATTGATTATAGTTTTACAGCAGGTTTTTATTTATAGCTCTGATATTTTGTTTAGCTGTAGTACTTCTCTTGCAGGTAGGACGCTTCGCCTATGCAGGTTGGCATAGGTGGCGAATCTGTTGGCGAGCCCGGGTCGCAGTTTCGACCCCCGGGGCGTGACACTCGTCATCCTAAAAGAGAGCGGCACATACATCAATCTTACCGGATCAATCATCGTCCCTATGATGATCCTCCGATTGAGAGCATTTATGACTTAATCACCAATAATATGTATCTCAAATTCTTAACTGTTAAGAATATACATTATCATCTCATTAATTCAAAGGACGATTCATGGACACATTAAACATGAATGGCATAAGATGCCCAAATAATAATAAAGATCAAGTACAAATATGTCCTATATAAAAAATGCGTCAGCCTGATAGGCTTTTGGGGCATACAACTAACAATCTCCCACTTGCACTAAAGCCAATCAGTCATGTATCTAATGCCCATCTTCTCAAGATGAGTCTCTAGTTTCTGCTGAGTCAAAGCCTTAGTTAGCGGGTCCGCCACGTTATCTGCGGAGGCAACCTTCTGCACTTCAATACGTTTATCTTTGATGTACTCTCTGATCTTGTGATACCGCCGCTCGATATGTTTGGATTTCTGATGAGATCTCGGCTCCTTAGCTAATGCTATGGCGCCATTATTATCACAATATAGTGGCAGGGGATCCCTACTAGAGGGAACCACGCCAAGCTCAGTGATAAATTTCTTGATCCAAACAGCTTCCTTGGCAGCTTCAGATGCAGCGATGTACTCTGCCTCCATAGTAGAATCAGCAATCGTCTCTTGTTTAGAACTCTTCTAAACTATTGACCTACCATTGCAAATAAATAGATACCCAGACGAAGACTTTCTTTCGTCTATATCAGACATAAAGTCTGAATCTGTATAGCCATTAACTTTGAGTTCTCCACCTCCAAGAACCAAGAACATATCCTTTGTTCTTCTCAAGTACTTAAGGATATTCTTTACCGCTACCCAATGCTCTTCGCCTGGGTTCGACTGATATCGACTAGTGACGCTCACAGCTTGTGCTATATCAGGTCGAGTACATAGCATTGCATACATTAAACTCCCTATTGCGGAAGCATAAGGGATCCTGCTCATGCGACTTCTCTCTTCAGGTGTCTTAGGAGACATAGTCTTAGAGAGGTGAATTCCATGTCTTAGAGGTACCATACCCCTTTTGGAATTCTCCATGCTGAACCTTTTCAACACTTTATCTATGTACATAGCTTGCGATAAACCAAGCAACTTCTTTGGTCTATCCCTATAGACCTTTATCCCTAGGATATAAGATGCTTCTCCAAGGTCTTTCATAGAAAACTCTTTGGATAACCATAACTTCACCGATGTTAACATAGGAATGTCATTCCCTAATAGGAGTATGTCATCCACGTACAATATGAGGAAGGTAACAGCACTCCCACTAACCTTTTTACACACACACGTTTCTTCCTCATTTCTGATGAAATCGAACGATTCGACTGCATCATTGAGACGAGTGTTCCAACTCCGAGAAGCTTGCTTCAACCCATAAATGGATCGTTGAAGCTTGCACACTTTATGACTTCTATCTTTGGTAGTGAAACCCAAAGGCTGCTCCATATAGATTTCTTCTTCAAGATATCTATTCAGGAAAGCAGTTTTTACATCCATTTGCCAGATCTTGTAGTCATAATGTGCAGCAATAGCAAGCAAAGTTCTGATAAATTTAAGAATGGCTACAGGTGAAAAGGTATCCTGATAGTCAATGCCTTCGCGTTGACTATAACCTTTTGCTACCAGCCTAGCTTTATAGGTCTCTACCTTTCCATCAGAACCAATCTTTCTCTTGAAGATCCATTTGCATCCAACGGGTACAATACCCTCCGGTGGATCAACCAAAGTCCAAACTTGATTGGAGTACATTTAGTCTATTTCAGACTTCATAGCTTCCAACCATTTTTCGGAGTCGATGTCTGACATCGCCTCGCTATAAGTCTTAGGATCATCTCTATGATCCTTGTCTCCCACTAGGAACATTTCCTCCATGTCCTCTATAAATAATCCCATGTATCTATCAGGAGGATGAGAGATTCTACTAGACTTGCGAGGTGGCAATGTAATCTCTGGTATCACAGAGTTATCAGGAAGGGCTCTTGGAATGCTCGATCCTAAAGAGACTTTCTCCTCTAGTTCTATTTTTCTCCCACTGCCTCCTGCTAAAATAAATTCATTTTCAAGAAAGAAGGCATGACGGCTCACAATCACATTATGACTTTCTGGGAGAAAAAAATTGTATCCAAGTGATTCCTTGGGATAACCAATGAATCTTCCCTTGACTGATCTGCTTTCCAATTTGTCCGTCTTTAATTTCTTAATATAAGCCGGACACCCCCAAGTCTTAATGTGAGTAAAACTTGGCTTGCTACCATGCCACATCTCATATGGTGTTGTGGGAACAGATTTGGAAGGTACTTTGTTCAAAATATAAATAGCCGTAAGAAGTGCATAACCCCAAAGTGACGTAGGTAAATCTGTAAAACTCATCATAGATCGAACCATATCTAATAAAGTTCGATTCCTCCGTTCAGACACCCCATTCAATTCTGGTGTTCCAGGAGGAGTCCATTGAGAGACAATACCATTATTCTTGAGGTAGGTTAAGAAATCCGTGTCACGCCCCGAGTTCAAAATCCAGCGTCTAAAATTTTTTTTTTTTAAAAAAAAAAAATCAGAGTTGCAAACCAGCCAGGGCGCAACAGACCGCCACATATATAGAAGAGTCCCAATCCCACTGGGGATTGAGCCTTTTCTATATATGCACGGCTAGCTTGGCAATCAAACAGAGTACTAAATACGTACCACTAATATAACACAAATAGTAAATTACACAATTACAACAACTTATTACATTTTCCTTGTTACATCAAATAACTAAATGCTTGGCTATCGGCTGTCCAGGGTCAAGCTCTATCTCGTGATCTCACCAACTCATCCCGACATCTCAACACCCGCTCGACCTGAAAAACAGTCACCCGAGGGTGTGAGACACACCGGAGTGTATCCCAGTGGGCACGACGAGCCGAGAAATAGCAGATCGTACCTACTGGTATACAATACTAGAGGATAGTAAAGATCACTGTTAGGATAAGCAGATATAATCATATATTAGGATAAACAGATACATATAATCATGGAACTATCTTTAAGGATGGCAAAATCATGATCTAGGATATTCAGGTATATACTCAATGTAACCATAGAACTGTTATCAACTTGAGGATAGAATCAATCATGAGTTAGGTCAATCGGAAATATAACCAAGGAATTATAATCGAAAGCATCACTGAGTTAGGACAATCAGAAATAATATAACTAAGGAACTATAATCAAGGCATCAAGGAGTTAGGACAATCAGCAATATAACAATGAAACTATAACCAAAGGCATCACATGGAATCATATATAGGTAGATAACTAGAAGCCAGATCAAAGAATCAAAGAAGCATGTTAAAGCAACTTAACAACACATGCATCAAATAAATGAAAACACAAAGACCCAATCACAAGCTACCATATTGGCCTTCACAAGACCTCAGGCAAGGCTGCCCACCTGGCACCACCTGGTTGACATTCCCTCCACTGAGGGTCACGGGTTGCAACTGCTAACCACTTTACCGGTAAAGAACATCGCTACGGGTAGCAAATCCGCTGATGTTCGTGAAGTACAACGGTGCGGGCGATCACAATGCAAATGCTCAAGCTCACGGTCCACTGACCGGGTAATCGGCAAAAAGCCAGATAATAATCCCCTCTGGGATGCAACAATAATAATATCTCAACTTAATGCAAGATCATCAACAGAACATAACTCAAATGCAAGATCAATCAAAAGCAAATATGAATCATGGATCAAGACAATCAGGAGTGCTGAATTTTTCAGGTATCACCAATATCCAGGAAATCATAATCTGGAGGCAACTTTATACCAATCAACAGACCAACCAATTATGCAGACTAAACACATATTTTTGAGAAAACTGTTTTGAAAAGTCCAAACCTCGAAGAGCGTTGCCCTCGTACTATCAAACAAGAACAGACTCAGGCGACACTACGAAGCTGGGGTTTTCGGTCCAAACCTCGCAGAGCAGTGCCTTTGTCCTATCAAACAAGAACAGACTCCGGCGACCCTACGAAGTTCGGTAAAACATTTTATTTAATCAAGTTATGTATTTAGTAGCATAACAGGTGGACCACAGGAAAGCAAGCTCAACTATCAGATGACCAAACAGGCATGGCAATGTATAGAGCAATGATATAACCACTGGAAACAACCAATCATCAGGTATGGTAAAGATCACTAAAGAAGATCATAATCAGGCGTAAAGCAGGCATAAAGTAGCAAACAACTGAATCAAAGGAGAGGCAGGCTCAAGACAAAAGTTAAGCTAACAAAAACAGGGGTCCAACCAATACCGTATGTTACGGCATTTTGGTATTGGCATATTTCGTGAGTCAAGTCAGTGAGTTGAGTCGGAGTCTTAAAGGGATCAAATTGTCAATCAGCAATCAAAGACTTAGAGAAGATTCAACAAGAGCTCAAGTTGACACTCAGTGTCTTGAATCTTGAAGATTGAAGTTGAAGAATTGTGGATCAGTTACATCAATCTCAAGAAGAAAGTATTCAAAAGGATCAGGTATGGTTAACTAAATAATTTTGGTGATCCGAATACTTTCTTATAGTATAGAAACACTTGGAAGAATTTTTAATTTCATAATAATCAAAAACTGGTGTTCGGACATGTTCAGGATCCGGATCAGGGCCAACGATCCGGATCCCGAAGGTTGTTGCTTCATACAAGACTTCGATCCGGATCCATGCAATTTCCGATCCGGATCCCGAATGTTAAGTTTTCTGATTTGTATGAACGATCCGGATCGGGCAATGCGATCCGGATCCCGAACCCTTGGTTTTCTGGAATCGTCAATCTCGTTACGACGATCCGGATCGCAGTAAATCCGATCCGGATCGCCGTCCTGAAAATTTCCAGATAAGGTAAGTTTTTGATTCTTATCTCTTTCCAAAGGTTTCTAAACTATAAATAGACACTTAGGGTTTCTCAAAAACGTGGGAGCTACGGCCGATCAATTTATAAAACACTTGAGAGCAACCCTAGAGGCTAGGTTTTTATCGATCTTCTTCATAGCCTCTTTTAGGTCAATTCGATGGTTCTTTCAAGAACATATCTTTTGTCGAATTGATCTAATCTTTGCTTAGAGATTTCTTCTACGGTTCCTCAATGAGAATCTAAGCAGAGGATCACCATCGAAGTCAATATTCTTATCGACTGAGTTTGCGTCGTGGATTCGACGTGGCATCGTGGATTCGGTGTGCTAAAGGCGTTTCGTGGATTCGAAGCGTGCGTTCGTGGATTCGAACGTGAGCAGTGGACGGGCAAAACGGTGGAGCGCGAGGTCCAAGAAATTGAAGGAGGGGTTAAATCCGTGGAGACGGTAATCACCTTGTTATTCTTCTTTTCTTAGGGATTGTTATTGCGTGGATATCCAACCGGTCAGCGCAAGGTCCGAAGAAGCTGAAGGAGGGGTTTGAGTCCGTGGAGTCGGTAATCACCTTGTTATTCTTCTATTCTTAGTGGATTGTTATTGCGTGTTGGTCCCGTGGTTTTTCTCCTGGATTGGAGTTTCCACGTATATCTCGGTGTGCTGTTTTTATTTTCCGCATTGGTTTTTATTTTGCACTGAGATTGAGTTTTTAAGTATTACACCTATTCACCCCCCCTCTAGTTGTTTGATAGTACCTATTTAGATCCTTTGGGATTCATAACTCTACAATTGGTATCAGAGCGGGTTTTAGGTTTATCTATCATGATGGGTGAAAGTGGTAATATTTATAGACCTCCTCTTTTTGATGGGACTAATTATGCTTATTGGAAAGTGCGGATGAGAGCTTTTCTCATCGCAATTGATGAGCGAGTATGGCAATCCGTGGAATGCGGTTGGGTGCATCCTGTTGAGGAAGTAGGAAATTCTACTACCCCAAAACCTCGCTCTAGATGGTCCAAAGAGGAATTTGAAAGATCTTCTTACAATGGGAAAGGTATGAACGCTTTATTTAACTCTCTTTCCTCGACTGAATTTACAAGAATTTCCGCGTGTGAAACCGCGAAGGAAATTTGGGATATTCTCAAAATTACACATGAGGGTACTAATCTTGTAAAAATTCAAAAGCTCCAGATGCTTACAAGTCAATTTGACTCTATTCATATGGAAGAGCATGAATTGTTTACAGATTATTACACTAGACTTCAAGATGTAATTAATACATGTGCTAATCTAGGAGAAAAGATCCCGGAGTCGAAAATTGTAAGAAAGATACTTCGGACTCTTCCGGAACGGTTTAGGGCAAAGGTTACCGCCATTGAAACCGTTAGTCATCCGGATGAGATGAGTGTTGAGGAATTAGTAGGTGCTTTGCAAACTTATGAATTGACTTTTCCTACTAATCAAGTTTCTTCCAAGTCTTCTTCTAAGCTTACAGGTATTGCATTCAAATCCACAAAGAAAGAAGATAGCGAATCGAGTTCCGACGATGAAATCTCTTTTGCCGATTTTGAAGAACAATTGGCGCGGATCACAAAGAAATTTCGTCGGAAATTTTGGAAGAATCGAACCGATGGATCTTCATCCACGAAACCATCTAAAGGATCATCGGGTTCTAAATCCTCTAACCTCAAATTCCTTGCAAAACCTTCTAAGGAAAAAGATGAATTCGAAGGGGAAATCCGATGTTATAGATGCAAAGGCTACGGCCATATTTCAACGGATTGTCCTACTCCGAAATTATATAAAAAGAAGGCTTTGCAAGCGAAAACTTGGGACGATTTTACTTCTAATGAATCAACCTCAAGTAAAGAGGAAAAAATCGTTGCTTCTCATGCCTCTCATTTTCCCTCTTCTAATAATTGTTTATCATCATTAGTCACTAACTCTACTCCTTTGATTTTGTATGAAACATCAACAACCGGCGGAGAGTCATCAAGTGAGGGGGAGTCGGACGAGGAAGAACTCGTTGAGGCATATCAACAACTTCTTGCGGAATCTAAGAAGATGGCCAAACATATCAAGAAGTTGAGAAAGCAACGACTTGAAGATCAAGACGAGAATCATGCTTTAAAGATCAAACTTCATGATCTTGAGGAGGAACGAGAGCTTTTATTGGATAATAATAAAATCCTCCAAGAAAAGATAAATCAATCGGAAACGGTCGTTAATTCCCATATTAACAAGATTGATTTTCTTGAAAAGCAGTTTGAGGAAATACATGTCACCAATCAAGCATTGACCAAGCAAGTTCATCAACTTAAATCCGACATACAAAGGATTTCAACCGGTTCCAAGAAACTTGAATGTATGTCCGGATTAGGTCAAACAAGCAAGGTTGGTTTGGGATTCAAAAAGAACCAAACTGTGAATGCTTCAAGTTCCACAATGAAATTGAAAGGAAGAACTTGTCACCTATGTGGACTTGAAGGACATTTGGTGAAGAATTGCCCGAAAAAGAGAAAGAAGAGTCCTTCGGCAACTTCATCTACGGAGCGAACTCAACGGAATCAAAAGACACATCAAGTCAAAGGAGTTCACTCAACCCACCAAAGGTCCGAGCCACAACATCAATCATTCAAGTGGATCACTGCGAGGCAAAGACCTAAGGTGGATCAACAGTCAAAGCGGACAACCCCCGGCCACAACGAATCAAGACAACCCAAAATCCAGCGATTTTGGATTCGGAAAGGTGATATCTTTCCTTGTCTTAAGTTCTAAATAGCTTATGACTGTATGTAATGCTTTGATTAGTTTTCCTTTCATATTTTTCTTAATCTTTGCATTACATGTTTCTCAATGCTCTTCGTTTTTATACTTTGTTTTTGAACAAAAGGGTTTTTACTGAACAAGTGCATTGAATAAAAAGGGCTTCACTTTTATTCACTCCAAATTAATTTTATTTGGATTATCAACTTTACTCCTTAATCATAATCTTGAAGATACTTCATTATAGGAGTTTTTGATTTTATAAGCATCAAATTTTAGAAATCATGTGTGATCTTTAGATGCTTAATCTATCTCGGTTGTGTGAATTCATTGTGATAAACGTGAGACAACCGATAGACTAAAATTTGGGATTTAATTCTTTCACGTAAGAGATTGCATTCTTTCAAGGGTATTGAAATGATTTGCAAAAGATGTGGAAAGAGTTACATCCGAAAGGAGTGTGAAAACTACCACCACATGTAGGAAAGAGCTGCCAACCCGGTCGTCCGGTTTGTGTGTGAAGCTACCACATGTTATGGATGCTTGATAGTATTTTATGAGAAAATCTTTAGTTGAAGCATTTGGAGATTTATATGCAAAACTCTTATATTTTGAACAATCTCCTGGTTGGTATAAGGTGGGATAGTTGAAAGATGCTCAAAGAGCCACCCTTAGGTATTTTAGTGCTTATCTCAATTTGAAAGGGTAGAATTCAAGATTGATGTCGTTTGGAAATCTCCGTATGTCATCTTTGTAAATCCGTTACATCTTGATAGACTTTGGATCTCAAGATTATTTTTGATGACTTGTGTTTGATGAATATAACATGAAAAACGGTTTATAATGTTTTACCTTTATTTTTCATGATTTTGGAGTAAATCTTTTTAATTTTGTGAAATTAATTGGATTGAATGACATCTGTGTGAATTCACTGTTTAAAGCACTTAAATTGATTTCTTGATGGAATACAAATCGGTATTTGAAAAGATTCTAAAATCTGGATTTGTTTCAAGAAATTATTTAATTTTTGCTTTCTGGTACCGGTACGCAATCTGCATTTTTGTTATATATACCAGAACTGAGCTTTTATCTCTCTTTCTCCATGAACTAATTTTGTTAGTAATTTCCTTTTGTCTAGTATGTTCACTGTTTGACAATTTGTGACAAAAACGGGGAGAAGAGAAATGACGGAGATGAGATCATCAAGAGAGGACAAACGAAACGAAAATGGAAAAATGGGGGAGAACGGAAAATGATGATCGTACCACAAAGGGGGAGAACATAGATGCTCAAGAACATGGAGAACATGTTAGAGATGCTCAAGATAGGGGGAGACAAAGAAAGGTTGAAAGAGCTGGGAAAAACAAAAGAACCAAAAGGATGAATCAAATGTAGGATTTTAATTTCTAACGACTGACGTTTGATTTTGTTTGGAGTTTTGTTTTGCAGGAATTACATCACTTTAAGACTCCAAGTCCTAAGTCATAGAGTATGTTCTAGGACTGTTTGGTTCAAATGTAATTTTGTATTTATTGGATCTTTCACGCAAAGAAAATCAATGTTTTGGTGATAACATTGAATTTCGATTTTTGGTTTAAGATAAGTGACTTGAGCGCTTTTATGTATTTTTGGGTTTTGTCACGAAATTGCCAAAGGGGGAGATTGTTACGGCATTTTGGTATTGGCATATTTCGTGAGTCAAGTCAGTGAGTTGAGTCGGAGTCTTAAAGGGATCAAATTGTCAATCAGCAATCAAAGACTTAGAGAAGATTCAACAAGAGCTCAAGTTGGCACTCAGTGTCTTGAATCTTGAAGATTGAAGTTGAAGAATTGTGGATCAGTTACATCAATCTCAAGAAGAAAGTATTCAAAAGGATCAGGTATGGTTAACTAAATAATTTTGGTGATCCGAATACTTTCTTATAGTATAGAAACACTTGGAAGAATTTTTAATTTCATAATAATCAAAAACTGGTGTTCGGACATGTTCAGGATCCGGATCAGGGCCAACGATCTGGATCCCGAAGGTTGTTGCTTCATACAAGACTTCGATCCGGATCCATGCAATTTCCGATCCGGATCCCGAATGTTAAGTTTTCTAATTTGTATGAACGATCCGGATCGGGCAATGCGATCCGGATCCCGAACCCTTGGTTTTCTGGAATCGTCAATCTCGTTACGACGATCCGGATCGCAGTAAATCCGATCCGGATCGCCGTCCTGAAAATTTCCAGATAAGGTAAGTTTTTGATTCTTATCTCTTTCCAAAGGTTTCTAAACTATAAATAGACACTTAGGGTTTCTCAAAAACGTGGGAGCTACGGCCGATCAATTTATAAAACACTTGAGAGCAACCCTAGAGGCTAGGTTTTTATCGATCTTCTTCATAGCCTCTTTTAGGTCAATTCGATGGTTCTTTCAAGAACATATCTTTTGTCGAATTGATCTAATCTTTGCTTAGAGATTTCTTCTACGGTTCCTCAATGAGAATCTAAGCAGAGGATCACCATCGAAGTCAATATTCTTATCGACTGAGTTTGCGTCGTGGATTCGACGTGGCATCGTGGATTCGGTGTGCTAAAGGCGTTTCGTGGATTCGAAGCGTGCGTTCGTGGATTCGAACGTGAGCAGTGGACGGGCAAAACGGTGGAGCGCGAGGTCCAAGAAATTGAAGGAGGGGTTAAATCCGTGGAGACGGTAATCACCTTGTTATTCTTCTTTTCTTAGGGATTGTTATTGCGTGGATATCCAACCGGTCAGCGCAAGGTCCGAAGAAGCTGAAGGAGGGGTTTGAGTCCGTGGAGTCGGTAATCACCTTGTTATTCTTCTATTCTTAGTGGATTGTTATTGCGTGTTGGTCCCGTGGTTTTTCTCCTGGATTGGAGTTTCCACGTATATCTCGGTGTGCTGTTTTTATTTTCCGCATTGGTTTTTATTTTGCACTGAGATTGAGTTTTTAAGTATTACACCTATTCACCCCCCCTCTAGTTGTTTGATAGTACCTATTTAGATCCTTTGGGATTCATAACTCTACACCGTACACAGAGGGCCGAAATGATAAAGCCCGGACCGAAGATAAACCCACCTGTCGTTTTGCAGGCGACTAAACTGTATCGACTGAACACTCGAAACCAGAGGCAAACCGTGCCAACCTGAATCAAAAATACTGATCAGGGAAAACTCAAACCCGACCAACAACTTACCTAGGCCCTTAAGGTTTTCAAAAACCGCACTTTTAATGCTTTTTGAGCACTGTTTTCGCTCGTTCTCTTAAACAGAAAATTATTTTTACGAGCCGTCACCTCCAGCAGGTGACCTTTAACTTGCTGAACACCGTGCTCACACATTTGTGGCAGCACGAAACCCGAGGAAAACTTTGGGCCATAGTTTTCTTCTCTAACCTAGCCTATTTGTAATTTTGTTTCTCCGGATCATCAAAACCCAAATTAAACGCGAGCATCGCGTTCAGTGACCCCAAATTAGTCAGGAGCACACTGTCGCGGCTTCGCAAACAGCCCGGAACAGTGTTTGGGCTAAACTATTCTTTTAAGGGTTGGTTAACCTATAACTTAACTTTTAATAATCCAATTCAAATTCTGCTTTATAGTTAAGTTCACAGCAACCTAAAAAACCTGGGGCTTTCTCTATTTGCAGCCCAGCAGTTGCTGGATCAACCAGATCCACACCTGGCTCACTAACAATGCATACAATGCTCCAAACCTCAGTCCACACAGATCCAACTTGATCTGAAGTGAGCATCAAGCTCAGGGGACATTTTTAAGAAAGTTTCATATTTAACTTGAAGCCAAATTCCATCATTTTCCTCTCTGTGGCATTTCATCAAGCACTTGGTGTGCACTTTATACCCACACACATATACAACATTCCCGAGCTCTTTCTCTGCAACCACTGCACCTGGGGTTTTCCAACTTGGAAGGAAATGCTCCATAGAGTTGCAGGAGCATTTCCATCATTTTATTTTCAAGCTAGCACCCCCAGGTTTGGCCGCAAGCATGAGGAAGAAGATGATATTAACCTTGAAAATTGTGACTGTGACACCCCCGGAATTTGGATTAGTCCTCTATATAAATGATATAATGGGACTAAATCTCTAACCCGGCTATAGCATTTTGGATGGTAGCAAGATCCAAGAGGAACATGAGAGTTAAGCGTGCTAGAGCTAGAGTAGTTCTAGGATGGGTGACCCCCTGGGAAGTGGGGCGTCACAGTGACCATTCAAGCAAAGCACCTGGGACCAAACAACTTGACCAAAAAGTTGCTAAATACCATAACTAACTTACCTGAGCCCGTGCCCGGCGACAGAACACGGCGGTGGCAAGCTCGGTTTTGGAGCTTTTACCAACAATGGCAACTTTGCAACTATTGGTTTTAAGGTGAAAAGGGCAGCACCTGAAGCTTCCTAGCAAGCTTTTAGGAAGGTCTAGCCTTGTCCCCGCCGTCGGAGGTCGTCGGATGGCCGGCCGCCATTAATGACCTCGAGCTTGGGCCAACAATGGTGGATCCCCCCTCGGGCTGCATGGCTGCCATGCAAAGGCATGGTTGGACTCTAAATGGTCCCATGAAGCTTCTCGGCCATGTGCACGGCGGTGGGGAGGCTCGCCGGCGCCGGAGCACAAAGCTCGGCCGAAGTGCAATATTCCCGAAAACTAGGGCACAAATCTGCCATTGATCCGCTCGATCATACTCCACCAAATTTGGTGGGGTTGATCCTCATCCCCTACAGTCCATGCCTACCAACTTTGGCTCATTTTGGCCAATTGGTCGAAGAGAACGACCGCGGTGGAGTTTTCTTAGGTTTCCGGTGAGATCTTGCTTTCGCCGGCAAACCAGTGTGCATGGGGAGCTAAAACTTGGCTCGAAGCATCCTAAGGACCTAAATAATCTACTGCTAGTGGTCTCGGGCTCAAACAAACCGTGGTTTAAAAACCTCACCTTTGCCGGAGTTGATGAAGATGGGATGAAGCCGGTTCTCTTCCTCCCTCTTCGCGCGGCCCCGACAACCACCCAGGTGCTCCTCAGGTACAGGGAAACACCACAGGGACTCCAGATCCCAACTTTGGAAAGGTTTGATCCAACCTTCTTCTTCCTCTCACTCTCTCTCGGTTCCTCTCAATGGGGTTTGATGTCTAGGCTTACCCAACGCCCAGGCTCTTAAGAGAAATAATCTGCTACGGTTTGGAAACCAAAACAACACATAATGGCCCCTCGTGTAACCTCCCACGAGTATACCAAGAGCCAAAGGTTGCAATGTAACAAAATGCCATTTAGCCCCTATACCTTGTGCCTCTAACATCTTGGTCCCTGCTGTAGGTCATAATTGCACCCAGAACCTTAGCTTATAAGCCTCATAAATTTTGGTACATAAAATATATAGGTTCTATAGAAAAATATTGATTTTTCGACACTTTTCACGCAATTCGAGAAAATCCGCTCAGCGAATTGCGAAACAGACTTCGCCACGACGTCTGGCTCGTCGAGACCTTTCAGATAGTGCATTTGCATGTTTGATTTGGTGCTCGAATAAAATCTCGGGCCATAAAGTTCTGTAAGTTGCAGAACGATGCACGCATTTCGATGCACCCGGATCGCCAAACGCGAATTCTGCCAGTGCCATTGCGCTCAGAACGTCAAAATTAGCTAAGATCGACTACTCATACCCCTATGTCAGGGTTCCAGATAGTTAATCGGCCAATAGTGATCGAAAGGGAATTAAAATATAGGGTTACTATTCACAACTTAAGTTGTGGGACCCGCTTTTTCTTCGCTGTTTTGCGAAAGATCCGACCGTCGGATCGAAGACATATGTATATCAATTTTCCATATTTCGACAAGACGATCGCAATGGTGATCTCGGATTTTCGAGATTAGGCTCCGATCAAAAGTCGATCTTTCTGGGCCACTATTAATCTACTATGTCCCAAACTTTGCCAAAATTACTAATTTTATAAATTCCAAAAGTAAATTTTAAAGTCTTTAAATTCTAGATTATCACAATCCGTGCTAAGGTATTCCCTCCTCGATCGGATCGAAGAGCCTTAATCGATTTTTCCATTTGCTTTTCTACTTCTTGTCTGAACCCTTTAAACTTTTCAAAAACTTCAGACTTGTGTTTAATTAAATACACGTACCCATACCGTGAATAATCATCAGTAAAGGTAATAAAGTAGAGATAGCCGCCCCAAGCAGACACATCGAATGGGCCACATACATCAGTATGTATCAGGGCGAGTACTTCGGTAGCTCTCTGTCCTCGTCCAACAAAGGGAGACTTAGTCATTTTTCCTTGAAGACATGATTCACAAGCTGGGTATGGTTCAGGGAGTAAGGATACTAAGATACCATCCTTAGCCAGCTTGTTAACCCTATCTTCTCCAATGTGACCAAGCCTCAGATGCCACCAGTATGTTTTGTTTACCTCGTCTCTAGGTCTTTAAAAACCAATAGTATTCTCATTCATGCCATTGTCAACTGTATTCATACTAACATCCATATGTAAGTAATAGAGATTGTGTAGAGATTCGGCTTTTACGACTGATTGTGACTCACGTGTTACTTATTTATGCCCTTAAGTGAATAAAATTATTTAACGTTTGAAACTTGGTCGGTGTGTGGTGTGGGTATTTTTCCGTCGAACGGCCCGGAAAACGAAGACCGATGGAGCGATCGGATCGGGAATCCGATGTACGGATCTCCCGGAATGGGGTTTTTAAGATCGCGATGACTTAAGTCGTGCATCGAAATCCGCGTAAAATATCTGGCAAGTTTGTTAGGGGAATCTGGATATTCCTGTGATTAATTAATTAAGGAAATTAATTAATCGGTTACGTATAATTAAATTTGGGGTTTTTATCTCCTATGATTAATTAAAATGGGGAAATTAATTAATCGGCGACTAGGATTTAAAAGGGGATAAATTAATACGTACAAAGAAAAAAAAAAAGAGAAACCCTAGCCAAAAAGAAAGAACGCGAAAGAGAAAGAAAAGAAAAAGACGGAACCCTAGCCGAAGGAAAGAAAGGAGAAAAGGGAGGAAACGAAGGAGTCTGATCACCCCGAACAACGAACCGGAGACAAGAGCGCGACCGGACGTCTCCCCCGTGGATTAATTCGGTGAGTGCAATCCTCATTGTGGTTTTTCGGGGTCTTCTTTTAAGTTCTTGTTTAGGGTTTCAGTCGTCATCATCGTATCTGTCACCGCCGCCGTCGTTGCGCAAGTTAGGGCACGGCACGGGCGGCGGAGACGCGCGATGCCGCTAGGGCATCGCGCGGGCGGCAACAACGGGAGCCGCGCGGGCTCCGCGCGGACCGTACCCTGTTACGGAATTTAAGTTGGCGTATTTCGTGAATTCGGTTAAGTCTTGAAGATTGAAGGTAAAGAAGGTTGGATCATATAACTCAATCTCAAGAAAGAAGAATTCAAAAGGATCAGGTATGTTTAACTTAATATCTTTGGTGATCCGAATACTTCTTATAGTGTAGAAACACTTGGATGAACTTGTAATTGCATAAATATCAAAAACTGGACATGGGACATGTTCAGGATCCGGATCAGACTTTCCAATCCGGATCCCGAAGGGTGTTCGTTCATACACAAGTTCAATCCGGATCGTAGCCTCCTTTGATCCGGATCCCGAACACTGGTTTTACCATGATTTATGAACGATCCGGATCAGGCTTTCCAATCCGGATCCCGAACGTTGGTATTTGGTGAAACTGTATGAACGATCCGGATCAGGCACTTCGATCCGGATCCCGAACCTTCGTTTTTCTGGAAACTGTTTTTCTCGCAACTGCAATCCGGATCGCCGAACTCCGATCCGGATCGTCGTCATGTAAAATTCCAGAAAAGGATAGTTTTTGATTCTTATCTTTTTTCAAGGATTTCTAACCTATAAATAGACCCTATGATTCTTTTTTCTTGGGTAAGCCGCTAATCCTAAAAGCCGTCATCCTATATACGGCCTAAGATCCACATATAGAGAAGAAAGGAAATCAAGAGATTTAATCTTATGTTTCTTCATCTATACTGATTGATTTGATTCTAGGTTTTCATACTCACATTTTGAGTAGAATCAAATCAATGAATACTTAGATGGTATTTCCGATCTATTTCTAATCTAAGTATTCGGCGGATCATCACCACCCAAAAAACAACGATTTATCCCAAATCGGCACGTGGACTCGCGTGGCCTTGTGGATTCAAGGTGCAACCGCTCTCGTGGATTCGGAGCGAGGTACGTTCGTGGATTCGAAGCGTGCTACTGGGTGAAGACCGTGGATTCGGTCGGACGTCGTGGACTCGACGTTGGACGCCGTGGATTCAGCGTTGGACGCAGATCGTGGATTCGAGAAGCGTCGTGGAGCGAGCGGAGAAGATCAACTAGGAGCGTATGGAAAAGGTTGAGTCATTTGTGAGTACGATATATCACCTTGTACGTGTTTAATTCTAGTGGATTTCACCGTGTTATCAGTCCCGTGGTTTTTTACTCCGGTTTGGAGTTTTCCACGTAAAAATCTCTGCGTGTTATTTATTTTTCCGCATTGGGTTTTATATCGCAAAGATTTTTGAGTGTTTATTGTTTACACCTATTCACCCCCCTCTAGGTGTTTTTTCCCCTATTTAGATCCAATTATACATAACCCAACAAGTGGTATCAGAGCGGGAATAGGGTTGTAAACAATGGTTGAAGGTGGAAACATCAACAGACCTCCGTTCTTCGATGGAACAAATTATGCGTACTAGAAAGTACGGATGAAAGCCTTTTTTATTTCCATCGACGAACGGGTGTGGCAATCAATTGAATTAGGATGGTCTAATCCAACTGAATTTATTGGTGATGTTCGCACCATCAAACCTAGGTCGAAATGGACCAAGGAAGAGATAGATTTTTCTTCTTACAATGGCAAAGGGATTAATGCTCTATTTAATGCTTTGTCTCAAACAGAGTTCTCTCGCGTCTCGGCATGTGAGACTGCGAAAGAAATCTGGGATGTTCTTCAAGTTACGCATGAGGGAACTAACCTTGTGAAGATTCAGAAACTTCAAATGCTTACGAGCAAGTTTGACTCTATTTTCATGGCAGAAAATGAATCTTTCACAGACTATTACACACGATTGCAAGACATCGTAAACTCATGTGCTAACTTGGGAGAGAAGATTCCAGAATTTAAAGTTGTAAGAAAAATATTAAGAACTCTTCCTGAGAGATTTCGATCCAAGGTTACGGCCATTGAAACTATTAAACACCCGGACGAAATCCGTGTAGAAGAATTAGTTGGTTCATTACAAACTTATGAAATAACTTTTCCTACTAACTATTCTTCTGGAAAGGCATCCTCTTCTAAGTCTTCAGGTTATGCGTTGAAAACAACAAAAGAAGAAGACGTGGATTCATCCTCCTTAGACGATGACGTAAACCTATCTATGGAGGACTTTGAGAAGCAGCTTGCTCTCTTGACAAGAAGATTTCGCTGAAACTTTCGAAGGGGTAACTCAAGCAAAACTCCATCCTTCGTAAAGTCGAAGAAAGGCAAAGGTTCTTCAAGTTTCAAACCAAGAAAGCAAGAGGGTTTTTCTAAAGATAAGAAAAGCTCAGAAGGACAAGTCCAATGCTTCAAGTGCCGAGGGTACGGCCATATCTCCACGGAGTGTCCTAATAAGAATCCGACAAAGAAGAGAGCGATGCAAGCCGTCACTTGGGATGACACCTCATCGTGAAATGAGTCATCGTCAAGTGATGAAGAAGATAACGCAACAGCGTTCCACACGTCCACATCTTCACCCTTCATGTGCTTAATGGCTAGTACATCCGAGTCATTGTCCAACTCCACTGTTGAAAAGATTGCAACGGACGATGAATCGGATGATTCGGAAGGTGAAGATTTTGCTCTAGCCTATCACAGACTTTTGAGGGATTCAAAGAAACTGGCTAAGCAAAACAAGGGGTTGAGAGGGAGATTGCAGGATCTCGAAGAAGAAGTAAAAAGGGTAACTTCTCACTCGACCGATCTTGAAGTGGAAAGGGATAATCTGATAAAAGCAAATGCTTCACTTCAAGAGTCCAATGAGCAACTCGAGAAGAATTACTTCTTGAAGCTCAACGGCGAGGCTCGACAGGAAAAATTGGAAATGACAGAGGCCATTCTCCAACTCAAGGATGACTTACAGCGATTTTCATCAGGAAGGAGTAAGTTGGATAAGCTTCTTGGTCTTGGTCAATCAAACAAGTTCGGCCTCGGAACAATCGAACTGAAGACAATTTTAGTTCGGTTGGGACAGTCTTTGTGCCCCAGTCGGTATCTCCTCCTCCGACACCGGAACTAACGACAAGCAACGACAACAAGCCTACTTCACCCTCCTCGGGATCGTCAAGCACTAAGGTATGTTTTCGTTGTGGTATTGCAAGGCACATAAGGAGAAATTGCAAGATGGGAGCCAAATGCTCAACTCAAGCACTTCTTGCAATGACTACCAAAAGGGTGATTCCTCGGATATCAAATGCAAATTCTTCGAAAGAAAAGAGCCTCGGTAGTTCATCAAACAAGACGACGACGTCAAGGAAAAGCGATGGATCAAACAAGACGCTTTCACCAAAGGTATCAACTTCACAATCATTTCCGACGTACACCAAAACTCGAAAGGTTTGGGTACGCAAAGGTGAAGTTTTCCCTTGTCTTGTTACAAATATTTCCTTGCATGCTTATGATAATTCGTCTTGGTATCTGGATAGCGGTTGTTCTCGTCACATGACCGGTGACAAAAACTGTTTTCAAAATTTTGAGAAAATCTCCGAAGGACTTGTAGTTTTCGGAGACGGTCAGTCTTCCAAAATTGTTGGAAAAGGAACAGTAGCTAATCCAGATGGGCCGATTCTAAATAATGTGTTATTTGTTGATGGCCTTAAGACTAACCTCATAAGTATCAGTCAACTTTGTGACAATGGTTTTTCAGTTAATTTTTCATCTGTCGAATGCATTGTAACTGATAAGGACCATGTTTTCTTTTTAAAAGGGGTTAGATCTGAAAACAATTATTATGTTGTTCCCAATAAAATTTTTGAAAATTGTAACTTAGCCTCCTTGAATAATGAAACTCTTTGGCATGAAAGGCTAGGTCACATAAATTTTAAGGAACTTGCTAGAATTTCAAACAAAGACGTGGTCAAGGGGGTTCCTAAACTTTCACTTGAATAAAACATTGTGTGTGGTGGTTGTCAAAAGGGAAAACAATCTAGGACTGCACACAAGATCTTGAATCACGTCGGTACCAAACGACCCTTGGAATTATTGCATATGGATCTTATGGGGCCGACACGTCAACCATCCTTGGGAGGTAAATGGTATATTTTCTTATTGGTTGATGATTTCTCTCGATATTCATGGGTAGCATTTTTGAAAGAGAAAGCTGATACTTTTGATTCTTTTCACGAGATTTGCATTCGTATTATGATTGAAAAGAATGAAAAGATCATTCGTGTTAGAAGTGATAAAGGTGGAGAATTCATAAACTCTAAATTCATTGATTTTTGCACTTCCAATGGCATTAAACATGAATTCTCAGCACCCTATACACCTCAACAGAATGGTGTTGTCGAGCGCAAAAACAGGGTTGTTCAAGAGATGGCACGTGTTATGCTTCATAGCCGGAATTTACCGTTATATTTTTGGGCTGAAGCTGTGAACACTACAATCTATGTTATTAATCGAGTTTATTTGCGCCCGGGAACGTTAAATACACCATATGAACTATGGTGTTGTAGAAAACCCAACATCAAATATTTTCGCATCTTTGGGAGTCGATGTTACATTTTACGTGACCGCGAAAATCTTGGAAAATTTGACTCTCGAAGTGACGAAGGGATTTTCTTGGGGTATTCTACAAATAGTAGAGCATATCGGGTATTTAACTTGGAATCTAAAACGATCGTAGAATCTATAAATGTTAAAGTAGATGAAGCTTTCCACTTTGCATCTGATAAATCTACCCCTGATATCTCTCTTGATGATGATACTCCTGTAAATGCATCTTCTCATGATAATACTTCCAATATTAATGATGCATCTAATGGTTCTTCAAGTTTATCTGATGTGCAGGAATCATCTCATGTACCTCCGAGTACTCCATCACAACAAACGTTACGCATCTCCAAGGATCATCCTGAATCAAACATCATTGGAGACCCACGAGAAGGAGTCAAAACTCGGAGATAGTTGGTTTGTGGATTCGCATGTTACGTTTCCATGATCGAACCAAGGAACGTCGATGAAGCTCTTCAGGATGACTACTGGATTGAAGCAATGCAGGAAGAGCTCCATCAGTTTGAATGAAACAAAGTCTGGGAATTAACGACGCCTCCGAAGCAACACAATGTGATCGGTACTAAATGGATTTTCAAGAACAAGAAAAATAAGGATGGTACCATCATCAGGAACAAAGCACGTTTAGTTGCTCAAGGCTACTCTCAAATAGAAGGTATAGACTTTGATGAAACGTTCGCCCCTGTAGCTAGACTCGAGTCCATTCGTATCTTATTCGCTATTGCTTGTCACTTTAAAATAAAACTCTTTCAAATGGACGTTAAGAGCGCGTTTTTAAATGGGTTTTTTAAATGAGGAAGTTTATGTGGCTCAACCGAAAGGTTTTGTAGACTGTAAACTACCTAACCATGTTTTTCGTTTGAAAAAGGCTCTTTACGGTTTAAAACAAGCACCGCGAGCGTGGTACGAAAGGTTGACAAAGCACCTTTTGGAGAAGGGCTATACTCGAGGGAGAGCAGACAGGACTCTCTTTGTGAAGCATTATCAAAATAACTTCATTGTTGCACAAATCTATGTCGATGACATTGTGTTTGGAGCAACAAAGGATAATGATGCTTCTAAATTCGCAGAAACCATGGAAAGCGAATTTGAGATGTCTATGATGGGTGAACTGACATACTTTCTTGGATTGCAAGTGAAACAAAATGGTGAAGGCATCCATCTGTGTCAATCCAAGTATGCAAAGGAGTTGGTAAAGAAATTCGGATTAGAAGATTCTAAAGATTTTCCTACTCCTATGGGAACTAGCAATAAGGGATTAGGAAGTGAATCTCTTAGTGAGAATGTAGACGAGAAACTTTATCGCAGCATGATTGGAAGTCTACTTTACCTCACAGCTAGTCGCCCGGATATATCCTTTAGTGTTGGGATTTGCGCGAGATATCAATCAGCACCAAAGGAGGTTCACCTGAAAGCGGTGAAACGGATCATCCGGTACATCAAAGGAACCATTAATTTCAGAATTTGGTATCCTATGGGAACAAGTCTAGATATTATTGGATACTCAGATGCCGATTGGGCAGGATCTGTGGATGATCGGAAAAGTACGAGTGGTGCATGTTTTTATCTTGGCCATTGTCTTGTTGCATGGCATAGTAAAAAGCAAAACTGCATTGCAATCTCGACTGCCGAAGCGGAATACATCTCAGCGGGTAGTTGTTCAACTCAACTCATTTGGATGAAAAGCGTGTTGAGCGACTTCCGGATTTCAGCAACTTCGGTAACTGTTTTATGTGACAACACTAGTGCTATAAACATTTCAAAAAACCCTGTGTTGCACTCTAGAACAAAACACATTGAACTTAGATATCATTTTCTTAGAGAGCTAGTTGAATCAAATATTCTTCAAATTTCCTACATTTCAACTGAAGATCAATTAGCTGACTTTTTAACAAAACCTTTGGATCAAAAACGTTTTATTCATTTGCGTAAAGCAATTGGAATGCTTTCCTTGAAATAACCTCTTTTTGAAACTTTTGTTTAGGTTAGGTTTTGTTTTTGTGTTTTTGTTCATTATCTATGCTTAGACATAGAACATTAATTGAGCATTAGTTTTGATTGACTTTAACTGCATCCTTTTATATGTTTAGAAATTTATTATGCTTTGGATATTATAATAATTCATTTGATGCAATGATCATTTATGTGAATTAAATTATCTTTGTTTTGATCAAAGTCAATTTCTCTCTCGATGATCTCTTGGTATAGTTTTTATCTTATTTGACTGTTTAGTCGAGTATGAAATCGAGATCAATATTTGGATGAATACTTTATATCTTAAATAATTGATAGCCAATTGAGGGGGAGTCAAAGAAAAAGGGTTACACTCAAAAGATGTGGAAAGAGTTACATCCCAATGAGGAGTGTGAAAACTACCACCACATGGAGGAAAGAGCTACCACCTTGGTCGTCCGAGTACTGTGTGCAGCTACCACATGTATACCAAGCAAGGTTCTTCAAGTTTGATTAAATAAAATGCATGTTGAAATACTTGACTCTGTCAAAATTTCAAGGTTGGTATAAGGTGGGAATTTTAATGAAAGATGCTCAAAGAGCCACTCTCTTCAATAAATTGACTAGATATATTATCTAACTTATCTGGGATTTTAGACATCTATTGATCTTTGTATTTCATTTTCTTTACCGAATTGATGATTTGATAAAGGTATTACACATAAGATCAAGTTAGATGTAATTGAAGTTGTTCAACTTTAAGGGATTTAATTTTTATAAATTTTTGTTTCATTTGTTGGATGTTATTGATAGATTTAGCATAATCTATTTCTTGTTGTATGAAACGATAATTTTCATTTAAAGTTGATATACAAAAGTGCTTACAATCTTTTTCTGGATTTTCTAGAATTTTTCTGAATTTTTCTGAAGAAAAAGTTGGAGCCGATCCGGATTGGACAAGCCGATCCGGATCCCGAACGCAGGTATTCTCTGCGGGTAGCCGATCCGGATCGTAATCACGAACTGATGTCACGCCCCGGGGTCGAACTGCGACCCGGGCTCGCCAACAGATCCGCCGTCTGTACGGAAACTGCCGTACAGACGAAGCGTCTAACCTGCAAAAGAGATCTATAGCTAACAAGTATCAGAGCTGAAAGGAAGCCGAAACACTAAGCGGTGAAAAGTCCAAGTACAACAGTCCACAAGCACCCACAACATAAGTACAAAAGCACTAAAAGGTACAAAAGTGGAAACTAAAAAGTACAAGTGACACTAACACCGACACCACCGACTCGGGTAGGAGCTAGCCAGCTACGCCCTTACCTCGGTCAGAAAGCTCCGAACGAGCCAAACCTGGAACGGTCGCCTCAGGCACACCTGTCATCACAGCGGGTGTGAGATCTACTGCAACAGTCAGATCTCAGTGGGTACCAAAGCTAAACCCACGGTACACCCACTCAGTCTGCTGGAGACAAAAACACAAATAGATAGATAGATAGATAGATAGATAGATAACTGGAAATGAATCTATCGCTACATGTCTCAATGCAATGCTGGAAGTAAGTTCTCAGTCTCTCTCACGGGAGGCCTGGAAACTACGTACGTCTGCGCCCCCTACAGCCCTTATCAAACAAGAACGGGCTGTAGGCTTAGGCGCCCATAATTTCCGCCCCCGCACTGGGACTGCTAGAACTCTACAAGACACTAGAAGGCCACCTCAATCCCTTCTAGTAACCACCTGGTGACTCGGCCAGGGCATAACTATCTCTCTGGTAACTCGGCCAGTGATACTTACCTATCTGGTAACTCAGCCAGTGATTAATACCCCTCTGGTAACTCTGCCAGTGGTAACTACTCATCTGGTAACTCAGCCAGTGATTTATACCCATCTGGTAACTCTGCCAGTGGTATCTACTCATCTGGTAACTCAGCCAGTGATTTATACCCATCTGGTAACTCTGCCAGTGGTATCTACTCATCTGGTAACTCAGCCAGTGATTTATACCCATCTGCGATCCATCCGCGAAAACCGTGCGCCAAACGGAGGTCCCGATGCGATCCCGCAGCTCCACGCGGCAAAACACGCGCCACCGGCCACGTGAGAAGCTAACACTATGCCACAACTGCGAGATAAGAAGAGGGACCGGGATCAGAAAACATGCGGCTAAAACCGCGCTCACAAAGGGCAAAAGAAACCAAACCGGCGACGAGAAACGCCGCGCGTTGCGCGGAAAACCAATCGCGCACACACGCCGCGGCGCGTCGCCAAGTCACAGCCCGCGCGGCAAAGGCGGCGCAGCTGCACGGCTCCAAAAACCCAGCCATTCGCGCGGCGCCCAGCAAGTCCGCGCGGCACAAGGCCGCCCGCACGGCGCCCAGCAAGTCCGCGCGGCACAAGGCCGCCCACGCGGCGCCCAGCAAGTCCGCGCGGCACAAGGCCGCCCGCGCGACGCCCAGCAAGTCCGCGCGGCACAAGGCCGCCTGCGCGGCGCCCAGCAAGTCCGCGCGGCACAAGGCCGCCCGCGCGACGCCCAGCAAGTCCGCGCGGCACAAGGCCGCCCGCGCGAGGGTCTGCAGTGCCGCGCGCCCAGCGCGCGGCCTGCACACCGCGCGGGGCCGCGCGGGGCCCAAGGGGCCGCCCGCGCGGGGCCTGCAGCGCCGCGCGCCCAGCGCGCGGCCTGCACACCGCGCGGGGCCCAACGGGCCGCCCGCGCGGGGCCTGCAGCGCCGCGCGCCCAGCGCGCGGCCTGCACACCGCGCGGGGCCCAACGGGCCGCCCGCGCGGGGCCTGCAGCGCCGCGCGCCCAGCGCGCGGCCTGCACACCGCGCGGGGCCCAACGGGCCGCCCGCGCGGGGCCTGCAGCGCCGCGCGCCCAGCGCGCGGCCTGCAGTGCCGCGCGGCCCCTAGGGCACCCGCGCGGCCCGCCTGCAGTGCCGCGCGCCCAGCGCGCGGCCCGCCTGCAGTGCCGCGCGCCCAGCGCGCGGCCTGCAGTGCCGCGCGGCCCCGAGGGCACCCGCGCGGCCCGCCTGCAGTGCCGCGCGCCCAGCGCGCGGCCTGCAGTGCCGCGCGGCCCCGAGGGCACCCGCGCGGCCCGCCTGCAGTGCCGCGCGGCCTGCAGTGCCGCGCGGCCCCGAGGGCACCCGCGCGGCCCGCCTGCAGTGCCGCGCGCCCAGCGCGCGGCCTGCAGTGCACCACGGCAGCAGGCCGCATGCCGCGCAGCCTGCTGCACAGCCAGGGTGGACCGGCGCCCTGCTGCCCAGATTTTGGCAGCAGGGCGCAAGCTGCGCGCGTCGCCCAACGCGGCCGCGCAGCGATGGCCCCACAGCCTCGCGCCGCCAACCACCGCGCGCGCGTGGCTCGCCAAGCTCCACCAACCCGCACACAACCCTCCCAAGCAGCAAAGAAGGAAAGCAAATAAAAGAGAGGAGAGGAGAGAAGCAAAAACCACAATCAAAAATAAAACCAACCTCCACGAGGCTCGCCGACCTCGCTCGGCTTCACGCCCTCGCTCGGGGAAGAAAAGCTCAAGAGCCCTCTCCAATTCCTCCATCTTCATCCTTCTTCTCTTTTCCTTTCCTTATCTTTCCTTTTCTCTCTTTCTTTCTTTCACTTTTTTTTTTTCCTTGCTGCAGAGGTGGAGGGGAGGGTTTCATAAAGCAGAGGCTTTAAATAAAAATAATTAACTTAAATAACTTAATTCCAAAAACCCAACTCCAACTCACTTTTTGCCCCCGGGTCCTCCGCGTCAGTCCGGAACCTCCCGAACCTCGCTGTAAATCAAAAGTACGCGTGTCCACAGCTTTTTCTCCTCAAAAAGCTCGACCGTTGAGTCGGGGTGCTCAAATCAAAAACCGGCTCCAAAAATGCCAGTTCCGACTCACTTTTTGCCTCCGGGTCCTCCGCGTCAGTCCGGAACCTCCCGAACCTCGCTGTAAACTGAAAATACACCTGCTCCAAGTGTTTCCCAATTTTTCTGCAACCCATAGCGGTGTCGGAGCTTCCCGTACCAGTCACCTAACGCGTACAAAGCCCGAAACAAGCAGAGGCCTCCGCGGGGATCCAAATCAACCCAAACTCCTCTGAAAACACAAGTGGGACACATCCAAGGCAAATTCCTCCGCACCACACCATCCTGCAAGGTCGGTGCGTCATCCAAATCCCGGTGTTCTACACTCTCCCCCCCTTAAAAGGGTTTCGTCCTCGAAATCCAACAAAATCCATACTTAGGAGGGTAAATCAAAAACAAAAGGGATAGAAGATCCTCAGATTGCCCAAGGCTCTCAAGTGGTCACTCACATTCATCATGCTGACCACACTGAACCTTCCCCAAAGGTATGATTCGACTGCAAACTCTTTGGTTTCACCAACAAGAATCGCATCGGTCGATGAGGATAACGCAGTCCTCGTCCATCACCAAAGAAGGGAAAGCAAAACAAAACTTGCGGGGTTCAAATAGGCCTCATCCAGCCTGATCACAGCTCGAGGATCCACAACTCGCATAACTCGTTTCTATATATAACTCTCAGGCTGATAGTCTCCCTTGATTCGAGATCTCAAAAACCGAAGTTCAAGCCTCCTTAAGGCAAAACTCCTCAGATGCTTCATAGCCACCAAAGCTCCAGTTCCACAAAACATGGATCACCTCCCTTGACAGGGGAAAAACTTCAACCTCGAGAACCTTCTCTCGATTCTGGCACTCAATTCCCAGGGTTACACAGCTCGCCTAAACAGGGCATACTGAACAAAATGTCCTCGCCGGGATAAAGCAATCATACATCCTTGCAAAATCTATCACCGACGCTACCTCAACCTGACCTCCTGAGTGTCCAAGCACTTTAGGTTCGAGGGTTCTGAACAATTCCATGACCTCTCTATCACGGCAATATCCGGATCAAAGCTGGTATCCTCCTCAGCTTTGCCTCAATACACCTCATATCCTCTGCCACTCAAGCGGCTAAAACACAAGGCCCAAACACAAAATCCTCGATGTCGAAGTGCAACTCTCAAAGCTTGGCAACCAACTTCTTCCTCCTTAGAAGTTGTAGCACTAACCTCAAGAGCCCCTCAAGCTCCAAGTCGCTTCGGAGGTAAGCAAAAACCCACGACGGTAACACCACCAACCCGTCCAGTGAAACAGGGAAAAACACAGCTCTCAAATCAGTAGGGCATTAGTCAATCTACTTGACCACGCAAACCGCTCAACTGCCCTACTGATTCCGGATCAGTATCCAGGCACAGCCCTTGGCTGTAAGGTTCCATAAAGATATCAATCACTCGAAGGCATCTGCCCAAGCACAAGGTGAGACTAATCAAGTTCGAACCTTACAAAAACTCACACGGTTGTGTACCCACAACGTGACATCACCACTGTGTAACCACTGCCTGGATCCTCACCGTCGTATCCCCACGACGAGGTACTAGGTCTCACAGACCTCTCGATCCGTCAAATTTCGCAGCTGCGCTCACAGCTCCCTCTGTCTCACGGTTGATACTCCACGAGGTGCTGACGAAGTTGGCGCGGTTCCCCAAACCACGTCAACCACTGTCTCGATCTCAGTCCCAATCAAGTAACTACCTGGTAACTCGGCCAGGGGCATCAACCACCTGGTAACTCGGCCAGGGGCACGTAACCTCCTGGTAACTCAGCCAGGGGCAGGTAACCTCCCGGTAACTCAGCCAGGGCATCATATATCTCATCGCATGCTATAAAAAATACACTCCTCCCGACCAGGTCCACGGAGGGTCAATGTCTTCTCTCTCGACAATCCATGATAGCATAAATTGGGACGACCGATTCCTATCCAACCTCATATCAACACCTCTACACCGATGTAGGACTAACATCTCGATGATCAATCCAAGGTCCTAGCTGCACTGGCAGGACAGGCAGCACTCATCCACGTGCTTCACGTGATCTGAAAATTGATCCAAACGTGCACAACCATCAGTCCTGACACTGGCCCACACGAGGGTACCCCCGCTTTACCGAAACGCACACACGGCGTTGGCATTAAGCAAGCTCTAACCCGACGGCCACACCAGGTGAGACGCGACCCACAACCCTGACGAAGAATGCGGCCCATGCAGAAGGGAAACTCACATCCTGGCACTGCTGCTGAAGCGAGCACTGTCGAGAGCCTCCTGGTCTCAGTCTCTCCTGAGACCCATGATCCTGTGGGTGGAATCATGGCAACCTCGAAACACGCGACTATCGCAAAATCGGCGATGCCGGAGCTCTCACTCCGAAGCTGATCCCCCGCTCACCGTCTCCCTCGGACGGGGTCACTGATCCACAGTCAAACCATCGAGCATGCACGCTCACTGCATCCAAGGTCGGCACTCGCCGAAAATGCACGAAGAGGTAGGCATCTCGATGCAGCTCCCACTCGAACATAACCAACCTCTAAGCCTCATCCTGGGCGTCCAGGGGTACATCGCTCAACCGTCACAGAAACTCACCCCAGAACATCAACTGCGCTCCCGATGGTCCAACAAGACGAATCCGACGCCACCAGCTCTCTTGGCGTCCGAATGCAAAAGTGCATAACCAAGCGCCCTGATGCTTATCCTGGATGAACAAATCCTCGAACAAATCTTCCATAACAGCGTTCCAGTTCTCGGCCTCTCACGGCTCCAACTCGGTCCCGAAATCTACAAGGGATGGAACTGGATGCGGTACACAACCTAACAGCAACCTCTCGCTGCTTCCGCACCATCAATGGTGCGATCAGGAACAGAAATCGACGAAGTCGCGGCCGGAGGTACTACTGACGATACTCCGGGAGATGCTCTCGGTCCAAGCATGTGCATCCCACGCTCCATGCTCTCTCCTCCTGGCGCCATAACGCCTCAAATACCAGGACTGCTTGGGCCTGGATCTCTCAAGCCTCTCTCGGCTCCATCCATTTAGCTTCCCGCTAAACAAGCCCCTCATCCCAGGTCAAACACGCCCTCGCCGCTGCACGGCGTCTCGGAAGCATCCAAAAACCACTGCAACAAACAAACATTAGGACCAAGACTTTCTCGACCCAAACAAGCGAAAGTCTAAACATGTTAACCTTTCTAAAGCATTATGTTGTCTGCAGCCAACACAATCACCTTTAGAGAAATAACATGCGAGGTCACTCACCCCAATCCTCTGGGGGAGGTACACCCTCAGACAAGACTCTCGCTAAGGTCACGTCTCTCACGACAGTCTTCCTACCATCCAACCAAGAGCCTAGGGTCTCTAAGTCCCCAACGACCTATATTCCTAGGCTCTGATACCACCTAATCTGTCACGCCCCGGGGTCGAACTGCGACCCGGGCTCGCCAACAGATCCGCCGTCTGTACGGAAACTGCCGTACAGACGAAGCGTCTAACCTGCAAAAGAGATCTATAGCTAACAAGTATCAGAGCTGAAAGGAAGCCGAAACACTAAGCGGTGAAAAGTCCAAGTACAACAGTCCACAAGCACCCACAACATAAGTACAAAAGCACTAAAAGGTACAAAAGTGGAAACTAAAAAGTACAAGTGACACTAACACCGACACCACCGACTCGGGTAGGAGCTAGCCAGCTACGCCCTTACCTCGGTCAGAAAGCTCCGAACGAGCCAAACCTGGAACGGTCGCCTCAGGCACACCTGTCATCACAGCGGGTGTGAGATCTACTGCAACAGTCAGATCTCAGTGGGTACCAAAGCTAAACCCACGGTACACCCACTCAGTCTGGTGGAGACAAAAACACAAATAGATAGATAGATAGATAGATAGATAGATAACTGGAAATGAATCTATCGCTACATGTCTCAATGCAATGCTGGAAGTAAGTTCTCAGTCTCTCTCACGGGAGGCCTGGAAACTACGTACGTCTGCGCCCCCTACAGCCCTTATCAAACAAGAACGGGCTGTAGGCTTAGGCGCCCATAATTTCCGCCCCCGCACTGGGACTGCTAGAACTCTACAAGACACTAGAAGGCCACCTCAATCCCTTCTAGTAACCACCTGGTGACTCGGCCAGGGCATAACTATCTCTCTGGTAACTCGGCCAGTGATACTTACCTATCTGGTAACTCAGCCAGTGATTAATACCCCTCTGGTAACTCTGCCAGTGGTAACTACTCATCTGGTAACTCAGCCAGTGATTTATACCCATCTGGTAACTCTGCCAGTGGTATCTACTCATCTGGTAACTCAGCCAGTGATTTATACCCATCTGGTAACTCTGCCAGTGGTATCTACTCATCTGGTAACTCAGCCAGTGATTTATACCCATCTGCGATCCATCCGCGAAAACCGTGCGCCAAACGGAGGTCCCGATGCGATCCCGCAGCTCCACGCGGCAAAACACGCGCCACCGGCCACGTGAGAAGCTAACACTATGCCACAACTGCGAGATAAGAAGAGGGACCGGGATCAGAAAACATGCGGCTAAAACCGCGCTCACAAAGGGCAAAAGAAACCAAACCGGCGACGAGAAACGCCGCGCGTTGCGCGGAAAACCCATCGCGCACACACGCCGCGGCGCGTCGCCAAGTCACAGCCCGCGCGGCAAAGGCGGCGCAGCTGCACGGCTCCAAAAACCCAGCCATTCGCGCGGCGCCCAGCAAGTCCGCACGGCACAAGGCCGCCCGCGCGGCGCCCAGCAAGTCCGCGCGGCACAAGGCCGCCCGCGCGGCGCCCAGCAAGTCCGCGCGGCACAAGGCCGCCCGCGCGACGCCCAGCAAGTCCGCGCGGCACAAGGCCGCCTGCGCGACGCCCAGCAAGTCCGCGCGGCACAAGGCCGCCCGCGCGACGCCCAGCAAGTCCGCGCGGCACAAGGCCGCCCGCGCGAGGGTCTGCAGTGCCGCGCGCCCAGCGCGCGGCCTGCACACCGCGCAGGGCCCAGGAGGCCGCCCGCGCGGGGCCCGCAGCGCCGCGCGCCCAGCGCGCGGCCTACACACCGCGCGGGGCCTGCAGCGCCGCGCGCCCAGCGCGCGGCCTGCACACCGTGGGGGGCCCAAGGGGCCGCCCGCGCGGGCCTGCAGTGCCGCGCGCCCAGCGCGCGGCCTGCACACCGCGCGGGGCCCAAGGGGCCGCCCGCGCGGGGCCTGC
This sequence comes from Tillandsia leiboldiana, assembly GCA_029204045.2. Classification (NCBI taxonomy): domain Eukaryota; kingdom Viridiplantae; phylum Streptophyta; class Magnoliopsida; order Poales; family Bromeliaceae; genus Tillandsia; species Tillandsia leiboldiana. The sequence goes on from CM055061.1 coordinate 17,313,809, forward strand.
AGCGCCGCGCGCCCAGCGCGCGGCCTGCACACCGCGCGGGGCCCAAGGGGCCGCCCGCGCGGGGCCTGCAGCGCCGCGCGCCCAGCGCGCGGCCTGCACACCGCAAGGAGCCCAACGGGCCGCCCGCGCGGGGCCTGCAGCGCCGCGCGCCCAGCGCGCGGCCTGCACACCGCGCGGGGCCCAACGGGCCGCCCGCGCGGGGCCTGCAGCGCCGCGCGTCCAGCGCGCGGCCTGCACACCGTGCGGGGCCCAACGGGCCGCCTGCGCGGGGCCTGCAGCGCCGCGCGCCCAGCGCGCGGCCTGCACACCGCGCGGGGCCCAACGGGCCGCCCGCGCGGGGCCTGCAGCGCCGCGCGCCCAGCGCGCGGCCTGCACACCGCGCGGGGCCCAACGGGCCGCCCGCGCGGGGCCTGCAGCGCCGCGCGCCCAGCGCGCGGCCTGCACACCGCGCGGGGCCCAAGGGCCGCCCGCGCGGGGCCTGCAGTGCCGCGCGCCCAGCGCGCGGCCTGCAGTGCCGCGCGGCCCCTAGGGCACCCGCGCCGCCCGCCTGCAGTGCCGCGCGCCCAGCGCGCGGCCTGCAGTGCCGCGCGGCCCCGAGGGCACCCGCGCGGCCCGCCTGCAGTGCCGCGCGCCCAGCGCGCGGCCTGCAGTGCCGCGCGGCCCCGAGGGCACCCGCGCGGCCCGCCTGCAGTGCCGCGCGCCCAGCGCGCGGCCTGCAGTGCACCACGGCAGCAGGCCGCATGCCGCGCGGCCTGCTGCACAGCCAGGGTGGACCGGCGCCCTGCTGCCCAGATTTTGGCAGCAGGGCGCAAGCTGCGCGCGTCGCCCAACGCGGCCGCGCAGCGATGGCCCCACAGCCTCGCGCCGCCAACCACCGCGCGCGCGTGGCTCGCCAAGCTCCACCAACCCGCACACAACCCTCCCAAGCAGCAAAGAAGGAAAGCAAATAAAAGAGAGGAGAGGAGAGAAGCAAAAACCACAATCAAAAATAAAACCAACCTCCACGAGGCTCGCCGACCTCGCTCGGCTTCACGCCCTCGCTCGGGGAAGAAAAGCTCAAGAGCCCTCTCCAATTCCTCCATCTTCATCCTTCTTCTCTTTTCCTTTCCTTATCTTTCCTTTTCTCTCTTTCTTTCTTTCACTTTTTTTTTTTCCTTGCTGCAGAGGTGGAGGGGAGGGTTTCATAAAGCAGAGGCTTTAAATAAAAATAATTAACTTAAATAACTTAATTCCAAAAACCCAACTCCAACTCACTTTTTGCCCCCGGGTCCTCCGCGTCAGTCCGGAACCTCCCGAACCTCGCTGTAAATCAAAAGTACGCGTGTCCACAGCTTTTTCTCCTCAAAAAGCTCGACCGTTGAGTCGGGGTGCTCAAATCAAAAACCGGCTCCAAAAATGCCAGTTCCGACTCACTTTTTGCCTCGGGGTCCTCCGCGTCAGTCCGGAACCTCCCGAACCTCGCTGTAAACTGAAAATACACCTGCTCCAAGTGTTTCCCAATTTTTCTGCAACCCATAGCGGTGTCGGAGCTTCCCGTACCAGTCACCTAACGCGTACAAAGCCCGAAACAAGCAGAGGCCTCCGCGGGGATCCAAATCAACCCGAACTCCTCTGAAAACACAAGTGGGACACATCCAAGGCAAATTCCTCCGCACCACACCATCCTGCAAGGTCGGTGCGTCATCCAAATCCCGGTGTTCTACAACTGATCCGGATCGCGGCTAGGGTTTTATATAGAACAAAAGGGTTTTGAATTCTTTTTACTCCAATCTTTTGTTCAAAAGTCTCCAGAGCTTCTCTCTCTAGAATTCATCCATCTTGGAAGCTTTCTAACTCAAGTTCTTCGATTCCAAGTAAGTTTGTTTGATCAAAATCTCGGTATTTCACAGTTTTTCATATTTTTCCTCAAAAAACGTGATGAATTTCCGTATCTTTCTCGTTTGTGGATGGTTTTTGATCAAATTTCTTTTGAAATAAGAACTCTGGGTAGATTAGTTTTGATTATATGCTAGGTATTCCAATGATAAACGGATTTTTGGCCTTCGATTTCAAAAATTTCGGTTTTAGGGCATATAATGGGAATTTTTCAAAATCATGCGATTGATCTATTTTTAAAATTCTTTTTGCAAAACTAATTTGATTCTTAGTCTCTCTACACGATAATGATTGTTTGGGTACAATTTTTCAAATTTTTGAAAATTAACAATTTTTTCGTGTTCTTGAGTTGTTGCTCACAGGATTTCCTTTTTCACAAGAATCTAGTAGCAATGGTGATTACCTGGATCATTCTTCTTCTGGCTACGATGGTCCATACTAGAGACACTGTCAAGCCCAAGAGGGCTAAGAAGGCGAAGAAAACAAAAGATGATTCCGATACGGAATCTGAGACGGAATCGATCGATTGGGATGAGTTGCAAGTTGAAGCAACAGCACCCACTGCTTCGAAAGGAAAAGCGCCTGCGGAAACATCAAAGGCTCTGCCTACTGCTGCTGAAAAGGGCAAAGCTCCAATGGAAGAAACTTCTGGGAAGACAAGAAGAAAAAGACTTGCTCGACGGCTTGGACGAGCTCGGGGTATTGAAATCAATGAAACATGTCAAGATGAAACAAAGAATATCCCTCAAACTGAAAATGAATCTGAAGACGAAGAAGATTGGGACACATTTCTTACTGAAGTACAACAAGGTATTGATGAAGAAAATAAGGTTTACCTAAAGAACAAGAAGCTACTGAAGTCTTCCTCAATACTTAAGCAGCAAGCAAGGAAAAAGAATGTGCCAAGCAATGAACCTCTTGACAATTCGCATTCTCTGCCAAGAAGATCTCCTCGGAATGAAGGTCAGACTGCTCCGTCAGTCGTCACACAACGTTCTTCAACTTCCAGAAGAATTGACCAAAAGGCAAACTTAGAATCTTCCATCAACCAAGAACAAGATAAAATGGCTCTAGAACTCAGAAAGATGTCCAAGGACATACATCAGATGAAACAAGAGTGTTCTACAATTTCGGGAATGCTTAAAGGAATTTTGAAAAAACTGGGCTGCACGAGCTCTGAAGACTCTGCCTCAGACGATTGACTTATGCTCAAACTTTTCAATCTTTTCTTGTGCTGATTTTTGATCTTTTCTTGTGCAGGTTTTAAGTTTTAGTTTTTCGTTTTAATTCTCAACTTTTGGTTCTTGAACTTGTTAACTTTTCTCTCCATTTTGGTAATTTTTGGCTAACTTTTGTGACAAAAAGGGGGAGAGAGGTAAGTAGGACAAATGTTTGTGAGAAACTTGAAACTATGGAGGTAAGTATAACCTCAACTTGAAAGGTAAATAGAACTTCAACTTTTGGTTAACCTCAACATTGAAAGGTAAGTAGAACTTCAACTTTTGGTTTTCATTTGTGATTGCATGCATGCCTCGACTAACTATTTGCTAACTATTTGGGCATGTAATATAACTAACAAGTTGATGTTCACTAACAATTTCTGTGACATTTGGATTTTGATTGCATAGGAGATATGTTGGTTTTTAACTATGATCAATTTACATATCTGAATGTATAAATGTCATGGTAAGTAAATGAGTATAAACTTCATCTCTGTATGTGGTTTTTGAATGATATAAAATTCTTGAGGTATCTAACGATTTCTTTTGTCAAGAATGATTTCTTTTGCAGAGAGTACAGATGTCTAAGTCTAGAGTCTGTTTTAGGAGTTTAACTCATGTATCTATTTTATTTTGGATCTCCATTGTAAATTTTTGTTGTATGGTGATAGCAACAAAAATATCTTTTTGAATTTTCTTGAGTGGATCTATGTTTTGTCACGAAACCGCCAAAGGGGGAGATTGTTACGGAATTTAAGTTGGCGTATTTCGTGAATTCGGTTAAGTCTTGAAGATTGAAGGTAAAGAAGGTTGGATCATATAACACAATCTCAAGAAAGAAGAATTCAAAAGGATCAGGTATGTTTAACTTAATATCTTTGGTGATCCGAATACTTCTTATAGTGTAGAAACACTTGGATGAACTTGTAATTGCATAAATATCAAAAACTGGACATGGGACATGTTCAGGATCCGGATCAGACTTTCCAATTCGGATCCCGAAGGGTGTTCGTTCATACACAAGTTCAATCCGGATCGTAGCCTCCTTTGATCCGGATCCCGAACACTGGTTTTACCATGATTTATGAACGATCCGGATCAGGCTTTCCAATCCGGATCCCGAACGTTGGTATTTGGTGAAACTGTATGAACGATCCGGATCAGGCACTTCGATCCGGATCCCGAACCTTCATTTTTCTGGAAATTGTTTTTCTCGCTACTGCAATCCGGATCGCCGAACTCCGATCCGGATCGTCGTCATGTAAAATTCCAGAAAAGGATAGTTTTTTATTCTTATCTTTTTCCAAGGGTTTCTAACCTAAAAATAGACCCTATGATTCTTTTTTCTAGGGTAAGCCGCTAATCCTAAAAGCCGTCATCCTATATACGGCCTAAGATCCACATATAGAGAAGAAAGGAAATCAAGAGATTTAATCTTATGTTTCTTCATCTATATTGATTGATTTGATTCTAGGTTTTCATACTCACATTTTGAGTAGAATTAAATCAATGAATACTTAGATGGTATTTCCGATCTATTTCTAATCTAAGTATTCGGCGGATCATCACCACCCAAAAAACAACGATTTATCCCAAATCGGCGCGTGGACTCGCGTGGCCTTGTGGATTCAAGGTGCAACCGCTCTCGCGGATTCGGAGCGAGGTACGTTCGTGGATTCGAAGCGTGCTAATGGGTGAAGACCGTGGATTCGGTCGGACGTCGTGGACTCGACGTTGGACGCCGTGGATTCGGCGTTGGACGCAGATCGTGGATTCGAGAAGCGTCGTGGAGCGAGCGGAGAAGATCAACTAGGAGCGTATGGAAAAGGTTGAGTCATCTGTGAGTACGGTATATCACCTTGTACGTGTTTAATTCTAGTGGATTTCACCGTGTTATCGGTCCCGTGGTTTTTTACTCCGGTTTGGAGTTTTCCACGTAAAAATCTCTGCGTGTTATTTATTTTTCCGCATTGGGTTTTATATCGCAAAGATTTTTGAGTGTTTATTGTTTACACCTATTCACCCCACTCTAGGTGTTTTTTCCCCTATTTGGATCCAATTAGCACCTCGCGGGCACCGCACCCGCGCGGGCACCATGCGGGCACCGCACCCGCATAGGCGCCGCGCGGGCACCGCACCCGCGCGGGCACCATGCGGGCACCGCGCGGGCACCGCACCCGCATGGGCGCCGCGCGGGCACCGCACCCGCGCGGGCACCATGCGGACACCGCGCGGGCACCGCACCCGCATGGGCGCCGCGCGGGCACCACACCCGCGCGGGCACCATGCGGGCACCGCGCGGGCACCGCACCCGCGTGGGCACCGCGCGGGCACCGCGCGGATCACACCCGCGCGGGCGCCGCCCGCAGAGGATCGCCGCATGGTTTTGGTGGGCTTCGCGGGGGGAAATCCGTCGACCGACGGGTTTGACGGTTTCTTTAGGTTTCCGTCGGACGGGTAATGTCGGGCTTTCGTTTTGTAGAGTTAATGCGTGGTTCTGATTTTGGTTACCCTTATGGACCCTTCTTAGGTCCAGATACGCAACGGGAGTGTGCTAAAGATCCGGGTGCTCCGATCCGCTCGCAACCAGGTGGGTACCCTTGCTATAAGTGCAACGTGTGCAGTAAGTGCACCATATCATCGTAAAAGGCTCGCTAATTTGTCTAATAAAGTAGATGGACTTTTATACCTTCGCATGAATATTTATTATTAATAACTGTGGCGGCTGCGGTCGCGGGGCTTAATACTTTTTATTAATAATTGTGGTGGCTGTGGTCGCGGGGCTTATCACACGCCGACACCGGCAATTTCGGTTTTGGAAGTTGCACGTACACAGGCGGATTGGCCTCCGCATGGGTGTACTTTTCCGGAGAAGTGGTCCGAGTGACCTGTGTGCCTCACGTGTATGGGGTGAGGACCTCTTCACGCCTGCTACGGGCGCCGCACTAGCACCGTGAAGGGGTTAAAAACATCGAAGGGGTATTGTGACTGTGCACGAGGGGAGACTTCCGTCTCTCCGACAGGTACTCTGGGGTTGGGGCCCAGCTTATTTTTGTAACAGGGTTTTTAGCGAAAGGTTCCGGTATAAACGGTTTGTTTTTAATTCAACATTAATTGTTAAGACATCTACTTTGTTTGTCACTGACTTTACCCACTCCGTGACAGGTTTGACTAGGGACATTAGTCGGGACGGTGATGAGACTGCGTCGAGAGGACCGTAGTCGTAGGAGGCTTTCCACTCCTGGTTCCTTGGAATTATCTCAACTCTTTCTTAACTATTCTTAGCTTAATTTGCATCTGTGGATCATATTAGTTATTATTAGCGCTGTGGATTGGATGCACTATTACGGTTCATACATACTTTCGTGATCTTGGGCACGGCATGTTTTTATCATCATAAAAGTGATTGCGAAAACGTTTTCAAAAGCAGAGTGCCGTATGGGCACAGATTTTGTAAACCTCTGGATTTATCCTTTCTAAACGATGTCGTCGCTCTCTTGTTTGAATGTGTAACTGTTTTAAAAATTGGGTGTCGGGTGGACACCGTTTGCAAAATCGTAGGTAATTATTTCTTCCGCACTATGTATGATGACGACTGTATGGTTGATGGTTGATATTGTAAATGGGACGCCGTGCATATACAAAGGAGACTCTGTCCGATTGCAGAGTGAATTTGTATATGTGGCGGTCTGTCATGCACCGGGGGCGAGGTTGATCTTCACGTGTGAAGAAAAAAAAAGAAAAAAATATATAATACACGTTTTTCCGCTTATACTAAAACCTCCTGGGGCGTGACAGATTATATGGTATCAGAGAAAAACAACCATAACCACAGTATTCGGGGATCCACATCCACAGTGTATGATGCCACAAGCAAATTGGGACACGAGATAACCAAGGTATAGGTGCGGTAGTACGTGAGAGTACGGGGAAACGGGGTTTAATATAAGTGCGTTGTAAGTCAAGGTGCTAGGGTGTTAATATTAGGGTTAACGCGGCTTCTTTGTTTACAGCGGACAGCGACCAGGATTCGGCCACCGAGCGCTAACTCTTTAAATGGACAGGATGGATCCCGCAGCCGCGGCCAATCGCTTGCTCCGAAACCAGCTACGTGACGTGGCAGGGCAAATGTTAACTTTCACTGAGCGCCTATGCCTACTGACTTGAGACTTCGAGGGTATCGACCGCACTCAGCAAGACGCCAGGGACGACGCCTATCGGGGAATGCTGCCGCCAGGTTACCCCACGTTCCAAGAGGCGGTCGGCCTGGCCATGCAGGCTGAGCGGGATCTCGCCGAGGCACGAGCTCGGCAGGGTCACCCCGGTTACCGTTGGGGACAAAGATTTCACCGCCCCGGTCCGACGGGGGGCCCCTCCCAAGACAAACGGGCGCCCAAACGCCCAAGGACAGAATGGAAGGCGGGGCAAACAACAAAGAGGGGACCCGAACCACAGTGGAAGCCGTGCGTCATATGCGACGGTGCACACCAACTTATGAGCTGCCCCTGGAAGGACGACCACTGCTTCAAGTGCGGCAAGCCGGGTCACTCACGCTTCTCGTGCCCCCGAAAGCCGGCTGTCACTAGACCCCCGGCGCCGCGACCGGACAAAATAAAGAAAACCGCTAACCCCACCCCTCGAGGGGGCCCCAATCCAGAGAGCCGGGCAAATCAATGCCCGAAGGAAGCGCGGAAGGACGAGCGAGCGCCATCGGGAAGCCCGGAATCGCAACAGGAACCCTGCGTTATCTGCGGGAGTGCACACTCAGCGACGAGATGTCTTTGGAGGTACTATTACTGTGATCTTTGTGGCGCTCCGGACCACACCCGTGTCTCCTGCCCTCAGGGGATAACCCCTACCCCCGCCACACCACAGCCGGGAGAACCAGAGAGTGCTGTAGCCCCCGCTCAGCCAAAGGACTTACCCGGCGACCAGCACTCCACAGACTCTCCAGACACCAAGCCCCTACCTCAACACGCTGTACGACGCTGGCCGGAGGGTTGTGGGCGTACTCCCCGATTTGCCACAGTGGAAGACGCGATGTCTCAGAACCGGTGATAACAGGTAACAGATGTTTTCTTTTTCCTTCTGTTTAGGAGCACCGGTTACACCTAAGCTAATTACCCTCGTCTTTTCCCTCCCCTATTCCCGGACACGCCTAGTGCGGATTGGGGAAGGAATCCTCAAGTACTAGGCGAAACCTCCCCGGCATATGCGCGCGGGCGGGTTTCAGAGTATAAGAGACCCTATTGTACCTAGTGAGACCTGTTAGTGGTCACGTGAGGAATAGATGGGCCCTACCCCTCCACCTAGCGATTAAGGACCCAAGAGATCGTTTGGTCGCGTGGGTCCATAATCTAGGTTAGGCATGACGTCCCAGTCGTAAGGGATTTCCCGGATGTATTTCCGGCAGAACTCCCTGGGATGCCGCCCGAACGAGAAGTTGACTTCCCTATTGAACTACTCCCCGGCACCAAGCCCATCACCAAGGCACCGTACAGGATGGCCTTCGCTGAGTTGAAAGAACTCAAGGCACAGCTGGAGGACCTTTTGGACAAAGGTTTTATCAGACCAAGCGCGTCACCATGGGGCGCGCCCGTCCTGTTCGTGAGGAAGAAGGACGGAAGCCTCCGGTTGTGCGTAGACTACCGGGAAATAAATAAGGCCACCATTAAGAACAAGTACCCCCAGCCAAGGATCGACGACCTATTCGACCAACTGCAAGGGGCAACGGCGTTTTCGAAAATTGATCTACAGTCAGGCTATCATCAGCTCGGGGTTAAAGGAGAGGACGTCCCCAAGACGGCTTTCCGAACTCGCTATGGCCACTACGAATTTACAGTGATGCCTTTCGGGCTCACTAACGCCACCGCAGTATTCATGGACATGATGAATAGGGTGTTCAAACCCTTCCTAGATTTATTCGTGGTGGTCTTCATCGACGATATCCTCATCTATTCCCGTACAGATGAGGAACATGAAGAACATCTGCGCACAGTCCTCCAGACCTTACGGGAACAGAAACTCTATGCCAAACTCAAAAAGTGTGAGTTTTGGCTCCGTAAGGTGGATTTCTTGGGGCACGTGGTCTCGGCGTCCGGAGTCGCGGTGGACCCAAGGAAGATAGACTCGATGACGAACTGGCACCAACCGACAACGGTGACGGAGGTTCGAAGCTTCCTAGGATTAGCCGGGTATTACCGGCGCTTCGTGGAGGGCTTCTCTAAGATAGCCACCCCCTTGAATCGTTTAACTCGAAAGGGGGAGAAGTTTATCTGGACGGATCAGTGCCAGAGGAGTTTCGAGGAGCTCAAGGATAGATTGACGCGGGCCCCGATTCTCGCCTTACCAGAACCGGGGGAGGATTATGAAGTATTTTGCGATGCCTCGCGGAACGGATTGGGAGGAGTGCTTATGCAACGGGGAAGGGTTATAGCCTATGCGTCAAGGCAACTCAAGGATTATGAGCGAAATTACCCTGTGCATGATTTGGAGCTCGCAGCGGTTGTGTTCGTCCTCAAGCTACGGAGACATTACTTGTATGGAGCACACTGCAACGTGTACTCTGACCATAAGAGTCTCAAGTACCTCTTCACCCAAAAGGAGCTAAACTTGTGGCAAAGGCGGTGGCTCGAGCTACTAAAAGACTACGACATGACGATCCACTATCATCCGGGAAAAGCAAATGTGGTAGCTGACGCCTTGAGTCGCAAAGGGCAGGCCGAGGAAGCAGGTGTAGATGCTATCACCCAGCAAGAACATCTGATTGCGAAGTTTTCGCGGTTAAGACTGGAAGTGGTACCGGCGGGTACGGTCGCACAACTTCTGACCCTAGTGGTCAAGCCCACCCTGCTGGACAGGATTCTTGAAGGGCAATCGACCGATGACCAACTCCAGGAGGGCGATTTCGCACTAAGCTCCGATGGCACGATACGGTTTCGAGGACGAATCTGTGTGCCGGATCTACCAGAGCTCAAAGAGGAAATTCTAAGGGAGGCGCATACCGCTCATTATGTAGCGCACCGCGGGGGAATGAAGATGTACAAGGACGTTAAACAGACCTTCTGGTGGCCCAAGATGAAGGAAGATGTAACTCGATTCGTGGCACACTGCCTGGTATGCCAACGAGTGAAGGCCGAGCATCAGCGACCGGCGGGAAAGTTGCAACCACTACCGGTGCCCGAATGGAAGTGGGAAAGGATTACCATGGATTTTGTGACCGGTTTCCCGAGATCGCCACAAGGACACGATGCGATATGGGTCATTGTGGACCGTTTGACGAAATCGGCCCACTTTCTGGCCATACACACAACGTGGACCCGGGAACGACTGGCACAAACGTACATAAATGAGATAGTAAGGTTGCATGGGGTACCGACATCTATTACGTCGGACAGAGACACACGGTTCGTGTCAAATTTTTGGCGGAGTCTGCAACAAGCAATGGGAACCAAGTTGCATTTTAGTACGGCATTTCACCCGCAGACCGACGGGCAATCAGAGCGGGTGATTCAGATTGTGGAAGACATGCTTCGAGCGTGCGTTTTGGACTTAGGCGAAGGATGGTCGCAATACTTACCCCTCGTGGAGTTCGCCTACAACAACAGCTATCAAGCCAGTATCCAGATGGCGCCATACGAGGCTCTGTATGGGCGCCGCTGTCGGTCTCCAATATGCTGGGATGACTTGGGTGAGCGTAAGTTTTTGGGCCCAGATTTGGTGGAGGAGACCGAGGCGAAGGTGCGATTGATCAGACAAAGACTACTGACCGCCCAGAGCAGACAGAAAAGTTATGCGGACAAGAGACGACGAGACTTAGAGTTCATGGTAGGTGAGCATGTTTTACTCCGAGTCTCACCATCCAAAGGAAAACGACATTTCGGCCTAAAAGGAAAGTTAAGTCCGAGGTACATGGGACCATTCGAGATCCTAGAACGCGTGGGTCCAGTGGCGTACCGGTTAGCCTTGCCACCGAACCTCGAACGAGACCACAACGTGTTCCACGTCTCAATGCTCCGGAAGTACCTCGCTGACCCCTCTCATGCCTTGGATGTTTCCACCATCGAGTTGCGTGAGGATTTGAGCGTCGAGGAGACGCCGGTGCGGATTTTGGCAAGAGAGGACAAGAGGTTGCGTAATCGAACTATTCCCTACGTAAAGGTCCAGTGGAGCAACCACGAAGAACGTGAAGCGACATGGGAACTGGAATCGAGGATGAGGGAAGGCTTTCCCGGGGTGTTTGGTGAGGTTTGTACTTAAGTTTCGGGGACGAAACTTTTTTTAAAGTGTGAGTGGTGTAGAGATTCGGCTTTTCCGGCTGATTGTGACTCACATGTTACTTATTTATGCCCTTAAGTGAATAAAATTATTTAACATTTGAAACTCGGTCAGTGTGTGGTGCGGGTATTTTTCCGTCGAAGGGCCCGGAAAACGAAGACCGATGGCGCGATCGGATCGGGAATCCGATGTACGGATCTCCCGGAATGGGGTTTTTAAGATCGCGATGACTTAAGTCGTGCATCGAAATCCGTATAAAATATCTGGCAAGTTTGTTAGGGGAATCTAGGTATTCCTGTGATTAATTAATTAAAGAAATTAATTAATCGGTTACGTACAATTAAATTTGGGGTTTTTATCTCCTATGATTAATTAAAATAGGAAAATTAATTAATCGGCGACTAGGATTTAAAAGGGAATAAATTAATACGTACAAAGAAAAAAAAAAGAGAAACCCTAGCCAAAAAGAAAGAACACGAAAGAGAAAGAAAAGAAAAAGACGGAACCCTAGGCGAAGGAAAGAAAGGAGAAAAGGGAGGAAACGAAGGAGTCCGATCACCCCGAACAACGAACCGGAGACAAGAGCGCGACCGGACATCTCCCCCGTGGATTAATTCGGTGAGTGCAATCCTCGTTGTGGTTTTTCGGGGTCTTCTTTTAAGTTCTTGTTTAGGGTTTCGGTCGTCATCATCGTATCCGTCACCGCCGCCGTCGTTGCGCAAGTTAGGGCACGACACGGGCGGCGGAGACGCGCGATGCCGCTAGGGCATCGCGCGGGCGGCAACAACGGGAGCCGCGCGGGCTCCGCGCGGGCACCGCACGGGCACCGCACCCGCATGGGCGCTGCGCGGGCACCGCACCCGCGCGGGCACCATGCGGGCACCGCACCCGCATGGGCGCCACGCGGGTGCCGCACCCGCGCGGGCACCATGCGGGCACCGCGCGGGCACCATGCGGGCACCGCGCGGGCACCGCACCCGCATGGGCGCCGCGCGGGCACCGCACTCGCATGGGCACCGCGTGGGCACCGCACCCGCGCGGGCACCGCACCCGCGCGGGCACCACGCGGGCACCGCGCGGATCACACCCGCGCGGGCGCCGCCCGCAGAGGATCGCCGCATGGTTTTGGTGGGCTTCGCGGGGGGAAATCCGTCGACCGACGGGTTTGACGGTTTCTTTAGGTTTCCGTCGGACGGGTAATGTCGGGCTTTCGTTTTGTAGAGTTAATGCGTGGTTCTGATTTTGGTTACCCTTATGGACCCTTCTTAGGTCCAGATACGCAACGGGAGTGTGCGAAAGATCCGGGTGCTCCGATCCGCTCGCAACCAGGTGGGTACCCTTGCTATAAGTGCAACGAGTGCAGTAAGTGCACCATATCATCGTAAAAGGCTCGTTAATTTGTCTAATAAAGTAGATGGACTTTTATACATTCGCATGAATATTTATTATTAATAACTGTAGCGGCTGCGGTCGCGGGGCTTAATACTTTTTATTAATAATTGTGGCGGCTGCGGTCGCGGGGCTTATCACACGCCGACACCGGCAATTTCGGTTTTGGATGTTGCACGTACACAGGCGGATTGGCGTCCGCATGGGTGTACTTTTCCCGAGAAGTGGTCCGAGTGACCCGTGTGCCTCACGTGTATGGGGTGAGGACCTCTTCACGCCTGCTAACGGCGCCGCACTAGCACCGTGAAGGGGTTAAAAACATCGAAGGGGTATTGTGACTGTGCACGAGGGGAGACTTCCGTCTCTCCGACAGGTACTCTGGGGTTGGGGCCCAGCTTATTTTTGTAACAGGGTTTTTAGCGAAAGGTTCCGGTATAAACGGTTTGTTTTTAATTCAACGTTAATTGTTAAGACATCTACTTTGTTTGTCACTGACTTTACCCACTCCGTGACAGGTTTGACTAGGGACATTAGTCGGGACGGTGATGAGACTACGTCGAGAGGACCGTAGTCGTAGGAGGCTTTCCACTCCTGGTTCCTTGGAATTATCTCAACTCTTTCTTAACTATTCTTAGCTTAATTTGCATATGTGGATCATATTAGTTATTGTTAGCACTGTGGATTGGATGCACTATTACGGTTCAGACATACTTTCGTGATCTTGGGCACGACATGTTTTTATCATCATAAAAGTGATTGCGAAAACGTTTTCAAAAGCAGAGTGCCGTGTGGGCACAGATTTTGTAAACCTCTGGATTTATCCTTTCTAAACGATGTCGTCGCTATCTTGTTTGAATGTGTAACTGTTTTAAAAATTGGGTGTCGGGTGGACACCGTTTGCAAAACCGTAGGTAATTATTTCTTCCGCACTATGTATGATAACGACTGTATGGTTGATGGTTGATATTGTAAATGGGACGCCGTGCGTATACAAAGGAGACTCTGTCCGTTTGCAGAGTGAATTTGTATATGTGGCGGTCTGTCATGCACCGGGGGCGAGGTTGATCTTCACGTGTGAAGAAAAAAAAAGAAAAAAATATATAATACACGTTTTTCCGCTTATACTAAAACCTCCCGGGGCGTGACAGATTGTCTATTAAAGAACCACAACCTATCAAATTATTTCTCAAATAAATTGAACAAATGTTTGATTCAAAAATAAACTTATAACCGTCCAATACCAAACGTGAAACAGAAATAAGGTTTCTAGTCGCACTAGGAACATAAAGAAAATCTCTAAGTTCTAAAACTACTCCTGTCGGTAGACATAAAGGATAAGCCCCTACAGCAACAGCAACAACTCTTGCTCCGTTTCCAACGCGTAGGGTAATCTCTCCATCCCTAAGTCGTCTACTTTTCTTTAGCGCCTGCATTGAAATACACAAATGTGAGGTGCATCCCGAGTCAATGACCCATGTAAAAGTAGAACAAACCGATAAGCAAGTAGTTTCAATGATATGAATCTCGGACATACCTTCCAAAGTTTTATTCTTCACCTTGTCCTTCAGGCTAGCCAAATAGTCCGGGCAATTCCTCTTCCAGTGGCCATCCTTTTGACAGTAGAAGCAAGTTCCTTTGGCGGCCTTCTTTTTGGGATTTACCTTGACAGTGTCAGTCTTTGGCTTCTTTGCAGGCTTCTTCTTTCTCCATTTAGACTTTTTTTTGGAGGAAGCCCGTTCAACAGCCAAAACTGAGCCCTTATTGACTTTTAGCATTCCTTCAGCCGTGACCAACATATTCAACAGCTCGGCGAGAGTGCAAGTAATTTTATTCATTTGAAAATTTAAAATAAACTGAGAAAATGAATCAGGTAATGATTGTAAGATCAAATCAATTTGAAGTTCTGCGTCCATAGTCATTCCGAGCTTCTCAAGCTCCTCAATGTCCTTAATCATCGCCAAGCAATGATTATTGACTGAGTGACCATCAGACATCTTAGTCCTGAACAGTCACCTTGACACCTCGTAACGAGCTGTTCGACTTTGCTCATCATACAACTCTTTAAGATGAAGCAAGATGTCAGCAGCACTCTCCATGTGCTCATGCTGGCGTTGCAACTCATTACTCATAGACGCAAGCATGTAGCATTTTACCTTCATATCATCATCAGTCCATTTATTTCTAGCATCTTTCTGTTGAGCTGTTGGATTTGCGGGCACTGCTGGAGCCTCCGTGTCCAACACATAGGCTAATTTCTCAGAATTGAGAACAATTCTCAAATTCCTCAGCCAATCGGTGAAATTCGGTCCAGGTAAGCGATTAGTATCAAGTATTCTGACAAATGGGTTAGAGGCGGACATTTTCTGCAGATGGTTAAGATTCTAATTAGTTGTGTACTTAATCATAATCCATTTTGATTAGGGTCATTAAATCTAAATGGTACCTCCCACTAATTTTATTGAATCTCCACACTCCCCGAGTGGAGAAAACGGAAACTTTACTAAAAGTTTCTAGTGGGAATTGCGGTCCCATCTATTTGTACACTACCTCATCCTGACAGATTCTTGGCAATGAGTAAAGAAATGAGTGAGCAACTCTTGTTCAATGCTTCTCAAGCAAATCACAATTTTATCTTTGGCCTCCAAAAATATAGGCCTCATCCTAATAGATTCTTGGCCTTATCTTTTGGTTAAGTTAGACCCACCGTTCATCATGCAAATAAAAAGTCATTGAATCCTCATCCTAACAGATTCTTGGAATCAACTCCTTTCTTACCACATAGCATCTCATGTCAATAGAATGGTTGCGGTTCCCTAATGCAACTGACCCCCGTGTCCGGGTGAATCAATCAACACTAAAGAGACGCCCACACCCTACAACGATGGAAGGCCACTAATGGGTTCATAACACCACTAACTTAATATTTTATTTAGGGAGATTTGTTATCTCATCAGTTTTAATTCATTATAAATTTTCATCTCATGCAAACCATCGCATCATATACACACATATATCGCATATATATAAAAATAACTACCGGTGATGATCATGGATTTTAATTTGATTCAGGCCTGAGCCACCAGGCCGGAATCGGGTCAGAGGGTATTACACACAAAAAACTTGCTCTGCATCTTGATCAGATTGGAGTAGATCAACTCTTGTCGGCTCCCTCGATCAATATTTGGTCCAAACTTGATCTGCACCGCATCAACTCTTGAATGGAACAAATCGTCATGGAACCTGAACTACCCCTTTACCCTTTAATTTTGCAACAATTACAATACAACACATAATATTAATGAGACACGCAGGTCTCCAAATTACATAACATAATTGGTACACGCAGGCACCCAAAATAAATCTAACACTGGGTCCTTATTAAATTACACCAATTCACATCATCACATGATACATTAACATCACAAGGTTGCTATCCATGATCATCACCTTATACACATCACAGGCATATAATATAAAATAAATTTCTCTAATTCGATTTCTAATTAATTGGGTTTCGAATTAATTTTAAATTGCGATTCTGCACAAAACAACCACATGGCCTGCATGACTACACCATGTAAAAATCCGTCATGCAAGGCAATGCCAATCTAATTAGCATTGCGGCGCCTTGCCCGCGTGCGCTAATTGAATTAGCATTGCGGCGCCTTGCCCGCATGTGTGATAATTTAATTAGCATTGCGGTCCTTGCCCGCAAGTGTGCTAATTTAATTAGCATTGCGGCCCCTTGCCCGCAAGTGTGCTAATAAATTATCATTGCGGCGCCTTGCCCGCAAGTGTGCTAATTAATTATCATTGCGGCGCCTTGCCCGCAAGTGTGCTAATTAATTAGCATTGCGGCGCCTTGCCCGCAAGTGTGCTAATTTAATTAATGTTTCAAAATAATCAAAATAATATACTCAAAAACAATCTTCATTGTTTTGATTTTCATCGTTCCAGAAAACCCAATCAACATCGAAAAAGAGATTAGATCTAAAACAAACGATGAGGGTGGCTCCGATACCACTGTAAGAAAGTAATCAGATATGCGCAGCGGAAAAAAACGCAATTAAAAATTTCTTAAAACAAAGATCACCTCATGTATTGTTTTAGATCGAAAAAGGTAATCTAATTGATCTTATCAATTAGGATTTAATTTTTACCTTGCGCGGGTCGAGATCACCGCGAAGCCGACGATCGTTGGTAAAAATTATTCGTCCTTGATAGCCTCACACGCACCCGGCCTCTACTTGTGTCCACACGGAATCACGCCCTTGATCGAAATAATCGATCGCCTTGATTCGCGATCTAATCACGAATTAACTCTCGCGTCGATGTAAGGAGGATGAATCAATCTTCTAATTGTGCTAGCAATCTTCCGAAGATCGAGAACGATGAATTAATTGTGGAGGACTTGAGGAAGAGGATAGGCGGCTAGGATTTTCTTTTTCTCCTTTTTTTTCTCTTCTTTTAAATATGTCACATATGACACATATTTATATTGAGAAAACCCTAACCCTAATTCTAATCCTAATCGAATCCTAATCCGATTGGATTGTCCATTATCCTTAAGTTAGTTTCAATATGAATCGAATCCGTATCCTAATTCGATTCGTGTGTAACATTTACACATAAGTCCTTAAAATATTTACTAACGATTAGTAAATACACCATGCAACTTTTGCACTTAAATACCTCTAATTTACAATAATTGCAAATTAGTCCTTTTACTAATAAATTAGTAAACTTTAGTATTGTGATTATAATTAATCCATTCTATAAACTTCTTTATCATCTCCTTAATATCGATCATGCGCGATTCCTTATGTGTGTGACCTAATAGGTTCAATTCTGTCTGGTAGTGAGATATGATGCGATCCCCATCGACATCATCATCGAAACTCTTTTTGATGGATCAAACACTTTTGATTCTTCCATCGTATAATAATTATTCACCTATAATTATTCTTATTGGTTCCCACAATCCACCAGTGACGCCTAGCAGCATATAGTGGCAATCCAGTCAGAAGTGAATATTGGACTGAACCTCAAGGTGCAGTTACCGTACAATACAATCCTTCTATCGCATAGTCCCAACTGAGTGGAGGTCATGGAATACTCGTCAAACCCCATCACTCGTTATATGACAATTGATAGGGAAGAAGCTCATATGGTTACTCTTGGAAACAACTTTCCATGAACTATATTACCCCGGCCGAGGATTTCTGAGCTTTGCCTTACAAATAGCATAGGACTAATTATCTCTCTACCGAGAGCGATAGATCCCCTATAAACAAACACCCATTCCTAATATGAACCGATTGCAGCCAACATATACTACTAAGACCCGTGACTCGGATCAGAGTTTATTGCATAATCAAACTACAGTAGCCTCATATTGAATGGCCATGGTGTCGCAGGTCTAAGGATCAGTTGTACCACTGCAACATCGAATTAGTTACTGACGAATGAGTAGACATCCATGTAACTATTCGTAATTGGCCACGCTCAGTGCCCTTGTTCTCTAACAACCACTTGCACGTTCGCTCCAGTGTCCACACACTGATGACTTGAGACTCGTCATCCTAAAAGAGAGCGGCACATACATCAATCTTACCGGATCAATCATCGTCCCTATGATGATCCTCCGATTGAGAGCATTTATGACTTAATCACCAATAATATGTATCTCAAATTCTTAACTGTTAAGAATATACATTATCATCTCATTAATTCAAAGGACGATTCATGGACACATTAAACAAGAATGGCATAAGATGCCCAAATAATAATAAAGATCAAGTACAAATATGTCCTATATAAAAAATATGTCAGCCTGATAGACTTTCGGGGCATACAACTAACACACTGCACACGTTCGAATCCACGAACGCCACTCGAATCCACGAGCACACGTTTCAAATCCACGAAACGCCTTCAACACACCGAATCCACGATGCTACGTCTAATCCACGACGCAAACTTACCCGATGGAAATATTGGCTTCGATGGTGATCCTTTGCTTAGATTATCATTGAAGAACCGTAGAAGGAATCTCTAAGCAAAGACTAGATCAATTCGACAAAAGATAGATCTTGGAAGAACCGTCGAATTGACCTAAAAGAGGCTAAAAGAAGAACGATAAAAAACCTAGCCTCTAGGGTTGCTCTCAAGTGTTTTCTTAATTAGTCGGTAGTTCTTGAGGAACCCTAAGTGTCTATTTATAGGTTAGAAACCTTTGGAAAGAGATAAGCATCAAAAACTGACTTAACAGAATTTTTCCCGCACGGCGGTCCGGACTGGATTTGGCTGATCCGGACTGTCGTCTTTTTTTAGCAATTTTTTTGAAAAAATAGTTCGGGGTCCGGACTGAAACATGAATCCGATCCGGACTGAAACATGAATCCGATCTGTACTGAAACAGGAATCCGATCCGGACTGAAACAGGAATCCGATCCGGACTGAAAGTGCGCATGAACTAAACTATGTTCGGGGTCCGGACTGGATTGGTCTGATCCGGATCCTGAACATCCAATTTGTCCAGTTTTTGATTTTTAAGCAAAGAAAACTTATCCAAGTGTTTCTAAACTACACAAATGTATTCAGATCACCAAAATTATTTAGTTAAACGTACCTGATCAATCCGAATCCATTTTCCTTAAGATTGATGTATATGATCCACAATTCTTCAACTTCAATCTTCAAGACTCAAAACACTGAGTGTCAACTTGAGCTCTTGTTGAATCTTCTCTGAGTCTTCGATTGTTGATTGACAATTTGATCACTTCAAGACTACGACTCAACTCACGAAATATGCCAACACAAAAGGCCGTAACAATCTCCCCCTTTGGCAATTTCGTGACAAAACCCAAAAATACATAAAACGCTCAAGACACTCATCTTAAACCAAAAAATCGAAACTCAATGTCATCACCAAAATATTGACTTTCTTTGCGTGAAAGATCCAATAAACAAAAATTACATTTGAACGAGTCTTAGAACAAACTCTATGACTTAGGACTTGGAGTCTTAAAGTGATGTAGATCCTGCAAAACAAAACTCCAAACAAATCAGAAGTCAGTTGTCAGAAATTAAAGTTATATCCTACATTTGATTCGTCCTTTTGGTTATTTTTGTTTTTCAACTTCTTTTTCATCATCTCTCCCTATCTCGATGATCTCATCTCCGTCTCCCCCTATCTCGATGATCTCATCTCCGTCATTTCTCTTCTCCCCCTTTTTGTCACAAATTGTCAAACAGTGAACATACTAGACAAAAGAAAATCACTAACAGCATTAGTTCATAGAGAAAGAGAGATAAAAGCTCAGTTTCGGTATATAACAAAAATGCAGATTGCGTACCGGTAGCCGAAAGGAAAAATCAAATAATTTCTTGAAACAAATCCAGATTTTGAAATATTTGAATTACCGATTTGTATTCCATCAAAAAAACAATTTAAGTGCTTGAAAATAATATGAGATCACATAGATGTCATTCAATCCAATTAATTTTACAAAAATTAAACAGATTTACTCCGAAATCATGAAAAACAAAGATAAAACATTATAAACCGTTTTTCATATTATATACATCAAACACAAGTCATCAAAAATAATCTAGAGATCCAAACTCTATCAAGATGTAACGGATTTACAAAGATGACTTACAGAGATTTCTAAATGACATCAATTTGATTTCTACCCTTTCAAATTTGAGATAAACACTAAAATACCTAAGGGTGGCTCTTTGAGCATCTTTCAACTATCCCACCTTATACCAACCAGGAGATTGTTCAAAATATAAGAACTTTGAATATGAATCTCCGAATGCTTCAACTAAAAATTTCAAAAAAATATTTTTCTAGCATCCAAAACATGTGGTAGCTTCACACACAAACCGGATGACCGGGGTGGCAGCTCTTTCCAACATGAGGTGGTAGTTTTCACACTCCTTTCGGATGTAACTCTTTCCACATCTTTTACAACTCATTTATTTACCCTTGAAAAAATGTAATCTCTTATGTGAAAGAATTAAATCCCAAATTTTATTCTATTGGTTGTCTCATGTTTATCACAATGAACTCACACAACCGAGATTGGTTAAGCATCTTAAGATCACACAAGATTACTAAAATTTGATGAATATAACTATCAAAAACTCCTATAATGGAATATCTTCAAAGATTATGATTATGGAGTAAAGTTGATAATTAATTGTGAAATTAAATTGGAGTGATTGAAAGTGAAACCCTTTTTATTCAATGCACTAGTTCGTTAAAACCCTTTTGTTCAAACACATAAAGACAAAGAGCATCGAAAACATGTAATGCAGAGATTCAGAAAAATATGAAACGAAAACCAATCAAAGCATTACATACAGTCATAAGCTATTTAGAACTTAAGACATGGAAAGATATCACCTTTCCGTATCCAAAATCGTCGAATTTTGGGTTGTCTTGATTCATTGTGGCCGGGAGTTGATAGCTTTGACTGTTGGTCCACCTTAGGTCTTTGCCTCGCAATTATCCACTTGTATGATTGATGTTGTGGCTCAGACCTTTGGTGGATTGAGTGAACTCCATTGACTTGATGTGTCTTTTGATTCCGTTGAGTTCGCTCCGTAGATGAAGTTGCCGAAGAATTCCTCTTTCTCTTTTTCGGGCACATCTTCATCAAGTGTCCTTCAAGTCCACATTGGTGACAAGTTCTTCCTCTCAATTTAGTTGTGGAACTTGAAGCCTTCACAGTTTGGTTCTTTTTAAATCCCAAACCAACCTTGCTTGTTTGACCTAATCCGGACATACAATCAAGTTTCTTCGAACCGGTTGAAAGCCTTTGTATGTCGGATTTAAGTTGATGAACTTGCTTGGTCAAAGCTTGGTTGGTGACATGAATTTCCTCAAATTGTTTTTCTAGAAAACCAATCTTGTCCATATATGATTTAGCGTTTGTCTCCGATTGGTTTCTCTCTTCTTGGAGGATTTTATTGTTATCCAATAAACGTTCTCGTTCCTCCTCGAGATCATGAAGTTTTATCTTTAAAGCATGATTCTCGTCTTGTGCCTCTAGTCGTTGCTTCCACAACTTCTTGATATGCTTGGCCATCTTCTTAGATTCCGCAAGAAGTTGTTGATATGCCTCAACGAGTTCTTCTTTGTCCGACTCCCCCTCACTTGATGACTCTCCATCGGATGTTGATGTTTCATACAAAATCAAAGGAGCAGAGTAAGTGATTAGAGATGATAAGCAAAAATTAGAATAGGGAATTTGAGAAGCATGTAAGGCAACGACTTTTTCTTCTTTATTTGAGGTCGATTCATTAGAAGTAGAATCATCCTAAGTTTTCGCTTGCAAAGCCTTCTTTTTATATGATTTCGGAGAAGGACAATCTGTTGAAATATGGCCATAGCCTTTGCATCTATAACATTGGATTTCCTCTTCGAATTCATCTTTTTCCTTAGAAGGTTTTGCAGAGCTTTTGAGGTTAAAGGATTTAGAACCCGATGATCCTTTAGATGGTTTCGAGGATGAAGATCCATCGGTTTGATTCTTCCAAAACTTCCGACGAAATTTCTTTATAATCCGCGCCAATTGTTCTTCAAAATCGGTAAAAGAGATTTCATCGTCGGAACTTGATTCGCCATCTTCTTCCTTTGTTGATTTGAATGCAACACCTGTAAGCTTAGAAGAAGACTTGGAAGAAACTTGATTAGTAGGAAAAGTCATCTCATAAGTTTGTAAAGCACCTACTAATTCCTCTACTCTCATCTCATCCGGATGACTAACGGTTTCAATGGCGGTAACCTTTGCCCTAAACCGTTCCGGAAGAGTCCGAAGTATCTTTCTTACAACTTTCAACTCCGGAATCTTTCCTCCTAAATTAGCACATGTGTTGATTATATCTTGGAGTCTAGTGTAATAATCAGTAAACAATTCATGCTCATCCATATGAATAGAGTCAAATTGACTTGTAAGCATCTGGAGCTTTTGAATTTTTACTAGATTAGTACCCTCATGTGTAATTTTGAGAATATCCCAAATCTCCTTTGCAGTTTCACACGCGGAAATTCGTGTGAACTCAGTCGAAGAAAGAGAATTAAATAAAGCATTCATACCTTTCCCATTGTAAGAAGATCTTTCGATTTCCTCTTTGGACCATCTAGAGCGAGGTTTTGGGGTAGTAGAATTTCCTACTTCCTCAACAAGATGCACCCAACCGTATTCAACGGTTTGCCATACCCGCTCATCAATTGCGATGAGAAAAGCTCGCATCCGCACTTTTCAATAAGCATAATTGGTCCCATCAAAAAGAGGAGGTTTAAAAATATTACCACTTTCACCCGACATGATAGATAAACCTAAAACCCTCTCTGATACCACTTGTAGGTTTTTACTTATTTTAGGATCCACAAGGATCTAAATAGGTACTATCAAACAACTAGAGGGGGGTGAATAGGTGTAATACTTAAAAACAAATCTCAGTGCAAAATAAAAACCAATGCGGAAAATAAAAATAGCACACCGAGATTTACATGGAAACTCCAATCCAGGAGAAAAACCACGGGACCAACACGCAATAACAATCCACTAAGAAAAGAAGAATAACAAGGTGATTACCAACTCCACGGACTCAAACCCCTCCTTCAACTTCTTCGGATCTTGCGCTCCATCGATTGCACGTCCACTGCACACGTTCGAATCCACGAACGCCAATCGAATCCACAAGCACACGTTTCGAATCCACGAAACGCCTTCAACACACCGAATCCACGATGCTACGTCGAATCCACAACGCAAACTTAGCCGATAGAAATATTGGCTTCGATGGTGATCCTTTGCTTAGATTATCATTGAAGAACCGTAGAAGGAATCTCTAAGCAAAGACTAGATCAATTCGACAAAAGATAGATCTTGGAAGAACCGTCGAATTGACCTAAAAGAGGCTAAAAGAAGAACGATAAAAAACCTAGCCTCTAGGGTTGCTCTCAAGTGTTTTCTTAATTAGTCGGTAGTTCTTGAGGAACCCTAAGTGTCTATTTATAGGTTAGAAACCTTTGGAAAGAGATAAGCATCAAAATCTGACTTAACAGAATTTTTCCTGCACGGCGGTCTGGACTGGATTTGGCTGATCCGGGCTGTCGTCTTTTTTCAGCAATTTTTCTGAAAAGACAGTTCGGGGTCCGGACTGAAACATGAATCCGATCCGGACTGAAACAGGAATCCGATCCGGACTGAAACAGGAATCCGATCCGGACTGAAAGTGCGCCTGAACTAAACTATGTTCGGGGTCCGGACTGGATTGGTCTGATCCGGATCCTGAACATCCAATTTGTCCAGTTTTTTATTTTTAAGCAAAGAAAACTTATCCAAGTGTTTCTAAACTACACAAATGTATTCGGATCACCAAAATTATTTAGTTAAACGTACCTGATCAATCCGAATCCATTTTCCTTAAGATTGATGTATATGATCCACAATTCTTCAACTTCAATCTTCAAGACTCAAAACACTGAGTGTCAACTTGAGCTCTTGTTGAATCTTCTCTGAGTCTTCGATTGCTGATTGACAATTTGATCACTTCAAGACTCCGACTCAACTCACGAAATATGCCAACACAAAAGGCCGTAACAGACTAAAATCATGTCTGTGTCTAAAAAGGTTCTGGGTCCAAGGTCCTGCTAACACTGGTATACTACTGCCACTAACACAGTGGCGACATATAAAACAAGGAAACTTGACATCCCGGGACCACCGTTTCACCCAAACGGCTCCCGCCACAGATAAAAGACCAACTACATCTACCAGACTCCACTCTGCTCCCAAGCACGAGTGTAACATGCATCCCACACTAAAAGGAAACCCGACCACTCGGCCCACTACCCGGGCGAGAATAACACTATGTCCAGAAATAGAGTATAACGTGTGGATGTCTAAAACATAAATAAACCAAGCCCAAGTGTGGGTTTTCTACTGGTCTGGTTATACATGCAACATATGACGGGGTGCTAGGTCAAGTCCCATAGATAACATTAATTAATCAGATTTAGGAGGTAGTAAATCAACATAATCATCAAAGCAACTTAAGGAGTATCAAGTCTCACTATCTAGCATGCTTCCTAATACAATAGAATTAATGAACTGTCCATCGGTTTTGGAGACGAAGCAACCCACCTGAAAGTGCAAAGCTATCCCAAGTCCAAAGAGCTGAAACTACACTGGAATAATCCTCCGATTCTCACAATTCCAACGGGTCCAAAAAGGCCCAAAAACTCCTCCTAGGTACAAAGATATAGTCCAAAGTTACAAACAACACAAAATTTCCAAGTGTACAGTTGCTGAAATTTCAGTCTCAAAGAAGCTTAATTATCACCTACTAGATGAATTCCAAAAATTCCAATAAAAATAAGATGGCAATCCTCACGAAGCCTAGATGTCAATTGAGTCCTTAAACGTCAAATTCTGATACTCGAGTGCAGAGATAAAAATCCATCAAGCCTCCGCTGTCCAGAAAACCACCAGCAGGGAAGGGGTTCAAAAATGCCTCAGAAACCGTGCCAAAAACTCAAAATGAGACGAAGTAATCAATACATAAATCGAAGGCGTACCTCTCGTGAACGCGCTGCCGCAAAAATCGGCTCAAAATTCCATCGGAGTAATCCAGGGGGTCTCGCGGACTGAGAAGCGACGGTGGAAGCCAAAATCCAAGAAGAGTCGCAGTGCGCCGTGTTGCAGAAAACGCTAATGTCGAGGCCTCCAAAAAATCTGTAAATCCCTCACAAGATGGAGTACAAGATGAAGAACAAAAACACTTAAGGCCTCTGTCGCAGGGGAGCTCGGGAAAGGGCCCAAAATCGTAGCCAAAGGGGAGATTATATAGCCTCCATAGAACAAATCACTTAATTCCCTCTGTGTCCCCACATTCGGGCGCCCAGAAAATTCGGGGTGCTACAGTCCCCATATTGTACCCCAAACCATCAGCGCCCGAATCATCCCAGGAGCGCCACGTGTCCCCGCACAGCAAACAGCGAACGCGGCCAACCCGCTCGCGACACGTGGCACCCCGCATAGCAAACAGCGGCGCCAGCCACCCCGGCAGCGCCACGTGGCACCCCCGGCGCCTGCCCCGGGCACGTCGCCCGGCTGACCCGCGCGTACGGCCACCTGCAGACCCGCGCGTACGGCCACCTACAGCCCCGCGCGCAGTGCGTCCTGCAGACCCCGCGTGCGGCGCACCCAGCAAGTCCCGTGCGCGGCGCACTCTGCAGCCCCGCGCGCGGCGCACCCTGCAAGTCCGGCGCGCGGCGCACCCTGCAAGTCCCGCGCGCGCCGCGTCCTGCCTCCCCGCACGTGGCACAGCCTGCAGACCTGTGCACGGCGCGGCCTGCCTCCCCGCGCGCGGCGCAACCTGCAGACCTGCGCGCGGCGCGGCCTGCCTCCCCGCGCGGGCACCTTCCCCGCGTGGGCGCGCAAGCAGCGCGGCATTGTCCAACAGCGGCATGCAGTGGTGCGTGCCCTGTCCGTACGGCAGCAGCAAGGCGGCGGCGCGGCAGCGGCTAGGGCATCCTAGCGACGCACGGCAACAAGATGCGAACACAAGAAAAAACCCCGACGGCCGCAAAACACGAAAACGAAATTAACGAGAACGAAAGTTAAACCTCAAACCTTGCTCTAATGGAGAAGACGACCCCAAACACGTTCTTCGCGGGTAGAGAGAAGACCGAATTCGCTCCCCGTCGACGGTGGCATCTCGTTCCCCACCTCCGGCGCGTTGATCGGAGAAGATGGAAGAGTCGATCTCTTTTCTTTCTCCTCCCTCCCGAACTGGGGGTTTCGATTCTTTAAAAAGATTAAATAAATAAAACAAAGTAATACTTTCTTCTTGTACGTAAGGAAAAACCCATATTCGGTACAAAAGGAAAGATTTCAATCTCCTCGAAAAGCGTGCCGATCGCCGAAATGTTTCGTAATAGCCGGCACGGATCCCGATGCACACTACGGATGCCGAAACCCAAAAAACCCCATTCCGGGCAATCCGTAAGTCGGATTTCCGATCCGATCGCTTTGTCGTTCTCCGTTTTCCGAGCTCTACCACACAAAAATACCCGCAAGCACAAAAGTTCCACCCACGAAAACTCAGTAATTAATCCCAAACAACCAATTTTATTCAAAGGGAATAATAAAAAGAAAACAAGAAGGGTCCGGATACGGTGATTCCTCTTATCACCGATGTCACGCCCCGGGGTCGAAACTGTGACCCGGGCCCGCCAACAGATCCGCCGCCCATACGGGAAGCCCCGTATAGACGAAGCGTCTAACCTGTAAAAGGAAGGATACTATAGCTATACATATATCAGAGCTGAAAAGTAAACTACTGAAATAAGAAATAATACAACTGTCAAATAGTACAAGTCTGAACCTCACTACAAAAGTCTCTCAAAATAAAACTCTCAAAAGTAACTAACTACTAAAATCCAGCAGACTGTACTACTAAGCGCCAAAAAGGGGTACCGCTATACTCCAAGGACGGGTAGGGAACTAGCACGCGACTCCCTCACCTCGATCAGCAACAAAAGGATCAACAACTGGAGCAACAGGAACTGGAGAAAGGGTCCCTGGGGAAAGACACCACAGCGGGTGTGAGAACTACATCCCACAGTAGTTCTCAGTGGGTACCGCTACCAAGCCCGACGGTCTGCCCACTAAGTCTACTAGAGGCATAAGATAACAGGAAAACTGTAATAATGAAAAGATAAGCTGGAAAGAGTCTACAGCTATCATGCCTCTATCTACAATACTCAAAGGGTGATACAGATGAAAATGATGCATCGACTCTAACCCAAGTACTCAATCAACCCAATCACAGTGACTACCACATAGGGTCCAGTCAAACCTGCACCCACCTACGGCCGTAACATCCAAGGAGGACCGGGCTTACGTAGGACGTCCGTGACTGCCAAAACTGGCCCAGCCAGAGGGACTGCGCCGACAAGTCGCGATAGCAAAGTAACAGGCCCAACTCCGGAGTAGCACTCGAGGGGCGCGACCCCACCGAGGAAAGTATCTGCACATCTCTGTCGAGCTCAATATGGCTCATGCAGGCTATAATCCAATCCACGATCAACAAGATCGACAATACCCAAATCACCTCTCTAACTCACTAACAGAAACCACTCGAACAGTCAGGACCGCTGTCAACCCAACGGCTCCCCAAAAAGAACATCAACTCCACATGTAAACTCACTAGCTGGGTATACTCCACAGCCAACAACAATGAAGGGTCCGGAAACCCCGAAAGACTGGAACCTACAACCCAAATCAAACAAGAACAGGCTCTAAGCATAGCCTTTTGTTGTTCTCGACCAAAAGAAAAAGGCAGCCCTTAGAACCCAGACCACTCGAATCCTCTCGAGTTGGGAAGTTTACAGGAAAAAATGTGACATTTATTACTGAAAACCATTTTTCACTCAACCCACGCGGGATGAGGACTAAAAGTAGTTCTTTTTTGAAAAACCATCTTGTTTTGAGAAATGCCCATTTTTAATGATTTTTAGTTCTTTTAGGAAAAATAGTTGAAAAATAAGTTTTTATACCCAAACCCAGAAGGGCTAATGCCTTTGTCCAATCAAACAAGAACAGACTCCGGCGACCCTTCGATGTTTGGAAGAAAACATTGGTCGACTAAAATCATGTGTGTGTCCAAAAAGATTCTGGGTTCAAGGTCCTGCTATCACCGGTATACTACTGGCACTAACACAGTGGCGACACATAAAACAGAGAAACAAGATATCCCGGGACCGCCGTTCACCCAAACGGCTCCCGCCACAGATAAAAGACCAGCTATGTCACCAGACGCCACTCTGCCCCCAAGCACGAGTGTAACATGCATCCCACACTAAGAGAAATTCCGACCACTCGACCCACTACCCAGGCGAGGATAACACTATATCCAGGAATAAAATAAGAAGTGTGGATGTCTAAAGCATAAATAAACCTAGCCCAAGTGAGGGTTTTCTACTAGTCTGGTTACACATGTAACATATGACAGGGTGCTAGGTCAAGTTCCAAAAGTAGCATTTAGTTTAACTAAAGCAAGATCAGGGAACATTAACCAACATGATTTCAATAACAACATAGGAAAGACAACATCTCTCTAACATGCATTCTAACATATTTCACAATCATGCATGCTCTCTATACAACAGAATTAATGAACCGTCCACCGATTTTGGAGATGAAGCAACCCACCTGAAGTGCGTGTCAATCCAAGATCCAAAAAGGCTGAAACTGAACGAGGACAAATCCTCGTATTCCCACGATTCCAACGGGTCCAAAATCACCCAAAAACACATCCTGGGTACAAAGATATGGTCCAAACATTACAATAAGCAAATATTCCCACAAACACAAGCTGCTGTCAAATTAGTCCAAAAAATGGTTAAATACTACCTGCGAGATAATCTCCAAAAATTCTAATAAAAATACGACGGCGATCCTCGCGAAGAGTAGATGTCGATCGAGTCCTCACATGTCGAAATCCGATACCCGAGTGCAAAGATAAAAATCCGACAAGCCACCGCTGTCCAGAAAAACCACCAGCAGAAGAGTGGTTCAAAGATGCCTCGTAAACCATGCCAAGAACTCAAAATGAAGCAAGGTGATCAACAAAAATCGAAGACCTACCTCTCATGAAACCAATGCCATGAAAATCGTCCATAAATTCCTTCGGGGTAGTTCTGGGGACCTCGTGGACCGAAATGCGACGAAAATGGGCCAGCGATGAAGAAACGTCACACTGCGCCAAGATGCCGAAGTCGTCGATGTCGCGCCTTCCAAAAATTTCAAAACTTCTTTGCAAGATGCAGCACAAGAAGAGTAACAACTTTGCTTGAGGGACCAGTCGCAAAAGAGCTCGAGAAAGCCTTGAAAAAGAAGCCCAAATGGGCTATTTATAGCCCAGCCCACCAAGGAGGAAAAAATCTAGATTCGGGCGCTCGAAATTGGGCCGGCCCGTTACTGTGCGCGTCCGAATCCACCACGGCCCGCCACGTCGTGTCACACCCCCGGGGGTTTTTAGGTAAAGATAAGCGGAAATGTGCGTGTATAAATTTTTTCCTTAATAAATAAGCATCAGCCTCGTCCCCGGTGCGTGTCAGACCGCCACATACACAAATTCACCCTGCCCACGGACAGAGTCTCCTTTGTATATGCATGGCGTCTCATTTACAACATCAACATACATTCTTTAACCACACAGTCACAGTCAACAAGTACGAGAGTGTAAAGACATTTAATCACATTAAGAGGAACCTACAAGTTTGTAAACGGTGTCCACTCGACACCCATTCCTTTAAAAACGTCTACACATTCACAGTAAGGCGGCTACATCGTTTCGGAAAGGATAAATCCACAGGTTTTCAAAGCAGTGCCCACACGACACTTGGTTTTGGAAAACATTTTTGAAACCCGTTTTTGTTCGGTATAAAACATGCCGCATATAAATCATCAAGGAACATTATAAAAATCACATCACAAAACCGTCTCTCAATCCAACATCCACAACATTCCACAATCAAGCAATTCAGAACTTAAACTTAGATAACAAGGGGAAGAGATAACTCAAGCAAGAAATAATGGGATAAACCTTATCTAGCTAATGTTCTTTAATCGCTGCCTCACCGTCGTCCCGACTACTACACCTAGTCAAACCTGTCACAGAGTGGGTAAAGTCAGTGACAAACAAAGTAGATGTCTTAACGATTAACATAGATTCAAGAACAAACCGAAATACACCGGAACCTTTCGCTAAAACCCTATCACAAAATAAGCTGGGCACCAACCCCAGAAATACCGAGTTAAGCTGGGCACCAACCCCAGAGTACCTGTCGGAGAGACGGAAGTCTCCCCTCGTGCACAACCCCTTGATGCTTTTAACCTCTTCACGGTGCTGGTGTGCTATTTGCAGCAGGCGCGAAGAGGTCCTCACGGCTCCCACCCCTTTGTGAGGTACACGGGTCCAAAAAGACCACTTCTCCGAAAAAGTACACCCATGCGGAGGCCAATCCGCCTGTGTACGTGCAGCATCCCACCCCAATATTTGCCGGTGTCGGCGTGTATTGAGCACCGCGACCGCAGTCGCTACAATTATCATGTTAGAATGAAAAGAAACATTTAAGCGAAAGATTTAACATTCCATCTACTTTGTTAGACAATTTAACGAGCCTTTTTATGATGATAGATGCACTTACTGCACTTGTTGCACTTATAGCAAGGGTACCCACCTAGTTGAAGATATACGACCGCGCCCGCGACCCTCCTAAGCAAATCAGGACTCCTCGCTGCCTACTAAAATATCCAAGAGCACAAATTAACACCTTACCCTAATCAGGTAAAAACCAGTGGTCCCAACCACTGTTACGTTAAACCCGCAAAACCGAAATCGTCGTGCCTAGGGGACCGCAACGTCGGTCAAAAACCCAACAAGTCAAAACCATCGAGTAAAACTAAAAACTCAGATCAAACCGGTAACGTCAACGACTAACAACAACCGGAACGCGACTATTTCGTCGCGAGCTCCGTCGGAACCCAAAACCGCTAACGGAAAACCAGCAAAACCCAATTCTCAACCGGCAGCCCACTCGGGACGTCAATGGTTAGACCAAGAAGACCCCGGCGGCGAAAATGATGAGAAAAGAGAGCCGACGGCGCGCCCCCGACGATTTCGTCGAGGCGCGGAGCATCGGCGAAAATAGCACCCAACATGGCGAAATGGTGACCAAAAAGATCCCAGGTGGCCATGCCAAGAAAATCACGGAGATGGTGATCCCAACGGCGAAAACGGCGCTCAAAACGGTGGAAAAACGGACCCAAACGGAGCCACCAAACTTTGGGCTGTCGGGTGGTGCACAGGGGCAACCGTGGACCGGGTCTGCGCATCGGGCGGCCGTGCAGCATGCGCCGGGTGCACGCAGAATGCGTGCACCGCGCGTCTTGGGCCGGGCCGGTGCACGCGCGAGGCGTGCACCGGGTCTGTGCGTCGGGTGGCCGTGCGGCATGCGCCGGGTGCAC
The DNA here is from genome assembly GCA_029204045.2 of Tillandsia leiboldiana. Classification (NCBI taxonomy): domain Eukaryota; kingdom Viridiplantae; phylum Streptophyta; class Magnoliopsida; order Poales; family Bromeliaceae; genus Tillandsia; species Tillandsia leiboldiana. Next base: position 17,345,631 of record CM055061.1, read on the forward strand.
GCATGAGGCGTGCACCGCGCGCCTTGGGGCGGGCCGGTGCGCGAAACCGTGCGCCGGGTCTTGTGCTTCCGACGCTGCGGGCGTGCACCGGGTGCACGCCTGGACCCGTGGACCGCGCTGTACGGACAAGCACAGTAAACCCTAATTTCTCGGTCTTCTTCTCCGTTTTCGCTCCCGTGTGACTCCGGCGAAGACCCCGCGACCATGGTGACGATGGCGGCGGCCTCCCGTTTAACAATGGCGGCGGCGGCCTCCCGTTAACCCACTATGTTCCAACGAAACATCCCCAAAAATTCCCGAATAAATACACGATAATTCTAACGACTAAACCAACGATCGACGGACAACCAATACGTCGATCGGAAGCCCGATAAAAAGAAACCGATTAAAAAAATCATCGATTAAACTCGATAAAAACCATCGATCACCCTCGATCAAGAACGAGAATAAAACATGGATCAAAACCCGACGAAAATCCGTGATCGATGTACCAATTAAAACGACCTTACAAGAACACGGAAAACCCCCGATTAATTTGACAAACGTAACTGTCACGCCCCGGGGTCAAGCCTGCGACCCGGGCTCGCCAACAGATCCGCCGTCTATGCGGAAACTGCCGCACAGACGAAGCGTCTAACCTGTAACAAGAGATCTAGCTATACAAGTATCAGAGCAGAAGAGATGCATCACTGAAGAAAATAAACTGTATACAAGAGTCACTAAGTAAAAAGTCCAGGTATAACATCCACTACCTCCCAAAAAGGGTACACCACCACTAACCAGTACAAAAGTGGGAAACCAAAAATACCCGGGGTAGCACTACCTGTGACTCTACCGACCCAGGAGGCACTAGTCGGCCAAGCCCTTGCCACGGTCTGAAGACTCCGCACGTGCCGGCCCTGGAACGGCCGCCTCAGAAACACCGGTCACACACGGCGGGTGTGAGATCAACTGAAAAGTCAGATCTCAGTGGGTACCGATGTCCTATCCTCGGTAGCCCACCAAGTCCACTGGAGGCAAAAACAGATAGATAGATAGATAGATAGATAGATAGATAGATAGATAATACTGAAATGAAGGCTGTAAGTAAATCTATCACTATATGCCTCAATGCAATGCTGTACTAAATGACATCTAGCATCATATGAAAATGACCACCCGCACATGTCATTCCCCCGCAGCCACCCGGTAACTCGGCCAGGGGCGAGCTTCCACTGGTGTCTCGGCCAGGGAAGTACTCTCCTGGTAACTCAGCCAGGGAAAAAGTCCTCCCGGTAACTCAGCCGGGGAAAGGTGCCCTCCTGGTGACTCGGCCAAGGAAAATGCCCTCCCGGTAACTCGGCCGGGGAAAAATACCCTCCTGGTAACTCGGCCAGGGTAGACGCCCTCCTGGTAACTCGGCCAGGGGCTTCGAATACAGCTGTGAAATCCAGAGCGAACACCAATTAGCATAATACGTGTCCCAGTCGGAAACCATAACCCGCGACCTGCGCGGCCGACCCGCACTTGCCTGATAGCACAAGGTCACGATACCTTTGCGTTTGGAAAGAAAATGGGCATCCCGTAATCTTTACGGAAGAAACCAACCCACCTGTGAAGAACCCGCAAAAGCTGCGCGCCCAACGAAGGTCTCGGCGCGATCTCACAACTCCTCGCGGCACAGCGCTCACCACCGATCACGTAGCCAAGCTGAAACTGAGGCACACTGCGAAAAAGGTGGAAACTGGGATCAGAAAAGCCGCGGTCGAAAACTGCGCCCACAAGGCGACAAAAACCTCATCCAGCGACGAGAACATCGCGTGTGGCACGGAAAACCCATCGCACCCACGCCGCGGCGCGTTGCCGGGCCGCAGCCCGCGCGGCAACAGCGCCGCTCGCGGCCGCACGGCACAAAGGCCGCCCGCGCGGCGCCTTGCAGGCCCGCGCGCCTAGCACGCGGCCTGCAAGCCCGCCGCGGCACAAGGCCGCCCGCGCGGCGCCTTGCAGGCCCGCGCGCCTAGCGCGCGGCCTGCAAGCCCGCCGCGGCAAAAGGCCGCCCGCCGCGGCAAAAGGCCGCCCGCCGCGGCAAAAGGCCGCCCGCGCGGTGCCTTGCAGGCCCGCGCGCCTAGCTCGCGGCCTGCAAGCCCGCCGCGGCACAAGGCCGCCCGCGCGGTGCCTTGCAGGCCCACGCGGCCTGCAACCCCGCGCGGCACAAGGACACCCGCGCGGGCCTTGCAGGCCCGCGCGCCTAGCGCGCGGCCTGCAAGCCCGCGCGGCCCATGGCCGCCCGCGCGGGGCCTTGCAGGCCCGCGCGCCTAGCGCGCAGCCTGCAAGCCCGCGCGGCCCATGGCCGCCCGCGCGGGCCATGGCCGCCCGCGCGGGGCCTTGCAGGCCCGCGCGCCTAGCGCGCGGCCTGCAAGCCCGCGCGACCCATGGCCACCTGCACGGGCCATGGCCGCCCGCGCGGGGTCTGCGCAATGCCCGCGGCACTGCGCTCGCACCGCAGTGCCGCGCGCGGCTCGCGCGGGGCCCCCGGCATTGCGCTCGCACCGCAGTGCCGCGCGCGGCCCGCGCGCGGACCGCGGCACTGCGCGCGGTCCGCGCGGTGCCCGCGGCACTGCGCTCGCACTGCAGTGCCGCGCGCGGCCCGCGGCACTGCACGCGGTCCGCGCGGTGCCCGCGGCACTGCGCTCGCACCGCAGTGCCGCGCGCGGCCCGCTGCGTGCACCAGCCCTGGCGGGGCGCCCAGGGGGGAAGGCTGCTGTGGCCTGGCGCTCCGCTGCACGACCACAGCAGCAGGGCGCCTACTGCGCGCGGCGCTCATGCGCGCCCGCGCAGCGGCGCCTGCTGCGAGCAACGCTCCAGCCCGGCCGTGCGGCGACCCGCCTCCCGAGCCTCTCGCTGCCAAAAAAATTGGACAGCAAGCCCCCCCCCCCCCCCCCGCCTTACCAGCAGCAAAAGAAAGAAAAGGAAAGGCAGGGAGAGAGCCAAAACCCATGCTTCACAAAAACGAAATAAATAAATAATTTAATACACACCTCCACGAGGCTCGCCGCGTCCACGCTCGGCTCCACGCCCTTGCGGCGACGAAATTGGTACAAGAACACCTCTCCTTCTAGTTTCCTTCTTCTTCCTCCTTCCTTCTTCCTCAGCTTCAGACCAAACCCAACAGGCCACTTGGAGAAGAAAGAGTGAGATGGAGTTCGAGAGAGAGAGTGAGAGAGGGCTTTAAAAAGGAAAAAGCTAATTAATTAGCTCCACCAACACTCCCAATTAAATATTAACATCAACTCACCCTCAATTAAATAATTCACCTACTCTCTCATTCCCTGCTAACTCCCACTCCACCAGCTGCTAGAAGGCAGAAGAAAGAAAAAAAAAACCAAGTTTAAAGAATAAAGCAATTTATTTAATTAAAATAATCAAAAAGTGGCCACGCTAACTCACTTTTCGACCTCCGCACCTCCGCCGCTGCCCGGAACCTCCCGAACTCCGCTGTAAACTGAAAATACACATGCTCACGGCTTTTCTCACCCAAAAAGCCCATCTGCAGAGTCGGTACACTCAAACCAAGAATCCGGTACACTACACTCTCCCCCCCCTTCAAATGGTTTCGTCCTCGAAACCCAAAAAGCTCCAAAATCACGAGGGGGTCTCAAATAAGTGTGGGTAGGTAGTCCTCAGCTCATCCTCGGGCTCCCAAGTAGCCTCTCTCTCATCATGGTGGCTCCACAATACCTTCACAAAAGGTATGACCTGATTTCGCAATTCTCTCGTCTCTCGAGCCAGAATTCGAATCGGGCGCTCCCGGAAGTGCAGCTCCTCGTCCAGCTCCAAAGAAGTGAAGTCCACAACGTGGGAGGGATCATAGACATACCTCCTCAAGACAGATACATGGAAAACATCATGAGTACCGGCTAGACGCGGCGGTAGGGCAACCCGATAGGCGACAGGTCCGATACGCTCCAAAACCTCAAATGGTCCAATAAAACGCGGGCTTAGCTTCCCGCGCACTCCAAAGCGTCGAATCCCTCGAGACGGCGAGACTTTCAGAAACACAAGATCCCCCACCTGGAACTCCAAGTCTCGCCGCCTCCTATCGGCGTAGCTCTTCTGCCGGCTCTGAGCAGTGACCAAGTGGCGTCGAATAACCTTGACTTTATCCTCGGCGTCCAAAAGCAAATCTGGCCCCAAAGTTTTCCTTTCACCCACATCACTCCAACAAAGAGGCGATCGACACTTCCTACCATACAATGCTTCATAGGGCGCCATCTGGATACTCGCCTGGAAGCTATTGTTGTAGGCAAACTCTGCTAATCTCAAATGTCGATCCCAACCACCGCTAAAGCTCAGGACACAAGCTCTCAACATGTCCTCCAGAGTCTGAATAGTCCGCTCAGACTGTCCGTCGGTCTGTGGGTGAAAGGCGGTGCTGAACTGAAGCTGGGTCCCCAAGGCCGTCTGCAAGCTCCTCCAAAACTGCGAGGTAAACCTGGGGTCCCTGTCTGACACGATAGAAGCTGGCACTCCATGAAGCCTCACGATCTCGTCAAGGTACAACTGTGCTAACCTCTCCAAGGCCCAACCTGACTGAATCGGCAGAAAGTGGGCTGATTTAGTCAATCGATCCACGACCACCCATATAGCATCAGCTCCACTCTGAGTCCTTGGCAGACCCACAATAAAGTCCATGGTGACACAATCCCATTTCCACTCAGGGATTGGTAGGCTTTGTAACTTGCCTGCGGGAACCTGGTGTTCCGCCTTAACCTGCTGGCAAGTTAGACAGTGGGCTACAAACCTACCAATATCCCTCTTCATGCCTTGCCACCAAAATTGTGCCTTTAAATCCCTATACATCTTAGTTCCCCCAGGATGGAGGGTGTAAGGTGTATAGTGAGCCTCCCTCAGGATCAGCTCTCTGATATCCAAATCCACAGGCACACAAATGCGGTCCCTGTACCGGAGTACTCCCGCGGCATCCACAGAAAAGTCCCCGCTCTGACCAAGCTGCATCTGGTCTCAAACCCTCAGAAGATAGGGGTCCTCACTCTGTTTTTGTCTGATTCTATCCAACAGAGTGGGCTGCAAAACCAATGACATAAGCCTCGCAGAGTCCCCTGGGGACACAATCTCTAAATCCAAACTCCTCAGCTGCTCTCTCAGTGGTCTCTGCTGGGTAATAAGCATGCACAAGGTCTGCCCTGAACGCCTGCTCAAAGCATCCGCGACCACATTGCCCTTGCCGGGATGATAGAGAATGCTCAAGTCATAATCCTTCAAAAGCTCAAGCCACCGGCGCTGCCTTAGATTGAGTTCTTTCTGAGTGAACAGGTACTTCAAACTCTGATGATCGGTGAAGACCTCACAGCGCTCCCCATACAAGTAGTGCCGCCAGAGCTTTAGGGCAAAAACAACCGCAGCCAACTCTAGGTCATGTGTAGGGTAATTTCTCTCATAATCCTTTAACTGGCGTGAAGCATAGGCAATTACCCTACCATGCTGCATCAACACGCATCCAAGGCCGCTGTGGGAGGCATCACTGAAAATCACGAAGCCCTCTCCCATAACTGGTAGTGCAAGGACTGGTGCTGAAATCAATCACTGCTTCAAATCCTCGAAGCTTTGCTGGCATTGCTCTGTCCATACAAATTTTACCCCTTTCTTGGTCAATCTAGTGAGGGGGGTAGAGAGCTTCGCAAAGCCCTCAAAAAAACGACGGTAGTAGCCAGCAAGGCCCAAGAAGCTCCGAATCTCCGTCACCGTCGTAGGTCTAGGCCAATCCCGAACTGAAACAATCTTCGCCGGGTCCACCGCCACTCCTGCGGCTGAAACAATGTGGCCTAGAAAAGAAACCTCCCGAAGCCAAAAGGCGCACTTCTTTAACTTCGCATACAGCTTCTTCTCCCTCAGCAGCTGCAGCACTAACCTCGAGTGCTCCTCGTGCTCAAAGTCGCTACGGGAGTAAATCAGGATGTCATCAATGAAAACCACCACAAAACGGTCCAAGTACGGCTGAAAGACTCGGTTCATCAGATCCATGAACGCAGCCGGGGCATTCGTCAAACCAAAAGGTAGCACTGTAAACTCGTAATGCCCATACCGAGACCTAAACGCCGTCTTGGACACATCCTCGGCCCTCACCCTCAGCTGGTGGTAACCGGACTGCAGATCTATCTTCGAGAAAACCGTGGCTCCCTGAAGCTGATCGAATAAATCATCAATCCGAGGAAGTGGATACTTGTTCTTGACGGTCACTTTATTCAATTCTCTGTAGTCCACACAAAGCCTAAGTGACCCGTCCTTTTTCTTCACAAAAAGAATCGGGGCTCCCCAAGGAGAAACACTAGGACGAACAAACCCACGATCCATGAGATCCTGAAGCTGAGCCTTTAACTCTCTCAATTCTGCTGGTGCCATTCTGTAGGGTGCCTTAGAGATTAGCGTGGTTCCAGGAACCACGTCAATCACAAACTCAATCTCTCGATCCGGCGGCATAGACGATAGCTCGGGAGGGAACACATCTGGATACTCTCGGACGATAGGAATGTCCTCGAGTCCAGGCATCGCCGTAGGCGCCTCTACAACAGTAGCTAAGAAAGCAACACAACCACGACTCATCATGTCACGACCCGAGACCGCCTATTTGTACGGTTCGGGCACGCCAACAGACCCGCCAATCGGGCATGACCTCTCGCTACCCGAAAGGAACGGTAACATCCATCTCGAATCAAAACAATGTGTATGATGAGATGTAATATCAGAGTAAGATCACTACTAATTTAAAACTTTCATTCAATAACAAACAGTTAAAGCGGAAATGAAAGCATGATAAGAATGAACCATAAAGAACTTTATTACATTTTACATTTCTGAACTTGCAAATAAATTTATTACGATTCCTTTACATAAATTCCTCACAATACATGGTTCACTCGAAACATAAAAGAAAAGTACCTCTGCTAGACCCTCTAGGTCTCTACGCTGCTGGGCTCTTGCCCCTGACGTATGCCTCGCCGTCTGCATCTGAACCGTCGCGATCGCTGCATCCATACCTGAACCTGTGGGGGGGTGCACCCAAGGGGTGTGAGAACTCCTGACAGAGTTCCCAGTGGGTTCAACCACCGAGAAAAAGTGTCCTACACCACTTGGTCCAATGGAAGCGATAATAATAGTGCTAGGAACTAAAATCCTCAATACCAAAATGCAGCTATGTAATATAACATGTCACTACACTATCTGTGTAAAACCAACTACCCAGCACTAATCTGTCTAGCCACACTAGGCTGCTAAGCACCAACTCGGCCACTAAGCCGCTGTGTATAGGGTCCAACTATCCCGGCCACCTTGGCCACTCTATTTTTCTTTATTCTTTAGATTCTGGTGCTTTAGTTCAAGTTAACCCTCAGAAATTCTTATCCAACGGGCCCGAGCCCGGTAGTCCTGCTACCACAAGATAAGGTTTCTAAGGTTGCCGATAACACCCGTAAGTGTTACCCCGTCCTACGAAGTAAATGTGTTCTTCGGGCCACCAGCTATCGGAGAGGGGGCTGCCCTTTACGTCCGATCCAGGTGCACCCGGGGAGAGGGCAAACCCTTTACGTCCCACAGAACCACATTTCAACCTTCGAAGGACGCACGTTTTATTATCTTTTTTTATCTTTCATTTCTTTTCCTCTGGGTGCTCAGCCTTTTTCTGCACTTTACGCATTTGTCTTTATTTTTACTTTTAAGCACTTACTTTTCTTTTCTTTCTCACTCGAGTCTCCAGCTCACATTGCCACTGGCAATTACTATCACTCTTTCCTTTGAGCATTTCGCTATTTGCTTTTGCTTTAAACCTTCCGAAAGTACCTCGTCCGACGGGTCACTACCCAGGGAGTCCTGCTCCACTTGACGAGTCTCAAATTCGAAGGCGCCATTTACATTCTCTTTATGCTCTTAGCCACTTTTAGCTTACTTAACTTTAAGCCTTTCGAAAGTACCTCGTCCGACGGGTCACTGCCCAGGGAGTCCTGCTCCACTTGACGAGTCTCAAATTCGAAGGCGTCATTTACATTTTCTTTATCTTAAGCAATTTACTTGTCTTGCTTATTAACCAAATTTTAGCTCTATCTTGACCAATTTGCTTGTCTGGCTTATTAATCACTTTTTCATCCCTTACCCTAGGTCTTGCCACACGGGTAACCAAAGAGTCTCCTGGACTCTTACACATTTCATTTTCTTTGTTTAACTCAGATTGAAGTTAAAGTTATCGTCCATTTGCCCAGACACCCTATGACTCTTTAGGGTTATATTTGTTTAATCCTTTAACCTTGGGATCTTATCCCACTTTCCTGATTCCTTACTGAATCCTAGATATCACTTGACTCTATTTTTGATTTCACTTTTAACTTAGAGTTACTCTGACTCTAATTCCTTGTCTGTGAGTTTAAACTCCTCTGGATCACTTTAGGTTCCCTTTACCTAAGTTCCATATTATACTCATCCTAGAGTTCCTTGACTCTATGTTGATCACTCTATCCAGTGTCCTTAGGTTACCACCTAAGACAATGCCACTCGTCCAACCCTAGGATAATCTCCTAAGTTTTGATGTCACTCAGTGAACCCTGAAACTAGGTTTTCTCCTAGTCTTGCTACCAACATGTTTCCTTTCCTTATGTCACATGATTCCTAGGGTTATACCCTAACATGATCACAATCATCAATGGCTAATTACTTTCATACATGCAATTATTTTCATCTCAATTATAAAATAGTATCTACCTCTAAGCATGCATCTTTATCATATATCTTTGGCAACCAGTAGTTGCACTTTTGCTCTGTGTCCATTTGCACATGCACATCTATTCCTCTATCTCTGGCAACCAACAGTTGCACTTTTCATCTGTGTCCTTCTACACAGGCAATCATAATCATAATTACCTAACGCCTCTAACAATCTACTATCATGCTTCGAATCGAAAAGCAGAAGAACAAGGGGAGAGGTCACCCAATTTCGGCAGAATCCCCCACCTTGTAGTGTCCCCAATTGCTTGTAGACACTTGCAATTGGCCTCCACGCGGCTCCACTTGGTACCTCGAGCTTGCACGCGAAACGGAGCATGCTTCTCTAAAGGTTGCACGCAAAACGATGCGCGACCTCTCATGCCCTGCACGCAAAACGGTACACACTATTAGTGACGGCACGCTAAACAGTGCGCGACAACGCGACCTGCACGCGAAACGGAGCACATACCTCAAAATGGCATGCAAAACGGTGCGCGCTCCACTGTAAGGTTGTACGCGGAACGGTACACCTTCATCCAGTCCTGTACGCAAAACGAGATGCATCGTTAGAACCGGCACGCAAAACGGTGCGCGATAACACGAACTGCACGTGAAACGGTGCACGTACCTCGAAACTGCACGCAAAACTGCGCACATCTGACTGTGGGGTTGCACGCAAAACGGTGCACCTTCATCCGGTCCTGAACGCAACACGAGATACATTCTTAGAGTCTGCACGCAAAACTGTGCGCGATAACATGACCTGCACGCGAAACGGTGCACGTACCTCAAAACTGCACGCAAAACGGTGCACATTTGACTATAGGATCGCACGCAAAACGGTGCATATTTTACCGACCCTGCACGCAAAATGGGGCGTATTGTTAGAGTCTACTCGAAAAATAGTGCCCGCGAGTCCAACCTGCGCGCAAAACGGAGCACATACCTTGTATCGGCACGCAAAACGAGACGCGCCAAAAACGCCCGCAAAACTCGAGCAGTAAGACGGCACAGTAAAACTTGGTCCCTAACACGCATGTAGGCATGGGAGTCAAATCCAAAATCCAAAAGGAAACCTTAAAACTGTGCCAAAAATACCGCAAAACGACATACGGGGCCTACCTTGACAATGCTGTGTCGTCCATCGCGTCCATTGGCCACTTTGGAGCACCTTGCGCGCTCCACGGAGTCCACGGCGCGCTCGTGCGCCCTCGAAAACCCTGGCGAAAATCGCCCTCCTCCCCTCCCCGCGCGCTCGGGTGAAGCCAGAAAGGGAAAAAAAGGAGGAAAAGGAGTCGTTTCGGGCCTTTATAGGCCGTTTCCGAACTTTCGGGCGCACCTTTCGGGAGCCCGAAAGTTTCCGGGCGGCTACAGTAATCGGCCCGCCGCGGTCTACGCGTCCACGCCTGCGCCAGCTCAGCGCCACGTCACCACGCTCGGCCAACCAGGGGCCGACACGTGGCCGTGGACCCGTGCACCGCGACCAACGAAATGTGGCGGCCAATCAGGGGCCGCCACGTGGACCGCACCCACGCTCCCTGCTGACACCGGCCGCAGTGTCGCGTCGCTTCAGCGGGTCACGTCGCGCTGACCGACGAATGGGAGGCCGACACGTTGCCTGCCCCCGCTGACACGCCACAGTGCCGCCGCACCTTTCCCGCGCACGCCTGCAGCCCTCGGTCAGAGCGACCAATGGCGGAGCGACACGTGGCGCTCTCCACCCACCACGCGCGCCTCGGGCCGCGCGCCCCCGCGCCTCGCGCGGGAAAGGCTTGCCTCGGGATTCGTGCCACTGCCTCGGGATCCGTGCCCGATGCCTCGGGGTCCGTGCCACTGCCTCGGGATCCGTGCCCGATGCCTCGGGATCCGTGCCACTGCCTCGGGATCCGTGCCACTACAGTGACTTCCGGGCGCGCACAGTAACCTTCGGGCGCACTATTCCGGACCGGGCTGCTACAGTAACCGGTTCGCTACAGTGCCCGAACCCGGTTCACTGCAGCCCGAAAACCGGGTTTGCTACAGTATTTTCCGGGCGCCCGGTTCCCACTTTCGGGCGCCCGAAACTTGGGCCTAAGCCCAGTTTCGCCCGTTTTCGTCCGTTCTCGCCCGTTTTCGCTCAAATTTGACAGGCAGCCATGGTTTAACTTAATTTATCTCATGGTACTTAAACTTTTCAGTTTGGACCACCTCTGGGTCACCAAAAGTCCCACTGTATTCGAATTCGCTGGCGGAGCCCGTTCTCACTATCCGGGTGTCCGATCAACGCGAAACTTTTACCGTGGCCTTAAAACATATTTACGGAGCTCCCGTAATTTTCTAGGAATTTTCCGAGACTGTGAATTTTCCACTTATAATCTGGGCCCACTTTCTCACATAAGATTCTAGATATCTTATTTTAATCCCGATTTGGGCCCAATTCATTTCTAGGTCATTCTTCACCTCAATAAACAATAGTATTTCATACTATTTTTATTTCCATTTATTTATATTCCAAATTCCGGTTCACTACATTCTAACCCCCTTAAAATAAGTTTCGTCCTCGAAACTTGAATCACATCTCGACTTCTACTTAATCGAGAGGGAGGAATCTTGTCCCACTTCTGGGCTCACTGTATGTCGTTATTGGGCCTCAAATTGCCCGCTCGCCGAACCACACGAGCAACTCATCCATGAATCCCTATCTCAACCTAGGGACAAACTCAGACCTGGTGTCTGGCCACTTTCACCAAGTAGGGGTGAGACACATTTGAGCACTTGCTCTCTCAATTGCCACAAAGGCGAAGTCTCATCTTGCAAAATCTTCACTTTAATTCCGCGATCACTTTATCTTTCCCAAGGAGGTTGCATCCGTAACCAATTACGGTTACCGCAATTTCCGGTCACTCCGCTGCCTGATGTGGAGTGCAGAGGCCAATCCTCAAGTTCTCAGCCATCACACACGCTACTAGCGTACTAAGTCCACGGGTTTTCAGCTAACCCGATATCTCGGACTACTCACAGGTTCACGGACCACGGTCCAATAGGGCCTATAGCCCGAAGCTAGTCCCACACTGTGCAATAGCTCTCGGTAGCACGCAGATCCAAACGTCATACGGGTAGATCCACACTTAGGATTACTACCCCAATACTCCCGCTAGGAGCTACAGTACCTCAATCACCACTAGCTCTACGGCCTGGTCATACCACACTCTCAGTGTACTAATAGCCTCAAGGCTTACACGTGGCATTCCACGTTCCCGGGTCATCGCTCGGACTACCGTCCCGACCAAATCTCTATCATGCCCCGCCATCAGGCCTCGGGCCACTGTCTCTCACAGCCGACTGCGCCTGCCACTGGGCTACAGGCTCACAGTCCACAAACATGGTCCAGGCACGGATCGTCCCCAAGCGAACCCGCTAATCGTTGCCACGCGACCACTATGCTCCACTGAGCGAAAACCAACTAACCAGTCGTCAATCCGTGACCCGTACTTTCTATCAACTCTGGCCACACTGGGCAAAGGCTAATATGCCACCTAATCCGCACCCACTGGCTAAACGATACTTGGGCTCCAGGAGCACCCAAACAGTTGGGCGTCCAGCGCCCCCAACGCTAACTCGCGAAAACCCAGTGCTAAGCGACTTGCTTAAACACACCACGGCTCTCGTGCAACTCTCCCAACTAGGTCGAGGCACCACGCTAACTGTTTCACCAACTCTGGTGATTGACTCGCAAACCCTGTGGTGGCAACCCTTGCCATTATGCCGATCCCTCAGACCGGCGCCATAAAACTCCCGCTCACTTGCGAGGTTTTCGAATCTCGAAACCTATCCTGGGTCTTACCAGCCCCACCATGCGGCACTCAGCCATGAAGACATGCCACACAGTTACTACCGTCATCAGGGCAAACTTTCGCCACTGGGCCCGTAATTCTCTCTTGCCTTAACCTTTAGGACACCGCAACTTGGCTCTCGCAACAAAGCCATCACCAGCGTTTCATGAGTCGGTCTCTCACTGGACCTCATCTACTACACTTTGCCGGCAAACCAGCTAACGCAAGCTTACGGCATCTTTCACAGAAGGTGCAGGGTGCGCCGACAAAGGTTCAGCGGCCACCTGCAACACTCTCTGCTGTTGCCTCTTAGCTTGATCTATCTCCCATTTTTTTGGGATAAAGTCACTTGCCTATCTAGGCGTCGTAATCCACTTTCCTGCCGGCGGGACGCCTCCGCTTATCGGCAAGAAGCATCGGTCTGTTGCTGGACCACATCAACAAGTGCAGTCACCCGCTATCGTAGCTCGTATACGTCGTTTGACCCCGAGCCTTCTCGTGACTCGAGTCACAACAGGTGCGTCACCTTATGTGGTGTCATCGCTGATATGCACACCACAACGAAACAACTAGCCCAAACTTAGCCATTTGAGCAACGCGTAGTCCGTATACCAACAAAAAGGCTCGTCGACTCAATCATGCGAAAGTATGGGAGGGTACTCCTTTTCATCTCCAACATTACGTCGTCGGCCGCCCAACGTAATATCCGAAGAATGAAAGCTCGTCGCCCTCGATCAGTCCCAACATTCTTTTTGGGAACAACAATAACCAATCAACTACTTTCGCCCAGTAATTCACGCACTCTCTCGTGCTAATCCCTAGGGCCTCCCTAAGGTTCACTAACCACCTAGGACTATTCCTAGTCTCTGATACCACTCTTATCTGTCACGACCCGGGACCGCCTATTTGTACGGTTCGGGCACGCCAACAGACCCGCCAATCGGGCACGACCTCTCGCTACCCGAAAGGAACGGTAACATCCATCTCGAATCAAAACAATGTGTATGATGAGATATAATATCAGAGTAAGATCACTACTAATTTAAAACTTTCATTCAATAACAAACAGTTAAAGCGGAAATGAAAGCATGATAAGAATGAACCATAAAGAACTTTATTACATTTTACATTTTTGAACTTGCAAATAAATTTATTACAATTCCTTTACATAAATTCCTCACAATACATGGTTCACTCGAAACGTAAAAGAAAGGTACCTCTGCTAGACCCTCTAGGTCTCTACGCTGCTGGGCTCTTGCCCCTGACGTATGCCTCGCCGTCTGCATCTGAACCGTCACGATCGCTGCATCCATACCTGAACCTGTGGGGGGGTGCACCCAAGGGGTGTGAGAACTCCTGACAGAGTTCCCAGTGGGTTCAACCACCGAGAAAAAGTGTCCTACACCACTTGGTCCAATGGAAGCGATAATAATAGTGCTAGGAACTAAAATCCTCAATACCAAAATGCAGCTATGCAATATAACATGTCACTACACTATCTGTGTAAAACCAACTACCCAGCACTAATCTGTCTAGCCACACTAGGCTGCTAACCACCAACTCGGCCACTAAGCCGCTGTGTACAGGGTCCAACTAACCCGGCCACCTTGGCCACTCTATTTTTCTTTATTCTTTAGATTCTGGTGCTTTAGTTCAAGTTAACCCTCAGAAATTCTTATCCAACGGGCCCGAGCCCGGTAGTCCTGCTACCACAAGATAAGGTTTCTAAGGTTGCCGATAACACCCGTAAGTGTTACCCCGTCCTACGAAGTAAATGTGTTCTTCGGGCCACCAGCTATCGGAGAGGGGGCTGCCCTTTACGTCCGATCCAGGTGCGCCCGGGGAGAGGGCAAACCCTTTACGTCCCACAGAACCACATTTCAACCTTCGAAGGACGCCCGTTTTATTATCTTTTTTTATCTTTCATTTCTTTTCCTCTGGGCGCTCAGCCCTTTTCTGCACTTTACGCATTTGTCTTTATTTTTACTTTTAAGCACTTGCTTTTCTTTTCTTTCTCACTCGAGTCTCCAGCTCACATTGCCACTGGCAATTACTATCACTCTTTCCTTTGAGCATTTAGCTATTTGCTTTTGCTTTAAACCTTCCGAAAGTATCTCGTCCGACGGGTCACTACCCAGGGAGTCCTGCTCCACTTGACGAGTCTCAAATTCGAAGGCGCCATTTACATTCTCTTTATGCTCTTAGCCACTTTTAGCTTGCTTAACTTTAAGCCTTTCGAAAGTACCTCATCCGACGGGTCACTGCCCAGGGAGTCCTGCTCCACTTGACGAGTCTCAAATTCGAAGGCGTCATTTACATTTTCTTTATCTTAAGCAATTTACTTGTCTTGCTTATTAACCAAATTTTAGCTCTATCTTGAGCAATTTGCTTGTCTGGCTTATTAATCACTTTTTCATCCCTTACCCTAGGTCTTGCCACACGGGTAACCAGAGAGTCTCCTGGACTCTTACACATTTCATTTTCTTTGTTTAACTCAGATTGAAGTTAAAGTTATCGTCCATTTGCCCAGACACCCTATGACTCTTTAGGGTTATATTTGTTTAATCCTTTAACCTTGGGATCTTATCCCACTTTCCTGATTCCTTACTGAATCCTAGATATCACTTGACTCTATTTTTGATTTCACTTTTAACTTAGAGTTACTCTGACTCTAATTCCTTGTCTGTGAGTTTAAACTCCTCTGGATCACTTTAGGTTCCCTTTACCTAAGTTCCATATTATACTCATCCTAGAGTTCCTTGACTCTATGTTGATCACTCTATCCAGTTTCCTTAGGTTATCACCTAAGACAATGCCACTCGTCCAACCCTAGGATAATCTCCTAAGTTTTGATGTCACTTAGTGAACCCTGAAACTAGGTTTTCTCCTAGTCTTGCTACCAACATGTTTCCTTTCCTTATGTCACATGATTCCTAGGGTTATACCCTAACATGATCACAATCATCAATGGCTAATTACTTTCATACATGCAATTATTTTCATCTCATTTATAAAATAGTATCTGCCTCTAAGCATGCATCTTTATCATATATCTTTGGCAACCAGCAGTTGCACTTTTGCTCTGTGTCCATTTGCACATGCACATCTATTCCTCTATCTCTGGCAACCAACAGTTGCACTTTTCATCTGTGTCCTTCTACACAGGTAATCATAATCATAATTACCTAACGCCTCTAACAGGCTACTTTCATGCTTCGAATCGAAAAGCAGAAGAACAAGGGGAGAGGTCACCCAATTTCGGCAGAATCCCCCACCTTGTAGTGTCCCCAATTGCTTGTAGACACTTGCAATTGGCCTCCACGCGGCTCCACTTGGTACCTCGAGCTTGCACGCGAAACGGAGCATGCTTCTCTGAAGTTTGCACGCAAAACGATGCGCGACCTCTCATGCCCTGCACGCAAAACGGTACACACTATTAGTGACGGCACGCTAAACAGTGCGCGACAACGCGACCTTCACGCAAAACGGAGCACATACCTCAAAATGGCACGCAAAATGGTGCGCGCTCCACTGTAAGGTTGTACGCGGAACGGTACACCTTCATCCAGTCCTGTACGCAAAACGAGATGCATCGTTAGAACCGACACGCAAAACGGTGCGCGATAACACGAACTGCACGTGAAACGGTGCACGTACCTCGAAACTGCACGCAAAACTGCGCACATCTGACGGTGGGGTTGCACGCAAAACGGTGCACCTTCATCCGGTCCTGAATGCAACACGAGATACATTGTTAGAGTCTGCACGCAAAACTGTGCGCGATAACACGACCCGCACGCGAAACGGTGCACGTACCTCGAAACTGCACGCAAAACGGTGCACATTTGACTGTAGGATCGCACGCAAAACGGTGCATATTTTACCGACCCTGCACGCAAAACGGGGCGTATTGTTAGAGTCTACTCGAAAAACAGTGCCCGCTAGTCCAACCTGCGCGCAAAACGGAGCACATACCTTGTATCGGCACGCAAAACGAGACGCGCCAAAAACGCCCACAAAACTCGAGCAGTAAGACGGCACAGTAAAACTTGGTCCCTAACACGCATGTAGGCATGGGAGTCAAATCCAAAATCCAAAAGGAAACCTTAAAACTGTGCCAAAAATACCGCAAAATGACATACGGGGCCTACCTTGACAATGTCGTGTCGTCCATCGCGTCCATTAGCCTCTTTGGAGCACCTTGCGTGCTCCACGGAGTCCACGGCGCGCTCGTGCGCCCTCGAAAACCCTGGCGAAAATCGCCCTCCTCCCCTCCCCGCGCGCTCGGGTGAAGCCAGAAAGGGAAAAAAATGTTACGGAATTTGAGTTGGCGTAGTTTCGTGAAAGTCTCAAGTCTTGAAGATTGAAGGTGAAGAAAGTTGGATCATTTAACTCAATCTCAAGAAAGAAGAATTCAAAAGGATCAGGTATGTTTAACCTAAGATTTTGTGTGATCCGAATACTTCTTGTAGTGTAGAAACACTTGGAAGAATCTTTCATTGCATAAAAATCAAAAACTGGACTTGGGACATGTTCAGGATCCGGATCAGGTTGTTCGATCCGGATCCCGAAGGTGGTTTGTTCATACACCAGTTCAATCCGGATCGTAGCCTCTCTTGATCCGGATCCCGAACACTGAGTTTACCATCTTCCTTGAACGATCCGGATCAGGCTTCGCAATCCGGATCCCGAACGTTGATGTTTGGTGAACTGTATGAACGATCCGGATCAAGCACTTCGATCCGGATCCCGAACCTTCGTTTTTCTGGAATTACCTGACTCGTTACGACGATCCGGATCACAGCTAATCCGATCTGGATAGCCATCCGTAAAATTTCCAGAAATGTTAGGTTTTTGATTCTTATCTCCTTCCTAGGGTTTCTAACCTATAAATAGACCCTATGATTCATTTCCTAGGGTAAGCCGATAAAAAGGAAAATAGCCGTCATTTTCATATATCATCTTTTACGGCTCTAGATCCACATATAGAGAAGAAAGGAAATCATTAGAGAACACTCTATGTTTCTTCATCTATATTGATTAGTTTGATTCTAGGTTTTCATACTCACATCTTGAGTTGAATCAAACTAATGAATACTTAGATGGTATTTCCGATCTATCTTTGATCTAAGTATTCGGCGGATCATCACCACCCAAAAACAATGATTTACCCCAAAAATCGGCGCGTGGATTCGCGTGTCCTTGTGGATTCAAGGTTCAACCGCTCTCGTGGATTCGGAGCGAGGCATGTTCGTGGATTCGAAGGGTGCTATTGGGTGAAGACCGTGGATTCGGTCGGACGTCGTGGATTCGACGTTGGACGCCGTGGATTCGGCGTTGGGCGCAGATCGTGGATTCGAGAAGCGTCGCGGAGCGAGCGGAGAAGATCCTCTAGGAGCGTATGGAAAAGGTTTAGTCGTAAGTGTGTACGGTAAATCACCTTGTACGTGTTTTAATTCTAGTGGATTTCTGTTGTGTTATCGGTCCTGTGGTTTTTTACTCCGGTGATGGAGTTTTCCACGTAAAAATCTTGCGTATTATTTTTATTTCCGCATTGGGTTTTTATCGCAACGATTTTTTGAGTGTTTATACGTTTACACCTATTCACCCCCCTCTAGGTGTTTTTTCCCCTATTTAGATCCTTATTACATATAACCCAACAAGTGGTATCAGAGCGGGAATAGGGTTGTAAACAATGGTTGAAGGTGGAAACATCAATCGACCCCCGTTCTTCGATGGAACAAATTATGCGTACTGGAAAGTACGGATGAAAGCCTTTTTAATTTCCATCGACGAACGGGTGTGGCAATCAATTGAATTAGGATGGTCTAATCCAACTGAATTTATTGGTGATGTTCGCACCTTAAAACCTAGGTCGAAATGGACCAAGGAAGAGTTAGATTCATCTTCTTACAATGGCAAGGGAATTAATGCTATTTTTAATGCCTTATCTCAAACTGAATTCTCTCGCGTCTCGGCATGTGAGACTGCGAAAGAAATCTGGGATGTTCTTCAGGTTACACATAAGGGAACTAACCTCGTGAATATTCAGAAACTGCAAATGCTTACGAGCAAGTTTGACTCTATCTTAATGGCAGAAAATGAATCTTTCACGGACTACTATACACGATTGCAAGACATCGTAAACTCATGTGCTAATCTGGGAGAGAAGATTCCAGAATTTAAGATTGTAAGAAAGATCTTAAGAACTCTTCCTGAACGATTTCGCCCAAAGGTTACTGCCATTGAAACTATTAAACACCCGGACGAAATACGTGTAGAAGAATTAGTTGGTTCATTACAAACCTATGAAATGACATTTACTACTAACAATTCTTCTGCAAAGGCATCCACTTCTAAGTCTTCAGGTTATGCGTTGAAAACAACTAAGGAAGAAGACGCGGATACATCCTCCTCAGACGATGACGAGAACCTTTCTATGGAGGAATTTGAGAAGCAGCTCGCTCTCTTGACAAGGAAGTTTCGCCGCAACTTTCAAAGGGGTAATTCAAGTAAATCTCCATTCTTCGGAAAGTCGAACAAAGGCAAGGGTACTGCAAGTTACAAGTCAAGAAAGCAAGAGAACTTCTCAAAGGATAAGAAAAGTTCAGAGGGACAACTACAATGCTTCAAATGTCGAGGCTACGGCCACATTGCAACGGAGTGTCCTAACAAGTATCCGGCAAAGAAGAAGGCGATGCAAGTCGTCACTTGGGATGACAACTCAACGTCAAATGAGTCGTCTTCGAGTGATGAAGAAAAGAGCTCCACCGCATTCCACGCGTCCGTATCTTCACCCTTCATGTGCTTTATGGCAAGTACATCCGAGTCGTTGTCCAACTCCACTGTTGAAAAGAATGCAACGGACAACGAATCGGATGATTCGGAAGGTGAAGATTTTGCTCTAGCCTACCACAGACTTTTGAGGGATTCAAAGAAAGTGGCTAAGCAAAACAAGAGTTTGAGAGGGAGAGTGCATGATCTCGAAGAAGAAGCAAAAAGAGCGACTTCTCTCTCAAACGCTCTTGAAGTGGAAAGGGAAAACCTGATAAAGGCAAATGTTTCCCTTCAAGAGTCCAATGAGCAACTTGAGAAGGAACATACAAATCTGGTGGATAACGCGAATCACTTCTCAAAGCTCTACAACGAGGCTCGACAGGATAACCTGGAAATTACAAAGACCATTTTCCAACTCAAGAATGACTTACAGCGATTCTCTTCAGGAAGGAGTAAGTTGGATAGACTTCTTGGTCTTGGTCAATCAAATCGGTTCGGCCTCGGATACACTCAAACTGGAAACAGTCCAAGTTCGAGTGAGACAGTTTTTGTGCCTCAGTCGGTATCTCCTCCTCCGACACCGGAATTCAAGACAAACAACGACAACAAACCTACTTCATCCTCTTTGGGATCGTCAAGATCTAAGGTATGTTTTCGTTGTGGTGTTTCAGGGCACATAAGAAGATATTGCAAGACGGGAGTCGAACGCTCATCTCAAGGACCTCTTGCAACAACTACCAAAAAGGCTCCTCCCCGAAAATCAAAGCAAAACTTTTCAAATGAAAAGAGACTTGGTAGTTCATCGCGCAAGACGATTTCATCAAGGAACAACAATCGCTATAACAAGACGCCTTCACCTAGGCATATAACTTCACGACCATTACCGACGCACTCCAAAAGGGTTTGGGTGCGCAAAGGTGAAATTTACCCTTGTCTTGTTACCAATGTTTCCTTGCATGCATATGATAGTTCGTCTTGGTATCTAGATAGCGGTTGTTCCCGTCACATGACCGGTGACAAAAATAGTTTTCAAAATCTTGAGAAAATCTCCGGAGGACTTGTTGTTTTCGGAGACGGTCGATCTTCCAAAATTGTTGGAAAAGGGAAGGTAGCTATTCCAGATGGCCCGATTTTGAAAAACGTCTTATTTGTTGATGGCCTTAAGACTAACCTCATAAGCATAAGTCAACTTTGCGACAATGGTTTTTCAGTTAACTTTTCATCTGTTGAATGCATTGTAACTGTCACGCCCCGGGGGTTTTGTTTTAGCGGAAACGATTCATAAAAGTTGAATATTTGATGTGTAAATTTTTTTTTTGTTTTTAAAAGAAGAAACCCCTCTTCCCCGGCACGTGCCCAGACCCGCCACACATACATGGTCACTCTGCAAACGGGCAGAGTCTCCCCTGTACATGCACGGCGTAGCGTTCGGTACATGTTCTAACATGCGCAACCAATCAATCACAACAATCATTCACAACCAACCAGCATTCTAAACTGATAAAAGAAGATCACATGGCCGATCGGTTTGGAAAGGATAAATCCACAATTTTGAAAGAGCGCCTACCCGGCGCTTACGTTTGGAAAGCTAGTTTTCGAAGTCAGCATAAATCCACAGGGTTTTGAAACCAGTGCCCACCCGACACTTAGATTTTAAAGACGGTTTTCGCAATCCTTTCTTTGGCTTCTGTTTTTTTTTTGGTTTTTAAATGGCCGATAGAAATAAAAGGGAAAATATTGCACCAGGGGCACTAAATGTAGCCCGTACCGACATCCATGCCGACCCCACGAGGGTATCGCGAACCACTCACATAACTACAAAGTGATGAAAAGCGAGAATAAAAGAGTAAATACAGTCCAGGGTCCCCAGCGACCCAGCTGCTCCTGTCCCGTCCTCACCACCGCCTACCTCTCTCCCCGTCTGGACCCTGTCACGAAGTGGGATGTCAGTGACGCAGAAATAGTAAAGCAGGAGAATATAGTAAAACAAACCGTGAAGACCACTGGAGCAACCACCCTCCCAAGGAGGAAAGGCAACCTGTACCCCTGCATCCTGTAATACCCGGACACGTCGGACAGCTAAACCGATGGCCCACACCGTACCTGCAGAAACCCGACCACGCCGGACAACTAAACCGACGGGTCGCACCGCTCGCACCTCGGCGCCTCAACCCCACCACTAATAAGGGGCCCCACTACGTCACCTCGTGGGTATACACGGGTCATAGACCACTTTTCCGGAAAAGCGCACCCTTTGCGGTGGCCAAACCGCGGGTGCGCGTGTGGCAACCTCGAGCCAAGTAACCGTAACCACCATCATGTCAGCATCATAATATGAATAACAAGAGTAATGAGGTAAATGAGGTAAAGTGCATAATCGAAAACAAGGTAATATTGCGCGCACTCGAAGGTGGCCCGCTGACATATAAGGGTTAAAAAGAGAATCACCGTCGGCAACCGACGCTAATCACTATAGCGAACCCACTAACATGCATAAGCTATCGCCCATCATTATTTAACCCCAGTACACTTAGAATAGACCCCGTCCAACCTGATAGAATTTAGAGGCTAGGAATAAAGTAAATACAACCCACCTGTCGCTAGTAGAAAACCACGCTCGGCTCCCCGCGTCCCGGCGCGCTCCCCGAAGCTGCAAAACGGGATCCCCGGGCGGGGAGGTCAAGAACCTTTAAACGCGAAGTAAGGAAAAGCCCCAACACCGGCCGGCCCACGACGGCAGCGACCGAACCCCCCACGCGCCGCCGTGCTGTCCGCGCGGCGCCTCGCATGTGCGGGCTGCCCCGCGGCTGCCCCGCATGCGGGTGCCCCGCATGGCACCCCCGCATGCACGGGCCGCACCGCGCGGTGCCCCCGCATGCGCGGGCTGCCCCGCGCGGCGCCCCGCATGCGGGTGCCCCGCACGGCACCCCCGCATGCGCGGGCTGCACCGCGCGGTGCCCCCGCATGCGCGGGCTGCCCCGCGCGGCGCCCCGCATGCGGGTGCCCCGCACGGCGCCCCCGCATGCGCGGGCTGCACCGCGCGGTGCCCCCGCATGCGCGGGCTGCCCCGCGCGGCGCCCCGCGTGGCACCCCCGCATGCGCGGGCTGCACCGCGCGGTGCCCCCGCATGCGCGGGCTGCCCCGCGCGGCGCCCCTCATGCGGGTGCCCCGCACGGCACCCCCGCATGCGCGGGCGGTCCCGCACGGCGCCCCGCATGCGGGTGCCCCGCGCGGAGCCCCCGCATGCGCGGGTTGCCCCGCGCGGCGTTCCGCGTGCGATGGCCCGCCCCTCTCCTTCCATCTCCGACGAAATCAAGAAAACCCCCCCCTCGCTCGTGACGAGAAAAGACAAGAAAAGAAAACGAAAGCACGACTCACCTTGTTTTGGTCGGTACCGGGCGAAGGAGAGGGATCGTCCTCTTCGCGTTCGTCGGATCTTTGCGGGGAGGCGATCGATCTCTTCTCTTCCACGCCGGCCGATGGAAAGGACGAGGGTTTTGGGGAACCGCTCCTCGTCCACGCTCGGATATTGTACGCCAAGGAGGGGGGGGGGAGGCGAGGTTTAGGAAACCTAATTCCCAAGGCCGACTACTTAGACGTTTTGGGCGTAGTGGATTTTGGACCCCAAATTAATTTTAAACCCTCGAGTGAAAGGAAAACAAAAAGGGGTGGTTTAATCCCATACCTCAAACTGATTGACTAAAATCGATCTGATTGCGAACCGGAGTTCGGTTCGCCCCCGGTAATTGTGTAAGTCACCTGGGCTACGGTACCAGCTTCCGGAATTTATTCTGGGAGATCCGGGGGTCGGAATCCAAAACCGATCGCGCCGCTGGTCTCCGTTTCGCGAGCTTTATTAACCAAAAATACCCGCGAGCCCCGACCGTCTGCCCAGAAAAACAAGGAAAAATTACCCTCGAACCCCCATTGTCAACCAGACGGTTCAATAAAAATCGACGGAAAGCCCCGAAAGGCAAAATAAATCCGCGGTTATCACACCACTCACCTCAAAAAAAACGAGTTTCGTCCTCGAAACTCAGACCCGGGTGGTGGAGAACAGGTTCGGGTAGTTCTCCCTCATTTTAGACTCCAGCTCCCATGTTGCTTCTCGCTCCTCGTGGTTGCTCCAGAGTACCTTCACGTAGGGGATGGCTCGATTCCGCAGTGATTTGCTTTCCCTTGCCAGGATTCTCACGGGGGTTTCCTCGAAGCTTAGGTCTTCTTTAAGGTCGAGTATGGCGGCATCCAGGATATGCGATGGATCGGAGAGGTATTTACGGAGCATCGAAACGTGGAAGACGTCATGGACTCGGTCAAGGTTTGGTGGTAGGGCAAGGCGGTACGCCACTGGGCCGATGCGTTCCAAAATCTCGAAAGGCCCTACAAACCGTGGGCTCAGTTTCCCTTTTAGCCCGAACCGCTTGACTCCTCTGGACGGCGAGACCCGCAAGAAAACACGCTCTCCCACTTGGAATTCCAAGTCGTGGCGCCTTTGGTCCGCGTAGCTCTTCTGGCGACTCTGGGCGGTTAGCAGGCGCTGTCTGATGAGGCGAACCTTCTCTTCCGTTTCCTCCACTAAGTCGGGCCCCAAGAATTTCCGTTCTCCCAGATCGTCCCAACAAATCGGGGATCGGCAGCGTCTTCCATATAAGGCCTCGTAGGGCGCCATCTGGATGCTGGCCTGGTAGCTGTTGTTGTAGGCGAATTCCACGAGAGGTAGGTAGCGTGACCACCCGATCCCCCAGTCTAGTACACAGGCGCGAAGCAGGTCTTCGAGGGTTTGTATCACGCGCTCTGACTGTCCGTCCGTCTGAGGGTGGAAGGCTGTGCTGAACTGTAGTTTGGTTCCCATGGCCCGCTGAAGGCTCTGCCAAAATTTCGAGACGAAGCGCGTGTCTCTGTCCGAGGTGATCGATGCCGGCACTCCATGTAATCTAACGATCTCGCTGACGTATGTTTGGGCCAACCGCTCTCGGGTCCAGGTCGTATGAACTGGCAGAAAGTGTGCTGACTTGGTTAACCGGTCGACTACGACCCAAATTGCGTCGTGGCCCTGGGGTGAACGTGGGAAGCCCGTGACAAAGTCCATGGTGATTTGCTCCCACTTCCACTCTGGCACCGGTAGGGGCTGTAGCTTCCCTGCTGGCCGCTGATGCTCGACCTTTATCCGTTGGCACACTAGGCAATGCGCTACGTGTCGAGTGACGTCCCCTTTCATGTTGGGCCACCAGTAGATCTGTTTGAGGTCCCTGTACATCTTCGTGCCCCCTGGATGTGCCGCATAAGGGGCCCGGTGTGCCTCTGTCAAAATTTCCTCCTTCAACTCCGACGAATCCGGCACGCAGATTCGTCTGCGGAACCGTAGGGTGCCGTCGTCTTCCACTGCAAAGTCGCTCTCTTGGTCCAGGGGGATCTTGTCTCGTACGCGCTGTAAGTGTGGGTCGGTCTGTTGTCCCTCCCGGATCTTCTCAAGTAGCGTCGGCTTGACCACTAAGGTTAGGAGTTGCCTAACCGTGCCTGTCGGCACCACTTCCAACTGCATTCGTGCGAACTCCGCTATCAAGTGGTTTTGCTCCGTTATCGCGCTCCTTGACGCCCCGTCTTGGCCCCCTTTCCTGCTCAGGGCGTCCGCCACCACGTTTGCCTTTCCGGGATGGTATTGTATCGTCAAGTCGTAATCCTTCAACAACTCCAGCCACCGCCTCTGCCGCAAGTTTAATTCTTTTTGGGTAAAGATATACTTAAGACTTTGATGATCCGAGAAGACGTTACAGTGGACTCCAAAGAGGTAGTGCCTCCACAGTTTTAGAACGAAGACTACTGCGGCCAGCTCCAAGTCGTGTATCGGGTAGTTCTTCTCGTAATCCTTTAGTTGCCTGGACGCGTAGGCAATCACTTTCCCCTGTTGCATCAGAACACCACCCAGGCCGATCCCCGATGCGTCGCAGTACACTTCGTAATCTTCCCCGGGTGTCGGCAGCACGAGTATTGGTGCCCTGGTTAACCTCCTTTTGAGTTCCTCAAAGCTTTCCTGGCATTTGGCCGTCCATATGAACTTCTCCCCTTTTCTGGTCAATCGATTCAAAGGGGTAGCAATCTTCGCGAAACCCTCTACAAAACGCCTGTAATATCCTGCCAGTCCTAGGAAACTGCGGACCTCTGTCACCGTCGTCGGCGGCTGCCAGTCGACCACGGACTCCACCTTCTTCGGATCCACGGAGATTCCCTGTGCCGAGATCACATGTCCTAGGAAGCCGACTTCGCGTAGCCAGAACTCACACTTCTTGAGTTTAGCGAACAGCTCCTGTTCCCTGAGAGTTTGGAGGACTGTTTGCAAATGGTCCTCGTGTTCCTCGTCGGTAGTGGAGTAGATCAGTATGTCGTCGATGAAAACCACCACGAACCGATCCAGGAAGGGTCTGAAGATCCGGTTCATCATGTCCATGAAGACTGCGGGGGCGTTCGTGAGTCCGAAGGGCATAACCGTGAACTCGTAGTGGCCGTACCGGGTCCGGAAAGCAGTCTTCGGAATGTCCTTGTCCCGAACCCGGAGTTGGTGGTAGCCCGACTGTAAATCGATCTTGGAGAAGACCGTCGCCCCTCTCAGCTGGTCGAAGAGGTCATCTATTCTAGGCAGGGGGTACTTGTTTTTCTCTGTGACTTTGTTTATTCCTCTGTAATCAATGCAGAGACGCAGGCTTCCGTCTTTCTTCCGCACGAAGAGTACCGGTGCGCCCCAGGGTGACACACTCGGTCTTATGAACCCTTTATCCAAGAGGTCTTCCAGTTGTGCTTTAAGCTCCTTTAGTTCCGCGAAGGCCATTCGGTAAGGTGCCTTCGAAATAGGCTGCGTGCCCGGTAGTAGTTCGATGGGGAAATCCACCTCCCGTTCAGGGGGCATCCCAGGCAGTTCCGTGGGGAAGACGTCGGGGAAGTCCCTCACCACTGGAATATCGGCGAGCGTCGTCGGGGGTCGGGTAGCCAAATCCACCGATGCCAAGTAGGCCACGCAACCACCCTCCACCAGTCTTCTGGCCCGGGTCGCTGAGATGATCGCCGGGAAGGAGATGCTCTTACCCATCATGTACACATGCTCAGGGAAACCCGGTTCGTGTAAACGCAGCTGTCGCTTGTCACAATCGATGAGTGCCTGGTACCTCGTGAGCCAGTTCATGCCCAGCACCACGTCGTACTCCTTCAGGGGAATTACCACTAAATCCCAAGGGCATGCTAGTCGCCCTAGTTTAATCGGGCAGGCGGTCACGACGCTGACCGCCTCCAAGGTCCCTCCCGCCGTTTGCACTGTCAAGGGGTTTTGGAGGGGTGTCTCCTCGAGACCAAACAAAAACACGAAGTCGCGGGAAATGAAAGAGTGTGTTGCTCCGGTGTCGAAAAGGGTTCTAGCACGGGAATTGGAAACAGAAGTAGTACCTGCAAGTGCTTCCTCCGGCGGATCTGTCTCTTGGTGGGTCATTGAGAAGACTCTCCCGCTTGGTTGTGGCTGCCGGTCCTCCTCGCGCCGTGGTGCAGGGGGCCTAGACGTCGACGCCATAGGGGCTTTCCCCCGCCCTGAGAGCTGTGGCGTGGGCGTAGAAGCTGCGGAGGACGCAGACCCCCCGCCTAAGGGGCAGTTGCGGCGGAAGTGCCCTCGTCTGCCGCACCTGAAGCAGTGGTCGCCTTTTTGGGGGCACTCCCCCGGAATGTGCCCTCCCCCGCATATGACACAAGGCCTATTCCCTGGCCTCGGTCCTCCTGTTGGCGCGCTCCGGGACCCTGCCTGAGGTCTCCACCGTTTGGGGGCCCCGCCCCCGCCCCAAGAGCCTCCTCCCGAGTTCTGCTGCTGCCGCTTCCGGTCCTCTAGCCGCGTCGAGTTCTCCCTTCTGGCGCGGGTGACCGCAAAACCCCGCTCCACCGTAGTGGCTCTGTCGACCACTTTCTGGAAGGTGTGTAGTTCGGCTGCTTGCACCACCTCGAAGATATTGCTCCGCAAGCCATCCACAAAGAGCTGCGCCTTGTGTGCCTCGTCCCTTATGACGAACGGGACGCAGTTTGCTAGCCGGACGAATTCCCGTTGATACTCCATGACCGTCCGGTTCCCCTGTTGGATGTGGTTCAGGTCATCCTCCAACTTTTTCTTGACACTGTTGGTGAAGAAGGCCCCGAACAGTTCCTGTTTGAAGGTTGTCCAGGACGGAAATGTGGTACCCTTAGTAGGATCGGGGCGTACCGTCTTCCACCACAAGCGGGCGTTCCCCTCCAAGCAGTGGACCGCTAGGGGAACCCGCTCGTCGTCCTCCATGAGCAGGTCTTCAAAAAGTTTCTCCATCGACCCCACCCATTTCTCGACGACCCACGGATCAGTCGTGTCCCCTTCGAACGTGGGTGGGTCGTATTTCTTGAAGTCTTTCAGGTTGGCCCGCACCCGATCCCGCTCGGTCATCGCACCCGTCCCCCCCCTCGCGGCGGTGGCAGCCACGGTCGGGGCAGGTGTGACTATAGTCTCCTCCAAAGTAACCCTGCTGGTCGTCCCCGGCGCCGGTCCCGTAGTCGTCGCCGGTGGTGGCGCTGTCGGTGGTGCCGCGGCCGGCGCTGTCGACCCCTGTGGGGGACCCGGGGCGACCGTCACCGTCGCGGCCTGTTGCCGTTGCGTCAACTGACGCACGTGCTCAGTAAGGTTGGCCAGATTCCCCGCCATCTCCTGCAGTTGTTGCCGCAGGAGCTGGTTCTCCGCGGCCGTCGACGCCGTCGCGTCTGCTTCCGCGTCCCCGGCCGATGATCTAGTACGGGCCATGACTGTCATTCATCACAAGAGTCAACTTTAGACTACCCTGCTAACAACAACCATAAAGTGAAAGCGAGGACTCAACATTTTCCCCCCCCTTCGGCCACTCACGTTCTACAGTCCTAAGCCCTACCCATTCATTCATATGTAGGCAAGTGAGGGTTGTCTACGGATGTCGGCACTAATTGTTGTGATTGAAAGAACTCTCTGATACCATTTAATCTGTCACGCCCCGGGGGTTTTGTTTTAGCGGAAACGATTCATAAAAGTTGAATATTTGATGTGTAAATTTTTTTTTTGTTTTTAAAAGAAGAAACCCCTCTTCCCCGGCACGTGCCCAGACCCGCCACACATACATGGTCACTCTGCAAACGGGCAGAGTCTCCCCTGTACATGCACGGCGTAGCGTTCGGTACATGTTCTAACATGCGCAACCAATCAATCACAACAATCATTCACAACCAACCAGCATTCTAAACTGATAAAAGAAGATCACATGGCCGATCGGTTTGGAAAGGATAAATCCACAATTTTGAAAGAGCGCCTACCCGGCGCTTACGTTGGAAAGCTAGTTTTTCGAAGTCAGCATAAATCCACAGGGTTTTGAAACCAGTGCCCACCCGACACTTAGATTTTAAAGACGGTTTTCGCAATCCTTTCTTTTGGCTTCTGTTTTTTTTTTTGGTTTTTAAATGGCGATAGAAATAAAAGGAAAATATTGCACCAGGGGCACTAATGTAGCCCGTACCGACATCCATGCCGACCCCACGAGGGTATCGCGAACCACTCACATAACTACAAAGTGATGAAAAGCGAGAATAAAAGAGTAAATACAGTCCAGGGTCCCCAGCGACCCAGTTGCTCCTGTCCCGTCCTCACCACCGCCTACCTCTCCTCCCCGTCTGGACCCTGTCACT